>CM055736.1:19898253-20133253 GCA_029465975.1 Dallia pectoralis
GCAAACACACACACACTCCGACACACACCCACACACGCCACAACACAGGAACTAGGAGATCAACACAGTTTATGGGAATTTGGGGAAGCATCTCTGGATAATGCCTGTGGGAAACTAAGGTAAAGACACAACTGGAGATTTTAAACAGAAAAACCTCCAATATAAACAGATTAAATCATGAGGATACAGTGGCTCCAGATGACAGATTAAACACTAAACCCTGTGTTAATACTCTGGAGATGGGACACAACGCCACTGTCTCGGTCTGAAAAAGCTTCACCAGTAGAAACCCAATTTTACAACTTGATAGACAATCGCCAGAGCTTACCCATGACGTTCGCAAAAAGGTTACGTTTTTGTCAGAGTGAGATATATTTGGTCTTGAAGTGGCACATCTGTGAGTCGCCCTTCAAAGGTTACTGAGAACATGCGCTCTCTTTTCACGACATGCACATTATTTTCAGGCTACATTTCGGTTTAAGCCGGGGTTTTGTTTTGACGTCTCGACCGCCTGGCAATGTTTCTAAACCGTAAACACCTGCCGTGCTTCCTCTTCAGAGTTGTGACAGGCTGCCAGTTCGCCATATCATAAACATGTTAACATAGTGAGTGCAAACGCTTGCTTTTGTTTCTCCACCAGCTCTACTGTCTAACACTGTCACGAGGAGAGACCAGCTCTACTGTCTAACACTGTCATGTGGAGAGACCAGCTCTACTGTCTAACACTGTCACGAGGAGAGACCAGCTCTACTGTCTAACACTGTCATGTGGAGAGACCAGCTCTACTGTCTAACACTGTCATGAGGAGAGACCAGCTCTACTGTCTAACACTGTCACGAGGAGAGACCAGCTCTACTGTCTAACACTGTCATGTGGAGAGACCAGCTCTACTGTCTAACACTGTCATGAGGTGAGACCAGCTCTACTGTCTAACACTGTCATGTGGAGAGACCAGCTCTACTGTCTAACACTGTCACGAGGAGAGACCAGCTCTACTGTCTAACACTGTCATGTGGAGAGACCAGCTCTACTGTCTAACACTGTCATGTGGAGAGACCAGCTCTACTGTCTAACACTGTCATGTGGAGAGACCAGCTCTACTGTCTAACACTGTCACCAGCTCTACTGTCTAACACTGTCATGTGGAGAGACCAGCTCTACTGTCTAACACTGTCACGAGGAGAGACCAGCTTTACTGTCTAACACTGTCATGTGGAGAGACCAGCTCTACTGTCTAACACTGTCACGAGGAGAGACCAGCTCTACTGTCTAACACTGTCATGTGGAGAGACCAGCTCTACTGTCTAACACTGTCATGAGGTGAGACCAGCTCTACTGTCTAACACTGTCATGAGGTGAGACCAGCTCTACTGTCTAACACTGTCATGAGGTGAGACCAGCTACTGTCTAACACTGTCATGAGGTCTCTCTAACACTGTCACGAGGAGAGACCAGCTCTACTGTCTAACACTGTCATGAGGAGAGACCAGCTCTACTGTCTAACACTGTCATGAGGAGAGACCAGCTCTACTGTCTAACACTGTCACGAGGAGAGACCAGCTCTACTGTCTAACACTGTCATGTGGAGAGACCAGCTCTACTGTCTAACACTGTCACGAGGAGAGACCAGCTCTACTGTCTAACACTGTCACGAGGAGAGACCAGCTTTACTGTCTAACACTGTCATAGACAGCTCTACTGTCTAACACTGTCACGAGGAGAGACCAGCTCTACTGTCTAACACTGTCATGTGGAGAGACCAGCTCTACTGTCTAACACTGTCACGAGGAGAGACCAGCTCTAAACACTGTCATGTGGAGAGACCAGCTCTACTGTCTAACACTGTCACGAGGAGAGACCAGCTCTACTGTCTAACACTGTCATGTGGAGAGACCAGCTCTACTGTCTAACACTGTCATGAGGTGAGACCAGCTCTACTGTCTAACACTGTCATGAGGTGAGAGACCAGCTCTACTGTCTAACACTGTCATGAGGTGAGACCAGCTCTACTGTCTAACACTGTCACGAGAGACCAGCTCTACTGTCTAACACTGTCATGAGGAGAGACCAGCTCTACTGTCTAACACTGTCATGAGGAGAGACCAGCTCTACTGTCTAACACTGTCATGTGGAGAGACCAGCTCTACTGTCTAACACTGTCAAGAGACCAGCTCTACTGTCTAACACTGTCATGTGGAGAGACCAGCTCTACTGTCTAACACTGTCATGAGGAGAGACCAGCTCTACTGTCTAACACTGTCATGAGGAGAGACCAGCTCTACTGTCTAACACTGTCATGAGGAGAGACCAGCTCTACTGTCTAACACTGTCATGAGGTGAGACCAGCTCTACTGTCTAACACTGTCATGAGGAGAGACCAGCTCTACTGTCTAACACTGTCATGAGGTGAGACCAGCTCTACTGTCTAACACTGTCATGAGGTCTCTCCCTAGACCCAGCTCTACTGTCTAACACTGTCATGTGGAGAGACCAGCTCTACTGTCTAACACTGTCAGGAGAGAGACCAGCTCTACTGTCTAACACTGTCATGTGGAGAGACCAGCTCTACCAGTCACTCTACTGTCTAACACTGTCACGAGGAGAGACCAGCTTACTGTCTAACACTGTCATGTGGAGAGACCAGCTCTACTGTCTAACACTGTCACGAGGAGAGACCAGCTTTACTGTCTAACACTGTCATGTGGAGAGACCAGCTCTACTGTCTAACACTGTCACGAGGAGAGACCAGCTCTACTGTCTAACACTGTCATGTGGAGAGACCAGCTCTACTGTCTAACACTGTCATGAGGTGAGACCAGCTCTACTGTCTAACACTGTCATGAGGTGAGACCAGCTCTACTGTCTAACACTGTCATGAGGTGAGACCAGCTCTACTGTCTAACACTGTCATGAGGTCTCTCCCTAACACTGTCACGAGGAGAGACCAGCTCTACTGTCTAACACTGTCATGTGGAGATACCAGTACTACTGTCTAACACTGTCATGAGGAGAAACCAGCTCTACTGTCTAACACTGTCATGAGGAGATACCAGCTCTACTGTCTAACACTGTCATGAGGAGATACCAGCTCTACTGTCTAACACTGTCATGAGGAGATACCAGCTCTACTGTCTAACACTGTCATAAGGAGAGACCAGCTCTACTGTCTAACCCTGTCATGAAGAGAGACCAGCTCTACTGTCTAACACTGTCATGAAGAGAGACCAGCTCTACTGTGTGAGAGTGTAATGAAGAGAGACCAGCTCTCACGTTCTGACAGTGTAATGAGAATAAACTAGCTCTCTGGGGGGGGTAAAGTGGGATCAAAGCGGTTGCAGGACCCCTGTGGTTTGAGCTGTGACCCCCTGAAGACCACATTTACCCCCTGTAAGTCCCTGCTCAGCTCAGAGCTGTCCAGAGATTGCAGCCCAAATGTCACACTACTCTGTATATAGGGCACAAAAGTAGGCACTACATAAACAATAGGCAGCGGTTTGGGCCACAGAACAGGGGCTGATGGAAGTGGCACCCCATCGTGCCTCTAACCCCTCTTGTTTATTCTGGGCACCGCCAGCGGAGGGCCAGGGCACGACCTTGGTACTGCCTCCCAGCGGTGGAGTGGGTTTGGCGGGGTTAGTTGAGACGGAGTGACCCTGATCATGGAGCTTGATGTGGAGCTCCTGAGGACAATGGGAGGTAAGATGGACAGAGGATAGAAGAGACCTAAACTTATGACCTCTGACCCCTAACACAGGAGGGGAGTGGCCACTCTGCTAACACCTGTTAATTAGGTTAGCTGGAGGTGGGGGGTGGAAGATAATAGCGTTGAGTGAGGAGGGAGGGGAGGAAATGGAGGACTCATATTTCACAAGGAACTCTCTGACAGGAAGGTTCACAGACTCAAGACACCTGCACAGAGATTCCCACTCCTAGTCTAGTATAGACCAATCAAATGGTACCTACAGATTATATAGACCAATCAAATAGTTGTTACAGATAGTATAGACCAATCAAATGGTACCTACAGATTATATAGACCAATCAAATAGTTGTTACAGATAGTATAGACCAATCAAATGGTACCTACAGATTATATAGACCAATCAAATAGTTGTTACAGATAGTAGACCAATCAAATGGTACCTACATATTATATAGACCAATCAAATAGTTCTTACAGATAGTATAGACCAATCAAAGGGTACCTACAGATACTATGGACAAATCAAATGGTACCTACATATACTATAGACCAATAAAAGGGTACCTACAGATAACATGGACAAATCAAGTAGTACTTACATATACTATAGACTAATGAAATGGTTGTTACAGATACTATACACCCATCCAACGGTCCTCAACTGCGAATAAGCTGGGCTTGTGAAAACGCTAGCTGGGCTCGTGAATACGCTAGCTGGGCTCGTGAATACGCTAGCTGGGCTCGTGAATACGCTAGCTGGGCTCGTGAATACGTTAGCTGGGCTCGTGAATACGCTATCTGGGCTCATGAATACGCTAGCTGGGCTCGTGAATACGCTAGCAGGGCTCGTGAATACGCTAGCCGGGCTCGTGAATATGTTAGCAGGGCTCGTGAATACGCTAGCTGGGCTTGTGACTACATTAGCAGGGCTCGTGAATACGCTAACTGGACTCATAGTCCCGTGCTCGACTTGTCAAACCAACAAGACGGTTGTGAAAGTGCCAACCCAACTGGCCCCCAAACGAGGCAAAGCTAGAGTATTAAAACGCCTCACCATAAAAACCCCTGGGACACAACCGGTTCCTCAGTAGAAGTCTCGGTACAGTTGAGACTTGAGAGTAGCCCAGTTCAAAAAGCTTTAGGATCACCAAAAGACTGGAGTTGACCCAAACTCAGGTGGATGTGCCAGGCCTAGAATAGTCTAGCAGCACTCGTTGACAATCACACACACAGACACACACACACAGACATACACACACACACAGACAGACAGACAGACAGACAGACAGACATACATACACACACACACACAGACACACACAAACAAACACACACACACACACACAAACAAACACACACACACAAACAGACACACACACACACACACACACACACACACACACACACAGACAGACAGACACACACACACACACACACATACACACAGACACACACAAACAAACACACACAGACACACACACACACACAGACAGACACACACACACACACACACACACAAACAAACACACACAAACACACACAGACACACACAAACAGACACACACACACACACACAAGCATCGTTCCGCCAGCGTTTTCATCTCTCAACTCCTATTATCGTTAATTAATCCTATTATCAGAAACGCACCTCTCCATTATCTCTTCCCTCCAACTCGCCCTCCTGTTTTTTCCCTCCTCTCCTCCTCTCCACTCCGCATCTCTCCTCCTCCACGTGGAAGGGTAGTACATTGAAGGTGTGAGAGAGTGTAATTGCCCAGCCACAGGTTGTGTTGAACTAGATTTACAAAAGTGTTTTGACTCCAATTAGTCGGCACCATGTTTACATTTACCCCTCTTCCTGGGGTCCGAAACTTAACCAGAAAAACACAAAAGAAAACAGCACATTCGTGTGGATGGAAAGGATTCTGGTAGATTTGGTGTTAAGGAAACAAGGAAACGAGGAAACGAGCAGTGAGAGAGGAGACAGAGGAACATGGAGAAGACAGGAGGGAACTGATGGAGAGAAGATTGAGAGGAAGAAAAGAAGAGGAGAAAGAAGACAGGAGGGAACTGATGGAGGGAAGAGAGGAGAAAAGTAGAAGAGTGGAAAAAAGAAGATAGGAGAGACCTGGACTACAGATACCCCACGGGCCAATGAGACCGGACCCAGTCCTTCCTGATATACAGATACCCCACGGGCCAATGAGACTGGACCCAGTCCTTCCTGATATACAGATACCCCACGGGCCAATGAGACTGGACCCAGTCCTCCTGGGCCACAGCTGGAATTGACGCCGTACCGCTGACTCATGAATTCACGAGAAACACGCATGCCAGAGAGCACGCACACACACACACACACACACACACGCCTCAAAGCTCAAATATTACATATTTCATGGAGCTAGTCAAGCTTAATTAGGCTCCGGCTTTCCTGTCAAAGCTACATTATCTATGGCAGTCGCCATTAGCTCACAACTGGCGGTGGTCGGCTGGGAGTGGGCACACACACACACAGACACACACACACAGACACACACACACACACACACAGACACACACACACAGACACACACACACACACAGACAGACACAGACACACACAGACACACACACACACACACACACACAGACACACACACACACACACACAGACCGAGCAGAGGCCCTGGGGCTGACACCACAGTGACTAAAACTCACTCGTCCAGCACAGAGCACTGGGGAGGCACAAAGATGCAACGATGACGACGTTAAATGAAACGGTCAAAGAAACAACTCGCTGCAGCGCATCAGTGCATCAGTGCATCAGTGCATCATCTATCCAGACACAAATGAAACCGGTGGAAGTTGTCAGACGTTCGGTCTAATGATGTTGACCAGCCGCATCAAATGGTGCGTGTAAACTCAGGAAACGTAAAAAAATAAATATACATTTTGATATTTATCCACACTGTGCTCGGAAAAAGGAATTGCAACTTTCCAGATTCTAATCAGATTTCTTTTCAAGAGAAGAGACCAGTGGAACTGTGAAACAACTTCGTTACGGCCTGTAGTCAGTTCACAAGACCTAGCTAGGCAACTCCTTGAGATTTAACCAGACTAGATGGACCCGGGGCAATTAGACTACCCAGTCAGACTAGATGGACCCGGGGCAATTAGACTACCCAGTCAGACTAGATGGACCCGGGGCAATTAGACTACCCAGTCAGACTAGATGGACCCGGGGCAATTAGACTACCCAGTCAGACTAGATGGACCCGGGGCAATTAGACTTCCCAGTCAGACTAGATGGACCCGGGGCAATTAGACTACCCAGTCAGTCTAGATGGACCCGGGGCAATTAGACTTCCCAGTCAGACTAGATGGACCCGGGGCAATTAGACTACCCAGTCAGACTAGATGGACCCGGGGCAATTAGACTACCCAGTCAGACTAGATGGACCCGGGGCAATTAGACTACCCAGTCAGTCTAGATGGACCCGGGGGAATTAGACTACCCAGTCAGACTAGATGGACCTGGGACAGTTAGACTACCCAGTCAGACTAGATGGACCCGGGGCAATTAGACTACCCAGTCGGACTAGATGGACCCGGGGCAATCAGACTACCCAGTCAGACTAGATAGACCCGGGGCAATTAGACTACCCAGTCAGACTAGATGGACCCGAGGCAATTAGACTACCCAGTCAGTCTAGATGGACCCGGGGGAATTAGACTACCCAGTCAGACTAGATGGACCCGGGGCAATTAGACTACCCAGTCAGACTAGATGGACCCGGGGCAATTAGACTACCCAGTCAGACTAGATGGACCCGGGGCAATTAGACTACCCAGTCAGTCTAGATGGACCCGGGGGAATTAGACTACCCAGTCAGACTAGATGGACCCGGGGCAATTAGACTACCCAGTCAGACTAGATGGACCCGGGGCAATTAGACTTCCTAGTCAGAAGTCTCTCTCTGGATGTGCAGATGAAGAACCACACGGGCCACATGACAACCCATTAGGACACCCTTCAGAAGCTCTTACCTGCTAGTCTGGAGTTGCCGTAGGGAGGAGAGGTGTTGTCATGTGAGCCCATGTCCCGGCTCGTCATGTGTGTATACTGAGATCCGTCAGCGTAACCCTGGAAACAAGATGACCAACACACACCAACGTAAATACATACATGCAGACAGAGATGCGGTCAAACGGTTCAAACATCCTCTGATGATAAAAAATATATTTTATTACAGGGTACATAGCAGTAGCGTGTTTTAATCCATATTATAGACAATTAGCTTTAAGTATATTTCTACATATATACAGTTCCCTCCAAACTTGGTAAGTTGCTCAAAAATGTATTGTCAACAATGTTATTGTTGTAACCAGTTCATAGTATAAAAACAACATTTGTCTTAAGATTATTGTCACACATAAGAAGTATTATTAATCAAATATAATAAAAGTATGTGCCCATTGATATACGGCAACCTTAAAAAGTTTAAGTAAACCTGACATTTTTTAAAGCACTTTTGACTGTGCAGTAAGTTATTCTATGCTCCGGAAAACCCAATATAAAAACGGATCAAATACAAATAAACAATAATGCAATAAAAAGTGCTGAACAGTACATAAAGGCCACTTCTCGAGGGACAGGAGGAAATACAGTGAAGTGCTTGCCCAGCATCTGGCAAAGTCATCTGGCACCAAAGCATAAGACTTGGCCTTCTAGGGTGTGAAGCAGCTAAGAAACTAGGCCATTTTATGCAAGGCTTCAAACAGCCCCCAGAAGCGCTGTTATAAATCGGCATCAGCGTTCAGGATTCAACCCCACCCGTCTATGTGTTTGTAGAAACTAACCTTTGAAGGGACGCTTCTATTCCCCCAAGACCCAACCCCAGCTCGGTCCTCCATATCTAGACAGGGAGAACAGAGACAGAACATTAGTCTTGTTTTGTCACACACATGGTTCTGCCAAAATGGGTTTGACCTGTAGGCTCGCGAGCGGCGCAGCTATGGGAAGAGATTATCAGAGCATCTACAGACAAAGAATTTCAGAGGTAAAAAAGGAGGAAAGAAATGTATTAAATCGGACATTTTATCACAATCATTACCAGACAATATCATCAACTCAAAATCATCAATATATATTCAGGCTCTTAACCCAATTGAATCCACGTTCACGTAAAGCTCATTGATTATGTCATTTTTTTCACAAACCAATATTCCTCTTAAAACCATTCCCTAGTTAATCCGAGCAAAGGACAGTCAGATTCACATTTTACCGTTTCGTTTGAGTGAGTTATGTAATATCATAAATGAATGAGAATGAGATTGTCTTTTTTTAACCAGGTAGGCCGATTGAGAACAAATTCTCATTTGCAACGGCGACCTGGCCAAAATAAAGCAAAAAATTTGCACAACAACAAACCTTTACACAATAAATACACTAGAGTGCAAATAGCAGTGGGATTCTACATGGGAATACAGGGTCAAGTATAAAATAAATATACAGTTAATACAGGATGAGATATGAGTAGGTCAGTTGAGCAGCATTAATATGTCAATAACAACTATATAAAACACAAAGGAGAGTCTATATACAGAATGTAAAAAGGTTTAAGTGTATCTAGCATGTAGGTCATTAGTGTGCACAAATTATATGACTGTGGTTTTGGGAGGAAGATCATTTTAACATGCCTGAGCAAATAGAATAATTCAAGAATGTAAACAGGTATGAGAGCAGTGCAGGTGAGAAAGATCCACTGTGCAAAATGGGCGTTGCAAAAGTGAGATTAAGGGGCTGGTGGGAGGACAGAGATAATGTAAAACACAAGGCAACCTGACAGTTTAGAGCATTATCCTGGAAGTGTTCTCATGTAGACATCCAACAGCCAGTAACATGCAGCCTGCTTCTGTGGCTTATTAAAACCATGGCTCATCATTTTGCAGACACACTCACACACACTCACTCACGCTGAGACGCACACACACACAAACACACTCATGCTCATGCACATGCGCACACACACTCACTCAAGCTCACACACTGAGACCCACGTGCACACACTCACACACACTCACTCACGCTGAGATGCACACACACACACACACAAACACACACACACACAGGTTCTGTGGATCCTCATGCATTGAAATTCCACAAATCTCACTTCAAACCAGAAGGCTCTTTTGTGTCGGCACATAGTGGAGGACTTACACTCATTGTGAAGTCATTCCTCCTGTTAGATAATCTAAGAGCACTGATCGCGTGTAGAGAACACAATGCCAACAACACAGGAGTCACATGAGTGTAACATGGGTGTAAGACAGTCAGTCATTAAGACAGTCATTCAGTCATTAAGACAGCCATTCAGTCATTAAGCCAGCCAGTCAGTCAGTCATTAAGCCAGTCGGTCAGTCAGTCATTAAGCCAGTCAGTCAGTCAGTCAGTCATTAAGGCAGCCAGTCAGTCAGTCATTAAGCCAGTCAGTCAGTCAGTCATTAAGCCAGTCAGTCAGTCATTAAGCCAGCCAGTCAGTCATTAAGCCAGTCAGTCAGTCACTAAGCCAGCCAGTATCTGTCCTGTGCTGTGCTACAGAGCACTTGAGTCAAATATCTAAGGACATCAGGTGGAACTGCCCCCTCACCAGCACCTTTACAAAACACGCACAGCATTGTGGGAAACAAACCTGATCTCTCTACAAGGGAATAAATACAAGCTACCTGACTTGACCTCTGACCTGGGCTTTGCAGCTTGTGGATATTCTATATGGATGCCACTAGATTTCACTAGTGGACTCGAGATAAAACACACACGTCCAATTCAATGGTTTCAAATTAATTAGTTAATAAGTAGTTGAAGTTCAATTAAGTTAAGCACAACTCCAGTTGCAGCTGATATTAATGCCTCTACAGTATAATGTTTGGTTGTACACAAAAAGTCCCGGAAAAATTGGTGGAAGGGTGCAGTGAAAGAGTGAAAGATCAGATGAATAAAAGGGCTTCAGTATGGACCATTCCTCACATTGGAGGCCTGCAGCAAGGGCCCCTCGTCTTCGCCCTGTGTCTTTGCCCCTCGTCTTCGCCCATAATCCCATCTAACTGTAACCTGCACTCTTTTGGGCTCTCAGACTCATCCTGCGTAATTTATTACCTGAGATGCACCCCTTATCAGCCACTGTCCACATGGAGGCCTTCCACACACACAGATACACACACACACACACACACAAGAGAAATCATGCACACATATCTTTTAAGACATATACCCACACACACACCGAAATGCAGGAAAGCCTGCACACTTACACATTAGCACACGCCTTTCAAGTTGAAGGCTTACACACACTCATACACACAAACACACACACTCATACACACACACACACACACACACTCATACACACACACACACACACACACACACATTCATACAGACACACACACACATACACACACCCCACCTGCATCAGCAGCACCTGGGTTCAGGTGAATTTGTGCCAAGGAAGATAAATCTATAGCCCCAGGGTTCCCTGTCTGTCTCTCTGTCTGTCTGTCTCTCTCTCTGTCTGTCTCTCTCTTTGTCTGTCTGTCTCTTTGTCTCTCTGTCCGTCCATCCGTCTCTTTGTCCGTCCGCCTCTCTGTCCGTCCGTCTTTCTATCTGTCCGTCCGTCTCTCTGTCTGTCCGTCTCTCTGTCCGTCCGTCTCTCTGTCCGTCCGTCTCTCTGTCTGTCCGTCTCTCTGTCCGTCCGTCCGTCTCTCTGTCTGTCCGTCTCTCTGTCCCTCCGTCTCTCTGTCCGTCCGTCTCTCTGAATTGTGACATATTTAGGGTGTTTTTTGCTCACTTTTCGTCTCCCCCACAACGTTATTCCTCTCATACAGCGTCCATCACAATTTAATGCAAAGGGAAATTATGCCAATTAGGTGATGACGTCATCTAGCGACTTCTAGCTATTTTTAGGACAGCCAATAGCTGCTTTCCTTACTGAAGAGTTGGCAACACTGAATGCAATGTCCTTAGGAGAGCTCAAACCGACTTGGTGAAAAACACAAACCATGTATGAATCTTGATTAAAAAACAAAAGTCTGCAATACAAACAAATAGAAAGTCCACAGTTTCATTGACAACACAAAGACGATTTCCTGGGGGAATGCCCCAATCCAATATTTAAGACAATAAATTGGCAAGAGGACTAAAAACGAACCCAGCACCTGGTCTCAGAATCCAAATGTCTGCAGAGTATTTGGTGCTTCTGTCTAAGGCAGTTTTTTTTGTTGTATACATTCTGGTTTGTGTTTTGGCTGGACCATGAGACCAGGATGTTACTGTAGGTGACAGGGGGTGACTGATGTTAAAACGGGGAGCGGGAAAAAAGACACCTGGACCAGTATTTACAACACAGAAGAAATCAGCCAACGCGGAATCTGCAGAGTGTGAATACGTCAACAACAACTAGCTTATTGGAATCTGCAGAGTGTGAATGTGAATATGTACGCAACAACTAGCTTATTGGAATCTGCAGAGTGTGAATGTGAATATGTACGCAACAACTAGCTTATTGGAATCTGCAGAGTGTGAATGTGAATATGTACGCAACAACTAGCTTATTGGAATCTGCAGAGTGTGAATGTGAATATGTACGCAACAACTAGCTTATTGGAATCTGCAGAGTGTGAATGTGAATATGTACGCAACAACTAGCTTATTGGAATCTGCAGAGTGTGAATGTGAATATGTACGCAACAACTAGCTTATTGGAATCTGCAGAGTGTGAATGTGAATATGTACGCAACAACTAGCTTATTGGAATCTGCAGAGTGTGAATGTGAATATGTACGCAACAACTAGCTTATGGAATCTGCAAGGCGGGAATAGGTTAACAGCAACTAGCCTATTGAAATCTGCAGAGTGTAAATAAGTAAGCAACAACCAGATGATTTGTCATTTCTCTATTTCAAACCGTTCCCCCAACACCCTTTATAATATAGTTGTCGTAAATCTGATTTTATACAGTGAATGTCCTAATAATGGTTTAACTAACTATTTCAGCAACTTAACAACACCATGCTTAGCTAACAACGTAACATTTGCAAGTCTTTATCCTGTCGATATTTTCTTACAATTTCTACACATTTGTTGATTTTGTTTTTTCAATCCACTTTCTTTGGCAACATAATAAAACCCCATTGAAGTGAATTCAAAGAGAAAGAGATTGAGAGAGACAGAGAAAAAGAAAGGGATTAGCACAGACCAGAAGTGAAACCAGTTCGTGACAGAGTGATTACCCCCCCAGGAAACAGACACCTGTAACAGATTTATCATTATGTCACTCAGAATACCCAGATACATCTTCCATCAGCCCTCACATGGGAAAAGCTGGGCTCACTCAAACCACTTTTCTGTTTTCACAACGCCGCTAAGTCAACTGTTCTTAACGTGTTCAGCGCGGGACGATGTTCTGCGGAGGAACCAATACAGAATTCCACCGAGACGCGCCCGGGCATTCTGTGGGCATGTTACTGGAAGACCAAGACCCCCCCCACACACACACACACACACACAGAAACACACAGTAGATATCTTCTAGCCTTTAGGGGCCACCGTAGCATCAGGCTGTTTGAAGGGAGAAGAAGCGCTAACGTTAGCGTCCCGTGAGGCATCAGGCAGGTTGGTTTATCTAGCGTTCAGCGTCGTCACTGTAGCATACATCAAACAGAGCATCCCAGCCACGCACAGACAGACTCCCTAATGGCCCACTGTTGTCCCTTTAATAAACCATTTATAATGTCCCAGTCCCTGTCAGCCAATCAGACGCCACTACCCTACTCCCAGCACCGGTCTGTCTCCTAAGGTTCAGGGTTCAGTTCTTCACTTCCCCAGACGTCAGATCGGTCAGGTGAAATAGCGGACACCATTTGAACGCCTCTGCGTTCAGTACAAAGGAACTCAAAGTTTGTTTCATGAGCCAATGCGAATTAGCATCTGTGCAATGAATGTAAATCTACAGGGACGACTCTTTGTGCGGACCTCAAGGGTGACGCCAGCTAGCGACTGCCTTCAAAATGCATGCAGAGACAGCGGCTCAGTGTCCCGAGAAACCTCGAAACACACCTTTAATGCCGTCACCTAGGGCGGGAAGAGGTGAAAAATATGGTGGTTGGGCCATAAATGGCAGGTAATCCCCTTTGTAGTGCACTTATTTTAAACAGGGTCCCAGGACTGAGAACTTTAAAACAGCCGGGAGCTGAACAGAGGCTCCTAGCGACTCCCAAACAACACCACATTCTCCATTCAGTGCACTACATTTCACCAGGATTCATATGGCTTCAGTGAAAGGAGTAGGTTGCAATTTGGAATGCAGCTCCTCTGTCTCTATAAACGACATCAAACGCTGATTAATAAAAAACGAGGTCCAAGAACTGAAAATCAAATAACCAAGGACACTGCCAAGTCAAATATTAGGGCTGGCAGGACCCACCCTGTTGGAAGAAAATAAAAAACAAAAGTCTCTGAAATTCATTTTTAAAGACCTGGATAAATGTTCATGACGAAGCGTCCTGTTCTTTGGCACACAGTGTGTTATGGTGACACATACAGTATCTGACAAAAGTGAGTACATCCCTCACATTTTAGTAAATATTTGATTATATCTCTTCATGTGACAACACTGAAGAAATAACCCTTTGCTACAATGTAAAGCTCAACACACAGCCATTATTATTGTTTGAACCGCTGGCAACTAAAGTGATTCACATGCAACCAGGTGAGCAGTACAAAGACAAGCATGTCTACAATCAAATGCAACCAGGTGAGCAGTACAAAGACAAGCATGTCTACAATCAAATGCAACCAGGTGAGCAGTACAAAGACAAGCATTTACAAGCATGTCTACAATCAAATGCAACCAGGTGAGCAGTACAAAGACAAGCATGTCTACAATCAAATGCAACCAGGTGAGCAGTACAAAGACAAGCATGTCTACAATCAAATGCAACCAGGTGAGCAGTACAAAGACAAGCATGTCTACAATCAAATGCAACCAGGTGAGGAGTACAAAGACAAGCATGTCTACAATCAAATGCAACCAGGTGAGCAGTACAAAGACAAGCATGTCTACAATCAAATGCAACCAGGTGAGCAGTACAAAGACAAGCATGTCTACAATCAAATGCAACCAGGTGAGCAGTAGAAAGACAAGCATGTCTACAATCAAATGCAACCAGGTGAGCAGTACAAAGACAAGCATGTCTACAATCAAATGCAACCAGGTGAGCAGTACAAATACAAGTGTGTTTTGTCTACAGTCAAGCATGGTGGTGGGAGTGTCATGGTCTGGGGCTGCATGAGTGTGTATACATGTGATATATATGTAGGATGATGTATACATGTGATATATATGTTGGATGATGTATACATGTGATATATATGTAGGATGATGTATACATGAGATATATATGTAGGATGATGTATACATGTGATATGTAGGATGATGTATACATGTGATATGTAGGATGATGTATACATGTGATATGTAGGATGATGTATACATGTGATATGTAGGATGATGTATACATGTGATATGTAGGGTGATGTATACATGTGATATGTAGGATGATGTATACATGTGATATGTAGGATGATGTATACATGTGATATATATGTAGGATGATGTATACATGTGATATATATGTAGGATGATGTATACATGTGATATGTAGGATGATGTATACATTTGATATGTAGGATGATGTATACATGTGATATATATGTAGGATGATGTATACATGTAATATATATGTTGGATGATGTATACATGTGATATATATGTAGGATGATGTATACATGAGATATATATGTAGGATGATGTATACATGTGATATGTAGGATGATGTATACATGTGATATGTAGGATGATGTATACATGTGATATGTAGGATGATGTATACATGTGATATGTAGGGTGATGTATACATGTGATATGTAGGATGATGTATACATGTGATATGTAGGATGATGTATACATGTGATATGTAGGATGATGTAAAGATGTGATATATATATGTAGGATGATGTATACATGTGATATGTAGGATGATGTATACATGTGATATGTAGGATGATGTATACATGTGATATATATGTAGGATGATGTATACATGTAATATATACGTAGGATGATGTATACATGTGATATATAAGGGTTAGCTAATATGTTGGGGAGAACCAGTATCTAAACCTGAGCACTACTGCTCACTGCTTTTAAGCTCCATCACACACACACACACAACCAAAATGACACACTCATTGATGCACACATACAGTACACACACACCAGCACTCTCCTCCAGCATCGTGCGGTGGGGTGTGTGTGCCCTGCATCCGTCTCCAGGTAATGAGGTTACACTGACAGACGGGACCATTTCTTTCACACAGATGAAATTACAGCAGGTTGACACAGAACAGAGACGTATTAATACACTTATATAGCGTGTCAATGGAAAACAGGCCAGAGCAGAGCTAACATAGGAGAGCTAACAGAGCAGAGCTAAGGTACATCTGACTGGTGGTACCCCCCCCCCTTTATGTTCAAAGGCAGAGGCCATGATGGTGGTGGTGGTTGGGGGGGGGGGCAGACCAGACCTGTTCAGAAGACTGAGGGTGTCCTAATGGCTATCATCCTTTGTTCTGTACCACTACTAGATATCATCCTCTGTTCTCTACCACTACTAGATATCATCCTCTGTTCTCCAACCCTACTAGATATCATCCACTGTTCTCTAACACTAGTAGATATCATCCTCTGTTCTCTACCACTACTAGATATCATCCTCTGTTCTCTACCACTACTAGATATCATCCACTGTTCTCTACCATTACTAGATATCATCCTCTGTTCTCTACCACTACTAGATATCATCCACTGTTCTCTACCACTACTAGATATCATCCACTGTTCTCTACCACTACTAGATATCATCCTCTGTTCTCCAACCCTACTAGATATAATCCACTGTTCTCTACCACTACTAGATATCATCCTCTGTTCTCCAACACCACTAGATATCATCCATGTAGATGTGCTTGACAAGGGGTTAGGACTGAGCTCTCCATCTCTCTCTAATCTGCTGTGACCCGTGAAGTGACTAGCTGGGACAAGCACACACACACACACACACACACACACACACACACACACACACACACACACACACACACACACACACACACACACACACACACACACACACACACACACACACACAAACACACACACAGTGAGGCTATTCTTCCAAACTGACAGTGATGTTGGTAATAAATCTGTTGTAATGCCCGTGGCAGCGGGTGAGGGTACACTGGCACCTTTGTGGCAGTGGGGTCAGAGTGTGTGTCTGCACCTGCCGATGCTGTGAGCTCCACTGTTCTCCCATTCATTGTAATTAACCACCCAGTGGACTAGCCCCGAACCTCACTCCGCCCCTCAGCAGGGTCGTTCTCCGCCCCTTAGCCCGCCCCTCACACCGCCTCTTAGAAGGTCTAGCCCCGCCTCTCACACCGCCGCTCAAGGGGTCCAGCCCCGACCCTCACTCCACCCCTCAGGAGGGTGGTCTCCGCCCCTTACCCCGCCTCTTAGGAGGTCCAGCCCCGCCCCTACACCAGCCTCTCAGGACAGACACCGCCTCTCACAGTCTGGCCCCACCCTTAACCCTGTCCATCATACAACACCATTCTTTATTAGCATCCTTGTAAAGGCCAATCCATTTGACTTAATGAAAATAATTTAATTCAAGCACTGCACACCTAACACATCTAAACCGGGGATTCCCTGTCTTTTCGGGCATAGCTCCATATTTATCTTAAAAACCATGTGACAACAGTACTAAAAAAGTTCTGCGTGCCAAGACTCACTCCCCTTACGACAGTCAATTCAAAGGGATATATGATCACTGATATTGAGCACTAGTCAGATTTATCGCCTTGACAGGTCCAGTCTGTTGTCATAATATTTAATAGCTTTAACCACATAAGCAAATAGAAAACACAACATGCTCTGTTAAAGTACAACTTCATCAGTTTGTGGTGGGTATTTATGCTTCTCTCGCAACCCTATTTTGAGATCAGACAACTCCTGGCTGAATCGTGACTCAAACTATTTGTTCTTGAACCTAAACTATGCAATCTGATCTGAAAGAAAGGCAGGACAGAACAGATCACGAAGACCAAACGTGTGAAGGTGAGGCCAGATCATCAAGCAGAGTGAGGTATCTGAAAAACTTAAAACAAAGCTTGAATAAACGAGGACTACAAAGTACATTTCATGTAGGTGCTTTTCCACAGGTGTGAAAATCCCATCATGCTTCAGGGCATGTATAAAAATGCTAGTCAGGCACAGTTTCTCCATTATTTTGGTTACCATGGATGGAAGGAAATATCTCAGGTACAACACACAAATACTTGTACAACCCAAAGATATTTGTACAACCCACAAGGAACCGCTTTAACTCACAAGTTCTGGTACACCCCACTGGTACTGGTTCACCCCACTGGTACTGGTACACCCCACTGGTACTGATACAGGTACATAAAGGTGGTCCAACACTCTATGAAGACAGTGTTGGTGTTTCCTTTATAATGGCCACTACCAGTGTCTCAACGGTTAACCATATTAGCTCTAACTGACCACAGAATACCGAATACCTTAGCCTGGTCTCCACAACATCAGAAACACTCTAAGGTATTCTGTGGTCAGTTAGAGTTTTTCTGATGTTTTGAAGACCAGGCTAAGGTATTCTGTGGTCAGTAAGAGTGTTTCTGATGTTGTGGAGATCAGGCTAAGGTATTCTGTGGTCAGGTATAGTGTTTCTGATGTTGTGGAGAGCAGGCTAAGGCATTCTGTGGTCAGTTATAGTGTTTCTGATGTTGTGGAGACCAGGCTAAGGTATTCTGTGGTCAGTTAAGAGTGTTTCTGATGTTGTGGAGATCAGGCTAAGGCATTCTGTGGTCATAACCACATTCCAGAAGACAGGTGCAGACAAAGAAAAGACTGCCCCCCCTTCCTGCTCCATCCACCCTCCTCCCCTCTCACTCTCTTCCCTCCACCACCACTCCCCGTAGAGGAGAGACCAGATGTCTGTTTTGCAGCTTGTTCTTTTGTAAAAGGAGTGGATTGGAATGGAGATTAACTGACTAAATGACCTACTGAATGACTGGCTGGGTGGCAGGCTGGCTGTTTAAATAACTGAGTGGCTGATTACTGACTAGCTGACTGACTGACTAACAGGACAGTGCTTTGACTGACTGATTGGCTGGCAGAACATAGGAATAGGACACTCACACAACAGCAGTGCCCACCATCCATCTGAAAAGGGCCAAATGCTAATCACAAAAAAATCTCCTAATCAGAGATTATTATCCGCCCTTCAAACTAATCCCTGCCCTGAGTTCCAACACCCTGGTCTGTCCCAGTGCAACTGTTACGGCGAGAAGGTTGCGAGAAAGGGTTAGGGTTGTTAAAAGGAAAAACATCAACTGGGTTGCAGGTTGGCCCGTGGAGCGATATTCAGGAATGGAAGTGGTTTGCTGAGGTTGTCCTCAGTTGCAAATGGGTTGCATAAACTGTATTGAGATGGCTTGGAGCTTTACATCAAACCTCACTTCATGAAGCAACAGATATTGAATAAACATTAGCATAACATACCAAACATACGTTAGCATAACATACCAAACATACATTATCATAACATACCAAACATACATCATCATAACATACCAAACATACATTAGCATAACATACCAAACATACATCAGCATAACATGCCAAACATACATTAGCATAACATACCAAACATATATTAGCATAACATACCAAACATACATTAGCATAAAATGCCAAGCATACATTAGCATAACATACCAAACATACATCAGCATAACATACCAAACATACATTAGCATAACATACCAAACATACATCAGCATAACATGCCAAACATACATTAGCATAACATACCAAACATACATTAGCATAACATACCAAACATACATTAGCATAACATACCAAACATACATCAGCATAACATGCCAAACATACATCAGCATAACATGCCAAACATACATCAGCATAACATACCAAACATACATTAGCATAACATACCAAACATACATTAGCATAACATGCCAAACATACATTAGCATAACATACCAAACATACATAACATACCAAACATACATCAGCATAACATACCAAACATACATCAGCATAACATACCAAACATACATCAGCATAACATACCAAACATACATAACATACCAAACATACATCAGCATAACATGCCAAACATACATCAGCATAACATACCAAACATACATCAGCATAACATACCAAACATACATCAGCGTAACATACCAAACATACATTAGCATAACATACCAAACATACATAACATACCAAACATACATCAGCATAACATACCAAACATACATCAGCATAACATACCAAACATACATAACATAACATACCAAACATACATAACATACCAAACATACATCAACATAACATACCAAACATACATAACATACCAAACATACATCAACATAACATACATTAGCATAACATACCAAACATACATCAGCATAACATGCCAAACATACATCAGCATAACATACCAAACATACATCAGCATAACATGACAAACATACATCAGCATAACATACCAAACATACATCAGCATAACATACCAAACATACATTAGCATAACATACCAAACATACATAACATACCAAACATACATCAGCATAACATACCAAACATACATCAGCATAACATACCAAACATACATAACATACCAAACATACATCAACATAACATACCAAACATACATCAGCGTAACATACCAAACATACATTAGCATAACATACCAAACATACATAACATACCAAACATACATCAGCATAACATACCAAACATACATCAGCATAACATACCAAACATACATCAGCATAACATACCAAACATACATAACATACCAAACATACATCAACATAACATACCAAACATACATAACATACCAAACATACATCAACATAACATACATTAGCATAACATACCAAACATACATCAGCATAACATGCCAAACATACATCAGCATAACATACCAAACATACATCAGCATAACATGACAAACATACATCAGCATAACATACCAAACATACATCAGCATAACATACCAAACATACATTAGCATAACATACCAAACATACATAACATACCAAACATACATCAGCATAACATACCAAACATACATCAGCATAACATACCAAACATACATAACATACCAAACATACATCAACATAACATACCAAACATACATAACATACCAAACATACATCAACATAACATACATTAGCATAACATACCAAACCAACATTAACACTTGAGAGAAAAGTAGAGATAGAGAGAAAGCACTGGGATGCACGCTAAATACACCCAACATGTCTCGCTTCCTCAAACCTAGATGGAGGCTAGATGGAGGCTGACCAGGGTGGATTTGGCTAGATGGAGGCTGACTGAAGTCTGACTGAAGGCAGCAGACACCCCCAGACAGACCCAGACCACCAGACCCCCCAGAATGTTGGACTCCCTCATGCAGAGAGAGGTAGAGAGAGAGGTAGAGAGAGAGGTAGAGAGAGAGGTAGAGAGAGTCGGAGGGACACACATTTTTACTGCTGGTTGGTTTTGACGGGACACAAGAGAGGCCAAAGGACATAGATCACTTCCTTCCTGTCCAGTAGATGTTAACAGTACTCCTCTTCCTCACATCTTTCTCCTAGCAGACGGAGGTCAGTCAGAAAGGGGGGGGGGGGCGTTTCATCCGATTGGTTGATAGCTAGCTGTACACCAGCCTGAAGTCTGGTTCAGATTTGTTCCCCTTCGCTTGATCTCTGACCCCACATCCTCCTTCCTGTCAGAGTCCCACCACAGTGGTGGAATACCGGCCTAATGACTCAATCTGAAATGGACCCCGGCATCGTTTACTACTGATTTCAGTCAAAGACTCAGAGTCAAGTGAAGTTGTTTCAATCCAACTGAACTAATTTAAATGTTCTTAAAAGAAGTAGGGAAGAGGCAGAGAAAGAGAGGGAGAAAGAGAGGGTAAGAGTGAGACAGTAAATAAGATAAAGGGATATGTAATGTTAAATATGTATATGTTATGGAATATGTTATGGTCTGTACATCCCAGCACTAGTTTCACCATTAGCCAATCCAGTCATGATGAAACCCAGTTCTCTGACCAGGGAATTCATGTCTATTCTGAATAATTTATCAACCTGTTTTATTTCTTCCCGCTGCACACAATCAGGTGGTGGGGGGGAGGCAGCTTGGGCCAATAGGTGGTTCCCCACCCCCATGTCCAATACGGACACCTTTTCCCATATTAAAGCACTACAGCCCTCAGGACCAATCAGAACACAGACTTCCTCTGTTTATACTAAACCCATCCTGTCAACTAACTCCAGAAGAAACGGAGGGAGGAGAAACCGTATCCATACAAGGGAAGGATGAAGTTTAAGTTCAGCCCATCTCTCTCATTGTCTTACTTCGTTTTATTGACTCATGTTTCTCTCTCCTTCATCACGCACGCACACACACGCACGCACGCAGAAGTTTCTCCTTACCAGCACGCAAACACCAAGGCTATCTATTCCAGCAAATATTAAAAACCAACAACAACTTTAAAATTCCTTTCCCCCGGTGAATACAGCAATTAAGCTATTTTACCTACAGTAATATTCTAAATAAACAAAATGCATTCCCCCTACAAGCACACACACAGTTTATTTTCACACACACACACACACAATTTCTTATTGTGCAAAAATACAGTCAGGGTTGATGTTGTTGTGTGTTTGATATGTAAATGAGTCATGTAGATTTAACCAAAACTACCCCTGAGAAAAGAAACACAATTACCCATGAGTGACAGTTTAAATAGACATTTAAATATAATTCGCCGTAACAGTGCTGCTGCCTTGCAAACGGCAGTTTAGGTTCAAATGGTCCGGTGACAGCATTAACGTGTTGCTTTCTATTAATACAACTTGGCCTGTTTGAGTAATGGTCTATGGGAATTGGACCTCACTCTGCTGAACACAGAGGAACAGAAACTCTGATAAAGCCAATCATAAGGACTGATGGGCAGGCCCCAGTGTACGGACAGAACAGACAGCTGGGTTTCCATTACGTACAGTTCATACATATTGTTACCTCATTCCAACAACCTTCAAAGATACAGTTACTGAAACCTGATGGGGCAAACAACAGCAAAACAAATGAGGTTGATCATTTACTGAAAGTCAAATCAGAACACTGCGGTTTTGGATGACAGTAAAGTGGTTTTGGATGACAATGAAGTGTTTTTGGATGACAGTAAAGTGGGTTTGGATGAGAATGAAGTGGTTTTGGATTACAGTAAAGTGGTTTTGGATGACAGTGGTGTGGATTTGAAAGACGATGATGTTGATTTGGATGTCAGTGATTTGGATGACAGTGATGTGGATTTGGATGACAGTGATGTGGATTTGGATGGCAGTGATGTGGATCTGGATAGTCAGTCCAACCCCGGCTCAGCAGTGCAACAGCAGCAGACCCTTTAAACACCCTACCTTTTAGCTCCTTCAACTCTTCCTTCACCTCCTCCCTTTTCACCTCCTCCTTTACAGCCTCCTCCCATTATGATCCATAAAACTCTTAATCCATGCCCCAATTTGCACCCTACTCTCTCTGTAGCGCACTACATATGACCAATCAACAGAAGGGTCCACGTGGCCTTGGGGGATGGTGTAGCGTTACATAGGCAGTAGGCTGCGGTTTGGGACACACCGTGAACACACAATGTGTATATGGGCCCAGACATGAGCACTGAGGCCAGTTGCAACACATCTGCATCAGGCTGCGATACCGAGGTTGATGAAGACTCGTACGAATGTGTCACACGTTACCGTAACAACGGCACTCATCAAAGCCCCAGCGCATGCGGGGGAAACCAATGCGGAAAGCCACTTCATTCTAGGGCCCAGTCGGCAAGGCATCTACCAAACGGCACCCTCGCACAGTGCCCTAGTTTTAGCAGAGCTCGACATGGGTCCTGGTCAAAAGTAGTGCGCCACATAGGGAACAAGCGGGGGGATGTTTGTCACGCGCCCTCATCAGCAGCTGTAAAGCTACAGAGGAAGCCCAGTGGTGGAGTCCTAATCTGTCACCTGGAGATGGTGGTTAGGAGACTTTGGTCTCCACCGTCTGCTGGCAGTTACTCCCCATGGTAGGAAGAAAACCAGGGTGGTTAGTCTGATGCCTCGCTGTCTTCTATCTCTCCGTCTGCTCTCTCGCTCTCTCTCTTCTATCTCTCCATCTTGTCGCTTGTTCGATCTCTTTCTCTGCCTCTCTGTTGGTCGCTCTTCCCTCACATTTTGTCTGTCTGTCAAAATCTATTGTCGTCTCGTATGTGATATGTATGAGACGACAAAGATGTTCTGTAAAATATTGACCTGTCTCATTTTATTTTTTCTGTAAGATATAGACCTGTCTCACTTTATATGTTCTGTAAGATATTGACCTGTCTCACTTTATATGTTCTGTAAGATATAGACCTGTCTCACTTTATATTTTCTGTAAGATATAGACCTGTCTCACTTTATATGTTCTGTAAGATATTGACCTGTCTCACGTTATATGTTCTGTAAGATATAGACCTGTCTCACTTTATATGTTCTGTAAGATATAGACCTGTCTCACTTCATATGTTCTGTAAGATATAGACCTGTCTCACTTTATATGTTCTGTAAGATATTGACCTGTCTCACGTTATATGTTCTGTAAGATATAGACCTGTCTCACTTTATATGTTCTGTACGATATAGACTTGTCTCCCATAATTTTTTCTGTAAGATACAGTTATGTGTCATTCCTTAATGTGCATGTTTTGTTAAGGACGTTTAAAGTACTCTGCTTCTGAAAGGACTGGAATTGAAG
Organism: Dallia pectoralis; assembly: GCA_029465975.1. NCBI lineage: Eukaryota > Metazoa > Chordata > Actinopteri > Esociformes > Umbridae > Dallia > Dallia pectoralis. The sequence goes on from CM055736.1 coordinate 19,922,968, forward strand.
TTTGTCTGGGTGAAACTTGGAACTGTATGAATCAAACTAGACATGAAGCAACGCTCTGTTCCAAGACGGACAACATCAAACCGGGGAACGGTGCCAAGACAGGGGGAGCAGTACATCATATGCATTAGGTCTGGCCCGTTAGATGCTAACTACCATCTGAACTCCAGGCCTTCTGCACCCCACGTCTCAGGGCCCCTTTTTGGGCATGGTCGCGGCTAGCATCGCCCTGTCTCTGGTTCCTCTAAGACCAACACAATAAAGATTGTGGAGGGAAATGACGCTGTTTCTGGTGACATCAAACCGTCGTGCATCAAAAACGTACATATGTGCTGCATCAAAATTGGACAGATTTGGTCACTTTGCCAGTTACCTGGCCTGCAATAATGTGTGCCAATGCTTTGTGCTTCTCCTACCCCGACACTCTGGCACCTTAACCCTTGACCTCTTAATCGCATGTATACAAACTCTTAATTGGACCACAACTTCAATATTGCCAATTCCCCTACACTGAGTGGAGAGTCAAAACCACGACTAGACATTCAAATCCAGTTGCCAGGATAGTGTTGAAATGAAGATCCTCCACAAGTCCAGGTTCACATGACCTGTCTTTAACTTCTCCATAGCTCCATGCCCTATAGAACATAGACGCCTGCCTGATGCTGGAGCTTCTCCTGGTAAGTAATGCAACCTTTATCCTCAATAACACCATATCCACTCCATGGAGCACTCCATCTGAAGGGTCCAGATTCCTCGATGTGGGGAACTAGGGACTACGTCAGGTAGGCTTTAAGGGAAAAGGGGTGGCGTTTGGAATGCACCTTAAGTGATTATAGAGAAAGTCAATAGCCTGGAAGGAAGTTGCTTACTGCAGTCTGGTCCAGGTCCAATCACAGGGGCCTTGACTAGTCACTTCCTACTTCCTGTTATTGTCGTGGCAACTAAAATTAGAACATCTGGCTGATGCAAAGAAAGTTTTTCTTCTCCAACCAACTGCCAATTGCTGTCCTGCTGTAGCCTACAAAATACCCTACTTGTGTGAACTTTTAGACTTGTTCTCTTGTTTTCGTTTTTCTTGTGTTGTTATCTTTCTGTTATTGTAAAAAAAATATATATATATACCACACATTAAAGGGGGAAAAACTAATAACAGATTGGCAAGCTAATGGCACTCAAAATGAAGAGGGACAAAGTCAGTGAAACTTCTGAAATATGGGGGAGGGGGTGTAAAAAAACCGAATAGCAAGTTCAAACACAGCTCTACTTGAATAAATGGCTTCCGATTTTAAAGGAACGACTACAGATGCCAGTCCAAAAAGGCAGATTAGGGATATTAAGGAGAGAGACATTTTCTCCGGTAGAAGAAGAATAAGCGCTGGAGTGATTCTTTTGACAATGTTCATCATTCAGATACACTCTATGTGAAGTCGTGCCAACCGCGGCTGAGATCTCAATGCACAATCACTACGTGAAGGGAAAAAAACCTTTGTTCCTGTACATATGAGTGGGTAACTGGAAAAGCACAGCAACCAAACTCTAAAACAACTCCGGCAGTGAGGATGATAAAAGCATGGCAACTAGGCCCTGGTTATTGAAAAGGTTTTTCATGGTTTTTTTTACATAGAACTCGGCTTTGGGCAAGTGAGCGGTTGAAAACCCCTGGACTGACTGGCTGACTGACTGGCTGGCAGGCTGGCTGGCTGGCTGAAAGGTGCATTACAGCAAGCAATGTGTTCTAATGAGGTTATAGAGACGTGGACCAATCAGATCGAGGAGTTTCAGCAACATAAGCTCTCTATGGGGGTTAGACTGGGCCTATTTGATCTGCTTCCAATAGCAGCTAATTCCTATTAACGCCTTCAAATGAGACAAAACAAAATAACATATTGCACATTGAAAACACTAGCCGTTCTCTGAAAACCGACCACCCCTCCCCATCCGTTTGTGATTTGTCTTGGTGAATTAATAAATATTTGCTTATTGAAGGATGAGCGGGATCATTAGGTGAGCGGGTAAATGGGAACTGGCTATAGGTGTAATCTGATCCGTCAATACAAATAGACTCAAATTCAACTGGAGGAGAATTCCCTTCATGTCTCTGTCGTCTCAGGAAGAAAGAGTTGATTATTCTCCGTGTAACCCTCCGTAGATCGCTGCAGACAATTCAATTAAAGCAGTGAGTTCCCCCTGGACTGAACCATTGTTCTGGCAGGGTAATGTACAAATACCTAATATCTATCTGAAATGAAGGGAAAATTAACCAGGGACCGGGACGTCTTCAATTAAAAAGTTCAGAGGACAACTTTTGTCGTCTGTTCAGACATTCTCTAAGACGTTTGGAGAGACAGATGGACGTAGAGGCAGAAAACGTAGACACCGTAATTTAATAATAGTTCATCGTAATCTCCTATTAATTAACAAGGTAAATACAACCAATCCTTCACACTTTCTAGTGCTCTGCATCTCAGTTCCATTGTCTGCAGGTAGAACTAATCCCACCATCCCAGGAATTAACAATGCAGTCATTCTCCGGCCCGACAAGAGAAGATTAGGTGGCCGACTCAGGTCAGGGTCGTAGGATTTGAAGGGGGGAGTCATTTTTCAAGCCAAAAGGACATAGATTTGATAACAACACACAACTTCACCTAAGTCGGCCCAAAAACGATAACAGAATCTCTCTGACTCAGTGGCCTGTGGCCAACCAGTCCAGTAGAGAAGACAGACAAAGTTTAGGTGCTAATGGATGACTCTGACAATGCACATGTACTGCTGCAGCGTGGGTTCAAATACAGCCCAATACTCATTCAGCAACAAAAAAAACAATGCTATCTTGACCTACTTTAGTGACTAATAAATCATAGAAAATGGTGGCAGATTTATAAAAACACTTTGTTGTTGATGCAAAAAGGGACTTGTGAAATAAAATAGATTTGATTTTAAATAACATTTTAAAAAAAAAAACACTCCAATCTAAGATTTGACTTATAAATGTGAAAGAACAGAGTGTTATTATACAGTGATCCCAATGCTGATAGAACAGTAAGCAGAGTACAGAGAAATAAGAACGAAAGATGCAATGGCCTTGTTTTAAAACTTGTGTTCCTATTTGCAGAGCCCTTCCTTCCCTCGGGCTCCCAGGGTCCATATACCATATATCATCTAATAGAGGATCTGAGATATGGGACATATACCATATATCATCTAATAGAGGATCTGAGATATGGGACATATACCATATATCATCTAATAGAGGATCTGAGATATGGGACATATACCATATATCATCTAATAGAGGATCTGAGATATGGGACATATACCATATATCATCTAATAGAGGATCTGAGATATGGGACATATACCATATATCATCTAATAGAGGATCTGATTTATGGGACATATACCATATATCATCTAATAGAGGATCTGAGATATGGGACATATACCATATATCATCTAATAGAGGATCTGAGATATGGGACATATACCATATATCATCTAATAGAGGATCTAATATATGGGACATATACCATATATCATCTAATAGAGGATCTGAGACATGGGACATATACCATATATCATCTAATAGAGGATCTGAGATATGGGACATATACCATATATCATCTAATAGAGGATCTGAGATATGGGACATATACCATATATCATCTAATAGAGGATCTGAGATATGGGACATATACCATATATCATCTAATAGAGGATCTGAGATATGGGACATATACCATATATCATCTAATAGAGGATCTGAGATATGGGACATATACCATATATCATCTAATAGAGGATCTGAGATATGGGACATATACCATATATCATCTAATAGAGGATCTGAGACATGGGACATATACCATATATCATCTAATAGAGGATCTGAGATATGGGACATATACCATATATCATCTAATAGAGGATCGGAGACATGGGACATATACCATATATCATCTAATAGAGGATCTGAGATATGGGACATATACCATATATTATCTAATAGAGGATCTGAGATATGGGACATATACCATATATCATCTAATAGGGGATCTGAGATATGGGACATATACCATATATCATCTAATAGAGGATCTGAGATATGGGACATATACCATATATCATCTAACAGGGGATCTGAGATATGGGACATATACCATATATCATCTAATAGAGGATCTGAGATATGGGACATATACCATATATCATCTAATAGAGGATCTGAGACATGGGACATATACCATATCTCATCTAATAGAGAATCTGAGATATGGGACATATACCATATATCATCTAATAGAGGATCTGAGACATGGGACATATACCATATATCATCTAATAGAGGATCTGAGATATGGGACATATACCATATATCATCTAATAGAGGATCTGAGATATGGGACATATACCATATATCATCTAATAGAGGATCTGAGATATGGGACATATACCATATATCATCTAATAGAGGATCTGAGACATATACCATATATCATCTAATAGAGGATCTGAGACATGGGACATATACCATATCTCATCTAATAGAGAATCTGAGATATGGGACATATACCATATATCATCTAATAGAGGATCTGAGACATGGGACATATACCATATATCATCTAATAGAGGATCTGAGATATGGGACATATACCATATATCATCTAATAGAGGATCTGAGATATGGGACATATACCATATATCATCTAATAGAGGATCTGAGACATATACCATATATCATCTAATAAAGGATCTGAGACATGGGAGAACAGAAAGACAGAATTTGTCAAGTGTCCAGCAATTTGTAGCCGACACGATCTGATTTGTTGACAGAAACTACTACTGCGATTACAAGAGCAAATCAGGTCACCCGCTGTCAAAATATAATCAATGATGAACTACCTGGCTATCTGACATACAGTGTTATTCAACCCTTATTGTAGTCAACCTAAAGGATATGGAAATGCTTCCGTTGAAAACAATACTGGAAAAGTAACACATTTTCCACTTTCCTGTTTTTCAAAGTGAGAGGAGGAAGTTCCACAAATGAAGTCTAACAATAAGTTAGTGGGTTTCATGTCTCGTGCAATTATGTTAGGGTTATAATGACAAACAGAGCCTCAATATCTCGCTCAAAGAGTAACACAATACCCTTTGTATTGGTTAAACACCAGTCCACTCTTCTAGTCTACATGTGTCCAGTCTTCTGGCCTACAGGTGTCCAGTCTTCTGGCCTACAGGTGTCCAGTATTCTAGTCTCCAGGTGTCCAGTCTTCTGGCCTACAGGTGTCCAGTCTTCTAGTCTACAGGTGTCCAGTATTCTAGTCAACAGGTGTCCAGTCTTCTAGTCTACAGGTGTCCAGTATTCTAGTCTACAGGTGTCCAGTCTTCTGGCCTACAGGTGTCCAGTCTTCTGGCCTACAGGTGTCCAGTCTTCTAGTCTACAGGTGTCCAGTCTTCTGGCCTACAGGGGACCAGACTTCAAGTCTATAATATTAAGGCCTCTCTAATAAAAGTGGTACGGGCTCAAAAGCTTCCAAACCTGGTTGTCAGCCCCTCTACCTACAACCTCCCTTGTTTCTAGTATCACTCCCATCATCTAAACAGAATAACATAATCCAGGTCAAACACCACTGACTCCGTACAGAGAGTGTGCTGAGGTTGTGACACAGGCCAATCCCCTAATCCCCAGACAGTCATTCGTTGAATTGATAACATCATACTATCTTTTTTCAGGATACATCGTCACAGCCTTCGAGTCTGGCACAGCTTTTGGCTCAGGCTGGATTCACCAGGCTTTAACCAAACAACTTCCTATATGTTAGTTATCACATAATGCCATCAAATAGTGAGACGAATGATCCACTGTAGTTGACACGGTCTTCCTTTCACATGTTAGACTCCAGAGCCACTTACTGTTAGGGTGTTACTCAGGGAAAAACCCATCTCAGCACTAGTATGAGTTTATCAGTATAGCTGCTATCTATTGTGTGTGTGTCTGTGTGTCTGTGTGTGTGTGTGTGTGTGTGTGTGTGTGTGTGTGTGTGTGTGTGTGTGTGTGTGTGTGTGTGTGTGTGTGTGTGTGTGTGTGTGTGTGTGTGTGTGTGTGTGTGTGCGTGTGTGTGTGCGTGCGTGCGTGCGTGCGTGCGTGCGACTGTGTGACTGTGTGTGTGTTTGTGTGACTCTGTGTGTGTCTCTGTATGTTTGTGTGTCTCTGCGTGTGTGTTTCTCTGCGCGTGTGTGTGTGTGTGTCAGAAATAGTTGTCCCTCAGGGGTGCACCTGCAAAGGAAAACGTGTCTTGTGTGTGTACTGTCTGGTGTCCGCCATGTGCAAAATAGATCATTCTGGGTAAATTGACAGAAGTGAAAGTGTGAATAGGTTGTCGTTACTCGTCTCTGGCGAGTTCAAAACAACATTACGATAGAACCAACAAAAAGTATCCGCCGAGGTAGAAACCGAAGAATAAAATAGATAATGACCCGTTGCGAAAACAAGAACCCAACATAATGGTGACACCTCACATGTAAACCTTCTTTATCCTGTATATTTGCATCTCGCCAACACACATTGTTTTGCCTTATCAGCGTAGTGGTCAACAAAGCATAACATCCTGTTGTTTTGTGTCTTGGCAGCTTCGTGCCATATCTTAACACAATAAGGTATGGAGAAACAGGCGATGCTAAGGGTTCTCCTCCATGTGCCATGTTAAGTGGTGAAAAACAACCATGTGTCTGTACGGTTCAGGCTAAAACCGTCCAGTCACGTATTTACGACGCAGGAAGTTAAAATGTTCAGCAACGGTATTTTGACTTTAGTGATGTTTCTTTTAGACATTTGTAGCGACATCGCCAGGCTAGTTTACGTCCACACAACGTGCGTTCCTGGTTACACCATCAACAACCTCTCTGGATTTTATTCTCAGCAGTGATCTCGTATTCCGAGTGTGGCACAAACGTAGACTGCAAGAACATTGCAGATCATGTGCTGAAAAACATCAAAAACATTTGCCAACACTGGGGAGCCTGGGACTTATGATTACGCATTTGGTTGCTAACCCCAAATCTAGTCGGCAAATGGGATTGGATCACAGAAATGTGTCAACGAAGAAGGTCACAAAGTCCAAACCAAACGTGGACAACAACAAAACTTCGCCCGGTCTGAATTTGGAGCAAACAAAACCCTGTCAACAATGGTCCTTCTTATAATAACCTACAGGTTGTCCCATTCACACCAATACTTGCAAAACGTGCACACATAACACTCGGTTGTTCTCCAAAGATCTGATTTTACAGTTAACAGTACAATTTTCGGACGCAGGAATAGAACAACGTGGTAACCCTCTACGGTCACAGGTCCCTCCACGGTCACAGATCCCTCCACGGTCACAGATCCCTCCACGGTCACAGGTCCCTCCACGGTCACAGATCCCTCCACGGTCACAGGTCCCTCCACGGTCACAGATCCCTCCACGGTCACAGATCCCCCTGGTTGCTTCTGGAATCTCCCAATTATGGTCAACAACATAGCGAGTTGAATCAAGTGCATTCTCCCTGAGAGAAAGGTGTCTAAAGGATCTGGAGTTAGAGGCGGATGAGGCGGCCAGGGAATGTGACAAGATGTGCGACTGGGGTATTAGAAACTAAGAAAAACAAACTGGCTGCCAAGAAACTTTTATAAGCATTTATAGTATGGGACGCTTTTAAGTGCCTGCCTCTGTCTCACACACACACACACACACCACACGACACACACACACACTCTCTCTCTCTAACCCTGGTAATGAAGGCAGCTAATCCTATGCTGACAGGAAGTTCCTTTACACAAAACAATGCAGCACATCTGGACGGCTGACACACACACACACAAAAACTTGAAAGCGACGTCCTTGAGCGAGGCAGCACAACTGGCAGTGTTTTTCCATTCCTCACGCTAACATAACAGGGAAGCAACCCTATAATCTTTGCATAACCGTTACATACATCTTGCTATCAAACAGTTTATTAATGGGCAAAACATCTCAAATGCCATATAATAATTAATGGGTGAGCAGAACAAACCAATTGAGATTGTCTCATCACAGACATGGGTCAAAACTGGTCCACGCAACTTTGTCACTTCAGTAATATCACCAAGGAAACATGTTAGAATCAATGGGGGAAACTGATGGAACATTTAAAGAATTTAGCATCAGTAAACTCAGGGATTCTTTTCACCAATGTTTTAAACCGACCTTGGAAATGTATTAAAAATCTTTTTTGTTTCATCCAAATGACAATACATGTTCTGATGCTCTGTCTGTGCTGATGGGTTGAGTACATTTTTACCCAGAACCAATCGCTATACGACTGACAGGCCAGCTAGGCTAAGCATAGCATTCAGATCTCCACAAGTTAACAAGCAAAACTTAAAGGAGCTATTCCAGGGATAAAACTTCAGCCCTCCATCTTACCACACACTAAAACACACACAATAACTAACAGACACACTTACCCACACACACACATGCACACACAATAACGAACAGACACACTTACCCACACACACAGACACAATAACTAACAGACACACTTACCCACACACATACACACACATGCACACACAATAACGAAAAGACACACTTACCCACACACACACACACACACACACACACACACACACACACACACACACACACACACACACACACACACACACACAGATACAGTAACGAACAGACACACTTACCCACCCACACACACACACACACACACACACACAGAAATACGAACAGACACAGACCCTCAATCTCTCCTGACAAGACTCAAGTCTAAACATGATCTCAATCTCACTGACGTCAGTCCTCTCCAATCCACACACACAATCACTCACACACAAACACACACACACACACACACACACAAACACACAAAGTCATTAGAGAGGCAGTATCAGTCTCAAGGGCAGAAACCAAATTGAAGGGCTTGACTGTGTCAGAAAAGAGAAGTGACAGTTTAGTGTTTAGTCTCTACATGCTTAATAAAAACAACCCATTAACATCAGGTGACGAGGGAACCAACAAGGGAAGTCCAGAGGAATTGTCTACTGCTCGTACAGAGAGTGTTTGTGTTGTTAAACTGCGTTCCACCACAGAGTGTGTGTGTGTGTTGTAATGCGTGAATCTGGTTGACACACACACACACACACATTCACCTCTCCCTCCTCTCCCTCCTCTCTCATGCACACACACACACACACACACACACACACACACACACACACACACACACACACACACACACACACACACACACACACACACACACACACACACACACACACACACACACACACACACACACACACACACACACACACACACACACACAAACAACCAGAGTGAATCTAACTGAAGCTGAAACTAAGTGTTGACCTCAACAAATAATTTAACAAGATGCCAGCAATAGAAAATATGACAAAATAAATCAGCAATGTTGCCTCTCCCCCTCTTGCCCCCCCCTCTCTGCCTCCCCCGCTCTGCCTCCCCCTCTCTGCCTCTCTCTCTCTCTGCCTCTCTCTCTCAGCCTCTCTCTCTCTGCCTCTCTCTCTCTGCCTCTCTCTCTCTGCCTCTCTTTATTGAAATGACAGTAAAGTTAAGAGATGGCTCGTCATTTAAACTCTGCGTCAAACCCTGTGGTGAAACGAGGGGGAGGATTAACTGCCCGGAGCGGGCCATGGTTCCAAGGCGGAGGAGGCGAGAGGCTGAAGCGGATACCAGATAAAGACGTGTCAAAGAACACACACACACAGACACTGGAGACAACACAACTTCAGTCCGGCAAACACCTGGACTCCTGACGGCCTTCAGCCCGTGCAGATAATAGGACAGAGTGAACGCAATTCCCACACTCCCCCTCACTGTTCGGTGCTATCAGTTGCCGTTGGATACAAGCGGCCAATGCAGCGGCAGTCAGTTCACAGGCTCCTCCCACAAAAAGAATCCCGCCATTGTCTCTCGTCTCACCTCAGACTTCCATCTCTGAGAAGACAACCGTGTGGGGTAGTTGACACCTCCAGACTACCTCAGAGTGAGAACGTGCTAACGTTAGCAAGTTGCCATGGACACTACTGATGCCGCGTACGTGCACACACGCACGCACACGCACGCACGCACGCACTCTCTCCATAGGTTTGTCTCGGTTTGGTCTAACCACAGGGCCTTTCTGGTCACATGTTATTTGATTGCATCCTAATATCAATTACACAAAGGGTGTATTTGCCGTTCGCTCAGTAAAGACTCCAAACGTATAATATCAGGAAGTCACACACAAACACACAAACAAACACACATAGATAAACACAAACACACACACAAAACCCTTTGAGGCTTTCTGAGGTCAATATAAAGGAAAACATATCAGGTTTAAAAAGAGTGTCTATTTTTCCTGATCCCAGTTCACTATAAACTGTATCAAATGTCTTTCAACTAACTACATTAGAAAGCAATTATGGCTTAATGGCTGTCTAAACCCATTATCAACATTCATCTAACCTTTAAATATTTCAAGATAATACCCATTTAATTTGAGAGATTGAATGGTCTGCCTAGGAGAGTGCATGTCTATTTAGCTTTAGTGTTTAATACACACACACACACACACACACACACACACACACACACACACACACACACACACACACACTCTTCCTTTACAAAACTCTCTTCCTCCATCTTTCTCTCTCCCTTTTTCTCTCCCTCATATCCACCTCCCCCTCTCCAAATCTACCTCTGTTTATTTGCCTCCTCTCTCTCCCTCCATTCCACCGACACCGCTCTTGCTTTTCAAAATATCTTTACCTCAGCCAACTACCTCCCTCCGTCCATCCTTCCTCCTGCCTCCCTCCCTCCCCCTCCCTCTACATGGCGTTGCCCTTGACAGGATCGTTCTTGTTGGAGTTGAGCAGCGGCGGCAGTAACCATCTACGAGGGACACTTTACATTTTCAAATGCACTGCGCCGCGCCGGCAATTTATGCCCAATTTATGTGGGTTTCTCTCGACATAATAACATTTGTTTTATGGCCAGAGTCGCCTGGTGGAGGAGAAGCAGGCAGTAGCCGCACAGCTGCTCCAATCCATCCTGCGCCGTTAGCCTAGCTAGCCCGCCGCAGCTAGCCCGCCGCAGCCAAGTGAAGTGCTTCCAATTCAAAACCAGCGAGAGTGACATATGGGGCTCGGGCAAATCGAAAAAAGAAGAGACGAGGACAAGGAGGAAGAAAAACAAAATGGCCGCCAACTGAAGGTTCCAGAATGTGAGTGAAGACAGAAGCACAAGCCCCCCCTACAGCCACTCACAATCGGGGGAAGGATTTCTTCCACAACAGAACTACCCAAATAGACGGGAAGGGAATACGTGCCGTCGAGGAGACAGGAGTTATAAGGGAATTCACATCCCCAGGAGTCCCCAGCATAAGTAACTAGTGAGAAACCTGGAGGAAACAGGAGCACATGTTGTCCTTAAACTAAAGAAGGTCAGGAGACAACATAGGCCACTTTAAAACATAATTCACTAGACCCCACGGACCCAAATCCCACATACCCAAACCCCACAGACCCAAACCCCACGGACCCAAACCCCACATACCCAAACCCCACGGACCCAAACCCCACGGACCCAAACCCCACGGACCTAAACCCCACGGACCCAAACCCCACGGACCCAAACCCCACGGACCCTAAACCCACGGACCCAAACCCCACGGACCCAAACCCCACGGACCCTAAACCCACGGACCCAAACCCCACGGACCTAAAACCCCAAGGACCCAAACCCCACGGACCCAAACCCCACGGACTCAAACCCCACGGACCCTAAACCCACGGACCCAAACCCCACGGACCCTAAACCCACGGACCCAAACCCCACGGACCTAAAACCCCAAGGACCCAAACCCCACGGACCATAACCCAGAATGAGAAAATGAAAGAGTGTAATGTGGAGGTGAAATAGAGTGATGGCATGTGTGTGAGATAAGAGATATAAAGGGAGATGGACAGAGTCAGAAGACCAGAAGCAGGGTGACACAGAGAGACCTCCCTCCTGCATCCCACATCCTCCATCCAGACAGATGACGAGACCATGAACGCATTAGGAGTTAAGTGGACTTGAAGACCTGGCAGGATGTGTGATAATGACATTAATAATTACCTCAGGTCCCACCAGACACTTAAAGTCGTATTAACGTAGACACCAAGCTACACGGATAACCTTGTAACGGTTGTCATGGCGCCGTAACATCGTCATAGTCCGAAAGTACCTGTAGTTATTAGAAACACTTATTTAAGTGGTCATGTTTCCTGTCCTTCTGGACGAGCCAGTCCCTCTGTCACAGAGCCAATTGAGATGTTCCCTCAATATAAAGTGCATCCCGATAATAAATGATGTATTCTAGCACGTCGTTAGCAAATATATCGTCCAATGTTGAGCATGCACGGTCACTCGGGAGCTCACGGGTGTATCAACTCGGGTGTCACAGAAAGTCTTCAACCAGAGGACTTTCTGGAGAAGCTGAAGACCTGACTGGTCCATGGAGGGAAAGTGTGGGGGGGCACGGTTGTCAGGTATTTATCTCGCTCAGCTCGCTCTAGCAGTTGGCCCAGGCGGTAGGCATCGATGAGGTCGTTAGTAAAGGCAGAGTGCACTCCCACATGCTGATGCCGGTAACTTGTGAACGACTTGGTGGGATTGTTTCGGTTTGCCCTGATCTTTCTCACACACACACACACACACTTATCTCCTATTGTTTTTTTAAAGAGAGAGTGTGAGAAAGACTGCGAGCAAGCGCGACATGAGTGATGTGCGTGTATATGTGTGAATGAGAGTGAGAGAAACCAATTGTTTAAGCAAACAGGTAAACATTTACAGCATGCTAATTTGTAGCAGTTTACTCTGATGAAAGCAATTTATATTGTGCAACAAAAGAATCCCAGTGAACCACAAATGAGGCATGGAACATATACTTAATTAAAGCAGCAACGCAACTAATTTACACTTTTGCTCAAAAAGTGCTAAAGCGCTTTCTCCCTTTCCCTTCTCGTGTTCTCTTCTTCTGAGAGACATCATTAGAGCAGTGTTTCTTGTGTTGGATATTTTACTGAGAGCTTAAGGAAATAATGTCTTTAGAGTTACCATATGTTCCAGTATCTATATATACATAGCAAGGTAAGGTAGGTTTAAAGACTGTGATCATATCTAAGGATGCCAACAAATGACTGGTACAAGATCGCTTAACTTCATCCCCAATTCACTGATCAACTTGCACCTGACAGTCGCCCTGCCCAGATCCTTGAGACTCCTCCCACTTCCTTTAGATACCAAGGAGAAAGAGGATATCTGTCAAGGCAAACTCCGGCTCACTGAACAAAACCACGGCCAATCAACCAATCAGGGGCAGTGACGGTGGCGGTATGGAGGGCTGAGTGGATGTGGCCTCTCAGAAAGACTGTATGGAGGGCTGAGTGGGTGTGGCCTCGCAGACTAACTGTATGGAGGGCTGAGTGGGTGTGGCCTCGCAGAATAACTGTATGGAGGGCTGAGTAGGTGTGGCCTCGCAGACTAACTGTATGGAGGGCTGAGTGGGTGTGGCCTCGCAGAATAACTGTATGGACGGCTGAGCGGGTGTGGCCTCGCAGAATAACTGTATGGAGGGCTGAATGGGTGTGGCATCACAGAATAACTGTATGGACGCCTGAGTGGGTGTGGCATCACAGAATAACTGTATGGACGGCTGAGTGGGTGTGGCCTCGCAGAATAACTGTATGGAGGGCTGAGTGGGTGTGGCATCACAGAATAACTGTATGGACGGCTGAGTGGGTGTGGCATCACAGAATAACTGTATGGAGGGCTGAGTGGGTGTGGCATCGCAGAATAACTGTATGGAGGGCTGAGTGGGTGTGGCATCACAGAATAATTGTATGGAGGGCTGAGTGGGTGTGGCTACGCAGAATAACTGTATGGAGGGCTGAGTGGGTGTGGCATCACAGAATAACTGTATGGACGGCTGAGTGGGTGTGGCATCGCAGAATAACTGTATGGAGGGCTGAGTGGGTGTGGCCTCGCAGAATAACTGTATGGAGGGCTGAGTGGGTGTGGCATCACAGAATAACTGTATGGAGGGCTGAGTGGGTGTGGCCTCGCAGAATAACTGTATGGAGGGCAGAGTGGGTGTGGCATCACAGAATAACTGTATGGACGGCTGAGTGGGTGTGGCATCACAGAATAACTGTATGGACGGGCTGAGTGGGTGTGGCCTCGCAGAATAACTGTATGGAGGGCTGAGTGGGTGTGGCATCACAGAATAACTGTATGGAGGGCTGAGTGGGTGTGGCATCACAGAATAACTGTATGGACGGCTGAGTGGGTGTGGCATCACAGAATAACTGTATGGACGGCTGAGTGGGTGTGGCATCACAGAATAACTGTATGGACGGCTGAGTGGGTGTGGCATCACAGAATAATTGTATGGAGGGCTGAGTGGGTGTGGCTACGCAGAATAACTGTATGGAGGGCTGAGTGGGTGTGGCATCACAGAATAACTGTATGGACGGCTGAGTGGGTGTGGCATCGCAGAATAACTGTATGGAGGGCTGAGTGGGTGTGGCCTCGCAGAATAACTGTATGGAGGGCTGAGTGGGTGTGGCATCACAGAATAACTGTATGGAGGGCTGAGTGGGTGTGGCCTCGCAGAATAACTGTATGGAGGGCAGAGTGGGTGTGGCATCACAGAATAACTGTATGGACGGCTGAGTGGGTGTGGCATCACAGAATAACTGTATGGACGGGCTGAGTGGGTGTGGCCTCGCAGAATAACTGTATGGAGGGCTGAGTGGGTGTGGCATCACAGAATAACTGTATGGAGGGCTGAGTGGGTGTGGCATCACAGAATAACTGTATGGACGGCTGAGTGGGTGTGGCATCACAGAATAACTGTATGGACGGCTGAGTGGGTGTGGCATCACAGAATAACTGTATGGACGGCTGAGTGGGTGTGGCATCACAGAAGGACTGCATGGAAACACAAACAGAGACACACACACACACACACAGAGACACACACACACACACAGAGACGTACACAAACAATAAAAGATGCAAAAAGAATAAGTCACAAAAACACACAGAAACAGACACAAAGGACAACACACACAAAGGACAACACACACAAAGGACAACACACAAAGGAGTCACACACAGAATTTAACAGCATTGGAGGTCAGGAGACGAGGAGCCCTCGAGCGCCGGTCTGTGTTCAGACATGTTTCAGTGGTGAAGCGGAGAAACCATCATACTTCTACACCTACTGACATTCTAGAATGTTGGCCAGGATATCAACAGAACCCAAAGGAACACTCACAAAGGGAAACCGGAAAATGCACGTCTGACGCAGCCGGTAGAGATGTCGTTGCACACACAAAGCGGACCGTGGGTTCTGTCCAGAGTGCCGTGCCAGAGATGCACATTGTTTGTAATACAAATGTGTTCCACATCTACCGACACAGAGTGAATTAGCAATATCGCCGTGCGGATATTTACTCAGGAAGGAATTCACCCGTGAAAAGGAGAAGAAGAAGAAAGTCCTTGTCCCAGAGGCCTGTCAGAGCTCATATCTCCAGCCTGAGAGTTAACACTGAACAGAGACCCACTTTCACACACACACACACACACACACACACACACACACACACACACACACACACACACACACACACACACACACACACACACACACACACACACACACACACACACACACACACACACACACACACACACACACACACACACACACACACACACACACACAAACAAATACACACCTGCTTTACTAGACTTGTGAGGACATTTTGGGACTAATATTTACCACAAGCTTAAAATATACTTTTAAAATATTTCTATTTTGAGTAAGAATTTGCCAAATGTCCATACTTCACCAGAACTTCTGGTTCTAACTATTTCACACACACACACACACACACACAGAGCAGCTCTGCTAAGCGCTGACTACAAAGTCTGGCTGGTTTTATGACTGGATGCTGAACACCTGCACAGTTAACAGACGGGGGGAACGGCTCCATGTCCCTCAGCCCAGGCCAGACAAAGACCAAGCCAGCGTCCCAAAAGACACACTGTTCCCTGGGGGCCCTAGTCAAAAGAAGGGGGCCGTGTATGGGGAAGGGTGCAGATTAGGCCGCTCTTTCATGTTAGAACACTGGTTCTGTGGGAATAGCACTTGTTCCATTGCAGTTCCCGGCACTCCTCCGCTCAGCTAAATGTCTGACACACACGACAACATTTAAATGATTTTCCAGAATGTACCGGTTAATTATTAACAGTACCAGTTAAAGCATTTAAAGGTTATACTGTAGACACAATCTGGGGGCCACACACTTTCAGCCCGGTGGCACACCCCAAATAAGCCCAGAACTGTGAGCCCACTTCCTGCCAAAAAAAACGACACTGGAGTGTTGGACACCCCAGAAAACACCCTTACACCAGCGTCAAACCAGCCTCCGCCAACTGCAGAATATTTGAACAGCTGTATGCTGTTTGCATTGAAATCAAATCCACTTTTATTCCTCGCACACACAGCTTACAGCCAGTGGAAGAGTTACTCCCTCAAACAGCAGTAACTAGCTAGTAGAGAAAGTAATACTCATTACTGAACACCTGCCTCCAGGAATGTAAACCCAATTACAAGTTAAAATCACTTCTACAAGCTTGGCTAGTGGAAATACACACACACACACACACACACACACACACGATGAAACCGCCCAAATCACTCCTCTCTCCACTCCTCTCACTCCTCTCACTCCTCTCCTTCAGTGAATCAATTAGCTGACTTGCTCTCAATGCTTGACTCCTCTCAACACACGGCAAAGAAATCAACTTAATAAATGCTGATTTATTGGATAATTGGAGCTCAAATTACTTCCTGCTGTTAGAAGATGGACATTTAGGAGGCAGTTGAGGGAAAATTAGTGAGAATGTAGAAAGAGTTCTACCTAACATGCTAACGTGCTAACACGGAGATCTAAACGCCACTGTGAAATCAACGAGGGGTTTTCTATCACCCGTCAGTTATTAAACACCACAGCCGCCCCTTCACTCTCTCAGCGTAAGAGAGATCAACGCAAAAGAGAGAGGGGAGGCAAATCAAAGAGTGACACAAGTCAAAGAGAGGTACTAGGTGAGTGAAAGACAGGGACCGAGAAAGAGAGAGTGAAGGAAAGAGAGGGAATCTGTTTGGAGTGCGGAGGGATATTCAAGGTCCTGACAGGAAGGAATGTGAAGGAGAGATTCATAAAGAAACCCACAGACAGAGGAGGGAGGAGACGGATGGATGTTCCTGCTGGCAATAAGAACAGCAGCAATGAGAAAGGAAGTGAGCGAGGGAGTGAAAAGGAGAACAAGACTGCCTGAGTTGTGTGAACTAAAAGCAAAGGATCATCACAGAGTAAAATACACAAACCATCTGTCTGTCTGTCCGTCTGTTGGTCTGTCTGGAAGGTCAATAAGAGTCAGTTTAAGAGTTAATGTTATTTCATTCCTTATGACCTCTCATTGAACTACAATGGAGAGTCGACCGTTGAGTTGACCACCTAATGGGAATATAAAACAAACGTGGCTGGTGTTGACCATATCATAACACGCTTAATATCCTCCTGTCTACATTATGTAACATCACGCTAACTCAGAAAGAGAGGAACATGACATTTCATTGGTGTGGATTCTTCTACATGTAATTATCCACATGTTATTACGATGTGTTGATGTGGATTCTTCTACATGTAATTATCCACATGTTATTACGATGTGTTGATGTAGATTCTTCTACATGTAATTATCCACATGTTATTACGATGCGTTGATGTGGATTCTTCTACATGTAATTATCCACATGTTATTACGATGCGTTGATGTGGATTCTTCTACATGTAATTTTCCACATGTTATTACAATGTGTTTATGTGGATTCTTCTACATGTAATTATCCACATGTTATGATGATGTGTTGATGTGGATTCTTCTACATGTAATTATCCACATGTTATTACGATGTGTTGATGTGGATTCATCTACATATAATTATCCACATGTTATGATGATGTGTTGATGTGGATTCTTCTACATGTAATTATCCACATGTTATTACGATGTGTTGATGTGGATTCATCTACATATAATTATCCACATGTTATGATGATGTGTTGATGTGGATTCTTCTACATGTAATTATCCACATGTTATTACAATGTGTTGATGTGGATTCTTCTACATGTAATTATCCACATGTTATTACGATGTGTTGATGTGGATTCCTTTACATTTAATTACTACGATTTAGATGCTGTTGTGAATGTAAATATAATGACTACAAGCAATAACCAACATATTAAAAATAATTTATAAAAAACAGACTAAAACAGTTTGCAAATCCGGAGCTTTTACTGTAGCAGATATTCACTTAGGTTTCTGAAAAATCTCAGATTTCTATAAATCCTGTTTGGAATATTCCTAGAGTCGGCGGGGAGCCCAAAACCTGGAATTCTGCAACAATGACATCTGGAAAACCAGAACATTTTTGGAGTTGTTAAGGGAATTGTGCAACCCTAATGGAAGCCATGTTGTCTGGAAAAGTCAAAGGATTTATTCTGATAATAAATAAATACATTTTTTATCAATACGTCCAGGCCTATGGTTCGTCCTGAGTACTGGTCAAGTCACAGATACACAGCAGTTAACGCAATAGCAATAGGCATTGGCTCAAGAAGGCCTTCATCTGACGTTAAGATCTTAACAGGATGGTGACTGTGTGACACAGTCAAGCAAAAGTTCACTGTACAAGAGATACGCATCTGGTGAAGGAAAATAAAGCCTGCTTTAAATTCCAGTATTGAGTACCGAACAAAAGATGGTTGGCTGGCATCACTTCACGGACAGTTCACCCAGAAACAGTGTGTTGCTCAAGTTCCGCTGCGCCAGAATATCTTTATCACAACGACAAGACAAAACACACAAACACACACACACACAGCGACAAACTGACTGCTACCATAATTATGAGGTAGGTACTGAGGTCACAGAGATCTTTAGACGCTAACCCAGGAAAGAGCAGGCTAATGAAACACAAGACACAAACGAACACACACAAACGAACACACACAAACTAAGACACACAAACTAATACACACAAACTAAGACACACAATTGAACACACACAAATGAACAAAAACAATCTAACACACAGAATCTAACACACATAATCTAACACACACAAACGAACACAAACAATTGAACACACACAAATGAACACACACAAACAGAAAACGTGTTGTTTCTTGTTCCTCCATGTCTGAGCGCTGACTTGTACCCTAACAGGCCCAGCTGTGTTCAGCACACTCCAAGCCAAATACCTCATCCATGGGGGAGTGCATGAATCAGGGCTCTGTGCTGCCTTCACCAGCCCAGGCGGCCCTCCTCAAGCAGCTAGCATACACTCCTGGCAAAGGCACAAATAGAACACTCTTCCCTAGGTAGTGCACTAGACTTGACTGTAGTCCGGGGGTCCTGGCGGGGGGTCATTTGGGACTCGGGCGTCGTTGTCACAGCCTCTCATACGGCAGCGGCGGTAACCTTGGCAGCCTGCTACAGATAATAAAAACGTGCATGGCCCGCCCACTTCTCTCCTGGCTGCGTGGCCCCGCCTACTTCTCTCCTGGCAGCATGGTCCCGCCCTCTTCTCTCATAGTAAAATGGTTCTGCCTACTTTTCACATTAGCTTCTCCCAATTCACGGTTCACGACATTTACGGTTCATGACATTTCACGACTGAAACAATAGCATGGTCACGTTACATTTTTATAGTTGCGTTTAGAGTACTAGTCAGGAATTGGGATTGGTACTGAATGCAAGCAGCCGCGTTGGCAGACATAAGCCGTTCATATATCTGTCTAATAGTGAAATATGTAATTGGCAGCGTAACAATCTCTACCGTGTCTCATAATCACTTCATGTTCCTGTTTTATGTAGGCCAACCAACTCACATTGTGAAAGCATTTAAAGGCCAAGACACTGTATACAAATCTATGTAGAGTGTCAATATAACGTAGTTCAACATAGACCCCAGATACATCTAAAAACTAAAAATATCTCGAAACAGGAAATCTGGATTAAGACTTAGGCTCCATTATCTGCTATGGTGTTTAAAGGACTTCAATTCAGTGCATTTTCACATTGTCTGTCTCCCAGGTTGAGCAGTTACAAAACGCCTAATCCCCAAGGCCCCGTTATTCCAACAGTTATCTATCTGGATTTTGATTCTGATAGGATTAAATCCACCAAAAAACAATGGACAAAACATGCAAATAATTGGCGGGAAAGGAGGCTCCCATTCTAGACATTCTATTTCTATTCATTTAATCTAGAATACAGACAGATATCCTTGGTTATGTATAAAATTAATGTAGTCCATATAGATCAGACTACAGGTTTTTTTTATCCGTGTAAGTCTATAATTAGTCCATAAAGATCCGACAACTGTTTTCTTTTACCCGAGTGAGTATCAATTAGTCTTAGACCGAGGTGACTAAATTCACTTAATTTAACTTTTAATCACAATTGATTATAAGGTTAATAATGACCATAATTAGACTTCCTGTTAGAACATGGTAAACGTACACACACCTCTCCAACGACATAAACTAATGTGACAGTTACAGAGGCAATCCACTGGTCAGAATAACAACAAGCATTGAAACACTGGTTGGGATTTAAGAATTGGAACTTTCTGAGACAGATCTAAGATTCAATGACTAATCATCCATGATAACCAAATGACAACATTAACCATGTTCTAACCATGTTTACATCATGTTTAGCCAATGCTTTTGACCAAGTTGTTTGTTTACATGCACACTGTCTAATAACAACAGAGCAAAACAACCTTATATTTTGGTACGATGGAAAGTAATAATTTCCTAAAATCAACGAATCGTCAATATTCAGTGTCATGAATTTTAAATTGAATCAATGTACGTAGCAGATGTGGACTTTCACTTTAAAAGTAAGCGTCACAAATCGAGCTACGTTTGAATTATCCGAAGGTTACTGGGAATTGTTGACGAATATCATTACTGAGTTACAAAGGCATTTAGATTCCTGACATAAGTATGTGAGTAACTAAATAAATATATAAATATAAAATGATATTAGGTCCCAGTAACAGAACGAGCTTGACACTTGAAACACAACTCAGAGAGACTTAATGATTTGATTATTAATATTAACCAATGAGGGCTTGAGAAATTAATATTAACCAATGAGGGCTTGAGGAAAATATTACAAGACTCAGGCACAACCTTGAAATTATTCCCATTATTAAGGCTAGTAATTATTAGTGTTAAATACATTAAAGACCGCTAATAATATCTGCCATTCTAGCTAAAACACCCATTCATTCCTAATCCGCAGCAATAATTGCAGCATGGCTGGGGTTTTTGTAAAAGCTTGTTCTGCATCCTGTGATTATGACAACCTCACCCGTCACAGAGGCAGAAAGAGGAGGAAAAGACAGGTCGAGAGAGAAGAAAATAGAAAAGGAGAGAGAGAAAGAGGTGGAAAGTAGGAGGAAGACAGGGGAGAGAAAGACAAGAAGTGGGAAGAAAGAGGAGGAAAAGACGGGGGGAGAAAGACAAAAAGTGGGAAAAAATAGGAAATGACAGGGGGAGAGAAAGAAAGACAAGAGGTGGGAATAAAGAGGAGGAAGAGACAGGGAGAGAAAGAAAGACAAGAAGTGGGAAGGGAGAGAGGAGGAAGGAATCCAGGTTTCATTGACTCCCTCCCTCATCTTCTCGTCTTTATTTTGAATGCAATCAGTCTCTTTTTGACTGACAGGCATGACCAGGACACATCAGCGGTGAATAGAGGAAGCAGGGAACAGTCAGGCTTGCCATGGAGGCACTTTATCTGGCCCGCATCCCAACTGGTACCCTACACCCTACGGACGGGACGCCAGTCACAAGCAGCGCACCCGAACGAGGGAGCGTGTTGGCGTTTGGGACGTGGCCGATCTGCCTTTGACTGTGTGCACGAGCAGATGAAATGAAACGTAAAAGGATATTATTAAAACAGCATTTACACTAAGGGCTGTCTTACTAATGCCACGCACAATTAAGAGAACAAAACTATGGCATGCCATCAGGGCCTCGCTTCCTCCTTCACCCAAATCTCTCACACACACAGACAACCCCCCCCACACACACACACACGAGAAACTCTGGCAAAGCCAGGACAGAGGCAGAGGCTCGCTGGCTGTTTGTGTGTAGCTATGCTTTTCTCGCACAAAAGAAAAATGTAAACGGATGGATTTTGGTGATCACTTCGCCATCTGATGTTCTAGCCTCAACACGTAGATAAAATAAAAACGATATTTCGGCTCAACGTACGGCGCGGGTAAAATGTGGGCTCTCGTGGAAAACACGCCGTTTTGTCGTTTTTGGTCAATTCACTTTCATACAACAGTTCCTCCCCTCTATCGCTTGCCAATTCCAAGTTGCATGGCAACAGAGGAGACCAGGGTATGTGCCCACCCCAACCCCCACCCACCGACCACCCTAAAACCCAACGCACAGGGCGGGCTCAACGCACTAAACCACCCTCTGACCCGGGCACTAGTTTAGGACCAGGATATAAAGAGCCCCCAGATGGGGGCGTGAACACTGCAATAAAGGGGGTCAAAAGAACCAAAACAATGGGGCAAACACCAAGTTGCCCGGACCTAAAACAGAAGTTTGTCTCATGAAAACCAATAAGTGAGTGAGGCATCCAGAAGACCTGGATCCAGAAGACCTGGATGCCTTTGTTTTTTAATCTTCAAAGCGTTTTAATATATACGGTAGCTAATCCAACTAGCGCTAGACTGGGCGTATACATTGAACACCATTCACACAGCATCCATCCGCGTAAACCTACAAAGACAACCCACACAGGTTTAAAGACACAAGAGTACCGAGCCATCGTTAGGGTCTAACTTAAAACGTTCATTTGACACCTCCAGAAAGCAGGAACCCTTTCATCCACCACGTCACTTTTCTCCTTTGAGAAAACAGGGAAGTGGGCGATGTGGACAAAGATGAATATTGTGACGAACTGCCTGAATTGGTGATATGAGGTGGTCCAGGGTTCACAGCATCTTACCTACTATAGACAGGTATTGATCGGCTGGACTATAAACGGATCTTTCTGCAGAAAATATTTTAACTCTCTCTATTAATTAAGCACAAATTCCAGAACAAACATGTTAGAAATTGCCTGACTTGATGGGGAACTTAAATACATATAAATTAAAAACATACCTATTACATAAATAAAGCATGCATATAAAATACATATACTATTTATAACCAGAATTTGCCCAGTTTTATAATCCTTTAAAATCCTAACACTCATTGTATTGTTGCAGTAATCAACTGCCACATAGGCAGTGACCAATATAAGCAAATATATTTAGTTTTCCAACACATTTCTCTAGTATAGGCCTCTCATCGTAGTGAAAGATAAAGGCCGTCGCTGATACGTTTCTCGATCATCCTAACATTAATGTAAAGTAATTGCGCATTTCTTACTCCATTGAAGACATTGAGTTTCTGTAGCACAATTACAACATCTACTGGTCCTCTGCCAACCAGGTGTTCTTCAAGATACTGCAGCGCACTAGAATATGACAATACAAATGATGCTACAAAGCCACATGAAAACTAGATATAGAGAAATGGTACAATGCAACGTTCCCAAAACACCAAAAAGTCTGCTACTGTCTCTGACTGTGCTACAGAGGCGGGAAGGTAGACCTCAAACCACTGCAGCCAACCAACAACAACGGCATAAACACGAGCCTACAAACATATAGTGTCGGGTCTAACTGAACTGTCAGGGGGAAGACTAAACATGTATGTAGTAGATTAAAAACAGTGTGTATCAGAACTAGGACATTGTGTATGAGAACTGGAAAAGTGCATGTGTGAATTAGAACAATGTGCATTACAACTAGAACAGTGTGTATTACAACTAGAACAGTGTGCATTACAACTAGAACAGTGTGTATTACAACTAGAACAGTGTGTATTACAACTAGAACAGTGTGTATTACAACTAGAACAGTGTATTACAACTATAACAGTGTGTATTACAACTAGAACAGTGTATTACAACTAGAACAGTGTGTATTACAACTAGAACAGTGTATTACAACTATAACAGTGTGTATTACAACTAGAACAGTGTATTACAACTAGAACAGTGTGTATTACAACTAGAACAGTGTGTATTACAACTAGAACAGTGTGTATTACAACTAGAACAGTGTGCATTACAACTAGAACAGTGTGCATTACAACTATAACAGTGTGCATTACAACTAGAACAGTGTGTATTACAACTAGAACAGTGTGTATTACAACTAGAACAGTGTGTATTACAACTATAACAGTGTGCATTACAACTAGAACAGTGTGTATTACAACTAGAACAGTGTATTACAACTAGAACAGTGTGTATTACAACTAGAACAGTGTGTATTACAACTAAAACACTGTGTATTACAACTAGAACAGTGTGTATTAAAACTAGAACAGTGTGTATTAGAACTAGAACAGTGTGTATTACAACTAGAACAGTGTGCATTACAACTATAACAGTGTGCATTACAACTAGAACAGTGTGTATTACAACTAGAACAGTGTATTACAACTAGAACAGTGTGCATTACAACTAGAACAGTGTGTATTACAACTAAAACACTGTGTATTACAACTAGAACAGTGTGTATTAAAACTAGAACAGTGTGTATTAGAACTAGAACAGTGTGTATTACAACTAGAACAGTGTATTACAACTAGAACAGTGTGTATTACAACTAGAACAGTGTGCAATAGAACTAGAACAGTTTGCAATAGAACAGTTTGTATGAAAACTAGAACAGTGTGTATGAGAACTAGAACAGTGTGAACGAACTGCCTGGCAAGATAATTCTACATCTTCTCTTTCCCCACAGAGGTGGTACGAACAAAAAAGGAATATCTACAGAGAGATATTTTAACGCAAAGGATATTCCATCAAAGAAAAAAAATGTAATCGCACATTTTGCTTTGGTTCTGAAGACAGGAAGACTGAAGGGAGGGAAACACACAGGCCTCAGAACAACAACAAAATCAACTGTTCTCTTTCTCCCATCCCACATAAATGCAGCATGCGAAGTGTGTTTGGTAAAACTGGCATTGGCACGAACACCTGCTGTTACTGTCCAAAAAGGAAACGGGCACGAGTCTTAACCGGGGCCTGCCGATTAAAGACACATCAGGCTTTCCCAGCTATGTGTCACAGAGTGGGAGGTCCAGAGATGTGAGGAAAATCACTGTACGGAGCACATTCGAAACCAAGCTACTATCACAGTCCACAGAAACTGAGAAATGCACAACTTGCAGGGTTAGTAAAAGTGTTGTGTGCAGATGTATTTGGACAAATATAAATCTATCCGATGCACAAAGCAAAAAAACATTTGTGAGAGAAAACATTACCTGATGAAGCATAAAAGATTAAAATGCCATTGGCCTAGTGACTTTTAAATTCATTTAGATTGACATACTTGAGCCAGAAAAATGTCCAGTTCCGAGGGAGTTTGGTCCAGTTTTACCGCTGACAGGAGGAGAGAACATCTAAAAGAAAACAAATTACACTTTACAAGAGAGACCCTTTTTGCTTAAAGGCAAAACAATAAATACCTAAATAAACAATAAATCACATCTACTGTTTCCGGAGGCTGTGAAATTAAGCCTCCAGATAAACACAGCACTTTCTTATAAAATGTAAGGTAATATAAATTATTTGAGCTAACCACACCATATGCACAGTTGCAGTGTATGCTGGGAACACACGCTTATTTCAACAGTACAACACACACACACACCAACACGGGTATTTTCCCTTGTGGACTGCCTACCATATTTAGTAACTGTGGGCATTCATTATTCACATAGAAGTCTATTCCAGCTACTGTATTCTTTACAGTAGGACATGAAAAACTAAAGCCTGAACTACTTCGAACAGTATGAACTGTAGCGAATACAAGGAGTGTGTACTTGTAAATACATTAATAATATTTGCTGAATAAAAAATAGCAAATGTGTTTCTCATTAATATAAAAAGTGCTATAGATTTTTTCACAGACATTAAGTTGAACATGAGCGGAGAATATTATTGGTTCAGGAAAACATGGCCGTGGGGCACGTTTCCTGTCCAAACTTCAGAAAAGATATAGCGTTTAAAGTAAGGTATTTGCCACGACCAGAGCAGTAGAAAAAAGTGAAATATACATTACTCAAAACATGAAATGAAACCGTAAACGATATAAACAATTTGGCATGTATGATACAAAACACCGAGGATTAGTTAAATGTCTTTTAGTAGGGTTACTCCCGCATGCACTAGACTAGAGAGTCTGCAGACAGAGAGCTGTCACTACAATAATGCCGAAAATACTGTGTCAAACTTACTAAACATTTGCTATTCTAGAACAGAATGAAACATGAATAAAATACTTAAAAGGGGTTATACTACCATTGATGTTGGGAACATTTTCAAATCGCTGTTTCGCATCTATAGAAACAACAAAATTACTAAAGCAATATAGCATATTTGTCTAAACATATTCTTCCTAAAACACACTTAAAAAAAAAACACAATTACAACTTTAAATTATATATTTGTACGTTGAGTTACAGACGTAGCCAACAGAAAGTAAATAAAACGTTTAAATAAATGTCTCACAATGAACACACCGAAAACATGAATCTATCTATGCATTCAAATCAGAACGTAAACAGTGGCCGACAGGTCGGTACTGGTTTATTGTCATTTTGCTAGATTTTAACAAATGCTTACCGCACTGAAATCCAATAAGTCGCTTAGTTCTTTGTCTGTCCCTAAGGCAGCCATTCGCTGTTGGTGATGCATTTTAGCAAAATCACACAAACCTAAAAACATGGAAACAAATTGCGGTCAGAAGACTCTTCTCCGTTCTCGAACGGATAGGAGGGGGGCCGACCTAATAACCACTAGATCAGATCTGTCTCAAATCCACACACCACCGGCGGTTATCCGAGACGCGCAAGATCCCACTTTGCATGAAACCAATTCGCTCTCAGCGCATCCTGGTGCAACAGGAGGTTTAGGATCAAATTAAAGAATCCGTGGAAATAAAATCGCAAGAAGGAATTGACAAACGATTCTTTCTCCAGGTCCAGTTGTGGCTGTGTAAAAGGCAGTTTAGATCAAGAAGTGACAATCCCGCACGGAGAAAAATAAATAAATGCACGTTACGAAAACAACAACAAATGAAATGTATATAAATCGGACTTTATACGTGGCCGATACACAGTAAAAGTGGAACTGAACGTGTGTAAATATCCGTGTGTAAGTGAAATATATTCAGACTGTGTGCATTAATTTCCCAGCTCTTGCATCGAGCCGAGTTCGAGCTCCATGTGCGTGTCACCGAACACAGCCTAATAACGCAGGTTTCTACAGCCACCTAGCTACTCTTTAATATATCGATACGCGATACACTTTTTACACCCTTATTTCGACGGGTTGAATCGTACATTACACGGGACAATCAATGCACGTTCTCGATATTGTAATATATATTTTTGTTTTTTTGTACGTTATCCATATGAGAGGAAGGCACGCGTGAAAGTGCAGTTCGGGTGCGAGGTGTCAACGGAAAGGCGGGAGGCGCGAGCGGGTGAGAGCGAGCCTCGGTCCGTCTGACTGGCCGTCAACATCCCAAACCGCCCAAATTCATCTATAAACTATTATTACACACTGGGTCAATGAGAAAATAAACTTGTGTCTGAAAACCAAAGTCCATTGCCTTTTGATTTGATTTGTATTTATTATCACCACCATCTCGAATAGATGTGTGACAAAGCCCAGCTTGACGGGGCAACGTTCATCTGTGTGAATTAAAACGTCGCGTCTACAGTTGCAACTATGTCAACTTATGATCTGCAACACAGTTGATGCGGTCGTGTATAATAATCGAATAATATAACTGATGATGAGGATAGTGACCGTAAGTGCTGTGTTACACTGCATACAAGTATTTATGTGCCCTTTTGTAGAAAGATGCGAACACAAAAGTGCAGTTATTTCACAGGCGATAGAGCGTTTAAATATATGAAACATTGCATGGGACGGATATCCTAGTTGCAGACTATATTCAGACATGGGGTGTAGCTAGTGGAATAATTTAATCCTGGCTGAAGCTGGTCTGTTTTGTGGGCTCAGGAGAGATTGATGGGCAGCCACACTATACGAAAGCGACTCCGGACACCGGCACTTTGTAAACATACAAATGCGAAACGACATCAAGACATTGGTGTCTCTCTATACAATACATATAACATGTTCAGCTGAAACTGTCTCTGCCATTCTGTTTAAATAGCGGTTTGGCAGAACAGCCCATCAGAAGCCAGCCACAGACTTTCACATTTAGGGAAACCAGCATTATTAGAACTTGGCTGGCAAATAGTTTCATGCAATCCACACACGCACGGGGGTATGCCTCTAACTGGTTTGGTTTGTTGTAAACAAATTGCACAAACATCAAAAGGAAATTACCTTAGTCTGATATGTTTACGTAAATCCCCCCAAAAAAGTGTATCTCTGTTATTTGCTCTCTCTGTATCAGTGTACAAAGTCAGCGACTTTGCCTATATGCTACTGCTACTAGCAAAAGCTAGCCACAATATGTATCCGACTAACGATGTCAGCGGCTACATTTGTTTTGAAAACACCCGTAGACTTTCCGGTCAGGGTCAACTTGCAGCCAAACGTAGTTGTACATCCAGGTGCTGCCTTAAATGAGCCGGTTGTGCTTGTTTCGGATCCCATGCAGTTAGCTACCAGGCTAGCTGGCTACTTTCAATTGCTCTAGTCTAGTCTGGCTCGGTGTTGTCGCGTGTGTCACTGAGGAGACACTGGTTCCGTCCACATCCGGGAATGCACGTCACCTTACAATACCGATGACGTCGACCCGAGAGCGGTCCTGATGAGAACTGTTTTGAAAATTAGAGAATAGTTTTCAAAATGTGCAAAATGTGATAGTTGTGGACATGTGGTTGTTGAAGAGCTCATAATGTGCTTGAAGGTGTCCGTATATATCAGAATTAGCAGGCTTTATTTGCTTATCTCTCCCCATCATAGACTATCTAGTGTTAATTTAAAACAACTGAGTCAACTGATATCAGATTTTTTTATGTAGAGATTTTGCCCGTTATTGAGGTCAGATATTTTGTAAAATGTTAACTTTTTCAAACAAATACATGTGCCAAATTGAAATTGCCTGCTGTAGAGGATTTAAATCCACCAACATGTTTTTCCTAAATTAGACTCAACAATTCAGGTAACAGACTAAGAAAATAAAGTCAATTTGTTATAGACAGGTAATAGATTATTACAATTGCTTAGTCTATGACTATTTTTTCTTGACACGTGCCACTGGGATGTAGATTAAGTATCAAGCAGAAGATAGGAAACTGGGGATGCAACATCTTTTTCTAATCATAGTATGATATTAAAGCAATACCTTTCAGCTTAATAGAAACACGCTGAAGACTCAGAGTAAGCCGATAAACATGTGGCATGGGCAGAACTCAGAATCTGAAGGGAAAGATCCCCTAAAGAAGATTTCAGGTTTTTCCAATTGCCACTTGACGACTACATGGGGCAAATAAACCAAAGCCGTTTGTGATTTTGTTGACGTTACACATAGTTACATCATTCCCAAGTGTCATCTTGTGATAATGATATAGGTTGGAAACTAGTGTCAGGCCCGTACAGACAGTGCCGCACACCCTGTACCATACAGAGGCTCATACGGCTTTGGTCCAAATCAGTGCACTACACAGGTTGCCAGTTGGGACACAAACACACTGACTGACCTCTGAGCCTGGCCAGGGATCTCATGTGGAGGATGGGGATTAGTCAGAGAGCTCTTCTGAATCTGTAGTGAGTCTTTGCCTGTTACAGCGTTGCTGTGCCTTAGTAGGTCAGTGGTATTACATGGTGGATAACGGAACAATATTATACCACACTATAGCATATGGGGAAGGAATGGACAGAGGCTCAGTTCACCCATGTGCTATCTAAGGTCATGTTATATATGGGGACATGTGATATTCAATAGCATGTCATATTATAGATCATGTTATATACAAGGACATGTTCAATGTAAGGTAGTGTTATGGATAAGATAATGTTTTAAGGACACATGATATAATTAAGGGCAAGTGATATTTAAGGTAACTTTGTAATATATAAGGGCATGTGATATTTGAGTTCAACATTGGGAATAATTAGCTTTTGTACTTATGTTGTAAACAGTCATTAAACGTGTTATTACGCACTAGATAAATTATTTCCAATCAATGTTTTTTTGTCCCAATCCCATGGATACAACAGGTGTACAACAGGTGAGCTATGGAATTAGGTTCAGCGGTCGTAGCCGCTGACTTCCGTTCACATGTACTGCTGCAACATAGTTTTGAAACTGGTCCAATGCTTTTTCTGCAAACACTCTCTTACATTTTTTTCACACTGTCTCTGACAAAAAAGTTGTCCTCAGACAAGAGGACATTTGACATAGATAGAGGGAGAATGAGGGAGAGAAAGAGGGAGAAACAGAGTAAGAAAAAAGAGGAGACAATGAGAGAGGGAGAGAGAGGGGTAGACAGACGGAGACAGAGTTGGAGACCGAAAGGGAGATAGAGAGACAGAGGGACAGGGAGAGAGAGAGGGAGGAGAAAGTTAGAGAGAGACAGAGGGGGAGGCAGAGACAGAGGGGGAGGTAGAGACAGAGGGGCGGGGTGCATTTTATCTGGACATACTACAGTGGTAATAGGGGTGAGGCATTAATGACATAAACACATACAGCATGGAGAGCTGCGGAAAACATCATGTTTTGCCAAACACCTGTGGAAATATGCAGCTGCAATGTGAGCCAGAGAGAAAGAAGGAAAGAGACCGAAAAAAGTGAGACGGAAAGAGAACCAGACAGAGAGACACAGAGAAAGTGAGACCGACTGAGAGACAGAGACAAAGAGACAAGAAGAGAGAGAGGCGTACAGATTGATGCACACTGGGAAGACCAGAGTAAGGGAACACTAAACCACAGTTAATACCCTTTGATAGCAGCCTGGGATTGTTGCAGAGCCCGGTCTCAGGGTGCAGATTACAGCACATTCCTCCCCTTGGCCTTCTGAAGCCTCTAAGGCTGCCCCACATTGACCACAGACATCTACAGGTTTCATAAAATGTATCAGTCGGACCAACAGCTCACATTTAAGAAGGGATATACTAGTTCATCCCTGAGTTTGTGTGTGTGTGGGAGAGAGTGTGTGTGTGTGTGTGTGTGTGTGTGTGTGTGTGTGAGAGAGTGCATGCGTATATTTGTGTGTGTGAGAGTATGTGTGTGTGTGTGTGTGTGTGGGAGAGAGAGTGTGTGTGTGTGAGAGAGAGTGCATGTGTATATGTGTGTGTGAGTA
The DNA here is from genome assembly GCA_029465975.1 of Dallia pectoralis. Classification (NCBI taxonomy): domain Eukaryota; kingdom Metazoa; phylum Chordata; class Actinopteri; order Esociformes; family Umbridae; genus Dallia; species Dallia pectoralis. Next base: position 19,954,604 of record CM055736.1, read on the forward strand.
TGTAGGTGAGTGTGTGTGCATGCATCTATTGTGCATTTGTGTTGGTTACATTGGACAGAGCAGCAGATGGTATAGTGTTTGGTACAGGTGACACTGAGGTTAGAGAGAAAATACTAGGTTCACGACCAGGGCAGAAATCTTTTGGAAAATGTTTCACTTAATGAAAATGACAGAAAGGAAAAGAGCTATTTGGGAAGTTGGAATGAATGTAACAAGAAGAAATTAGATGAATGGGCCGGCTTCTAAGAATTTAAACCAGCTTAACAAAAATACAGGGATTTCATTTGAAACAAGCTGTCATTTTGACAAATTCAATTTGGAATATGTTTCATTAAGTGTTAAGAATTATGTATATCCTAGAAAATCATTGTGTTTTAGGTCTTTGAGGTTTAAAATGTAGGCCAACTGATGATTATAGTCCGTTTGCAAACATTTAATGCACTCCAGGAGACTGAATTGAATAATGTATTTTAAAAAAAGAGACAAATAAATTCCAGGTGAATGTTTTACAATGTTCTTGAAAAAAGCAGGTATTTCGTAAAACTCTTCAGCAAGTTGTACGTTTGTAATCTTATAATGTTATAATTCTAATGATAATCTCGCTCAACACTTCACCCCCTCAAGGACTGAGATGTGAATGTTAACTCACCACGGGACACATGTGCAGCGAGGCGGTTAAAAGCAACGAGAAAACAAGTGCCTACTCAGCGTGCAGAAAGGGAGGGCTTCTCCTGCTGTAACCAACCAGACCGGAGCATAGGGTTACCAACCAAAAACCTCAGAGTGGCTGCTGGGAAATGGTTGTCAGGACTGTCCCTCCACATGTCGGGTGGGTCCGAAATGCTCAATAAAAAACGATCACCACTTTTAAGGGTTAGTCAATCTAACATGACCTAAGTCGTTGCTGTTGTTCAGAAACATTCTGTATATGAAATTATAAATATTTTGCTAACAGAATCACACGGTCAGTCGAATTTCCGTGCATCACTGGAAGTGCCACCATCTCTTTATCTCATATCTTTGGTTTTTATTAGAATCCTTCTGATGTGAGCAGGAGCTGGTCCCAAATCCCCTCACCACATCAGAAGACATCTGAAAATGTGCATGGCTGTCACGCGGTCATCTCAGAGGGAGAGGGTTCTGTGGGTCTGTGGCCTGTATGGGCTGATGCCAAACTGGGAGAGGCTTCTGGGTAAATTAAAAGACAGTTTCTGTCCACAGTGGTTGGCAGAGAGGACACTGGGAAGAAGAACTCTTGAGCGGCTGCTGGGTTATAAGGTTACAAACCAGTAGCGGAGATATTTAGGAGGTGCTGGTTTTCTGCTCTGCCCACAAGAGACATGGGAGCAGACAGAGGAGCAGGTAGAGGAGCCTGCAGAAATGCAGACAGAGAAGCAGGTAGAGGAGAGCAGGCAGAGGAGCAGGCAGGAGCAGGTAGAGGAGCAGGCAAATGTGCAGTCAGGAGCAGGTAGAGGAGCAGGCAGAAGAGCAGTCAGAGGAGCAGGCAGAAAAGCAGGCAGGAGCAGGTAGAGGAGCAGGCAGAAGCAGGTAGAGGAGCAGTCCAAAGAGCAGACAGAGGAGCAGGCAGGAGTTAGAGCACCAGGCAGGAGCAGGTAGAGGAGCAAGCAGGAGCAGGCTGTACCCTCCGTGGTTAATGAAGGCTCTGGAGCAGCGGGGAGAAAGCCTCCTGGTCTGTAATTACTGAACCAGCATCCCACTGGTGATAAACAGAGTTAGGGCAGGGCTAACCGTCTGATTTAAGGGGTTTCTCCTCTGGTCTCTTTTCCCTGAAAGGGAGTGATGAAGGAAAGCCTTTGCTCCTTGATTTTACCATCTTTCACGCACGCGCGCACACACACACACACACACACACACAATGTTTGTCTGACCTTTTGAAACTAGCATTTCTTTTTCAATTTCATTCCATTTCTTTTAACCATTTTCCTAAACCTCTAACGATACACCTATCCGTAACTTCAACTTCAATAAGCTATCTTTTACACCTAAATTTAACCCAGTTGCCAACCCTTATTTAGCCTTACTCGTAACCAATGAAGTCCAGATTTTCATGTTTTCATGTAATGTTCAACATTTTCTTTAAGTAGGAAAGAAAACACACACGCACATTTACAAATACACAGGCCATTTGTGAGGGTTTAAAATTCACAGGCCGTTCGTGTAAGAGTTTGTCGGCTTTAGGAAATAAATCAAGGAATCTTAGTGGAGTCATTGCATGTTGCAATGTTTCCGTTCTGAAGGTACACATGGTAGAGGGAGGATGTAGAAACATCTGCAAAATCTGGTTCCAGTACCAGAGTGTGTGTGTGTGTGTGTGTGTGTGTGTGATTAAAGCACACACAATGAATCATTAAGCAATTTGTTCCATGAGATCATTTGCATATTCAGAATCATGTATGTCTACAAGCTTTAACAGCTTTTTCTGCACATTCAACTAGTGCAACCATCAAGAGGATTATTTTCACACTACTGCTTTAAGAAATTAAAATCTGGGACTGTGCTGGGATCTGTGCTCCAGAAATGTCTGGGAAAGAGCCTTGGCGCACGACTGTGACATTGTTTCTATGTCACACTCGACATTTCACTGTTTCAACCTACGATTGGATTTTTCAATCTTTGTTTTCTCAGCTTCATCTCCGGTCTTAAGATGCATCGGCTTGTTTTCCAGATGACCTATCAGTCGGGTTGTCTTCTCTCATGTTTTCCTTCCATGACAAGCAGTCAGGAGCAGTCAGAGTTCAAAATGGCCGACTGAGATCAAAACAACCTCGAGAGCTTCATTATAAACCGCCACATTCTGACACACGTGACACAATGATTCCACGCATGCGGGGGTACGTTCAGGTCACGTTTAAGTTCCCCCAAAACATTGTGCATTGTGTTTTAAAGGTCTTTGCTACCATTGGCTGTGTATAATAAGCAGTACGCAATGATTTCATCCTCTTATTCAGAAAATGTTGGGAGAAACGTGACGGATAAAACCATGCAAATGTGCGTGAAGGTACTGGTTGGAAGTGGTGATTGGTCAAATACGAAAGTCCAGAGAACGTAATGGAATAGCGGAATAGTTAACTTTAAAATACAGGACCCTGGAAGGACCAATGACAATCAAATGCCACACAGGAGCTATATTGTAGTTCAGCCACACATGAGTTATATTGTAGTTCAGCCACACAGGAACTATATTGTAGTTCAGCCACACCTGAGCTATATTGTAGTTCAGCCACACAGGAGCTATATTGTAGTTCAGCCACACAGGAACTATATTGTAGTTCAGCCACACCTGAGCTATATTGTAGTTCAGCCACACATGAGCTATATTGTAGTTCAGCCACACAGGAACTATATTGTAGTTCAGCCACACAGGAACTATATTGTAGTTCAGCCACACATGAGCTATATTGTAGTTCAGCCACACCTGAGCTATATTGTAGTTCAGCCACACCTGAGCTATATTGTAGTTCAGCCACACAGGAACTATATTGTAGTTCAGCCACACAGGAACTATATTGTAGTTCAGCCACACAGGAACTATATTGTAGTTCAGCCACACAGGAACTATATTGTAGTTCAGCCACACAGGAACTATATTGTAGTTCAGCCACACATGAGCTATATTGTAGTTCAGCCACACCTGAGCTATATTGTAGTTCAGCCACACAGGAACTATATTGTAGTTCAGCCACACATGAGCAATATTGTATTTCAGCCACACAGGAACTATATTGTAGTTCAGCCACACAGGAACTATATTGTAGTTCAGCCACAAGCCAGATTCACAAGAGGTGCTGAAATAAATAAACACACAACGCCAAAAACCAAAAGAGTCCACAGCAAAGAAATGAAGGCTGCCACTTCTGCTAGATGGTTAATCTGTAAATTAATCGGTGATTTGTCCCCCTGTTGCCGTTGAACATATTGCTAATGGATTTCCCTTTTGTCAAGATCACAACATCTGCATGGTTCATCCAAGAACCAATGGAGCAGACAGATTCATCATCACCCCACGATGAAACCATAAGAGATAAAAGCAATCAAAGAGCGCGAGGAACACATGGAGGTGCTTGTGATTGGAAAGGGTGGGTGTCTCCTTTTCTCATCTCTCTTATCTCCACAAGATTTCACATCTCCCATATCTCTACAAGATTTAGAGAAGTATGTATGTATGTCTATACTGCTATTATTTCACATTGTCATTCTCACATGAAAGTTTTGGCAATTGTTCAACATTGCATACACCGATGAGTCAAAAACATAACTGTTTACAGGTCAAGCGAATAAGGTTGATAATCTCTCTCTTTCTCTGTGTATCTGTCTCTATCTCTGTCTCTCTCTAAATCTCTCTCTCTGTCTTTCTGTCCATCTCTCCCTCTTCTTCCGTTCTCTTGTTCTGGGAAAAAGGCCACTGGGGTTGTTTGATCAGCCGGACCCATAAAAGCCTGGCGTACCAACATGGACAGTTCTCCAGAACTACAACAGGGTGTCATGGTTACACAACTGGCGTTCATGGCGGCGATCATGTGACAACCTAATTTTAACACTGGGTTCAAAGGGCAGAAGAGGAAGAACCTTAGTTGAGATGGAGCGAGATAATGGCAGGCTGGCTGAGGTCAACCATATTGGCCAGAACCCTTATGGGTTCTGATGGGTTCAAGCCAGGCTTGATCTGTGTGTTAAACAATGGATTCAGGTCGTACCAGAATTGGATGTGCCTCACTGTGTACAAAATACAATCAAAGCGTGCCAAATTCTGTGTGTGACTGGTAGATAGGAAGTACATGCAGGTTGAAACCAGGCTTTTAATTAGTCAGGTCCTTCAATTGTCTCTATTTTGGGACGTCTTCCTGGACCCGAATACTCAGGACATGATGGCATATCTCCAATGGATGATTGCAGAGTTTAAGGTGTTCTCCACTCACATGGTCATCTATTCTAAATGTCTTCCAGCTAAAGGTCCCGGCTAGCATATAAATCACTGGTTTAAAAGACATTGTAGGAGTTTTAATAGCCCATTTAGACAGAACAATGTCTCACCAGCCTCAGCTGACCTTCTGCACCACTGATTCTAATTCTGACTGGAATTGTGACTGTAGTACGTCCGAGCATTTTCCAAAACCGGTGTATTGTGTGCTGTTGACCAGGGTGACTTCCTGTTGACTCCTTTGACTTCCTGTGGACCACCCAGCAACAACAGAATGGTAGAGCTGAAGTCAGCACAAAACAAACAACTTCCAGCGAAAAAACAAACAGGAAATCCAACCCTTTAACAAAGGTACATTCAGTCATGCATGCACTTTGCGTGTTGGTGGCCCCAGAGTGAACTAAACCTAAATATTGACCTTGTTAGAGGACATAACCAGCCAACTGAGCCAAACAGGAATTATACAGGCCATTATAGACCTGACAGGTGTAGCTTACGTCACATTGGTCATTTAGAGGTTGCTCCTGTTCAGGAAAGTTACAGTTACTGCTTTCAAAATAAAATAGCTAGCTGGCACAACCAAAAAGCTAATTCACGTATGTAGCTATCAGTTAGGTAGCTCAGTGCTAGCATTAAGATAAGGGTAACCTATAAAAAAGGTTTGATTTCAGAAGTGTAAGGTGATGGTCAAGGAATCGTCCGTCTTGCCATGAATAAGAAAGATGCCAGACGTGGAGACAGAGAGACAAAGACAGAGACCAAGAGACAGAATGAAAGAGATATGGGGTGCTGCGGGGTAACGTAGGTAGTGCTATTTTTTTTGGCGCTAACGGTTTGGTCTGTCCAGAAGGTTTTTGTAAGAAGACAAATTCAGGAAGCCCCTGAATAAGGAGGAAACCACAGAAAAGTTGCTGTCTCATGATTAGCTCCATCCCCGCAAGACCAGGGTTCGTATTGTAGTGGCGGCTTAAACCTCCATAAGGAACAAAGGAGCCCAATACAGTCTACTTGTAGGAGGGGCTTTAAAATGCTGATCTCAAAACATAATCAACAGGAACAAAGGAGCCTCAATATCAGTCAATCATCTGAGGGGGTGGAACAGGGGTGCTGCAGGGCCCTCCAGGGATAAACAAACAGAGACTTTAAAATGCTGATCCCTGTCAGAAACACCTGTGATTGTAATAGAGTTGCTGGAATCAACAGTCTCCTGCGCTCCTCGCTAGAACGGACAAATCAGCCAGGGTCTTTGGATGCTTCGTTAAGCTGGATAATTTGCGGCAGCGGTAATATCAGTAAGAGAGAGCAACCTGGAAAGGTCCGGAAACGTGTGTCCTTTAGGGGTCGATGGTCACATTGGCCTATCACCTGTCAATCATCTGAAAACGGGTATCTGGTAAAAAACAAACTTAAAATGACTGGAACAGGGGGGCATGCTGATATTCAAAACATTTGTCTAAAGGTGTTAAGTACAGGCTCTTGCTTATTAAAAATAATATCTCAGTCAATCGTCTTCAGGGCTCCATAGTTAATAAACAATATTTCCCACTTATGTGTCTGAGCGACATAAAAGACACATATCTGACCATGTGTTCATTTTCACATTTCTCTCCGATTTATGTATAACGTAGGTAGTGCTATTTTTTTTGCGCTAACGGTTTGGTCTGTCCAGAAGGTGTTTGTAAGAAGACAAATTCAGGAAGCCCCTGAATAAGGAGGAAACCAACAGAAAAGTTGCTGTCTCACAAGTAGCTCCATCCCCGCAAGACCAGGGTTCGTATTGTGGTGGTGGCTAAAACCTCCATAAGGAACAAAGGAGCCCAATACAGTCTACTTGTAGGAGGGGCTTTAAAATGCTGATCTGTCAGAACACCCAATCAACAGTCAGAACGGACATCACTTCGCTGAGGTTCCCCGTCTCTACAGGCCTATCACCTGTCAATCATCTGAGGGGGTGGAACAGGGGTGCTGCAGTCTCAGGCCCTCCAGGGACCTCCCATCTACAACGTCCTCTGTATCTGAAGGAGGTTCGACTAGCCAGGGAGGGTTTGTAGTTGTCATCTAAAGTAACGGAGGCCCAGTGAAGGCTGGTCACACAGACAGCTCACATGTTTCCACACACAAACACACAGGGGCTAATAGACACACTCACGGACAAACACACACACACACACACACACACACACACACACACACACACACACACACACACACACACACACACACACACACACACACACACACACACACACACACTCAGACAACACAGGCATCTCCGTAGGTTGTTGGATTAGATGCTTTAGTTTTAACCAGGGAGAAGACTAAGCCAGCCTATCACAAATCAGAATCTCTACCTCCTTCTACTCTCTTTCCCTCCACTTCCCTCTTGACTCCTCCCCTTTTCTCTCCTGCTTATTTCTCCCCATCAGTCTCCTATCGACTCTCCCTTCGCCTTTTTCTCCCTTCTCTCTCCCTCTCACCCTCATTCGGCACATGTTTGCTGCTGATCTCAACTTGTAGCAGGGACACACACAGGCACACACACACACACATCTGGTCGTTGCATGTTTTTTCCATGTACCGGTATGTGTTTTTTTTAACTCTGAAAACCAAAGCCCGTCTCATTCCAGAGAACGAGACCAGGTGCTGTGAAAATTCCCGGCAGTCATAAAACATATTAAAACCTTTAATGGACTTTAAAGTATATCTGAAAATATATGAGCTGAGGGAAAAACTATGTTGTTGTCATTGCATTAAAAATGTAAACATTTATACAAATATGGTGAAGGAATAAACAAAGAGCTCTCCTGGTTGATTTTAGTGATCCATTTGGAGGTTGTGCTTGTTTAAACACACAGGACACGTTTCCAAGACAATGATTATAGCTAGTCCAATTAAATTGCTTTTTCATTTCTGGAAACCAGCCGAGAAGGTTAACTATGTTCACAGGTGCCAGAATCACAGAGCTAGAAGTGTGTAGAGCAACGGTCTTCCGAACTCAAGAACCTCCAGACGGTTTGACAGTTTGCTGTAGCCTTCAATTAGCTCCCCGGATTCAGAAGTTGATAATTAGTTGACATTGACAAGTTGAATTGGCTGTGCTGGATTCATTACTGTCTTAAAAAGAAATATAAGATGTTACTGTGGTATAGATTAGTATCTTATACAGAATTATAAGATGTTACTGTGGTATAGATTAGTGTCTAATACAGACTTATAGGATGTTACTGTGGTATAGATTAGTGTCTAATACAGACTTATAGGATGTTACTGTGGTATAGATTAGTGTCTAATACAGACTTATATGATGTTACTGTGGTATAGATTAGTGTCTAATACAGACTTATAGGATGTTACTGTGGTATAGATTAGTATCTAATAGAGACTTATAGGATGTTACTGTGGTATAGATTAATATCTTATACAGAATTATAAGATGTTACTGGAGTATAGATTAGTTTCTAATACAGACTTATAACATGTTACTGTGGTACAGATTAGTATCTTATACAGAATTTTAAGATGTTACTGTGGTATCGATTAGTATCTAATAGAGACTTATAGGATGTTACTGTGGTATAGATTAGTGTCTAATACAGAATTATAGGATGTTACTGTGGTATAGATTAGTGTCTAATACAGACTTATAGGATGTTACTGTGGTATAGATTAGTGTCTAATTGGTTCACATTAATTCCTTGAATCCAGAACTTCTGGACAAAAGAGATTAGAAAAACAATAATTTGCGACATTTACAGCAAGAATGTAAGAATTAAAAGGTAAGAATCTGACAGGAAGATGGTAAGAGGGAAGAATAGGGTATACGAGAAGTGGGTGAAGAAGAAGTGAAAAGTGAAGAGGTCGAAGGTGAAGGTGAAGAGGTCAAAAAAGAAGAGGTAGAAGGAGAAGAGATCGAAAGAGAACAGGTCGAAAGAGATGAGGGTGAAGGAGTAGAAAAGGATGAAAATAATTCTGGAAAGAAGAAGACCCATATCTGTCACACCAGTCAGACACACATATTTTAAATTAACAAACCGACAGTAAGTTTGTCAAACTCCTCCGTGTGATTAAGTCTACATCCGAGCTTGTTTAACTCTATTTTTAGGACGTGTTCACAATGAAAAACCCCTTAACAGGTGTTAGATGGAGGTGTTACAGCACAAGGCTTAGTGGTTCGTAACATGGCATAGCTAGAGAAAGGTGTGAAGAAGAGAAGACTAACTACTCCATCGCCTCGGGGTACATTTAAACTTATTTCGATATGACTGCCGAAGCAGTATTAACATGACAAATGTATACAATTACATTGATATATTTTAAATGCGCACAACTGAGTATTCCACCATATGAAATGTTTTAAAAAGTCTGACGTTCTCATCCAGTTTCCACCGGACTCTACTGCTTTACAAATGTGATTCCACCATCAGAAAACAAGAAGTGGGCCTCAAACCCATAGCAGTATACGTCTATCAGCGCCATACATCCACCACGAAGGGCCCAAATGGTGCCAGACTGAAGTTTCATTTAATGACACAAGGCCCCAGATGGAGTGACAGAGCTGTTCCAGTTCTATAGCAGAAGGTGGATGATTCACAAGTATCAGTGAGTCGACCAGGACCGCCCCTCATTCGCTCAACGTGCTCCAGTACTGAACACTATGAGAGCCTAACATCTAACAGTACTGAACCCTAGTACAGCCTAACATCTGACAGTACTGAACCCTAGTACAGCCTAACATCTGACAGTACTGAACCCCAGTACAGCCTAACATCTGACAGTACTGAACCCTAGTACAGCCTAACATTTGACAGTACTGAACACTAGTACAGCCTAACATCTGACAGTACTGAACCCTAGTACAGCCTAACATTTGACAGTACTGAACACTAGTACAGCCTAACATCTGACAGTACTGAACACTAGTGCAGCCTAACATCTGACAGTACTGAACCCTAGTACAGCCTAACATCTGACAGTACTGAACACTAGTACAGCCTAACATTTGACAGTACTGAACACTAGTACAGCCTAACATCTGACAGTACTGAACCCTAGTACAGCCTAACATGTGACAGTACTGAACACTAGTACAGCCTAACATCTGACAGTACTGAACACTAGTGCAGCCTAACATCTGACAGTACTGAACCCTAGTGCAGCCTAACATCTGACAGTACTCAACCCTAGTACAGCCTAACATCTGACAGTACTGAACACTAGTACAGCCTAACATCTGACAGTACTGAACACTAGTACAGCCTAACATCTGACAGTACTGAACACTAGTACAGCCTAACATCTGACAGTACTGAACACTAGTACAGCCTAACATCTGACAGTACTGAACACTAGTACAGCCTAACATCTAACAGTACTGAACCCTAGTACAGCCTAACATCTGACAGTACTGAACCCTAGTACAGCCTAACATCTGACAGTACAGAACACTAGTACAGCCTAACATCTAACAGTACTGAACCCTAGTACAGCCTAACATCTAACACAGTGCCTTCTACACACTAGGACCTTTTTGACAGGACATACATGCGCTGTAGGTGTGTTCCCTTAAGGTCATATCTCAGCGACCTACCGCTGAACCTGGAGGAGCACTAGAGGAGCACTGGAGGAGCACTAGAGGAGCACTAGAGGAGCACTAGAGGAGCAGTAGAGGAGCACTAGAGGAGGACTAGAGGAGCACTAGAGGAGGACTAGAGGAGCACTAGAGGAGCACTAGAGGAGCACTAGAGGAGGACTAGAGGAGCACTAGAGGAGCACTAGAGGAGCACTAGAGGAGCACTAGAGGAGGACTAGTGGAGCACTAGAGGAGCACTAGAGGAGCACTAGAGGAGCACTAGAGGAGGACTAGAGGAGCACTAGAGGAGCACTAGAGGAGCACTAGAGGAGCACTAGAGGAGCACTAGAGGAGGACTAGTGAGAAGAGCAAAACACAAGAAGGAGTGAAAAGAAATGCTCTGATGTCCATACTTAACAAATAAAACCACTGACAGGGCTGTGTGTGAGTGTGTGAGTGTGTGTGTGTGTGCATGTGCGCGTGCGTGTGCGCGTGTATAACTAGTAATGCCCCTGGTGTGCAGAATGAGAGACTTCGACTTTCCCTCAGGATATAATACATCCCACTCTGATGAAGTGTCCGTGTGCTTCGTCACACTCCCTCGACTCCGCGGTCACGTGACGGCAGGGACACAGAAACACAGGAAATAGACGGCCAGACCACAGGCGTGTGTGCGTCTGCGTCCGCTCCTTTCCTCCAGACAAAGGAGCGTTGGCAGTGACAAACGTCAACAGGTGTGGGCTGTGTATTTGACTGACGTTTTCAAGTGACATTAATTGGAGATTGTACTGGATGCTCTCTGTTGTTCACACACTAGTTCTGTCACACGTTCACACCAACCTGTTCGCATAATGACACAATGGCAGAATCTTCCAGAAACAGGTGCCCGGGAGTGATGTGTGTTGATCGATGAGACAGGTCGTCAACAGTTTCCCGTCAAGTTTCTCATAATTGTTTTGTTGCAGAAAATGATGATTGTCGTAAGCGTTTCTGTATGTCGTCCTTCCCCACACACACACACACACACACACACACACACACACACGCACGCACGCACGCACGCACGCACGCACGCACGCACGCATGCAAGCAAGCGCATGCACGCACACACACACACTCTCACACACACACACACACACACACACACGTACACACACCACCACCACAAGCACACCCCCTCCCACACAACAAATACTTAACAAAAAGTAAAGTATGCGTAACAACAGAACACTTTAGATTACACAAATATGATTGGAGTGTTAAAGTATGAATAATTTCTATCCAATTTAAATGTTACAAACAATCAGCAATGTACAATATAATAAGCAAAGTACAGCATTACTTATCATGTATAATGAGAAAACTACAGACTCCAGGGACAAAGAAGAGCGGGATGTTTAGGACTGTATAATTTGTATCCAATTTAAATGTTACCAACAAACAACTCATTTAATAAAATGTAACTCTTAACGAGCCAACGGTATCACTCCTTTATAATGAGGAAACTATTTAGCACTAACTAAATAACAGTCAATGGGGACCAGATCTCCTAGGAAGACCAAGCACGTACAAATGCCCCTGGTGGAAGATGCCTCTATATCACTCCAGACGCAAAGGCTTACTTGGATCATTGTGGTGTTGGCAGAAATATCCCTGCAAAGCAAGAAATGCAGGCATGTAACAAAATGTAGGTTCAAACAGGCTTCTTAAGTGAACACTTCCACAAGATCTTTCAGCAACCCGCACAAAAAGTATCCTTTATTGATAATCCACGTAAGGATATTGATATTGTGTGTTGAGGAGGGATATTCCTGCTGAGTGAAACTGGTTCAAATTACAATACAGCACCTGTGTTTATCAGGGTATAAAAACCCACGTTCTACAAATTCAGACACAAATACATTACAAAAAACAATGCTTAAGTCTATAGAAATGGAATGAAAAAACCTGTAGTACGAATTATAATTTTTGATGTAAGAACTATAGCAGTACCTAAAATGTACAAAGTACTCTAAACACAACTATAGCATTATGTATTGTTTAAAATGTAAATATAAAAGGACTTCTCTTTGCCCAGTTGAGAGACACACCGCTGTTTGTCAGTGTGTTTGTCTGTGTGTTTGTCAGTGCGTTTGTCAGTGCGTTTGTCTGTGTGTTTGTCAGTGCGTTTGTCTGTGTGTTTGTCAGTGCGTTTGTCAGTGTGTTTGTCGGTGTGTTTCTCGGTGTGTTTGTCAGTGCGTTTGTCAGTGTGTTTGTCAGTGTGTTTGTCAGTGTGTTTGTCTGTGTGTTTGTCTGTGTGTTTGTCAGTGTGTTTGTCAGTGTGTTTGTCAGTGCGTTTGTCAGTGTGTTTGTCAGTGTGTTTGTCTGTGTGTTTGTCTGTGTGTTTGTCAGTGTGTTTGTCTGTGTGTTTGTCTGTGTGTTTGTCAGTGCGTTTGTCAGTGTGTTTGTCTGTGTGTTTGTCTGTGTGTTTGTCAGTGCGTTTGTCTGTGTGTTTGTCTGTGTGTTTGTCAGTGCGTTTGTCAGTGTGTTTGTCAGTGTGTTTGTCGGTGTGTTTCTCGGTGTGTTTGTCTGCAACAGATACCGATATCAGATCTTAATTTGATCATCATGTTCCAGGAAATGTGCTCCATTCAACGTTGACAAAAGCTTATTTTTTATATTTCCAGTTTGATTTTACAGAAGATCTACCAAACCCCTAAAAGAACCAGTCCATGTTAGTTCTAATCCACACAACAATTCCCATTTCCCGTTCAGAAGTTGGTTTGAATTAAGATGTGGAGTCCACTAATACAGTGAGTCATTGAGCTGCAGGTGTTCAGGTTGTACCAGTATCTGGCCCCAGGGTGAAGTAATGTCAGCTGGACCCAAAGCTCCCCTCTTCTGCCTCATCTGTCAATATGGCTGGAGGGAGACGGAGTGGTCACAAACACACACACACACACGATACGCACACCCACATGTACCGGTACTCACAAACAACAGTGTGTGTGTATGTGTGTGTGTGTGTGTGTGTGTGTGTTGGGTTCTGTTGAAATGATAATAGTGTCTGATATGTGATGTCTTAGAACTTGGTGAAAAGAACATTTACATGCTGATGGCTGGTTGTACCTACATGACACATCTATTAACACAGATGCTTTAAATTCTCCCAAAAGCAAAACATTCAGGGGTGTTTTAACTTTAAGACACAAAAATGTACATTAATAGATCCTACGTTTGGAGTTTACAGGAGCAACTAACCATGAGAATATTGTGAGGGAGAAACCAGGAGAATATTGTGAGGGAGAAACCAGGAGAATATTGTGAGGGAGAAACCAGGAGAATATTGTGAGGGAGAAACCATGAGAAAGACGTGAGGTAGAAACCAGAAGAATATTGTGAATGAGAAACCAGGAGAAAGACGTGAGGTAGAAACCAGGAGAAAGACATGAGGAAGAAACCAGGAGAAAGACGTGAGGGAGAAACCAGGAGAAAGACATGAGGAAGAAACCAGGAGAAAGACGTGAGGGAGAAACCAGGAGAAAGACTTGTGGGAGAAACCAGGAGAAAGTTGTTCATTAACACGAGGCATTTTATGGACTCCTGGTACTGTAAACTATCGAATAACAATAATATTTAAAGTTAATTACAAATGAAACAATTAAAAAAGTTCCTTTGAGTTTGATTGGAAATTCTCACATCATGTGACTTCACAGAAACAACAATTGCAACTTGATTAAAGACTAGATTACGCTCTTTCATTAAAGTGTAAGATCTCTTAATCCCTCATAACAAGATTGTGAAATCTCCTTTCATCAGTAGATTATTTAAATAGTCCAGTGTTAACATAATTAAATATCACTGGTTACTTATGATGGTAAGTAGAGGAAGCTGTAGATCAATGACGAGGAAAAAAGCTTTAACAACATAAACACTTACTGAGAAAAATATCAGAAACAAGTGCCTTATTTTAGGCATGATGTGCCAAAGAACCGTATAAGAATTGCATAAGTTATTTCTCAGGAGGTCTGTGTGTATGTGAGGTATGTGTGGTTGCAGAGTACGTTGGTTCCCACGTCACAGCTGGAATGTTGTGGTGGGACAGATGTGTTCCGGTCTGGGTGGCAGACAGGACCCCGAACACATACACGCACGCACGCACGCACGCACGCATGCAAGCAAGCGCATGCACGCACACACACACACACACTCTCACACACACACACACACGGCCCACTACAAGAAGGGTTTGAGTTGCCAAACATCAGCCTCAATACCTTAATGACTTGGAGAGGATCTGCAAAGAGGAGTAGGACAAGATGTGTGCAAACCTGTTGCCCAACTAGTAGGAACGTCTGACCTCTGTGATTGAACCAAACCTGTTGGCCAACTAGTAGAAACGTCTAATCTCTGTGATTGCACGTCTGTGCCTGGACACAGCTGTCTGGATCTTCAGGACTCTGTACCTGGACACGGCTGTCTGGATGTTCAGGACTCTGTACCTGGACACGGCTGTCTGGATGTTCAGGACTCTGTACCTGGACACGGCTGTCTGGATGTTCAGGAATTTGCCTGGATATTTCGATTTTTGTGCCCGGACACGGCTGTGTTTCCCCGGCTGGCCTTGGTGTGTTTATACACTCCTGGGGTGTTTTCTGTTAGCTTGCTCTCTGGTAAAGACATTACTGATGTTGTGTACAGATTGGACCTTTTAAACAACTGGACATGTTGAGAACAATCTCCTTTACACATATACATAGGAAGACAGAGAGGCAGGGGGAGAGAGGAAAATGGAGGGAGAGAGATGGGAGAGAGGCAGGAGAGAGAGGAAAATGGAGGGAGAGAGAAGGAGAAATATAGAGGGAGGGAGGGGGAGGGACAGTGGGAGACGGGGGGAGGGAAAGGGAGGTGAGGGAGGGAGAGAGAAAGGAAGAGAGGGAGACTGGGGGAGGAAGAGGGAGGGTAGGAGAGTGGGAGAACCAGAAGAAAAGGGAGAGAGAAAAAGTAGAGAGCGGAAGAGGCCTTTGAATTGAATTCAGCTTTGAGGTTTGAGCGGCGATGAAGGCAGAGCGTGAGTGGAGATAGAGGGCGAGAGA
The DNA here is from genome assembly GCA_029465975.1 of Dallia pectoralis. NCBI lineage: Eukaryota > Metazoa > Chordata > Actinopteri > Esociformes > Umbridae > Dallia > Dallia pectoralis. Next base: position 19,970,187 of record CM055736.1, read on the forward strand.
AAGAGAGAGATTGTGTGTGTGCGTGTGCGTGCAGGTGTGTGCGTGTGCGTGCAGGTGTGTGTGTGTATGTGTGTGTGTGTGTGTGTGTGTGTGTGTGTGCAGGTGTGCAGGTGTGTTTGACTCGAACATGACTGCGTGTGCCTGGTTCCATGGCTGTGTGCCTCTTGTGTGTGTTTGGGTACACACAGCACTAGTAGGCTCCTGAGACCCCCGCCCCCCAAACCCACCCCCTCCAAACACCCCCCCCAAACACCCCCTCCCAAACACCCCCACCCCTCACCCACCCACTTGCTCCTCTCAACATAGTGATTATTCACAGTGCAGGCCAACTAACTCTCTCGTACACAGGTGGCTGAAACCAGAGAAACGCTTATTTTAGATTCCTGTCAAGCCGTCCCCAGATTCCAGGCGACCGCGCTCCCAACGGAGTTGAACCGGCACCTGCGGTGAAGCAAAAGGCCGGCCACGGCAACGTGGTTCTCCGGGAGAACTACCCGACAACCCTCATTGACCCCCGCCAGGAGCCAGAGATGACCGGGGAGCAGGGAAAAGGCTGTCCCGAATAGCACCCTAATTCCATAAATAGGGCACTACTGTAGACGAGTGACGCAGTGAGGTGTACTTTTGAGGGAACGGGCCACCATTCGGGGTGTAGATGAGGCCTTGTGAACGGGAGGGCTGTAGGGTGGAGGAGACGGAGGAGACGGAGGGGTTGTGATGTTGTCCGCTCTGACGAACATCTACAAAGAAAACGTAGCTTCTGGTGTGTGCCGGGCAGATGGGGTCTGTGGGCCAACCGGGCCGGCGCTGACACAGGACTGTCACGGTGCACGTGGTGCTCTGTGTGGTGGCAGGGCCCGGTGCGGTCAGCCTTGATAAAACACATCTAAGCCCACTTAGATGGTTAAAGACGAGTCCGTTTGAAGCAACTGGAAGTCAGCTGAGTGTTTTTGTATGAGGGATGACGGGTCTGTGTGAAGTTAAGCATGCATGTTGGTTGGTTTAGCTTTATGCATGTAGGCGCTGTTGGTTTAGCTTTATGTATGTAGGCGCTGTTGGTTTAGCTTTATGTATGTAGGCGCTGTTGGTTTAGCTTTATGTATGTAGGCGCTGTTGGTTTAGCTTTATGCATGTAGGCGCTGTTGGTTTAGCTTTATGTATGTAGGCGCTGTTGGTTTAGCTTTATGTATGTAGGCGCTGTTGGTTTAGCTTTATGCATGTAGGCGCTGTTGGTTTAGCTTTATGTATGTAGGCGCTGTTGGTTTAGCTTTATGCATGTAGGCGCTGTTGGTTTAGCTTTATGTATGTAGGCGCTGTTGGTTTAGCTTTATGTATGTAGGCGCTGTTGGTTTAGCTTTATGTATGTAGGCGCTGTTGGTTTAGCTTTATGTATGTAGGCGCTATTGGTTTAGCTGGATCACCAACCTTCACAGACACCACAGATCACCTGCCTTCACAGGTTACTGTGAAACATTAGAGCAGAAATGTTGTTCCAGTTTGAATTGCAAAGGCTTGCTGTGGCTTGAAATACAGAGTGATTTGTGACTTAAACTATAGATACATTTCAGAAATGTACTTAAATTAGAGTAGAGGAGCAAAAGTCCTATGTTTGTGTTTTTGTCACATTTTGATGAATTGCTGTTTACATAGAGGCAGCTGTATCACAAGGAGCCATCTCAATCCGTTCAAAATGTTATGGTTGAGATATTTACAAGCAACATCTTCCGTAAAAATGTTAAGAATATTATTTTACCCTTCAACATGGGTTGTTGTTGATTAAACTTCCTGTCAACTTTACTGAATCTACAGTGTTAACACTGCATGTATCTTTCATTTTGATGTTTTAGGCTCAAATTCCCTTATTTGAAGATGTTCATTTTGACTGACATCCCCTTGATTTTGACCTTTGAATAAAGGTGGGCTTCATTTTACCAAATCAAATCAGACCCTCCTTTAAAAACTGTGTTGTGACTGGGTGGAATATCAACCACAAGCACATAAAGCCTACAACCAATGAGCCAAACCGACCACAAGTCAACCATACATCGACCATACCAGTCCCTAGTTAAACATACTGACCACAAATCAACCACACCAGTTCCTAGTTAAGCATACTGACCACAAATACACCACAACAGTCCCTAGTTAAGCATACTGACCACATATCGACCACACCAGTTCCTAGTTAAGCATTCTGACCACAAATGCACCACACCAGTCCCTAGTTAATCATACTAACCACACATTGGCAAATAATATTTAAACGATCAAATCGTTCACCATATATCCTGATATATATATATTTATATATCAGTCTCAAATCGTTCACCATATATAATCACACATATATATATATATATATATATATATTTATATATCAGTCTCAAATCGTTCACCATATATCCTGATATATATATATTTATATATCAGTCTCAAATCGTTCACCATATATCCTGATATATAAATATTTATATATCAGTCTCAAATCGTTCACCATATATCCTGATATATATATATTTATATATCAGTCTCAAATCGTTCACCATATATCCTGATATATATATATATTTATACATCAGTCTCAAATCAGCGAGGTGATTGACGGCGATGTGGATGACTGTACATCTCAGGTGTCCCCTCAGAATCTCGGAGTCTTTTGGCTGCCACCTTCAAACGAGAGGGTCCTGTCACTGTCATGATAGGAGGTGTCCCTCTCCCCCTCCTCCCCCTCCTGTCCTCCATCTGCCAGGGTCCACGTTCTCCTGTGTTCCCCCTTTCAATATTAAACACCGGATCCTCTTCCATCTCCTTCGTGCTCCTCCCAGCCCCAGAGACCTGCCCTCTCTCCACCACGCCTGACAGGAACAAGGCACTGCCTGCTACACACCTGCCACGCATGTGACTGAAAACACCTAAAGATATGTTCTTATCATTACTGCCTGGGGGTCACACAGGGCTGCCTTGTCTCGTCACAGCGACTCCTTGAGGTTGGTCAGGGACCTACAAGCTCACTGGGTTGACATACGTGGGTTGACATAAGGAAATACCTCCTGATTGGGAAACACATCATGTCACAGTCCCCAAATGCTCTGGAGAATTGCTGCTAACAGGCAAGGAGAAATTAGCAAATGGACATTAGGAGAGAAAATCTCCAATCTCCATTTGTCTTAAAGGTATATTTCAGAGGGAGGTTTTTTTGGTGACAATGGTGGCCAAAAACACACAGACAAATACAATGTATATACGTCACCCTGCAGGTCTAGGGGCCTCTGTGAAGGCATGTACAGCCAGGTCAAGGGGCCTCTGTGAAGGCATGTACAGCCAGGTCTAGGGGCCTCTGAAGGTGTATACAGGCAGGTCTAGGGGCCTCTGTGAAGGCATGTACAGCCAGGTCTAGGGGCCTCTGAAGGTGTATACAGGCAGGTCTAGGGGCCTCTGTGAAGGCATGTACAGCCAGGTCTAGGGGCCTCTGTGAAGGCATGTACAGCCAGGTCTAGGGGCCTCTGAAGATGTATACAGGCAGGTCTAGGGGCCTCTGTGAAGGCATGTACAGCCAGGTCTAGGGGCCTTTGAAGGTGTATACAGGCAGGTCTAGGGGCCTCTGTGAAGGCATGTAGAAGCAGGTCTAGAGGCCCCTCTGAAGACATGTACAGGCAGGTCTAGGGCCAGATCAGTCAAACCCTTATCCCTGAAATCATCAATGATATTTAATAACATCCACCTGTTCTCCCCCCTCACCTCCACCCTCACCTCCCCCGTGCCCTGTCTTGCTGACCTGGCTGATTAAATGTCAACGCCTCTGCCGCCATTTTCACACCGAGGGACACCCAACTCTCAGACTTTCCCACACACAAAGAGATACTCTGAGGGAGGTATGGAGAAAGATAGATGAAGAAGTGAGTGAATAAAAACACTAAAACACAACCGAGGGGTGGGGGGGGTGAACGAGGGGGGTGGATGGGACTTAACACCACAAAAAAAAGCCCTTTCCTCTCTTAAATAAATTCCACTGGCATCTTGTAAATTTTTATTTTGTGCATTTGGCTCTGGGCTCCATCTGCGTTCCAGCTGTTTGCGGATGGAAGCGACGGCCCTTCTGCACTACAGAACAACAGTCAGTGGTAATTGCTAGTGGAAGAGATTAAATGCAGTCGATGAAAATGTTTACTGGCAATGAATATGCATAACGATGAGTTGGAAATGGTACTGCAAGATAAAAAAGGAGAGTAGAGAGGGTTTGTTTATCACGGACAGGAGTGAGAGAGCCGAGGATGGAGGAGGGGTGTGAGCGAGGGTGAGAGAGGGTGAGAGTGAGAGAGAGAGAGGAATTTCAGTTGGCCTCTTGCCTAAAACGAGAAGGAGAAACCTTTGGGCGGCATTAGAGAGAAAAACAGATGGTCTGTGAACCTTTTATTAGGCAGAAAAAAAACATTCATCAAGTCAAGCCTGGAAATGGCAGTTTGTTTTTTGTTGCGCTGCAATTTTTTAAGAAGATTCCTTTGTGTGTGTGTGTTTGTTATATAAAGGTGTAATGACAGTTTATATCTTTTGTTCTGGGGAAAGCAGCTCGCTCGCTCGTCATTTTAAATGTCTAGCTCTGCTCCTATGTTACGACAAATATTTTCCTAGTAGGCCCGGTGCAAGGTTTTGGCACAGAATTCAAAGAACAGCAGCAGCAGCGAAGCGATGTATTCCTCCTGTCTGGAATGGTCCCCAGTCCCTTGGGCTGCCTCTAGTTGGATATGCCAAGGTAGCAGCTATGCTGAAGCACAAACAAAAAGAAACTCAAATTCATATAAACCATTCAGTATTCTGCTGGGAGAAAGACCAGCTGTGTGCCTCAACCAGACGAGTGAAAGACTCAGAGTCAGGTGGTGCCTGCGTGTGTGTGTCTGCGTGTGTGCGTGCGTGTGTGTGTCTGCGTGTATGTGTGTGTCTGCGTGTGTGTGTGTGTCTGCGTGTGTGCGTGTGTCTGCATGTGTGCCTGCATGTGTGTGTCTGCGTGTGTGTGTGTCTGCGTGTGTGTGTGTGTCTGCGTGTGTGTGTCTGCGTGTCTGCACGTGTGTCTGCGTGTGTGTATGTCTGTGTGTCTGCGCGTGTGCGTGTGTCTGCGCGTGTGCATGTGTGTGTCTGCGTGTCTGTGTGTCTGCGTGTCTGTGTGTCTGCGTGTCTGTGTGTGTCTGCGTGTGTGTCTGCGTGTGTGTCTGCGTGTGTGTCTGCGTTTGTGTGTGTCTGCGTTTGTGTGTGTGTCTACGTGTGTGTATGCCTGCATTTGTGTGTGTCTGCGTTTGTGTGTGTGTCTGCGTTTGTGTGTGTGGCCTGGCTGGAAGTACTGTTTTAAACGATGACCTAGATTCAACAACGGACACATCCCACTTTAACCGACAATAATCACATCTTCAGTGCCATCTTTAATAGAGTTGGACCGGGTTTTTCACAACGGCCGCCATGTTAAAATGTTTGAGACCATAACAACGACACCCAGTAAAAATTATTTCCGGTCCTCGCCAGATCACAGAAATGAGCAGATTGTTTTTGAGTCGGTCTGTATCCAAATATAATAATAAATATATACTAATGTATTTGGAAGAAAACATATACAGACCCAATTTCACTGGACATGTAAGTTTAAAAATAAGGAATAATAATGTGTAAGATGTAGTTTGGGAAGAGACTATTGTGATTAAGTTGATATTTCCTGTATAACTGAATATCTCATAGGTGCACGGTTGTTTCACAGTTTGATTTCCATGTCTATTCCAAACAATTCTGAAAGTAAACGGTTAGGGTTTAAAATCCAAATGTTTCTCAAAAAAGGTCCAACCTGTCTGTGTTGCCTTCATTAAAACAGTAGCAATGCTCCGTGTGTGCGCGTGCGTGTATGTATGTATGTATGTATGTATATATATATATATATATATGTGTGTGTGTGTGTGTGTGTGTGTGTGTGTGTGTGTGTGTGTGTGTGTATATGTTATTGTCCTAACTAACACTGTTTTCTCCAGGTCGGCTTTGAACGCCGTCCCAAAACGATTTAGCGTTAAATGCTAGTGCTGTTTAGATCCAGCTCCATCTATAAGATGTAATAATATAATATGTAACTTATTGCACGTTTGGTTTTATGGAATTTAAAATGGGAAGTTATTAGTTATGCAAAATATAAAAGAGAAATGATGTTGACAATTTTTGCAAGTGTATATAATAATGTCAGTTTGTCTGTGTAATCACAGGTTGTTTTTCTAGCACATTTACTGCACATACCTGCTGGTTCTCTTTAATGTTGCCTGATCAATATCTAGTGCATCAAACCAAGTACACTACACAGTAGAAAGAGCTTGAGTTGGGACGCAGGGGCCTTATTGGCCGTCTGGTGAAGGGGTGTGGTCTTGTCCCTTAAGCAATCTCTGCCATTGGAGCCAAACGACAAAATTGAACCACTTTGAAGTACTAAAGAAATTAAATAATTGTGCGTCTACATTTCACTTTACTATTCTTTAGTATGTTTTTTTGCATACTTTTATTTTTAAGAAGCACTGAAGTATAAAGCAAAAAATATTTAGCATCTTGTTATTCAGCAGACACTTAGTTGTTGCATCTATAGTGACTTACTCAATACTTCAGTGGGACAACTGCACACGTCTAAAGCCCCACAGCTTCCTGCTCAGTCAGGAATAGAAGTGGAAAGAATAAAAATAATTTTAAAAATAGACACATAAGATATTTTGTAATAACGACACACTTATCTTGTAATAACGACACACTTATCTTGTAATAACGACACGATTATCTTGTAATAACGACACGATTAATTTGTAATAAAAACGTCACGATTATCTTGTAATAACGACACGATTATCTTGTAATAACGACACGATTATCTTGTAATAGCGACACGATTATCTTGTAATAAGGACACGATTATCTTGTAATAACGACACGATTATCTTGTAATAACGACACACTTATCTTGTAATAACGACACACTTATCTTGTAATAACGACACACTTATCTTGTAGTAAGAAGACACTCTGTTGAAAGCTGTAATGATTGACAGAAGCCATATTCACACACGTACTACAAGAGAAACATTTTTTTTCCCCAACTAAGTTCCTCTGATAAAACTAAAATAAACCCCCTTGTGTTTGACAGATGCTGCTCAGTATATAGCAGATTCAAATCGGTAGGCATTCACAGTGAAGGCTTTTGTTCAAAGTTCAAAAGTTTTGCACTATTCCACGTGTCACACTCTCGCCCCGAACAAAAATAACATTAATGACAGCATCAGGCAAGTCAGCGACACTGCAAAGGATTGTGGGATACACGTTTCAGACTTCCTGTTTTGATATAGTTAGGCAAGCGCATCAAAATACCGGAGGCTTTGTTCTGTGGGTATGGTGAAAGATTGGCTTTCCCAAGTAACGTATATAAACAGAAGCAGGTGTTCTCTGGGCGGTTACTACCCGGATGCACTGGGTTCTGACTCTGTCTCCATCCATCTCTCTATCGCTGTCTCTCTCACAGCCTCTCTCTCTCTGTGAAATTAGGTGTTGTGGATATCTCTCACTACTTCTCAAGGCGGTAATATCCCAGAGTGCACCAGGGCTGTGGGAGGGCTCAGTCACCTGGCCGTGTTCGCCGGTGCTTCGGCTGCTCCCACAGGGGTGCAGGGGGAGTAACGAGCCTCAGTAATAAGCCTCTCCTCCTCAGGCTGCTGTGGCAACACAGTGGGGTTCTTATAACCTCCTCTGGTCCATTACTCTGACCTCCTTATTTCTCTCCTGCAGCTCCTGTCAGGTGTGACAACTGGCTGCCACATCAACTGGCTGCCACATCAACTGGCTGCCACATCAACAGGTCTGTGTGCTTTCAAGCTTAATTGAGGACTGACGTTGATGTGTTTGTCCGTTTTATTTCCTCCATATCTCTCAGCGAATCACCTGTGGTTGCTCTGTATCAAAGCTAACTGCTAACCGACCGGCAGCTAATCAAACTGCTGGAACATTACTGTGGAGTGTTGGTGTCGGCAGACGCCCAGGCTTGTAATGTGGAGCTAATAGGACTGAACATTAGCCAGGTGACCTGTTAACAGGTGCAAGGGACACTGGGTAAGATGAGATGAGGAGGCCGAACTTCCATCTTCGTCCAGCCTCGCTCCACAACGCTGTCATCACGCCAGCCAATTCCTTGCTAAGCGTATGCACACACACACACACACACACACACACACAGCCGAGCAGGAGACTTTAAGGGCAACTGCCTAGCTTCCTGGCTGCCAAAAATGTAATTAACATGACAGATTTACAAACTCAGGCAACCATGCCCAGCGTTCCTTGCATTTGCACCCGAGCCCTACGCTCAAATAGAAGTATTAGTTGAAAGGTTAATTGCTAATGCAAGACTAAGCATTTTGGGATAATCGCTGGCTATTATATTGCAACTCATAGTGTTCCAATTAAACGTTCCACAAGCAAAGTGCCGGGACTGTGAGTGCACATATACGCGGAGTTTTAATTGCGATCCGGACCGAAACATTTTTCCAAAAGCTCAGTATCAACTTGTGAACTCATTAGGACTTCAATTATTGACACCTCTGGCTCTTAGACGACACAGGAGAACAAAATAATGCTCCTGTTTGAAGCCAACCTCCCTCACAGCCCCCATTACCTACAGAAAAACAACCACCCAAAATAATAACATCCCTAGCCTTCCCTTTGACTTGCTCAGTGCTGCGGGCTCACGTCTGAGGATATTAATTAGTCATTAGCCAGCAGACTAATAAAAGTAATATACACTTATACAATATACAATTTAGCAAGCCGGATATGGGCTTGCTAAATTGTAGAATGAGGTGCTGAAGGTGAAGTCCGTTCATCAGAAGTAAAATATGCTTATTCTGTGTCAAACCGCAGTTCTGTAGCGTGTGCTGAATGAAACATGTATGTAAATGCTCCCTTGGACCGAACACAGGTGACACATGAATCGAACACAGGTGACTATCAAACACAGATTACTAGTCTTCTTTCACCGTACCAAGGTATCAAATTACCTTTGACCCTTCCACACCATTATACAGGATGGTAGGTAGGTCCAGGTCTCACCTTTCTCCAATGACCTTCACAACACATTCACATGCCGGTCTACCTGGAGGCCTGCAGTCTCTCAATGTATTTCATATGTAATATCAATTCAGAATCCCCAACAACACCCAGAGTTAGGGGCTGGACCCAATAACATCCAGAGTCAGGGGCTGGACCCAATAACATCCAGAGTCAGGGGCTGGACCCAATAACATCCAGAGTCAGGGGCTGGACCCAATAACATCCAGAGTCAGGGGCTGAACCTAATAACATCCAGAGTCAGGGGCTGGACCCAATAACATCCAGAGTCAGTGGCTGGACCCAATAACATCCAGAGTCAGGGGCTGAACCTAATAACATCCAGAGTCAGGGGCTGGACCCAATAACATCCAGAGTCAGGGGCTGGACCCAATAACATCCAGAGTCAGGGGCTGGACCCAATAACATCCAGAGTCAGGGGCTGAACCTAATAACATCCAGAGTCAGGGGCTGGACCCAATAACATCCAGAGTAAGTAACAAGTACTGTCACAGATCCAATTGCTGATTGTGGCCTAACTACTCTCACTGGGCTGTCTCTCTCGGTTCTCACTCCTTTCTCAGCTCCGTCGACATCAGTTCAAAATGTGACAGTAGTTATAGGGCAAAATGTAACACAGCAGATAAAGGACAAAATGTACAGTTTTGACTGTTGTGTCCTTGTGTGGTTGTGCGTTTATGTGTGTGAACAAAAGTGTGTATGTCAAAACACCAAGTACCAGAATGTGTTTGTTTGTGGGGGTGACTGGGTGTGTATGTGTTTAGGTGTTTGCATGCATGTTTGCCCCCCCCCACCTACACACACACAAACAGTACACAGTCTGAATTAGCATTAGCTTCTTGTCTCTCCGCCTGGCTGTCTGACACCCTCATCTCTCCGTGGAGGATTATTATTCATTAGACAGAGAGAGGAGGGTTGAGAGAGTGCTGACATGTTCCTCTCATGCGCTACGGAGGGTCACAGCTCCACAGTCCCAATGGAAACCAGGTGCAGAGTAGTGGGCCATCTGTGTATCAAAGAGCTGAGGCCGCCCGCCTCAAATGGCACCCCAGCCCCTAGCTAGTGCACTCCGTTCCGGCATGCCGATGTGGCGATGCGGTGGCAAAGTGTGCCCTGATGGAGATGTGGTTTGGGACATGGAGGGAAAATACTGCAACATATTAAAATACCTCCAGACAGCCGCGTGAATGAGAGGCAACCTCTAAAAGACTGGAGAACGGCTCCCGTAGTGGTTCTCACTTCACTTCTACCTCGTCAGTTTTAAATGTATAGATAGTGTGTGTGTGTGTGTGTGTGTGTGTGTGTGTGTGTGTGTGTGTGTGTGTGTGTGTGTGTGTGTGTCAACAGGATTTCTGTTTCATTGAGGAAAAAAATTATCATCAGAGTGTTGTCGAACCAGGAACATTACTGCTAAATTTAGGCAGTGAGGTAAGTGATAAAATTGGGATTCGGGGCAGATGAGGGGTTAAGGGTCAGGGAAGTGTAAAAGTCAAAGGTTAGGAGTTAGGATTTTGCAAAGCATGTGTATATGTAAGCATATGTAAGCATGTTTGTATTTATTCATATTTTTGTGTGTTTGTACGAGTGAGAGGGCAAGAGAGAAAACATTATTATATTTACATCCAGAACAATAATTTACTACAAACAGATAATTGTGTCCCCTCACTCACCATCTCTAAATTAAATCCCTCACTGCAGTTCGTCATCTGCAATTCACCAGCTCATACGGACCGCAGTCTGCAATCCTGTTTATATTCTGATCTGTTCTCTGGTGGTTGATGGTTCATTTCTGTCACGCTTTTGGGTTCATTAATTTAATAACAACAAGAGGGCCACAAAGTATTGAAAGGTCGGTAAATCTAATAAAATATAATTTACGATAAAGATATAATAATATATAAATGAAATGCCTGCCAGAATACAGTCTGAATAATATGTTTTGGATTAGCAATATAACATATGAAATGTATGAATTATAAGAGACATGGTTCATATAACGCTAGTTAGTTTAAAGTGTTTCAATACAAAGTAACCTCTAGCGGAGATGTGTTCTTAGCAAAGGGTTCAGCAGAAAAACAGTTTTGTGGTTTAGGAGAGGGAGAGAGAGAGAGAGACATGGAGAGAGAGAGACAAGGAGAGAGAGAGAGACTAGGAGAGAGAGAGAGACTAGGAGAGAGAGAGACAAGGAGAGAGAGAGAGAGACTAGGAGAGAGAGAGACAAGGAGAGAGAGAGAGAGAGAGACTAGGAGAAAGAGAGGGAGAGCGAGCGAGAGACAAGGAGAGAGGTAGAGAGAGAGAGACTAGGAGAGAGAAAGAGAGACACGGGGAGAGAGAGAGACTAGGAGAGAGACTGACAAGGAGAGAGGGAGAGAGAAAGAGAGAGCAAGAGACAAGGAGAGAAGTAAAGAGAGACAAGGAGTGAGAGAGGGAGAGCGAGAGACAAAAAGAGAGGTAGAGAGAGAGAGAGAGAGACAAGGAGAGAGGCAGCCAGACAAAAGACACACGAATGCCGGCGCACACAGAGATTCCGACACACAGACAGACGTTGGGTTCTGCATCAGAGTGTGAAGGTGATAAGAGACAGGTGATGGCGAGAGCCCAGGTTGGTTTCATAGGGACACAGGTAGTATTCACACCTCTATCTATCACTCCAAGCTAGGTATTCACCGACTTACCGTGAAACCGAGAAAGAACTTGGCAGGCCTCCAGACGCGACTCTATAATGACCTGTTTTCAACGTTCCTTCCTAGATTAGATTGCTCGCGTTAATTTCTCCATCAAGGTGAAGCGAGAATTTATCACTCTATCCGTCACGCCATTATCATTATTAGGCAAGTGTTTGCAACAATTAATCATCAATCAATGACTCAGGCGCTTGATCTGATTATCTGCCTAATGGACGACACAGGATGAGGAGGAGGAGGAAGAGGAGGAGGGGGAGGAGGAGGGGGAGGAGGAAGAGGAGGAGGGGGAGGAGGGGGAGGAGGAGGAAGAGGAGGAGGAGGGGGAGGAGGGGGAGGAGGAGGAAGAGGAGGAGGAGGGGGAGGAGGGGGAGGAGGAGGAGGGGGAGGAGGAGGAAGAGGAGGAGGGGGGAGGGGGATAACCAGCCGGGATAAAGGGACAGTCCTTCACACACATCCGTGAAGTTTGGCGATCCCGCTCGCTAAACGGGATGAGAGGACGAGCCGGGGTCTGGGGTCGGGGGTCGGGGGTCGGGAGGGGGTTATGGAGAGACAGCTCTCGGATTGAAATAACATGTTCTTGTATCATCTAATGCTTTAATTAAATATTAATCATGGTCAATTTGTAATTAAATTTAGAGGATAAGTAACAGAGAGATTAGCGGACCCGATGCCGTGGTGACTGTCTGAGCAATAACCCTCTCAATTAATATTAATGAATATGAACTGGCCGGCTTTATCACAATGTCAGTTTGCATTTAATCCACACATTAGTGGCAGTGGGTGAATGGCAGGAAGAAAGACAGAAAAGAGAAGAGATAGATGAAAAGAGGGAGGACAGAAGAGAAATGGAAAAAGACAGAACAGATGAGAGATTACAATTTGATAGACAACTATCAGAATTACCCCGAGCTGATTCTCAAGATTTCTTCTGTTTGCATGCGTGCATGATTGTGTGTGTGTCCTTTTGTCTGTGTGTGTGTGTGTGTGTGTCTGTGTGTGTGTGTGTCTGTGTACGCAAGAGCTAATTCTAATATAATTGTTTCTAAGATTAAACAGTAAATTTCTTTATTCCAATATTATATTCTATAACAGTGCCAATATAATAATGTAATTAAAAGTCCTCAATTAACGCAAACTGACAGCACAATTTTCTTTACATCCATTTCATATTCACCTGATATATATTTACAGGCTGCATTGTCTTCCTCAGAATATTAATCCCATCTACTAGATTAATTTAGATTCCTGGTTAAACTCCTATTCAGATCTTATCGAGACATGATCTCCAGATTATTATAAGTAATCCCGTGGTAACGGACCAGATCAATCCCAACCCGAAGTGGGACCACGGCCATTTTCCTGAAAAAATATTGAATTTTAATTGTAAGCAGAACAGCGTGTGAGTGAGAAAGAGAGGGAGGAAGATGCAAAGAACAAGAGACAATTGTGTTTCTGGCTAGATTAAAGGAGGTCAGGAATCAGTGGGACATCGTAATCTACTGAAGCCAAAGGTGTTGGGTGGACGTATATCAGGATGACCAGTGGCTGATTGGGGTAGGGGCCCCAGGTTTACATATAGGCCCACCCTTAGAGGGCGTGTCCCAGAACTAGATACATTACTGGCTCATTGGGGTAGGGGCCCCAGGTTTACATATAGGCCCCACCCTTAGAGGGCGTGTCCCAGAACTAGATACATTACTGGCTCATTGGGGTAGGGGCCCCAGGTCTCCATATAAGCCCCACCCCTAGAGGGCGTGTCCCAGAACTAGATACATTACTGGCTCATTGGGGTAGGGGCCCCAGGTTTACATATAGGCCCCACCCCTAGAGGGTGTGTCCCAGAACTAGATCCATTACTGGCTCATCGCTTCTGGTCACCTCCCTCAACGAAATTCTAGCCCTGATCTGCTGAACATCTCCATATACTATTCAAAACACTTTCTGGACAAATAACTGTATAAAAGCAGAGCATAAAAGCATGGTATAAAAGCACTGCATTAAAGCACTGCATAAAAGCACAGCATAAAAGCACCACATAAAAATCATCGCATAAAATCACTGCATAAAAGCACTGTATAAAAAAGTATTTAAAAAAAAAGTGCAGTCATGTTTACTGACTGAACTGCTGGGACCACTCATTCCGAATTGGACAGCAGTTTCTGATTGGACCAACCCAGTAGTGACCAGTCCTGATTGGATGAACCATAAGTTTATACACCCACAATAACCTGTATGAGAAGGTCAGTAACTCTTATCTCCGCATTTCTGCACTCCTCCCCTCCTCGATTTTTATCACACACACACACACACACACACACACACACACACACACACACACACACACACACACACACACACACACACACACACACACACACACACACACACACACACACACACACACACACACACACACACACACACACACACACACACACACACACACACCCAAGAACCTCTGTCTGTTGAAAAGCCCTAATGACAGTCAGTGTGGCGTAGGAAGCTGAAGCTCTTCCCGCTGTCGTCACTCTCTGCCAAGTGAAATTAAGTCCCAATTATTGATAAATGAAGAGTGTGTTTTTTGCTGGAGCCTTGCCTCGAGTCGGTCTGTGCATCTGTCGCTTGCCCGGCCGTTCGTGAGTTAGGCTTTGTGTGCGCGCGTCTGTAATGGGTTTTTCGTAATTAAACAATATCAGATGTTTATCCAGCTCCGTCAAACTCGGTGTGGTGACCTTTTGGCCATTCCTCCAATCTCCTTCCCCTCTCCAGAGCAAAATAATAATTGTTAAGCACTAAATGTGGTAAATGTTGCTCTTCATAAATGCGGCAATTAAGTTTCATCGGCTACATGTTCCAGAAATGTGACAGATTTATCTGGCGAGCAGCGTGGCAAGAGTTAACAGCTTACGACACTCAAGAGGTGGGTAACTTGTGAAGACAGAGGAGGAGAACGTTTGTCGATCACTATGACATGAACTAAATGAATCCAAGAGTTCCCTCAAATAAATTGTGCTAATATAAAGAGATACCATCGGTCAGATGTTGGGTTAGTTGAATGACAAATGAGATGTCATAGGTCAATGTGTTAAATTATTTTGACATGTATACAGTTGTCAAGTATACTATATGCTTATATTGTATAGTAGAAAGATACAGAATTATAGTGCCGTAACAATGTTGTGTTTTCACCTAATGTCCTGTGGCAAAGTGTAAACAAATGTTTTGATCTGAGAGTTTTTAAATGTCCGGAAACAAACACTATATAGCACTGAAGGCAACATAAACAGATTGTAACAAAACCTAATTTCTGAGTCTGCCAGATGCCGAGCTTGCACTTTACTGGATTTAGTTTTGTCACTCAAGAAATAGCACGCCTTCACCATACTTTACAGTAGAGATGGTGTGTGTGTGTGAGGACATGGACGGTGTGTGGAGAGACGGACGGAGTGTGTGTGGAGAGACGGACGGAGTGTGTGTGGAGAGACGGACGCTGTGTGTGTGGAGAGACTGACGCTGTGTGTGTGGAGACACGGACGCTGTGTGTGTGGAGACACGGACGCTGTGTGTGTAGAGACACGGCGCTGTGTGTGTGGCCAGACGGGCGGAGTGTGTGTGGAGAGACGGACACTGGGTGTGTGGAGAGACGGACGCTGTGTGTGTGGAGACACGGACGCTGTGTGTGTGGAGACACAGACGCTGTGTGTGTGGAGAGCCGACGCTGTGTGTGTGGAGAGACGGACGCTGTGTGTGTGGAGAGACAGACGGTGTGTGTGGAGAGACGGACGGTGTGTGTGGAGAGACACGGACGGTGTGTGTGGAGAGACACGGACGGTGTGTGGAGACACGGACGGAGTGTGTGTGGAGAGACGGACGTTGTGTGTGTGGAGAGACGGACGGTGTGTGTGGAGAGACGGACGGTGTGTGTGAGGAGACACGGACAGAGTGTGTGTGAGGAGACACGGAAAATGTAACAAATGTAACACATTTCAATAAACCATGTGTGATTCAGTAATATGAGTATATTGATCAGGTGTGCCAGAACACATTGCCACTGCATATCGTCGTATGAATGAGTTCTCTGGATCAAAAGACGCATTCAAAAAATGAATTGGATACAGATTTCTGAATACAGCTCGGCTGTACAATCCCACTGTCATATGTCTGATTAAAACACACACACACACGCACAGAAATACCTGACTATTAGCATACGCCCACAGTTTTCTGTCAAGATTGTCACGTCAGATGTCGTCTCGGGCTGCATTGAAAGCCAACAGTCCCGTTAGGATATTGCAGCTTTTAAATTAACCTTACACGTTCCCCGTCTCCGTGTCAGACCGCTAGCACACTTAATCCCCGGAGAGACAGAGAAACCGTGGTCGTGGCTGAACCCCGCTGACAGCAGTCTGACAGTATCCTGGTCACACACAGTTGACTGCGGTAAAGGGACCCCGGTATATTTGGTTTTATTTCACCAGGACATTCCCACAGTGTGACACCCATACAAACAGACTGGCGAGGCGTTGTGCTCGGAAAGAGGCAGAATTTAGGCGGAAACCCAAATCTGTGCCACTATTTTCGGTCTATTAATTAACACAATCCAGATAGCGATCGGTTGATTAATTAATGGAGTGCACTACTATTGCAGGCATTAATAATCATTTGGCTCTGAGTGAACTCGAGGACAGAAGTTATTTTGCTGCAAATAGTTTAGTAATTACATCTGCAAGAGGAAAGCTCGTTATCTCAGTCGAGGGACCCGACGGCGAGCGCTTTGAAATATGGGCTTCTCTTGAGCAAGAAGCGGATGACGAAATACCGGTGGTTGTAACACTGATAAACAACCATATTTAATTACATCTATTTGCATTTTTAAATAGTGCCATGAGAAATAAATGAGTTTGTAATAAAGCTGGGTTGCCCATATGACTGCCGTCTAGATGGGATCAGCGAGAACGGTCAAGATGTCTTCTAACACCAGGTATGACACAAGCAGTTGAGCATTCATCTCCACTGAACTGATTTGGTGAAAAAGACTAGAATTAAAACAACTGTCAGAGAGAGAAAGAGAGAGTCACAAAGACCGATGATAGGACACAGGAAGATGAGCCAGAGGGGGACACTGATCCGGAAGGGATGTTACTGTGAAAGAGAGAGAGTGTTATTCTGAAGGGATGCTACTGTGAAAGAGAGAGACTTTTATCCTGAGAGGATGCTACTGTGAAAGAGAGAGACTTTTATCCTGAGAGGATGCTACTGTGAAAGAGAGAGACTTTTATCCTGAGAGGATGCTACTGTGAAAGAGAGACAGTTGCAGTAGAAGCATCAGCTCCCTAATCATTGCTGACAATTACACAGTGATCCTAGCACCTCATATTTCTACAGCTGTTTTCTCCATAACCTTCCAGGGGACCGAGTTGCGGCTGGCTGGACCACTTTAGTCCGGGCAGATGGATGATGGCGCTGACTGGCTCTGACATCAGATCCCTGGTCGCCACGGATACACACAGGAAACAGGAAACTGACAATCCCAGCAAAACCAACAAGGAAGTGGAAATAAAAATAAATTAGGTGTACGGAAAATACAATATTGGTTTCAATTTGTCAAGTGCTCTCTCTCTCTCTCTCTCTCTCTCTCTCTCTCTTTCTTTCTCGTTCTCTCTGTTTCTCTGACCGCTTTCTCTTTCACTCTCTCTTCTTGCGCTCCAACATACAACAGAATCTGCAGCATTATTCACTGTTATCCCAACACATTCGTGCACCGCGCACACGTCACCGGCTGTTGGCGCCATTAATCAGACAGGGGCGTGCGCCGGATCGTGGTGTGAAGACGGTCGGCGATGGCCTGGTACAGGTGTGGATCTACAGGCAGAGCTCGCCAGGAATGATGCATGGAGAGACACTTTTACACACACACACACACACACACACCCACACACACACACACACACACACACGCACACACAGTGATACATGGAGATACAAGTCAGACTGTGATCTGGGTGCTGTGTAGTCATTAATCAGCATCAGGTAAGGATGCAAAGAAAGCGTTTTCCTACAAAACACATTTATGTCTCGGACGGGAAAAAATACCAAAGTTGCTTATGTACAACAACAGAAACGATTCCTGGGGGAAAAGTGGTGCACAACAGAATGTTGGGTTGTCACCTGATCTTCCCTGTTGTTAGGGTAATTATGGGCACTCAATCAATGTTACAAAATGTCCTACAAGCAAGGAAGTTAACCTCGTAAAATACATTCACTGGCTGCGATGCTGCGGTTGTCCTCTGCCCCAAGATACCCAACCCAGTGTGTGTGTTTTAAGTTTAGGCATAGAATAAAGTTTAGTGAAGTTAAGGTTAGTGTTAGAGTAAAGGTGATGATTAGGATCAGTGTGAACGCACGAGGAGCAGAACATAAGCACCTCTACCTGGTCAAAACATTTCTTTGAGCCAGTGTTATTTCTTTACTCTGGGCACCATAATGTAAACATGACATCACACTCTGGGCGAAGCATCTGGCTTAAAGAGGTCAGAGGATGTGTTTATTCAAATTAAACTGCTCCCCTGTAAAGTCACGCTCATCATGTAGACAGAACCAGAACGAGAATCTGTACACCAATGGTTCTGTGGTCAGCTATCTTCTGGCCTCTACAAGACCAACTCTTTTCTTAACAGTCCACTTCAGTCTTAAAGGTCCACTTCGCTCTGCCCTTAAAGGTCCGCTCCGCCCTTAAAGGTCCACTCCGCTCCGTTCTAAAAGGTCCGCTTCGTTCTAAAAGGTCCGCTCCGTTCTAAAAGGTCCGCTTCGTTCTAAAAGGTCCGCTCCGTTCTAAAAGGTCCACTCCGTTCTAAAAGGTCCAATCCGTTCTAAAAGGTCCACTCCGTTCTAAAAGGTCCACTCCGTTCTCACTTCGCCCTAAAATGTCCACTCCGTTCTAAAAGGTCCACTCCGTTCTCACTCTGCCCTAAAAGGTCAACTCCGCCCTAAAAGGTAAACTCCGCCATAAAAGGTCAAATTCGGTCCGAAGTGTTCCAGACTACTCGCAAAGTGTCTGCTTTACAAGCCTTTCACTGTTTCCTGTTTCAGAGTTTCCTTGACATTGGATCGATTTTATCATGGCAGCTTTTGTTGGAGACTAACACAAGAACCAACGCAGATGCTTCTTTTCCAGCGGTCAGATGAACCCACAGACCAATACAATGGCACCGCTATAGACATATCCATTTGCTATCACTCGTTAGAATTAGAAGTGTGTGGGCAGCGGACGGTTATTATGTAAATATGTAAAGGGATATTAATAACCAGCATATTATGGGGACTGTGTGTTGTCTTGATACTGTGTGTTTCCATGGTGCGTTGGTGTAGTGGAACACTTTTCATAGACTGTATTCTTTTCCAGAAAAAATTACTGAGCCCAGAGTTGATTATTCAACATGATGATTATTCAACATGATGATTATTCAACATGATGATTATTCAATATGAAGGTTATTCAACATGATGATTATTCAATATCATGATTATTCAATATGATGATAATTCAATATCATGATAATTCAATATGTGGCTACATTGATAAAACAAAGTGCTTTGGAACTCTTAAACAATGTGGCAACTAGGCTTGAAGGAAAATAAAAAGGTACATTTGTCAGAGTAAGACCTCTCAGTTGAGTAATTTGAGACAGAATTTGAACAGAATTACAACATTTGGTCCCAGCGGATACAAACTGCTCAGATTAACCTCTTCTGCATTTATACGAAACATATTGACTCAATGGTTCAATAACCCATCATACCTAATTATATAAAAAAATAGCTCACTTATGAGTATCTATTTGCAAGAATGGACAAAGCTTGTGGAAAAGACAGGTTCAGATGCTGGACTATACTAAAGGGGAGTTGCTTAAAAACAAGTATATTAAATGGGAGTGGCTTAAAGGGGAGTATCGTCAATGGGAATACAAACAATTACATATCTGTTTAGCATCTTTTAAAGAATATTCAAGAATGGCAATAGGTAAGAAATATAGTTCATTATGATCGTAAATTATTTTTGTCAAAGTGCATCATTTTTCAAACGTCTAGTAATTCATATACAGCATTAATATATGAGAAAATGATATAAGCAATACAACTGTAAAGCCTTTAAAGGTTTCTTGATTAATTATCTTCAGTTATCTTCATTAATATATGAGAAAATGATATAAGCAATACAACTGTAAAGCCTTTAAAGGTTTCTTGATGAATTATCTTCAGTACTACTATATAGTCTATAGTCAAATAATTATAAAAAACGAATCAGCCCAAATCCGCCCAAATCCGCCCATGCTGTGATACTATAAAATGTTCACTAGCCTTTTAGAGTGCCAACTACATTTACAGTATCAACAAATGGCCCATATAAAAGAGGCCTAATAATGCTAAGACATATTGATAGTAGTAGTTAGATTTATATAGGCCATTGGGTAATGATTGATTGGAATAACATCAACATGACATGAAAGTGTGTCTTTTAATGTACTTTGTGTAATTTATAAAAATGTTTTGCAAGGTCAACAAGATTTTTTTAGTTTGGATCCCATTCTATTAATTGTTTTGAAAAAAGTACCCTATTTGATCTCTTGTTAAATACATATTGACTAAATGTGAGTAATGTAGAATAATTGTAACCCTTAATTTATGTGAAATGTAGGCCTAATATGGATTATATTCAGTCTAAATATAGACTAAATGTAGGCCTAATATGGATTATATTCAGTCTAAATATTGACTATATGTAGGCCAAATATGGATTATATTCAGTCTAAATATTGACTAAATGTAGGCCTAATATGGATTATATTCAGTCTAAATATTGACTAAATGTAGGCCTAATATGGATTATATTCAGTCTAAATATTGACTAAATGTAGGCCTAATATGGATTATATTCAGTCTAAATATTGACTAAATGTAGGCCTAATATGGATTATATTCAGTCTAAATATTGACTAAATGTAGGCCTAATATGGATTATATTCAGTCTAAATATTGACTAAATGTAGGCCTAATATGGATTATATTCAGTCTAAATATTGACTAAATTTAGACTAAATGTAGAGGCTAGGTGGATTAAGAGATGCAGGATCTTATCCGTACTTTTCCTAGCTTTGCCAAAGACCTCCGGAAAGATCAGTGACTCAACTCACTTATGTCGAGAATGTAGTTTGATCTCATCATCCTTCATCTCCTCTCCTCTCTCTCTCTCTCTCTCTCTCTCTCTCTCTCTCTCTCTCTCTCTCTCTCTCTCTCTCTCTCTCTCTCTCTCTTCTCCTCTCCTTTTTCCTCTCTCTCTCTCCTCTTCCTCTCCTCTCACCGTTTCTTCCCTCATCTGTCCTCACCTTTCATCCACTCATCTCTTAATAAGCTGTGTGTATTTCCACTCTGCCAGATCCGGAACCCAAACATCATTTGTTATGTTCAGCTGAACACATGAATAATTTTGGAGTAATTATTTCCAATATCCTCTAATACCTCTCTAGCTGGGTGTCATTGTGTCTGCCTGACTGTGTCTTTCCCAGT
This sequence comes from Dallia pectoralis, assembly GCA_029465975.1. NCBI lineage: Eukaryota > Metazoa > Chordata > Actinopteri > Esociformes > Umbridae > Dallia > Dallia pectoralis. The sequence continues at coordinate 19,991,552 of CM055736.1, forward strand.
GTGTTTGTGACTGTCTGTGTGACTGTCTGTGCATTAATATTTACGTTAGGGATAAGGTTAGATTCTGGGTTAGATAAAACACTACGTTTTTAAGGATGCTGAATTGCCTGTCCTCAGCTTGGTGTCTGTCTGTCTGTCTGTGTGTGTGTGTGTGTCTGTCTGTCTGTGTGTTTGTGTGTGTGTGTGTCTGTCTGCGTGTGTGTGCATGTTTGTCTAATAAAACACAGCTCTTAGAATCATTTGTTACAGGATTAACTAATAAACTATCCATATTTATCATCCAATGAGATCCATATACTGTATATCAATCAAGTTCTGCTAATTAGCTCCTGCATTTTGTACTTCATGAATGTGATTAGTCCATTATAGGTTATCTTACGGAACCAATTGAACTGCTTGTGTACTTCAGAGAAACTCAGGCAACATTAACCACTGCATTCTTTGATGTCTCCTAATTAGAGGGCTTCCGCCAGTGTGACAAGCTGTGGTCACATTTGCACACTATCCATATGATGTTTGATGTTCCCTACATTAGACCAGGGCCAAAGGCAGTGTTGTTAAACGTAGTGCGGTAGGGAGAAATAGGGTATGATTTCGGACACCGCGGGATGACTAGGTAGAGCCTCTTCAGAGAGTAGAACCAGACACCTACTCTCAACATCAAAGTCACAAAATCTACCCATCTTCACAGTTTATTTTCTCTCCAACTTTTTCATCAGCGTTTCTCCTTTCAGTTGCAGAGACGGGCTATTTGTTTGGCTTCATCGTCGGGAATTAGAAATGTACGGGAAAGCTGTCTGTTGTGGGTTTGTTGACAGGTGGTGACTCACGTACTAAATAAACCTGACATTAAAGACATATTTCTGTTGGGACAGGCAGGGTCTCGTTTCGCTGGCTAGAGCAGGGGAGGATCTCTCAAGGTGGTAACTTTAGGATTTCGGTATATTTTTATCACCAAACCGGATTCCAGAATGTCAGATGACGCTCCCTGTTGCAGACAAATCAAACAGCTGCTACCTTGTCTCTGAAGTCAACTGGCTACCCAAACTAATCGCTTCAGCCAAATGCCACGCCCAAACGTTTCTTCTCGGTAATGAGTCTTTGTCTGGGCCAAAACGGTCCACATTGTTAAAATAAATAGTGCATCATGTAGACACATTATCTTGACAACAGCAACCCTGTAATGAGACTTCTTTACACCTGGGATAGGTGAGTGAAATTAACCGTTTATGTAGAGCGGACAACCTGCAGGATCCAGACCTAATCAGGCATGTGGTGCCCAAAACCATTGTTCTTCATTGGCTTTCACACAGAGGTCACATTGGCCAATGAAACATCGGCATGATGGTCGCTAAGCGAATGACATATGCATTGGGGTGAGGGGGAGTGGTCTCGTCATGTGCCCACGGGGACCCTGGGTGAAGAACAATGAGACATCTTAACATGTACCATATAGTAATCATAGCTGCTTTGGCGCCTGCCTAGAGGTGACGTCTGCATTTATTTCCTGTATACTGCGCTTATTTTGGGGACCCATGCTACTAAAGAACTGGGGTGCAATTTGGAATCCATCTAGTTCTTTCATAGGATCGTTTTTATTTGGGAAAGGAAATGTCCCGGGACACGTCTCGAACTAAGTGTTATTGTGGCATATCCATTCACCAAGAAGACTCTTGGAACCCGCCGACTGTCAAACGGCGACACCACCGGTGCCATGGAAACAAGCAAATATTTAAACCCGGGAAATTCATCCTGACATTTCTCACGTGAGCCCACAATGTGACCCGAGCGGGATGGACAGGCTAAGGGCATCCTAAATACAACTCTACACCCTACAACCTGTCAAACTCCTGAACAGAGCCCACAGAGTTCTAGTAAAGAGCACTAATTAGAGCACCGGATGTTATTTAATGACGTGGCTGACATTAGCATGCTTTGAGAGTTGGTGGAGACCAGCTGCTTGACCAAACAGTTGACCTTCCTGCCATCATCTTTGTACTACGATCTAAATGGTGTACAATATGAGTCTTTGTCTGTGTGTGTTTGTGTTATTTTACTGGCTGAGTGTGTGAACGGTCAGAGGTTCGAGGTGATCCTGTTCACGGCGACGCTACAGGACAGCGAATTGGTTCGCGCGGGCGCCGAAAATGTCCACACCGCCACGGGTAGAAAAACACGAGTTGTTTTTTAACGTATCCCTGTTTTTAAATTACACACAGAATAACCTTCTACCCCGACAAAATAAGCAGAGCTGACAAAACATTCAGGGGAAAAAAACATGACCTCAGATTGTGGAATCGAAAAGGCGGCTGAGAAAATAAAAACGACGGCATTTTCTTCTGGTTTTGTTAGTTCAGGTAGAATGTGTGAAACCTGCGAACATGCAGCAGGTGCTGGGGACGTCTGGCCTGTGCACACAGTCCCAAATGGCACCCTAATCCCTTAGACGGAGCACTGCTGTTAACCCGGGGTCCATAGGGCTCGGGTCCAGACTGGTGCACTACATAGAGAACGTGATGTCATTCCAGGGGAACAGACACGGTCTGTACGGGAACAGACACGGTCTGTAAGGGGCCTCCTAATTACAAGAGGAGGTCATAAATTTGGAGGCGGAGGGTGTCAGGCTATGCAGGGCTTGATGGCCTGCACCTGCACACTGGGAGAGTAAGGGAGACACGGAGAGGGAGGTGGGGAGGGGAGAGGGAGAGAGGTGGGGAGTGGAGAGAGGTGGGGAGAAGGAGAGGGAGGTGGGGAGAGGGAGGTGGGGAGAGAGAGAGAGGTGGGGAGAGAGAAGAGAGGTGGGGAGAGAGAAGAGAAAGGGGGGAGTGTGCTTGCATGGATGTTTTCCCAAATGGCAACACCATCTGTGTTAAGGCCAGGGACTGAGACCTGTAGTGAGGCTGTGTCATGGTTCAATGGTGTCACAACCCTGAACCTCACGTTACCTCCACAGTAATATGTAATATGATGTGTAATGTGTAATATGGGGCTATAGTTATTAGTACGTGTGTAATATGGGGCTATAGTTATTAGTACATGTTTAATATGGGGCTATAGTTATTAGTACATGTGTAATATGGGGCTATAGTTATTAGTACATGTGTAATATGGGGCTATAGTTATTAGTACATGTGTAATATGGGGCTATAGTTATTAGTACGTGTGTAATATGGGGCTATAGTTATTAGTACATGTTTAATATGGGGCTATAGTTATTAGTACATGTGTAATATGGGGCTATAGTTATTAGTACATGTGTAATATGGGGCTATAGTTATTAGTACATGTGTAATATGGGGCTATAGTTATTAGTACATATGGGGCTATAGTTATTAGTACATGTGTAATATGGGGCTATAGTTATTAGTACATGTTTAATATGGGGCTATAGTTATTAGTACATGTGTAATATGGGGCTATAGTTATTAGTACATGTGTAATATGGGGCTATAGTTATTAGTACATGTTTAATATGGGGCTATAGTTATTAGTACATGTTTAATATGGGGCTATAGTTATTAGTACATGTGTAATATGGGGCTATAGTTATTAGTACATGTTTAATATGGGGCTATAGTTATTAGTACATGTGTAATATGGGGCTATAGTTATTAGTACATGTTTAATATGGGGCTATAGTTATTAGTACATGTGTAATATGGGGCTATAGTTATTAGTACGTGTGTAATATGGGGCTATAGTTATTAGTACATGTGTAATATGGGGCTATAGTTATTAGTACATGTTTAATATGGGGCTATAGTTAGTACATGTGTAATATGGGGCTATAGTTATTAGTACATGTTTAATATGTGGCTATAGTTATTAGTACATGTGTAATATGGGGCTATAGTTATTAGTACATATGGGGCTATAGTTATTAGTACATGTGTAATATGGGGCTATAGTTATTAGTACATGTTTAATATGGGGCTATAGTTATTAGTACATGTTTAATATGGGGCTATAGTTATTAGTATATGTGTAATATGGGGCTATAGTTATTAGTACATGTTTAATACGGGGCTATAGTTATTAGTACATGTGTAATATGGGGCTATAGTTATTAGTACATGTTTAATATGGGGCTATATTTATTAGTACATGTGTAATATGGGGCTATAGTTATTAGTACATGTGTAATATGGGGCTATAGTTATTAGTACATGTGTAATATGGGGCTATAGTTATTAGTACATGTTTAATATGGGGCTATAGTTATTAGTACATGTGTAATATGGGGCTATAGTTATTAGTACATGTTTAATATGGGGCTATAGTTATTAGTACATGTGTAATATGGGGCTATAGTTATTAGTACATGTTTAATACGGGGCTATAGTTATTAGTACATGTGTAATATGGGGCTATAGTTATTAGTACATGTGTAATATGGGGCTATAGTTATTAGTACATGTTTAATATGGGGCTATAGTTATTAGTACGTGTTTAATATGGGGCTATAGTTATTAGTACATGTGTAATATGGGGCTATAGTTATTAGTACATGTTTAATATGGGGCTATAGTTATTAGTACATGTGTAATATGGGGCTATAGTTATTAGTACATGTTTAATATGGGGCTATAGTTATTAGTACATGTGTAATATGGGGCTATAGTTATTAGTACATGTTTAATATGGGGCTATAGTTATTAGTACATGTTTAATATGGGGCTATAGTTATTAGTACATGTGTAATATGGGGCTATAGTTATTAGTACATGTTTAATATGGGGCTATAGTAATTAGTACATGTTTAATATGGGGCTATATTTATTAGTACATGTGTAATATGGGGCTATAGTTATTAGTACATGTTTAATATGGGGCTATAGTTATTAGTACATGTGTAATATGGGGCTATAGTTATTCCTTTGACAGGTGTTTTTTCATTAGTCGTTTGCAAGTGTCAGTATGCTGCCAGCAAGCCTCAGCTCACGTCAATTCTGCGCTGGCCTTTGTCATTTTTAACCCGGACCGAAACATGGATTACCCCAGCCAGCACAGCTACTCCATCCACTCTCCTTCATTTTCCTACTGTATGAGAGCGTCCAGTCTTCAGAGTACCGACACAGGGGTATTCAATTCAAGTTGAGACTGTTCCCTCCAGGTCACCTGTCATTATTGTCAATGAATTCCATGCATCTATCTACCTACGTCTGTCTGGGATTCATTTTTCTTTCCAATCTCTTCAATTCTCCGAAGTTCTCCCAAGTTCTCCTTCCCTCCAAACATCACAGGATTTTTCCGTGGTGCAGCAAGAAGAACTTTCCCTCTCCGCCTTCAAGCTATCCTGCATCCTACCAACCCAAGCCCTTTGCTCTGTCACCTCTGGTCTCTTGGCCGTCCAAACCAGAGAAGTACTTTGTTGTACTGGTTCCCCCAAGGTTACAGCTAGCACAGTGGAGTCACCTTCAACTGAGGTTTGCTACACTGCCCTGGCCCCTAAGACAGACGCCATACTTCATGTGAGAGAGAGAGAGAGAGAGAGAGAGAGAGAGAGAGAGAGAGAGAGCGTAAGAGGGAGAGGAGTGAGATGGAATGAGATCGCTGACGACAAGTCGTGTCAGTCTCTCTCCTCCTCAAACACCTGAGAGAGGCAGCGCCTGGCAACGGCTGACAACACTCCGCTTTAAATGGGGCACTGAATAGGTGTCAGCAGAGCGCACACACACACACACGCATCCATGCACACACTGAATAGGTGTCAACACTACAGAAGCCTGTGTGTCAATGGAGCCCCTTTCTGACAGGGTGATAAGTGGGTCGTTTTAAAGGGATAATTCTGGAACTTGGCAACGGATGAGTCTACTCCTACAGAGATGAACCGGTGGCTAACATGTGGATGAGTCTACTCCTACAGAGATGAACCGGTGGCTAACATGTGGATGAGTCTACTCCTACAGAGATGAACCGGTGGCTAACATGTGGATGAGTCTACTCCTACAGAGATGAACCGGTGGCTAACATGTGGATGAGTCTACTCCTACAGAGATGAACCGGTGGCTAACATGTGGATGATTCTACTCCTACAGAGATGAACCGGTGGCTAACATGTGGATGAGTCTACTCCTACAGAGATTAACTGGTGGCTAACATGTGGATGAGTCTACTCCTACAGAGATGAACCGGTGGCTAACATGTGGATGAGCCTACTCCTACAGAGATTAACTGGTGGCTAACATGTGGATGAGTCTACTCCTACAGAGATTAACTGGTGGCTAACATGTGGATGAGTCTACTCCTACAGAGATTAACTGGTGGCTAACATGTGGATGAGTCTACTCCTACAGAGATTAACTGGTGGCTAACATGTGGATGAGTCTGCATCCAGTGTAAAGAATGTTTTACAAAACCATTTAGCCGCCTCGGCGAACACACTTGTCGGTTAAAGATGATAATATTCAGATGAAACCAGTCGGTCAAAACAATATTCAGATGAAACCAGTCGGTTAAAACAATATTCAGATTAAACCAGTCGGTTAAAACAATATTCAGATTAAACCAGTCGGTTAAAACAATATTCAGATTAAACCAGTCGGTTAAAACAATATTCAGATTAAACCAGTCGGTTAAAACAATATTCAGATTAAACCAGTCGGTTAAAACAATATTCAGATTAAACCCAAATGCTGTATTCATATGAAGTTTCCATGGGTGCCATAGGAACACAGGAGTGAAGGTTGCTGAAAATCAGCTGTTTCTAGCTACAATAGTCATTTTCATTATTAACAATATATACACAGTTTTTCTGATTAATTTCATGTTATTTTAATTTAAAAAAATGCTTTTCATTTAGACTAGGCAAACTTTTGAACTGTAGTGTACATACAGTAGGTTTAGTGTCCTGTATAATGTAGCCATGGTTGTCTATATTAAGTCAGTATGAGTATGCTTCATACGAGCCCTTACACATGTTTCATACATAAATCATACGAGCCCTTAATTATAGCGTAAAGAAGCAATTAATACTTAATACAGACAGGGAGAAAGGGACTAGGCAGGGAAGAAGGGAGAGAGAAGAGAGAGAAGGCAGAGAGGAGGGATGAGGCGGAGAGGAGGGAGAGAGGAGGCAGAGGAGGAGGAAGGAGGAGGCAGAGGAGGAGAGAGGGAGATCTGCCTCCAGACATCTCAGAGGGGGGAGGTATGGAGAGAGGAGAGGAAGTCAAGAGATATAAAGAATAATCTCCATTCACATGTCAAAACAAACATCTTTGAGGTGCTGTAAAGTGTGAAGAGATATATTACACAATACCAGACTAATGCACACACAGCAGAAAACTACCAGGTAGAACTGTGTGTGTGTGTGTGTGTGTGTGTGTGTGTATGAGTATGTGTGTGTGTATGTGTGTGTGTGTGTGTGTATGTGTCTGTGTCTGGTTCTGTGTGTGTGTGTGTGTGTGTGTGTGTGTGTGTGTGTGTGTGTTTTGTGTGTTGGGTCACAACCGCAGTAGAAGCGCGTTTTATGTAATTGTTTCATATATTAACTCTATTCTGTACTTAACCTTAATTCAATGTATTACTATTGTATAATAAGTGTACTGAAATAAGCAACAGGTATCAAAGAGATAATTACAGGAAACAAATGACACACTCTACACTCGATGTAGGGCACTTCATTCGATCGATCGTCTAAAAATACCTGTCTAGCTCTGATCGGAAGTAGTGGACCAACTAGTAAAGAGGGTGTCATTCAGACAAACCTAAACAGATCCGGGGTCAGTGAATGGGGATATTAATTACCTGTTCCGGAGCCATTCACAGCTGTCAGAACTGTTGTTAGTGGTTCTCCTGATAACTCAAACAGATGCGGAGGCTGTAGACACAGGATGGTGGCGGCTGGTTTCAAGGAGCCGGTGGACAGATAGATGCCATGGCAACGCACCTCACATCAGCGTCGCCGGTAAAGAATAATCTGCAAACAGGTCAGTGGTTCTGGTTCACGTCTGTACTAGGACAGGTCAGAGGTTCTGGTTCACGGGTGTACTAGGACAGGTCAGTGGTTCTGGTTCACGTGTGTACTAGGACAGGTCAGTGGTTCTGGTTCACGTGTGTACTAGGACAGGTCAGTGGTTCTGGTTTACGTGTGTACTAGGTCAGTGGTTCTGGTTCAGGTCAGTGGTTCTGGTTCTGGTTCACGTGTGTACTAGGACAGGTCAGTGGTTCTAGGTGTACTAGGGCAGGTCAGGTCAGTGGTTCTGGTTCACGGGTGGACTAGGACAGGACAGGTCAGTGGTTCTGGTTCACGGACAGTCAGTGGTTCTGGTCAGAGGTCACTAGGACAGGTCAGTGGTTCTGGTTCACGGGTGTACTAGGACAGGTCAGAGGTTCTGGTTCACGGGTGTACTAGGACAGGTCAGTTCTGTTCTGGTTCTGGTACTAGGAGGTCAGAGGTTCTGGTTCACGGGTGTACTAGGACAGGTCAGTGGTTCTGGTTCACGTGTACTAGGACAGGTCAGTGGTTCTGGTTCACGGGTGTGTACTAGGACAGGTCAGTGGTTCTGGTTCTGGTTCACGGACAGTGTACTAGGACAGGTCAGTGGTTCTGGTTCACGTGTGTACTAGGGCAGGTCAGGTCAGGGTTCTGGTTCACGGTGTACTAGGACGGTCAGAGGTTCTGGTTCACAGGACAGGTCAGTGGTTCTGGTTTAGGACAGGTTCACAGGTCAGTGGTTCTGGTTCACGTTCTACGGGAGGTACTAGGACAGGTCAGTGGTTCTGGTTCACGGGACAGGTCAGTGGTTCTGGTTCACGGTGTGTACTAGGACAGGTCAGTGGTTCTGGTTCACGTGTGTACTAGGACAGGTCAGTGGTTCTGGTTCACGTGTGTACTAGGGCAGGTCAGAGGTTCTGGTTCACGGGTGTACTAGGACAGGTCAGTGGTTCTGGTTCACGGTGTACTAGGGCAGGTCAGAGGTTCTGGTTCACGGGTGTACTAGGACAGGTCAGTGGTTCTGGTTCACGTGTGTACTAGGACAGGTCAGTGGTTCTGGTTCACGTGTGTACTAGGACAGGTCAGTGGTTCTGGTTCACGTGTGTACTAGGACAGGTCAGTGGTTCTGGTTCACGGGTGTACTAGGACAGGTCAGAGGTTCTGGTTCACGGGTGTACTAGGACAGGTCAGTGGTTCTGGTTCACGGGTGTACTAGGACAGGTCAGTGGTTCTGGTTCACGGGGTACTAGGACAGGTCAGTGGTTCTGGTTCACGGGTGTACTAGGACAGGTCAGAGGTTCTGGTTCACGGGTGTACTAGGACAGGTCAGAGGTTCTGGTTCACGGGTGTACTAGGACAGGTCAGAGGTTCAGGTTCACGGGTGTACTAGGACAGGTCAGAGGTTCTGGTTCACGGGTGTACTAGGACAGGTCAGAGGTTCAGGTTCACAGGACAGGTCTGGTTCACACGGGTGTACTAGGGTGTACTAGGACAGGTCAGTGGTTCTGGTTCACGGGTGTACTAGGACAGGTCAGAGGTTCTGGTTCACGGGTGTACTAGGGCAGGACAGAGGTTCTGGTTCACGGGTGTACTAGGACAGGTCAGTGGTTCTGGTTCACGGGTGTACTAGGGCAGGACAGTCTGGGTTCTTCAGTCTGTAATCTGACTTGCTGTTCTGTGACTGATCAGACTATTTGTCGCCGATTAACTCCCTTGTCGTGACTCGTGTTCTGTAGGCAGATGTGGCCCAGAGGAGGAAATGAATCAAGTGTATGATTTGCTGCTTCTATGTTTGGACATATGGACATTTGGCCCAGGTAGGGATAGTCCCTCCCCCAAACCCTAATCCTTTATTGGGATGTCTAATTTGGGATTATGGCCCAGTCTCACTTATTCCCTATAATGCCTTTGACATTCAGGTAAACAGGCAGATTTAGAAGTTCTACTGCTTCTTTTTAGTTGTCTGGGATTTCATTTAGTATACGTTTATTTATTTGTGAATGCAGATACTCGTTGGTTTCAGCCATTTCAAATGACAGGTATTAAACTGCTCAGTCATTCTTATTTCCAATTTAAAACATGACACAATAACCCATCGACCCAAACAGCTTGTAATCTGCCTACAGGCGTAAACAGTTAATTTAGTCCACATTTATCTAAATCATTCCGGAATGTACAAATGATATGAGTGAGGAGCCCTGGGGTTGTACATAGGTATGCTGCCTCTGGGGCACATGTACTGCTGCAACATTAACCAGTGTGTCTTCACCACTTAATAAAGCATCCACATGTATCTATATAAATGAACACATTTACCAATATAGGTTATCACAGCAATTATATCTACACAATTAAATGACAACGAAGCACTCAGCAGATTAGCAGATTAGCATGGTCCGTGGAGGACGGTGGGCCAACCTTGTGCCATGTCCCCGGTGATACAGTTCCACAGATTAATAGAGCCTGAGTTCTGCTGGTTGTCTGGGTCAGCTTCTGACACCAACAGGATTTCAGAGGTTATGTACACTAGTCTGTGGACCACCACACTATGTTCAGGGTAATCCCTGTTGATGGAATAGCATTAGCCACACTAATAGCATTAGCCAAATTATCCCCACTCCCTCTCCCCGTCTCTCTCTCTCTGCCTGTCCCTCACTTCCTCCCTCAACCCCCCCTCCCTCTTTCTCTCTCCCTCTCCATCTAATAGTGAAGAGTGCAGTCAATCTCATCAGAAGCCAGTTATTTCATTAGTCTGATAAATCAGTGAGATTACTAAGTCATTAGTCTAATGTCCAAGCCCTCTCAGGCCACAAAGCTCTCATTAAGGTTGATGATATCGGAGAAACACTACCACTGCTCTGGGCTCAACCTGCTGGTCCCGCTAGAGGCGGCTTCTCCTGAAGTTTGCCTGGATTTGGCCGGTCGTACCGGATTAGAGGAAACAGAAATCAAATCGCTACAACCAGAGTCGTCATTCAAATCAACAAGTCTTGTGTATTCTATAAATTGGATTTGGCTACAGCTAATTATTTCCACAGGTAACCATTTCTTTTCATGCGTCCTACCAATGGGAATTCTGGGACATTAACGGTATTCCCAACGAGCACATTCCATAACGATGACTCACCGGCTGTGAGTCACATGAACAATTAGCATACTCAGGTCAAGGGTCAGACCTTCCAGGGTGTCCTAAAAAAAGTCTGAGTGAAATCCTACTCTACCTAGATACAGGAATACTATGAGATTCCCAAGGCATGATCTTGAAACGAGGGGGACACACAACAGGACCCAACAGATGTTGTGTGTGTGTGTGTGTGTGTGTGTGTGTGTGTGTGTGTGGGTCTATATAATGATATTCATGGCTGTGGCATAGTTGGCTGTCATTTGAACACGTTCCAACAGCACCTCATCGGGAGCCGTTCTCGATGAAATATAAGTCCACAGAGACACCCTCCAGGTGGAAAATTGACTCTTATGAAGCTAGATATAAAAATAGGATTTGATAAGAGTCAGAGCAGATCTTCCCCATATTGTTACTCCAGCTAGAAACCCATGTCCTGAAACGGACCAATTGAATTAACAGAACGTAAATAAACAAAACAAAAAGCTATTTGGGGTTTATTATTTCCTCAAATTTCACAAATATGTTTTTACTCAAGATGACATTTAGTTGTATCCTGTGTGTGTGTTTGTATAATAAGGGAACACACATCCATACATTGTGCTAATAGGAGAACGCACATCCATACATTGTGCTAATAGGAGAACACACATCCATACATTGTGCTAATAGGAGAACACACATCCATACATTGTGCTAATAACAGAACACACATCCATAGATTGTGCTAATAACAGAACGCACATCCATACATTGTGCTAATAGGAGAACACACATCCATACATTGTGCTAATAGGAGAACACACATCCATACATTGTGCTAATAACAGAACACACATCCATACATTGTGCTAATAGGAGAACACACATCCATACATTGTGCTAATAACAGAACACACATCCATTGATTGTGCTAATAACAGAACACACATCCATACATTGTGCTAATAGGAGAACACACATCCATACATTGTGCTAATAACAGAACACACATCAAATCATTGTGCTAATAGGAGAACACACATTAATGTATTCTATTAATAACACATTAAAATAAAATGTAAGCCTATTAAAAACATGAAAATTGCACCTCGTAAAAAATGTCATATTAAATAAATAATCTACCACTATAATGATGATGAACTAAATTAAAGGCCTACTCAAACACCCAACACACACACACATCATCTAGAGACGTGCAGCAGAGCGCTAGGTTTTCCAAAGGCGAAAATTAGCAGTGCGATGAAGAGTGCAAGAATCCGCAGCTTTTTCTTTCACATGTCAAAAGCATTTTACTGGATGATTAATCTCCATCTCCGTGGTCATCCCCGCGGTCAGCCTGGAGGCCTCGCCTCAGCCTACGCACCTGCCACTCCGGCCCCAGCCCGACACCACACAGAGGGACACGGCACGTCTCCACTGTGAGTCCAGCTGTTCCACGAGGAGAGGACGGGATAGCCGTGCTCCTGAGGAGCGTCCCAATTAGAACCCCCGTTCCCTATCAGTAACGGACCCCTGCTGACCAGAGCCTGTGGTAGTATGGGGGGATTTGGGAGGCAGAGATCGACCGCCCAGTCTGGCTACGGAGATCCCGTATCTGGGAGCAAGCTCATTCACTAACTGTGATCAAGGAGGAGAGTAAGAAGAGAGGGAGGAACATGGGGGAGAGGGATAAGGAGAGAGAGAGGGAGGGAGAAAGGAGGGGAGAGGCGAGGAGTGAGGGCGGTTGCCTCTGGTCTTAATGTGTCAACCAACTCCAGGACTGTCTGTATGGGCTCTAGGTGAAAGAAGGGCACTAGGTAGAGATTGGGGTTCCATTGTGACACAGACTTATGACGAGGTTTAGTATCCTCCTGTCTGTCTGTCTGTCTGTCTGTCTTGTGAGGAGGTTTAGTATCCTCCTGTCTGTACTACACATCCGTGTAGACATACTGTATGAACACATCCGTGTAGACATACGAACACATCTTGTGATGGATGTGAGTGGCGTGTTTTAGTGAGAGATGTGAGTGGCGTGTTTTAGTGAGGGATGTGTGACAGAGAGCTTCTCTTACTACCGTAGAAAGAGACTAGGGAAAAAATCCAAGCATGTGTCTTAGGCCCGTCTCTACAGCTGTTCAGCTGACTGCCGGGCCGACAGAGACATGCGGACAGGCTGTCTTGCTCAGCAGATGCCATTCACTGTGAAATGACTCTACAGCTGGATGTGGACCCCCTCTGGGACCCGGCTGACTGGCTGGAACACACAGCTATCCAAAAGTACAAACAAATGGTACCTATCTGGTGGTGTCAAGGTACCTACCTGCAACTGCCCGACACACACACACACACACAGCCAACACCACACACACACACACACACACACACACAAACACACACACACAACAGCCTGCACCCAGACACACACCCACCCACAGTAGTGTTTGACAGTCTTCCACCAAACTGTAAAGGATCTCTATTTACCACGAACCCGGATCTCTATTTACCAAGGACCGGGATCTCTATTTACCACGGACCCGGTTCTCTATTTACCACAGACCCGGATCTCTATTTACCACGGACCCGGTTCTCTATTTACCACGGACCCGGATCTCTATTTACCACGGACCCGGATCTCTATTTACCACGGACCCGGATCTCTATTTACCACAGACCCGGATCTCTATTTAAAAACAGTAGAAAACAAATGACAGTAGATGTCTGTACAATCGTGTTTTGTGTCCACAAATTCAAAAGATTAGACGACAGCGATGTTCTTCTGCACAGATAAACTGCTAAGACCCTTTTTACAAGATCCCATTGATTTTCTCTTTGAGGCTAGCTATCTCTATACAACTACTAATGTACAACGGTTTTACAAAATGAAGGGGAGGGAAAGGGGATAGGACTGGCATATGCTAACTACATTCCGTTAGCAATTTTACATTTTATTAGACGGAAAAAGGGCGAAAGATTTCAGGGAGTTTTTATCTGAAAAGGCAGTGGGTGATATTTGAACCCATGCTACAGTAGCACATGTGCACACCAGAGGCCGTGGCTAGACCACTGGACACGAACAGATCATAGCCAATAGCCTGTTCCGCACCTCCTCTCACCTTGAATATCTGGGGGCAGGATCCAGGGTTCCAGCTGTTCCCTCAGCCTGCTGATTAGTCCATCGTCCTCAATTAGAAGGAGGGTTTACCCACAGGCAAAATGTAGCACAGCCAAACCCCGAAAAACGGATAAATAAAGACAGAGACAGCGCGAGACAAGAGAGGGAGAAGGAGAAAAGGAAGAAAGGGGAAGCAATAATAAAAGAACAAAAGCACCAACTCGACCACGCCGTACTCAGTCAATTAACCAGCGGCACATTATAAACACTCTGAAACACATAATAAACACTCTGAAACATCCATGACTGAGTTCAGAACAATCAAATGATGTTATATTAAACACCCTCATGTGCCTCCGCAGCCATGTGGAACCAGGCCCCTGGGTTGACCTTGGCATAACAACGTCACCGTTAGAACCCTTTCTTGTTTCAGGTTTGCCCAGAATTATATTTATACTTATACTCACAGAAAAAGGGTTCTAGACTAGCTGTAATGTTTTATATGATTTGTACCGGTTCTGCTTTCTCTGCAAAACATTTGCGAGTATCAGAATATATTTAATGAGACAGCTGAGTCGAACACAAAATTCAGACAACGTACAACTATCAAACTGCCACAACGTGCATTTGTTTTTTGTTTTGTATCCTTGCCGGTGACCTTTTTATTGAGAATAAATGTAAAGGGCCACAAATGTCACGCTACTACATGGCCGTCTGAACAGAGATGACTCGGATTAAAACACCAGCTCTTCATAAATGGAATAAAATAATCTTCATTTAAAGAAGTAAATGTAAAGAATGAGTGCATACTGGTTGGGATGTGTGTGAAGAAGATTCAAATAAAAAAAAAGATCTTCTCAATTGCACACATGTTCAGCCCGAGGGGGTGCAGTAAGCATTCTAAAAACAGGGCAATTCACTGAATCACTGGCAGTGGAATGATTCCTATCTCACCCATTTCTTACATAGGGTCATTGCATAATTTAGTAATCAACTAAATTAAGGTATGGCAAAATGCACTTTGTGCTCGTGAGCATTCGTGTCAAGTTCATTGCCTTCACAACAGGGATAGCTCCCGACAGCAAGCGGCACTTAATGAATTTAAAACTGCCTCAGATTTCTATCTCTGGCAGCAGACTTTACAGAAGACCTAAAGGAAACAGGCACCATTTGGTGTTTATGCAAATGAGCAAAACAAGATGGCCGCCTGCCAAATCCTGTCAGTAAACAAAGCTTGTTTGACTGCTATGGGGGAAAACTATTAAGGTGGTCTAATCAAGTAATGTGTTGACTATAACATATTATGAATGAGCAGTCCACCTTAAACCAAGTGGCACTGACCATATAAAAGATCCATTAAGTTGTGATCCATTATGTGGGCCTGCGTCACAAATCGCACCCCCTTTTCCTCCAAAGTTCACTACATTCCACCGTGGCCATAGGGAAAATGGAAACTGGGAGTCATTTTGGGGACACTGATCGTCTGCATTGTTGTCTGGCCTCTTCTATAGGGACCGAGGGTAACCAATGGCAGCCACACATCATATGGCAGCCATGTTACCCAGCCCACTCACCATGGCGACATTTTGGCATCTCAGATATAGAAAATGACTTTGTATCTACTAGATTAACCAATTCGCCAACTGCAGCTCATTGGGAATTTTTACCGGACCCGCGTACTGCTCTACATTGGCTTGACGTGACAGGTGAGTCAACCAATGAGAAAGCCAATTTGGGTTTGTAACATTTAATACGCATTGTACACTCACACATTCACCGTGTCATACGAATTGGAGGATGACGTAGTTCACACAAATTTGTGGTAGCTTAGTTCACCAGCGGACGATGTAATACACCAGCGGACGATGTAATACACCTGCGGACGATGATATACGCCGATGTAATACGCAAGCGGCGACGTTATACGCAAGCGGCGACGTTATACGCAAGCGGACGATGTTATACGCAAGCGGACGATGTTTTACGCAAGCGGACGATGTTTTACGCAAGCGGACGATGTAATACACCAGTGGACGATGTAAAACACCAGTGGACGACGTCATTCACTAGTGGACGATGTAATTCACTAGTGGACGATGTAGCACAAGTGGATGACGTAATATACTTGTGGAAGATGTAATTCAGTGGTGGATGATGTAATACACTGATGGATGAGGTAGTAGATGAGTGGATAAGGTACTCCACAAACAGTGGGGACTCTGTTGCTTCACAGTGCACTCCACGGCGCACGTTGAGTCAAGGCAATCATTATTTGATTAGTTACAAATACGACTGTGCCGGTCTAGCTACCTAGCAACGAAGTGAAGGTAGAAACTAAATTGTCGGCAGTTACATCAATTTATCTTACACAGGTAATGAATACGTCCTTTATTTACTGAAAGTACCCAACACTTATCTTACGCCTTAAGATGAAACGACTCTTCTAATATAATGCATTATTAAACCTTCCAGTGTTTTACATTAGCAGCCTCCTTCAACCTGGACTCGGTCACAAATAACACCCTGTTCCCCGTTGAGGGCACTTCACGTGACCATTGGTTCATAGTTGTTTGCTGGCGCACCGTAGGGTGAATGGAGGCATTTGGGAGTGGCGATGTGGCCCAGGTGTAATTAATGAAGTAGCGGCTCCAACTCCCTCCTTCCAGAGACGGTCGTTTATCAAGGCCGTACTAATGAACACTTACAAGGGAGTTCTTCTCGCTGTAATTTACAGACTGTCCTACTGGTTGGTAAATATGGTTGATATTCTAACCTTTCCTCTGTAATTATGGCCGTGTTTAAGTTGACCTGTATTGTAGAAGTCAACGCCTCTGAGAATAAAATCCTGTACAGCCTCTAGGGGCTCTGGTTCTCTGCTCCAGAATTAGCCACCCGAAGCACGAGGTAATGTTCTCCTTAATGTTTGAAAATATTATTCTGTGAAGGCCTGTTAAATCATTTTGTGAAACTATTCATCATTATCTTTAACGGATGGAAAGTGTTTCGGTAGTCTCATAGATGGAGCCACATTAAAGTGAACATTTGTAAAACAAACCCATACAAGGTTAAAACTGTCCCATGGCTTAAATACATCAGAAAAACACCCAGTAGTTTTCACACATAAAATAAAAACGTCTCAATTCCCCTTCATCCCCTCCCCTCTCATCTTCCTGAAGAGTGGTTAAAACGCACCCTGGGGAAAGAGCGAGCTAGCTTCTTGTTTGGGTTACAAAATGGAAAACAGATCATTAGAAAATGAGAAGTCTATTATTTAATTCTCCAGACGTACTCGGCCCAGAGCCTCACGTTGTGGCTACAGCAGAACAGCGTGTTCACTAAGCTATTTGCTTACTTTGTCATTATGCAAAAAAATATATATTAGCTAATTATTCTGAATAATGCAATTAAGATATGCATATTTAGCAGAAGCTCCACAATGGAAAGTGTAGCTGTCAGCAGATTGCAGCCGTGTGTGTGTGTGTGTGTGTGTGTGTGTGTGTGTGTGTGGCACATGGCAGGCAGTTGGCTAAGGAGAGACAAGTGGCAAGAACTGAAAGGAGCAGGTAGTAGAGGATAGCAGTGAGTGGGTAGGAGAGGAGCGGGTAGGAGAGGAGCGGGTAGGAGAGGAGCGGGTAGGAGAGGGTAGAAGAGGAGTGGGTAGGAGAGGGTAGGAGAGGAGCGGGTAGGAGAGGAGCGGGTAGGAGAGGAGCGGGTAGGAGAGGAGCTGTGCCAGGAATTTCGGTAAACTGGCTGGCAGAAAATGAATCTCTGAAGTCAAGATGATAGAGGTGGGAAGTAAAGAAGGCAGACCAAAACCAAGGTGTGTGTGTGTGTGTGAGTGAGTGAGCTAGGGAAAGATGGAGTGATATGAGAAGGAGAGCGAGTGAAAACGAGCGATGTGATTTAAAACAAAAAGGGGAAAGAAATCGTAAAATGCAATAGTGTTTTATGAATGCAGTTTGATCACACACACACACACACACAAACACACACAGCCTTACAACAGGTGCGCACCAGGCCAGCACAGGTTCTCTCCTGTGAGTGTGCACCTCTGTGAGCCAGGGAGTGGTGGGCGGCAGGCGTATGTTAGTGCCATCTATAGATGCCTTACTAATGAGCTGCAGCTGTCTGTGGCATGGTGGAGGAGAGAGGGAACAGTAGAGGAGAGAGGGGACAGGGGGGAGGCAGAGAGGCAGAGGAGGAGATAGGAGGAGAGGGGAGGAGAGGCAGAGATACATAGGAGGAGGAAGGAGAGGCATAGGCGGAGAGAGGAGGAGAGAGGAGGAGAGAGGAGAGAAGGGACAGGGGAGGAGAGAGGGGACAGGGGAGAGGAGGAGAGAGGAGGAGAGAGGAGAGAGGAGGAGAGAGACATAGGAGGAGAGAAGTGAGGCAGAGGAGGAGAGAGACAGAGGAGAGAGGAGAGAGGCAGAGGGGAGAGACAGAATAGAGAGACACAGGGAGATCTGTGTCAAAGACAGAACTACTCTACTCAGTTAAATGAAAGTGTGACATGAACTGCAGTAACTTGTCCTGCAACAACAGAATAATTAAATGATGAAACAGCATCTTTACGGAGTGTTGAACATCACAGTCCTTTCTAGGCCCTCACAAGTCTCTACAAATACGGGAACATCACAGTCCTTTCTAGGCCCTCACAAGCCTCTACATACGGGGGGCATTCCGAAGGGGCTGCATTGACTTGAGGTTTAAGGTTAGGTGTTGGGGGCGGTGAGGGAATAGGGGCAGGGTAAGTGTCAGAAGCAGGCTAAGCCCAGCGGGCCATTCTCCAGAGCCCCCCCGGGCCCACAGTGATGATGCGTGATCCCATTTCGGATGGATTGCTGTGAGAATAGCCGCGCTAACTTCCTGTCCTCCCAGAGCAAATATATACTCATGTCTTTCCATTTCTCCTCCATTTCCCTCCACTCTCCAACATGACCAACTCGACCGCCTGCCTGCCTTAAAAATAACCGCAGATTGGGAGACGGAGCATGTTTAATGTAATTACACATTGACTTCTTGTGATGTAGGAGCATGTGAGGCACAGCTAATCCCTAAACAGATACCTGCGGGGTGGAGGAGGCGGGGAGGAGGGGAACAGCTGCTTGGGGAAGTGAACCGTGTGAGCTGCTAGGATGCTCCACACTACAGCCATTTAAAGGATATTGTACTGGGGCAGCCAGGCCCAGAATGAGTCTCTATCACGGTTCCCTACACCACATGAGGACCGGGGCTTAGTGGATGTGCGGGGGGCCCTTGAAGAAGACGACGGTCCTGAGATAGCGTAGACAGACCCCCGCGTGTCCCGATCAGCGGGGACCTTTCAGATCCCATCGAAGTTAAAATAGAAAGGTATTTTTGATTCCTAATTATATAGACTGGAATATCTCCGTCTTCCATCACAGCCGTTTTCACTTCCGTCTCCGCGACATTTGTTCTTATTGATTGAAGAACATTCCTGAGAGGCTTTTGCTTTGTTTTAGATTGATAGAGCCTGACGATGATCTATTCAAGTGGGATCGTCATGGAAGACTTTACTTCGCAAGCAAAGAACAGAAAACAATTCACCGTAAAATGCTAGAACATTCATTTTATCATGCTTTAGTTTTCTACAATTATTGTCTCTGCCTGAAATGGTGCTTTTCCGAATTAGCAGATAGCATGTGTTCTGAATATAGAACTGTGGATAATCTGGGTGGCAAATTATTAACTTTACAAAAATGCTAATAGGCAGCCTAATTTGGGCCATTGATTCACAACACACAAAACTTGGAAGAATCTAAGGATGTACAAGGGCTTTAGAGCTTCCTGCGGGAATTAGATCATCAATTGTAGTTTTATAAGGAATGGACCGGAACATTGCTATGAAATGCAATCAAAATGTCTTACACACATTGGACGTCGCTGGCACTCTGTGAATACATCTTTGAGTGTTGAAAAATGAATGGGGCTCAATCACATGATTGGGGTTTATTTGCTGCCAGACCTGATGATGTATTCGATTTGGACAAAAGACTGTCTCAGTCCAAGCAAGCTGATATTGGCTCAATTTGCAACATCTCAACATCAGGCCTTCATCCTGAAAAAAGCACATCAGGAGTAAGCATTGTAGTGAACCAGGAGAGAAAGAGAAGAGATGAGGGGAGAATTGAGGAGAGGAGACACATTTTGAGTTCCTAAATGGCATCCTACTGCCTCTGTGGGTCACTAGTTCTGAGTGATAGGGTCCCATTTTAGTGGTGGGCAGGCTAGAGCTAGCACATATCTCAGGGCTTCTGGTTCTGAGATGTGGCTAAACTAAATAATAAATAGTACTTACATCATGTAGCCTGTCTGTCTCTCTCTCTACCCATCTGTCTCTCTACCCGCCTGTCCGTCTGTCTCTCTACCCGCCTGTCCGTCTGTCTCTCTACCCGCCTGTCCGTCTGTCTCTCTACCCGCCTGTCCGTCTGTCTCTCTACCCGCCTGTCCGTCTGTCTCTCTACCCGCCTGTCCGTCTGTCTCTCTACCCGCCTGTCCGTCTGTCTCTCTACCCGCCTGTCCGTCCATCTCTCTACCCGCCTGTCCGTCCGTCTCTCTACCCGCCTGTCCGTCCGTCTCTCTACCCGCCTGTCCGTCCGTCTCTCTACCCGCCTGTCCGTCCGTCTCTCTACCCGCCTGTCCGTCTGTCTCTCTCTCTACCCACCTGTCCGTCTGTCTCTCTACCCGCCTGTCCGTCTGTCTCTCTACCCGCCTGTCCGTCTGTCTCTCTCTCTACCCACCTGTCCGTCTGTCTCTCTACCCGCCTGTCCGTCCGTCTCTCTACCCGCCTGTCCGTCCGTCTCTCTACCCGCCTGTCCGTCTGTCTCTCTCTCTACCCACCTGTCTATCTGTCTCTCAACCCGCCTGTCCATCTGTCTCTCAACCCGCCTGTCCGTCTGTCTCTCTACCCGCCTGTCCGTCTGTCTCTCTACCCGCCTGTCTGTCTGTCTCTCTCTCTACCCACCTGTCCGTCTGTCTCTCAACCCACCTGTCTATCTGTCTCTCAACCCGCCTGTCCATCTGTCTCTCAACCCGCCTGTCCGTCTGTCTCTCTACCCGCCTGTCCATCTGTCTCTCTACCCGCCTGTCCGTCTGTCTCTCTCTCTACCCACCTGTCCATCTGTCTCTCAACCCGCCTGTCCGTCTGTCTCTCAACCCGCCTGTCCGTCTGTCTCTCTACCCACCTGTCGGTCTGTCTCTCTACCCACCTGTCAGTCCACCCGTGTGGATATCTCTCTGTCAAACCCTTCAAATCTAAAAGAGTGTCAGAAATCAAAAGTGCATTTGTATCAGCTTGGCTGTGTTTCTTTCTTTTTCCAAATATCACACCAATTATTTTAAAATCATAAAAAATATTTCCATGCTGTTTTTTGGTTGCCGTTTCAGCTGCTTTGAAGCATTTTAATAACTGTCAGGGAAAAAGCAAATTTCAAGCAAAATTATTTTTCATTTGCACAAAAAGAGCAGCTTAACAGAAGCTTAAGGCACCAGGGGATTTAGACTGGAAATCTGTCATAATAGATGCCCTAAAACATGATAACTGCACGGGTGATCTGAGCAGGGGGCTTGGGCGAACGATTAGTCAGCACACTTTCTTTTCATTCTCAGTATAGTTTCAGAACAAAAAGAAATGCACAGCAGTTAAATGGCTGTTGTTTGGTCTTTCAGGTTTGTCATTAATAGCTTTCTCGTGTGTTTGCGTGAATATGCACGGGGATCATTGTGTGTGTGTGTGTGTGTGTGTGTGTGTGTGTGTGTGTGTGTGTTGGCAGGAACTGGGAATGCTCACACTACTGGATGTCCTGCTGGATAGATTACAGGAGCTCATGGAGATCTAATGTCCACAACACTACGCAAATACTTTTAAACCATCCAGCTAGTAATAGTTAATAAGAAATAAGACAAAAGCAGCTGAAAGGACAACAACAATAAATGAATGAATATGAACTAAATGTATTAAATGAGAACCATCAAATTATAAGAATGTCAAATTAACCTACATTATATCAATGTCAAAATAAAAATATATATATATATATAACCAGCCAAGGTGTCCTAAAGCTAGCCAATGTATAATTATTAAGGGCGTAGGGGCTAATGAGACCCAACAGTGACCCCTGACAGTGACCTCTTACAGTGACCCCTGACAGTGACCCCTGACAGTGACCCCTGACAGTGACCCCTGTCTCCATGAGTGAAATTAATTCCATAATGGTTCCATTGGTCAATTTAGCCCCCTGTCGGCTACAATTGGGAATGTAAAAAAAAATTTACTTCAACCCCCTCCCTGCTCGTTTTATTATAACATATATATATATGCCATTAAATTAATCTTAGATGCAGTAACGTTTCCCGAGACTAAGGCTAGTTTACCACATTTAAGTTAGCAAATGTTACTAGCTAATTAGATTAGCCAATTAACTAATTAAAGCCGATAGCATTGATAGCTAACGTTAGCGCTGCTTGCTGGTGTGACATACGCACTAATGTTACATTAATATTAATATTAGTTAATAGTACATAATCACAGACAACCATCTAAGCCAGAAAATAATAGCAAAACCTGTGTTGAGCCTACTGACCAGTAGGAGGCGGGGTGAGAATCCACCGCTAAGGTAGAGGATGCTGGGAGTTGAACCTTTTTTCTCATAAAGGACCAGTAAATGGAGAAAGAGGCTAACTGTCTTGGTTCCTTCATTTCAGGTTAGTTTAATATTCATCTTTAAAGTATTTCTATGTAAAATGGTGGAAATTGTAAATGATTGTAGTGTACTTTAATTATACTGTTTATTATACTTCTCACTCTGGTTTTATTATCCTGTTTCAGGACTAGGTCTTTTATCTTTGGATCAGTACTGCCTGACCCTGGCAGGGCTGAACACTTGCATTATATTCCATTAAGCGATACATCCGCAGACCGCCTGTGTGTTGTGGCCCTAAATGTCAAAAGGTCTCCATCCTAAAATGAATAGGAGGTTTAAAGCAGCGTGCTCATTTGGCAACATGAGTTTGATGCCTTAAACATAATTCGCTGATAATTTGCTCAACCTAATTCGCTTAACTGAAGCTCATCAATTAATCTGATAGTTGATTGGTTATGTCCAATTAGTCCAATACAACGAAACACGTGTTACTAAACCGTGTGTTTTTTAAGTATAATATATTATTGTTTATTTTATTCAGAGGTGAATAATTAAAAATGTTTTGATGATTCAGAAAAATCGCGTTTAGAAATAGAACATATAATAAACACTATATTATGGTTAAAACGTTTTTTCCTTATATATTAGAACGACCCCCTGTACATAATGGTTAACACCTACAAATAGTGGCAATAAGTGCATTTGCTTTTAGATCCAAAAACTGCGGATTTACGACTCTCTAATATATCATTATATATATATATCATTTTTAGTCGTGTAGTCCGTGTATTTAAAAGCCTCACGTACATACAATTAAATATATATCTAGATTCATGTTAGGACCGACTGAATACAAATTGTTAGATAAACATGGGAAAATCGGAAAGACATAAATACAATTTAACCGGGGTCGAAATACTAATATTCACCAAATTAATAGATATGCGTCTTTAATGAAACTGGAATTGCTTATGTCAAATTGTGAGACCAGTACTATACATTTAAAGGAAAATCTCCTCCCGGTGGTTACACGTTTATTTTTTCCCTAAAGTTTGTTAACGTAGCAAACGATTAATTGTTGAATGTAGCAAACTATTAAAAGTGCAATATGAGTTACATCACAGGTGTTTTCTAAGTACATGTGGATCCCATCTCCACTCAGCTGAACGTATAAAGCCACTCTGGTCTCTGCGCATATAGGAGCGGGGGTTCTCCCCGAATAAAAACACTATGGGTGTCCAACACTAGTGGGCCAAACCGATTTCCTAATGCGCAAATTCAGGTCGGTCCCCTGACAGATTCCGTTTGGTTTTTCTTTTTGGCAGTGGGAATAACGCACCACAGTTTTTTCATAACAGAGAGGTTTGTAATGGAACATCCCTGTCAACTTTAATCCCACCTTGCTCGCCACTGGGTGCACATCTAAGGGCTACATCACAGCCAAATTGTGTTTTGGGTGTAAAAAGTGTCATCTTAAACAACCCAAGTAGGTTTGTTTTAGGCTTTAGCATTAATGTCACTGTTGTTTCCTGAAACATTCATATGCCTTCTTTGCATTAATCATTCACCAAGGAAATGATTGCAGTAAACATGAAGTTCCATCCCACACTGTGTGGTGAAAGATTAATGCTTTTTAGTCATAAATTATGACGCGGCATTCAGTGGTTCTTTCTGCAGATGGGCCTTTATCTCTCCACTCCGATTCCTTCCTCTGTCATTTCATTTCGGAGGTTAAGGGCACTATATAAGGCACTACTTCTCATGTTAGCTCCTATGGACCTGTGGTCAGAAAATATGGTCTATTTAGGGAATAGGCTGCCGTTTGGAATAAAGTGTTTAGGAGCACTACTGAATTACCAAAAAAATTCCCCTAAACATTGTTATTTTACCAGATAATGTAGGCCTATCCTCCGTTTATCTGGCCCAGCTGCGGCCTGGAAATTTCGTGCATTTCTGAAAATGATTGTTATCTGCTTTTGAGAATAATTTGCATTTAAATTCCCCGAATGCACTTGTCACACGACGTTTCTGGATGTACTCCTCTAATGCCATGTCTGTCCTGGTATCTATTGACACAGAAAGACAGCAGTGCTGTTTCGTTAATATTAACTAACAGCGAGACATCTGTTTGATCTTTGGTTTGAAAGCCATCTAGCCTTTTACAGCTTATTGTGGGGTCTCTTCCAGCGTCTCACTAAACCATTTTTTAATTTTCCTAAATCATTATTAATTATAAAGTAGGATTCCAACCGACGTTCTGTAGAATTGGGATATGAAAGCAGCTGGTGCTGTATAAAGGGTTAAGCAGCCATGTGTCCACACTTAGACTTTCAACAACACACACCACCCTAACCGACCGTTGTCTGTCCCAAATGTCGCATTAAAACGCACTCCTTTTGACCAAACCAGTACAGGGGAGAGTGCCAGGGTGCCAGTCTAAACTCAAGCCGTGTGGTTTTTAGTTCAGCGGGTGGGACGCTGGGGCTTTATCGCGTTATTCACCTAATCTGACCGGCGTATCACAGGAAACTCAGGTGGGTTTCGAGGCTGAGATGTTAATAGGTTCACGGGAATCGGATCTGTCCCAGTTCTGTGATGCAGTAAATAATAATATTTATAATTTGAATGTGAATAATTAATTGCGTTGCTACTGTATTCACAGTTGCGGTAACTGCGGATCACTGCCGAGCGGCTATTCGTTCCATCTTGTCTCTCTGGGCCATCCGTTCCGACTTGTGTCTCTGGGCCATCCGTTCCGTCTTGTGTCTCTGGGCCATCCGTTCCGACTTGTGTCTCTGGGCCATCCGTTCCGACTTGTCTCTCTGGGCCATCCGTTCCGTCTTGTCTCTCTGGGCCATCCGGTCAGTCTTGTCTCTCTGGGCCATCCGTTCAGTCTTGTCTCTCTGGGCCATCCGTTCCGACTTGTCTCTCTGGGCCACAATTTCTCAACATCTTGATAACCATTGAAATGGTTGATTATTAGTCAGCTAGTTTAATTAAGTGTAAAGTTGTTCAGTTGTTGGAACTGGAGTGAAGAAACAAATGTCCTTGTTGTTTATGAGACACACACTGCACTGTGGACTGTTCTTTACAGATGACTAAGTGTTTTCCACAAAATGCGAGTACAGACAAACATTTTATCTCGTCTCTTTCATGTTCACACAGTGTGTACCATTCAAACGTGTGGATATGTCTACTCTTGCTAAGGTATAACTTTAGTTAGCTTTGCTGGTTAAACTGTCTGTGAATAATAAAACATCCTGGCATACACAACTGGCATGGCCACAACAGCATCCGGCAGCAATACGCTATCCTAACGTTTTTTTTGTTTACAAAGTTGTAAAAATAAAACTAAGAAATCTCTGCAACCAAGAGAAGACTGGCCCGGTCTATCGGCGTTGCCATGGCGGTCAGACACGTGATGTCCATATGGCCCAAACCAACCAACTGTCAGTACCAAGACTGGGTGCCATGAAACACCATGAACAGCTCATTGAGGTCATTGAGGTCACCTGGTCTGGTACGGCCTGCTCTGTTCTGGCCTGACTTGGTCTAGTCTTTAAACAGTTCCAAACATTTGCCTCTATGTGCACGAGTTAGTGGACCTACAAGCAACAACTCTGTAAAAGATAATAACATCAGTGACTGACAGGTAGCATGACAGAACCCTGTCCACCCAACCAAGACAACTATTATCACTCTCTGTCGTTCCCTCTTTCACACTCTCTCTCCCTCCCTCACTCTCTCTCTCCCTCATCCTCTCTCTCTCTCTCTCTCTCTCTCTCTCACACATTCAGTGAGTCAGGGGCGAGTTGGTCAACCTGGGCAAAGAGTCAGTAGTCTCTACAGCTTCAGATGGTGAGGTTATGAGTCAATTCTTCACAACCACGATGACACATCCCATCTGAACAAGGACTGAAGACAAGGCCAGATAGAAGCAGCTCGCAAAGCCTTTTGAACAACGGACTGCTAGAAATGCATTTAATGTTTCTTTGTCCATTTTGCCCTCTCTTATATTACAGCCATTCCATCCACCTTCCATTCCACTGACCCATCAAAACTCCATGTGCAGGCTTGCTGTGCCCTTTGAACTCTCCATGGATGAGGTCTAAATGATGCAGGCTAATTCTAGGCTATGATTAAACACATATACCCCGCTGTGTATGGTGAAGCATAGCTACAAACCGGTCAGAGTGCCCATGATTACTCTTGTCCATCGTCGAAAGCACGGGATGGCCTGGTATGTGTGCGCCGTTTACCTGGGGAAGTGATGGCACCAGGATGCACTGTGGGAAGTGATGGCACCAGGATGCACTGTGGGAAGTGATGGCACCAGGATGCACTGTGGGAAGTGATGGCACCAGGATGCACTGTGGGAAGTGATGGCATCAGGATGCACTGTGGGAAGTGATGGCACCAGGATGCACTGTGGGAAGTGATGGCACCATGATGCACTGTGGGAAGTGATGGCACCATGATGCACTGTGGGAAGATGACAAGCCAATGGAGGTTGTGTGATGTTTAAGTCAAGTCTAGTGAATTTATTTTAGGGCTATCTTCTGAACCCAGGGTTCAGGCCTTTATGTAGACATCAATGTGACGTCCACAATTTACAGGACGTACAGGATCTGCTGCTAATGTCTTGGTGCCAGATATCACAGGACGCCTTCTGGCAGAGTCCATGTCTCGGGGGGGTCGGCCTTGTTTTGGCGGCACGCGGAGGACCAACTGCATATTAGCCAGGTGGTCATAATGTTTTGGCTCATCAGTGTATGTACACACACACACAAACACACATACAGGGGAAATGACTGGTCACAGGATATGGGAAAGGAGTTGGGTGTTCCCTGCTAAACCAGAAGTGAAATGTAGAAGAACAAGCTAATCCAGAAGAACAAGAGATGTGTTAACGCTGGGCTTTGTTCTTGACCGCTTGACAACGTACCAGGATATTTTTAGAACCATCATTTGGTGCGTGTGCCAAGTTTTGATGCTCCAATTTGAGGTCTGTTGAAAGAGTTGCGGGGGTAAAGTTCGCTCGCTAGATCCTTGGAAGCGTCTCTCTGTACCAGAAGGTTCTGGGATGATGACAACATCCTGAGGACAGGATGTTGTTTGAAAGTGGAACAGGAAGTGTTCAAGTATGGTGGATGGATCAAGTGAACATGATGCAATAATCAGGAAGTGTTCAAGTATGGTGGATGGATCAAGTGAACATGATGCAATAATCAGGAAGTGTTCAAGTATGGTGGATGGATCAAGTGAACATGATGCAATAATCAGGAAGTGTTCAAGTATGGTGGATGGATCAAGTGAACATGATGCAATAATCAGGAAGTGTTCAAGTATGGTGGATGGATCAAGTGAACATGATGCAATAATCTGGTGAGACCTCTGCCTCAAAGCCGTAGAATGGAAAACATGTTTATTACTCCCACCATGTGGAGGCAGATACGTGGACCAATATGTTTCATTTCAAGTCCAGTCATGTAGAGTCAAGTCATACGTGTGGAGTCAAGTCATACGTGTGGAGTACATTTCACTCACTGCCATCTGAAGATCTAATCAGGACCAGCGAAATAAACACAAATGGTCAAACCCTCTGCCCCAAGCTCTGCAGACAAAACTCTGCGGTCGTCGTATTCAAATGAAAGTGACGCGACAACAGCCAATAGAAAGTGCCTTTTTTCGCTTTCCCGCTCGAAACTTTTGCACTAACAAACAAAACCCCAGTTCTCAGTGGGGCCAGAGCTGGTGCACATTTCGAACAAAAACAGACCCTTAAATACAACATCCAGACTTCACTTTCTCTTCACCAATTAGGTAGATTAGAAGGTACATCGCAGTGCATTAGGACACATTGTTATATGGTAACAGAACCAGCGAAATAAAGGGCCTTAATGTCTAACAACACTAGACTTTTAATTTGTTTAGTTTAGGATATCTATAATGCCACAGAAATTGAACCAAGCTGTGTGCAGCACAGTTATACTAGGAAAAGCATAATGGCTTCAGATAATACGTCCCTTTAATGTAAGTCATAATTCTTTTGATAATTTTATGGGCACCATTGTTCACGTTTGTTAAATGTAGGCCTTCGATCAGAGGTTATTTTCCAGCCATTAAAGTGCCGTGATTTATTGAAAATCAGATTGGCGCCTGTTTTTGCAAAGGCCCCCTAAATGCTTTGTGATAATGACACCAAACCATTTAAGATATAGGCTTATACTACTGTCATCTTCAATCACAATATTCATAATTACATAGGTTAAACATAAAATATGACTGGCTCGCACTCATAGAAAATGTAATTAGATTAAGGGATATGTATGCCTATAGCTCTTTACTGACAATGAAAGTGGCAGTTGATCGATGGTGAAAATAACAACGCTTTTGCACATCAATGTGAATTATCCCTAATACATTAACCACGAAGTATACAACAAATATCACTATTTGGCCACTTTGACAATAGTTTGATTAGGAGTAGCACTGTGAAAAAAAATGTGGAATATGAATACTGTGCTAGATAATATTCTGTCACTCTTAAATTATTACACAAAATGGGATGTTATGTATTGTTAATTATACACATTATCAGTAAGTACATTATTTAATAAATTAATTACTTAATTTTTATTTTTTTTGCTAATATAAAAGAAAATCGTAGCATCAAAACAATAATTTATTAATGGAAAAAATATGAACGGCCATAAATTGTTGCTTAAAACCACTGTAGACCTGTTTATTACCAAAAGACATTGTTTAATTTCAGGTAAATTACACATGTACAAATCATCTAAACGCAAAAACGGACTAGAGATCATTAAAAATATGACTGTAAAACATTTCCTCACAGAAAATCCATTACACAACCCAGAAATAATACACTAGACAGCATCCGCACTTTGACAGAAATGAATCGTACAGTCGGGAAAAGGACGCCAGATAAATTGAGTATAGCAAAGGCTCTAGTGACATCATGTGGTCACAATTGGAATTACATCTCACCCTCATCCCCATTCAAAACGTGTCTCCGCACACCTGCTGCTGAACGCGAAAGAGTTTAGGGTTGTCGACCATCCGTCCCCTGTAGGAGAGATCCTTCACTATTTCAGTGTAATCCGTTAACAGTGAGTAGGCTATATCCATACTAGTAGCGATTGAAGCAGATTTAACAATAAAGCCAATTTTTACAAGACATACTCAACTAATTTATCCAGTCTGAAAAAATGGAAGGATTTTAGAAGTCTTTATCTTCATTTATCTACTGTTCTTCCATCACCTACTCACCAAGTGAAAAAATATTTTACACATTTTCTAATAAACTTAAAAAGAGACATGTCCTTCACAAATTTAGACAATTTGAATTTGATTCACAGTGGGAAAAAATGCAATTATACATCCCAAAACAACAAGGCACGGAAAGCCAATACAAAGCCTGGTTTTAATAATGATTCCGTAATTACAGTGAACTGTCCCGGGAACCATTAAATACAGAAAACGTGAAACACCGACATGCCTTTGAAAAAGGATTCCGTTTATTTACAGTGTTTGTATGTCTGAATTACAATAAAAATGTTTAAATGAACTGAGCGAGTGATTCCTGGTGATTCCGCAGGCAGTCATGGAGGCCAGCTTGTACACTGAAACGCATCCTAAATCGTACCCTATGCTCTACACAGTGCACTACCAGGACTGGTCCTGGATTAAAGCTGTTCTTCAGGAATCCCACTGGACACCAGGTGCAATAAGTAGAGCCCTCCAAAGGGCTCAATGGTAGGGCACTGTGAACAGTGTTAGGATGGTTTAGGACACAGTGTTGGTTATTATAGTGCATCTGACCACACCCACTGGCAGCCTTTGCAGACAGGGTGGGGTAGGGGAACCAGTGGCCACGCCCCTGTCTTCTCTACAAACGCTGTCTCAGTGACTCTCTCCTTTCTTGCCCACGACCTGTTGAGTGAAAACAACAACCGCTGTTGGTATTACCTGGTGATGAAAACCTCCTCTATATGGACCTTAAAATCTCATCCCTGTTCTTTTTGCCGTGAGGCTGGGCAGTGTTGCAAAAATTACAGCCTGACCGCAGTATGGTAAATTATGTAATATACAAACATGTTGATCAAAAGCAATGTCTAAAAGCTTTACAGAGGGAACAGTTTGGAGCAAACCACACTGTTATCGGAATACATATTATTAGGTCAGTCAGTGCAGCATTGGGCAATAGAACAGTAATTAAGGGGTTGACTGGAAATCAGGTTTAGTAAGTTAGCCACTATAGATTTATCAATTAATTAAGGTGAACCCGTATGCAGAGAATCAACCATGCCTGTTTCAACACTGCTTCATAAAAATCTGAGCCATTTCAAGACACTGAGGCAACCATTGAACACGCCTAAAAGGAAACTGAGATTATCAGTGGATGACACCAAAACATAAATATAGACATTGACCATGCTCGACCGGGACTGAAATAGTATCCGGTGCTAATTGCATGTGTCAGTATGGTTTATGTTCAGCTGTAGGATCTCCAGAACACTTTTAAGGTAATAATCTGTCAGGAAAAAAGCCGAAACAACACGACCTTTGGGGTACCTCCGCTTCATTAGGCATCTGCCCCACTAGTCCAGCACTGCTCATTCTAAAGGCACTTACCCGTTTAAAGTCGTTCATGTTGGTGGCCTGTACAGGTGTCCCAATAAAAGTAAGGTAGTTGATTTTTGTTGTTTCCTCGTCTCCCAGATTGTTCTTCACAAACATCTGTCAGAACAAACAAAAAAACACACCATAACTGAAAATTAATAAACATACGGAGTAGAGACAAATGTAAAAACCAGTAGAAGCCACAGGTAATTGAATGCACACTGTTGCAAACCTTGCCACAGAAACAATAGGTTTCCTATAACTATAGGTTTCCTTATAATACTTGTTGCGCAAGAGACAATTACACAGTTTCACCACCAGATGGTGGCCTTTGTTGCCCTCTTTGAATTACTTTCTTGTGGGAGAGCAAAAGAAGCCAGTACACATTTTAACAAACCCCTTTAACATGGCCCTACTCACGGTGACGCTCTGAACATTCTGGAACTTCACGTATCTCAGTGGGATCAGCCCGTCGTCCTTGAAGTCCTCTTCCGCCAGGTCCAAGGACTGGGTGGGCTCGCTCCGCTCTGCATCGTCAAAGTCCATGGAGCGAGGAAGGTTGATGAAGATCTTTATACATTTCGGTGCCTGAGCTAAAGGAGAGAAAGAAGAATGATAAATGTACATAAGGCACAAAAAAGTCTTACCTCGTCTACACTAAAAACAAGTATGGGAACTTAACAACAAAAACAAATGAGCGATCATTATTCTAATGAAGACCAACGTCTACCTAAAAATACTTCATGCATGTGGACTCACCGAAATCAGTGGACTGGAGCTTCAATGAGAACAGTTTAACCGGCTGGTTGAAGGCCATTGTAATGAGCAGCTGGACAGGAAAAAATGAGTTACTCTACATGTATAACTCACACATAGACAGAGACCGTAAGTCACAGGAAGCTCAGCAGCTACAGCATCTGACCAGTAACCAAAAGGTTGTAGGTCAAATCCCCAAGACTATCAACTCAACTCAGTGTTGTTGGTAAAATAAGGGCTAAACAACATGCATGATATCCATTCAAAGACACCCCTTTGGAATTATGAACAAATTACAAAACTGTGGCAAACATTGTCCAATAAATGTAGAGGTTTTTTTCATCAAAAGGACCTTACTGGCTCACCTGCTCGTCACAGTCGGATTCCAAGTAGGTGGTGTCCTTGACTAAGCAGTTCTCAAAGCCGTTGTCGTCACTCTCATTCAGGCACTCACAGCCGGCTTTATTCACAAAGGGCATGAGGTCCATCTGAACACAGAGACACGTCACAAAGGTTTAGCTGAAGATGCACCCTGGGACCTGACTTATACCAAACCAATGATTTCCAGACACCGGTCCGAAGGGACCGTAACCACGACGACACAGCGGCTGCAGGATTTCACGTTTGAGCGCAGAAAAATATATGAGTTCATGTCATATACCAAAATCCCAGTTCCACTCCAGTCACCCAGAGGACTGTTACTGGTGCACAACTGAGCAGGAAGACAAATACACAAGTCTCTATTTTTTATAGTAGAAGTATGAGGTGTTTGAATCTCTAAGACAGACACTGATGAGCCACAGAGAAAATGAATAGATGATGGAGAAGTGCTCGATGCCATCTGTCAAGCATGGTCAGAGGGAAATGTGATGTTCTGCATTGATATACATATATACTCACATATCCCTTGGGAATGTCAGAGTCCTCGTTGCTTCCAGGATCATTTTCTATATGCTGCTTAATCTTCTCTTCTAGCCCAGAGGCATCAGCACCCTGATACTGGTCAATTCTGACTTTGTTCCGGAAAAACAAAAATGTTGGCGTTGCGGATATGTTGTTAGCTGCAGCTGTTGCCTGGGAACAATGCAAGAGGTCGACATTGAGGCGTCACATCCACCCGGCCAAACCAGTGGTAACAGATGTATTCATCAATACGGCTCAATGACTGACATGGGGTGACAGGGATATCTGAGGCACCAGCAAATTTGTGGATCAGTAACCAAGTCACATGATGACGACAACTAGGGTCGTTTTGGTTAGAATACACAATGTCCCTCATGCTCAACTCTGGACCTTAAAGGCAGTGCAACTCTGTTCATCTTATTGCAACCCTCTAATCAGGGACCTATTTAGTCCTGGGACACCAGGTGGGTGGAATTAATCGGGTGGAATATAAAACCAGCCGGCTACAAACCTTGTGGTGTAAGAGTTGAATACCCCTGCACTAGTATCAAAGACTTAACACAAAACCCACCTGACAGACGTGTACGTCGACTTCAAGAAAAACAACATGTGGGTACTTATTACTCAACATGTTGAAAGCTGGGGATATTCTGACACAGGGCCGACACCTAGAGGAAGATGAGTTCATTAGGAAGTTGCAGCGAACTGAACTGGACGTAGAGTCGACGTTGTGTTTACTGACTGACGTTATGAAAACCGACACACAGGACCAAGCAGTATTCACCAATCGTGTAGTACAAAGCATTTGTTAGCTTACGACCACAAACAACTTGTCTTTACTTCGCAAGGATGTGCATTGTTAACAGAATTTACTCTATTGAATCGAGTATACAGCTACAGTACCACAACACTAATAGTAGTATATAGTTACCAAAGGCTATACATAAAACAGTCGAGTGTATTGATAGTTTGCCAGTGCCAGACGTGGTGAACAGGGATACTGTAATTACTGTAAGTTACTATAGTCCCTATTAGCCTGACTGATATTGCTAAGTCATAGCTGGCTATTTCGGCTAACCAGCAAGCTAACACATCGTGGTGTTGTCAGAGATCTTGTTTTCATGCTTTTGAAAAAAAACTGATATATTGTGAGGTTATATACTTTGAAATATGAAAACAATTTATGAACTACACATGCACTAGTGCAATTGGATAACATATTCCGTGTATATTCAGTCGTGTATGCAAATCGGCTAGGTAGCATCTAGCTACATGCATAGAGGCCTGGGGATAGATTTGGAACCTCACCCGGCCATTGTGAACTTCACTACCGCAAGCCTCGACCCGGCAGACGTTAACTCCGGCTGGAATTCGGAATCATTCCCGATGACCTTTACACCGACCATTGTACGGAATACAGCTGCAAGTATATATGCTACCGATGAAGTTGCATACAAAAAAAAACAATATCACCGGTACACACTATTCCAACTCAAAAATATCCTCTCTCGAATCACACTTTCCTATAGCCCCTTGACGAAAGTTAATCGTCAACCAATAGAAAGCAAGCAGGGCGTGGTCAACTAGACAACGCGTTCCACGTAATAGTTTTATTTGTTTTATGACAATAATAAAAATATAATAATTTAGTTTATTTCTGCACTGCATGGATAAAAAAGCGAAATATTATAGCGACTCCCTCCGCCGGACGCAAATTATGCCACTATCTAGCGAAAATGTTCCTCTTTCGTGGCCTCTATAAAACTGCTATTTTTTAACCTAACCATTATGAATTAGGGATAAATGGTTATTTTATACATTTTTTTATTAATATATTTAAACTTTATTTAACCAGTTAGGCCGATTGAGAACAAATTATCAAGTTATTTGCAACGGCGACCATGCCAAGATAAAGCAAAACTGTATACACAATAAATACAAATAATAAAAGGGTTCAAATAGCAGTGGGATTCTACTACAAGGCAATACAGGATCAAATTGGCACCTAATTATTCACCTAATTCCAGTACCAAAATAATTACTACAGGTATATGTGGATGATTGAATCATGTGTAGTCACAACGCAAAAACATTGCAAATACAAAAAAAAATCAACACTTGTATCGTCATTTCAGGGAGGAAATCCAATAAATATAAACGACAACGACAATTGACCAATCCACGATATCCATACCGCAGTGTGTTGTGACCAATTACCGTCCGGGATGTACCCGGAAGTGCTACGCATAGTCATTTATGCGCATGCGCCCTCAGTTGTAGAACAGACGCAGAGGCCGATTCATTTATTTGTTATTACTAGCTAGCTACCAAGTAATATATTATAAGTAATTGTCACACATTCTACGTGGATATGGCGGAGGAGGTAACGAAACGCGCAGGTAAAGTCACAGTGGGTAAGTAGATAGCAGCACTATTATTTAGCTAGTTAGCCTGTAACTGAGGTTGCTGTTGAAATCATGTGCGATGTGTTGCATCAGACGGGTGTTGCTAACTGCTTAGCCAGATGAAATGGCACACGCCTATTAATAATAGCATTATAAATGTCTGGCTATAAAATAAGTGGTGTAAGCTAGGTGCTATAATCGCTGTTTTATCATTTATATCATCTTGCTGGACACTAACATATGGTACAAATTCAAGCCATGCTACAGTTATTTTGCCAACGTACGCTAAGTTTTCATAGTTTTTTCTTCAACGTTTAGCTGGGTTGCAAAAAGCAAATATTTGTCGAATACGGTATTTATTATCATGATCTACGAAGACCTTATCAAGTTATGACAGACGCTATGAATATATCACTACAGTAGAGCTTTCACTTTATCTAGGTGAGCTGTATGTGTCCGACAAAGAAGGGAATGACCAAGATGGTGATGGAACAGAGCAGAAGCCATTCAAGACCTCACTGAGGGTAATATTAATAATTTGTACACAAAGCTAACCTTTTTAGGTAAATAACATACAGATGTTTGGTGTGTCTAGGTGTTGTTGAACCCGGTTGTCTAGGTTTTGTACTGACATGGTCTAACTGAACGGATATGACTGCATAAATCAGTTGCTTGCAATAACAGTTGTCTACCACTAGCAGCGCATTTACACCAAGTCAGATTGTGATTGTGTGTGAATCTGTCGATTTAAACCGGTGTTGTGCCGAATTCTTACTCCCTGCCAGAATCTGACTGCCGGCGCGAGCACGCGCATGACGACAATTTGCGTCGCCTCGCCAGCTGCTAAAACAGACATGCGCAAGAAATTACATGATAGCGATTTAATTTGTGTGGTTATGGTAAAGTTTTTACTCCTAAACATGAACATCATTACTAAAGAGATTTGACTTTACTGCCTGCACATTTTCTTTATGAAAACAAAACAGTGCTGCCAAAATCATACTCCCCTATGTAAAACACTTATTATTGAATATAAACACTTGTGCTTTTTTGCAGGTAGTCTTTAGGATGTGATGTGTCACCAGAATGAGTTTTTTGGGTGTCTGACCCAGCTAAAGTGATCTCAGGGTGGGGGGTGTGAATTCGGCAATGCTGCCAAAATCATACTCCCCTATGTAAAATACTTATTATTGAATATAAACACTTGTGCTTTTTTGTAGGTAGTCTTTAGGATGTGATGTGTCTCCAGAATGAGTTTTTTGGGTGTCTGACCCAGCTAAAGTGATCTCAGGGTGGAGGGTGTGAATTCGGCAATGCTGCCAAAATCATACGCCCCTATGTAAAATACTTATTATTGAATATAAACACTCGTGCTTTTTTGTAGGTAGTCTTTAGGATGTGATGTGTCACCAGAATGAGTTATTTGGGTGTCTGACCCAGCTAAAGTGATTAAGGGTGGGGGGTGTGAATTCGGCAATGCTGCCAAAATCATACTCCCCTATGTAAAGCACTTATTATTGAATATAAACACTTGTGCTTTTTTGTAAGGTAGTCTTTAGGATGTGATGTGTCACCAGAATGAGTTATTTGGGTGTCTGACCCAGCTAAAGTGATTAAGGGTGGGGGGTGTGAATTCGGCAATGCTGCCAAAATCATACTCCCCTATGTAAAGCACTTATTATTGAATATAAACACTTGTGCTTTTTTGTAAGGTAGTCTTTAGGATGTGATGTGTCACCAGAATGAGTTATTTGGGTGTCTGACCCAGCTAAAGTGATCTCAGGGTGGGGGGTGTGAATTCGGCAATGCTGCCAAAATCATACTCCCCTATGTAAAGCACTTATTATTGAATATAAACACTTGTGCTTTTTTGTAAGGTAGTCTTTAGGATGTGATGTGTCACCAGAATGAGTTTTTTGGGTGTCTGACCCAGCTAAAGTGATTAAGGGTGGGGGGTGTGAATTCGGCAATGCTGCCAAAATCATACTCCCCTATGTAAAGCACTTATTAATAATATTCAATAATAAGTATTTTACATAGGGGAGTATGATTTTGGCAGCATAAAGAAAACGTGCAGGCAGTAAAGTCAAATCTCTTTAGTAATGATGTTCATGTTTAGGAGTAAAAACTTTACCATAACGACACAAATGAAATCGCTATCAAGTAATTTCTTGCGCATGTCTGTTTTAGCAGCTGGCGAGGCGACACAAATTGTCGTCATGCGCGTGCTCGCGCCGGCAGTCAGATTCTGGCAGGGAGTAAGAATTCGGCACAACACCGGCAATAACACAGAATATCTACAATATTTACAAGTCCATAAATCGCAAAAAAGTAAATGCTAGACCTTTTTCTCTATTCATACGACTCTGTCACTCAGGGAGAGCAAGACAAGTGCAAGATCATCAGGCTATATTGCCTCTTCTGTAGCAATTGGTTGGAACTTTGACTTGGCTATTATTTATTTGAAAAAAACAATGTTATGTCAGTTCAAAAACACGATACTTATGTCAAGAAGTTTATGAATGTATATCAATTATAGATTTTCGTTGTTATTCCTTTTTTAACTGTGATTCTGATATCTGAACCTCTGTGATTTCACAGGCTTTGGTATTTGCTGGAAAGGAGCCTTTCCCCACCATTTATGTGGACTCTCAGAAGGAAGGAGAGGTTAGCAGACTATCATCGCAACCCACAGCACAAACACAGCTAAGGCCTATGAGGTCATTTAAAATGGAAATGTGCTTTCATTTCTGACTTTGTTTTCCCTGTTGCACTAGCGTTGGGCAGTGATATCCAAGACCCAAATGAAAAATGTGAAGAAGTTATTCCATAGAGAGCAGATGAAGACTGATTCTAAAGACAAGAAGGAGGTATGGAGGGTGGGGCGCTGACTGACACTTTGTAATTTTTGGTAATTATCCTAGTAAGATTATATACGGATTTATATCATTAATAGTTTTGAATATATAGATTTGTGACATCGTTTCCCAATTTCATTTAAATCCAGTTGAGTGGAAGATTGCCACTTTTTGTCATTGACTCATTTAGCTTTTTCCACATAGCTCTTCTAGCCAGTCTGTAAGGATTAGCCCCAATGATCATAGCAAGATTGAGATAAATCAGAGAACTAAGACAATGATCTCCCCAATAGTAGAATGAGCCGTTGTGACATTTAACATGCACCATAGAGAAAAGATAACAGTTTTAAAGCGTCATGGATTGATTGGCAACCAAAATGAATTCATGTGTAAATCAGATGAAGCAGAAGAAAGTGCCTGGCGGCGGTTAATCTGAAAGGCAAATTATAGAATTGTGGAACTATCTGACTAAATGAATCGAAAATTGGAAAATGCATTATGAAACCAGGATGAATGATATAAGGCAAGATGGGAAAAGCGTAGTTCAATTGACATAATGTGCAGAATAATGGCCCTCGTACATTAAAGCAGATGGCTCATTGATCACAACCTCATGCCAATTATTTTAATGGCTATTTTACGGATTAATTTTGTCAAGGGTGCCGTGCCAAAGAACTTCTCTGTGCCTTCATGTTCATGGTAAAATCCCTGATGAATTGCAATGTTCCGTTCAATTTCCTAGAGTTAATGTGGTAGAGGTGGACACTATTATTGTACAAAACAATAATAAACCATCTGGTATTGACAATAGAGATGAATAATTGCTGTGTTTGGCGGAGAGAAACAATGCCACTCTTATCTGACATCTGTATTCTGTTCCTAAAGTTTCTTCACCGGTTTAACAACTAACCAATCATGCTTCTGTCTCTTTGCGAGCCATTGGGGTGGGATGGGGTGGCAGTTATCATTTATATCAGCCTTACAACATGACTATGGAGAGCTACGGAATTCTCGGTCATCATCAGCCTTTGCATATTTGTATTCATTCTTTTTTTCTTCCACATTAAAGGCAGAGGATTCTGATAGGAGAGAGAAAAATCTGGAAGATGCAAAAAAAATCATAATTGAGAATGATCCCAGCCTTCCGGTTCCCAAAACGGTATAATTATTTTAATGAAGTATTATGTCAACGAAATGAATGTATTTGTATTTTATGCCAAAAATATTGCCCGTAAAAAGGCAGGGAAGGTGTAATCGTTTGGCTATTGAATTTTACCGTACTCCTTCTCAACAGGTTAAGATCTTTGCACTTGAGCCACTCAGAGGGGAGAGAGTAAAGGTGTTTGGCTGGGTGCACAGGCTGAGAAAACAAGGTGAGTGTTTGGTTGCCTGTTAGGATACCATAACAAAGATACAGCAAACCGAACAAAAAGTTCTCTACTCTGATTGCACTTGTGACGGACAAGCGGAGTATGTATTGTTTAATTTCAATGTGTGCCCCTCCATTACTGGACAAACCAAAATGAACACTGGCATTTTTGTTCCAAAGGATAATTATCTAAATCGAGGCTATTTCAAATTAAGTCAGATGGGACTGCCAGTCTTGTGTGACATCCTGGTGTACCCTCATCCATCAGTGTGCTACAAAAATCATCTATTGCAATCAATGTGACCTCAAGCCTGATTTATATTGATTCTCTTGCTAGGAAAGAATCTGTTGTTCATTGTTCTGAGGGACGGAACTGGTTTCCTGCAGTGTGTTCTCAACGATAAACTGGTAATCCTTTCTGTTTATTTGCCTTTCTAAAAACATGTGGAACGTGTATATGCATTTTGGGTTGTTTTTAGACTCCGGTTTTCTTGTCGTGAGTTTCTGATAAACCCCTTTTCCCTGGTGTCGTTACAGTGCCAGTGCTACAATGCTCTGGTCCTGTCCACTGAGAGCACTGTGGCTCTTTATGGGACAGTCAAGGAGGTTCCTGATGGAAAGCAGGTACACATTCCTGAATCCCTGTTGTTCATTTTAATTTCCGACGCTGATTGACAATGAAACGACCTGGTTACCCAGACCAAACTGGACGCACAGGTGTCAATAAAACAAATGATCTAGATGTTGTCAGAGTTATGGTTGTCAGGGTTACGTCATAAGCTTTACTCACCCGAGATCCTCTCTCCCACCAGGCCCCCGGGGGCCACGAGCTGCACTGTGACTTCTGGGAGCTGGTTGGTTTGGCCCCGGCAGGCGGAGCCGACAACCTGCTGAATGAGGAGTCTGACGTGGACGTGCAGCTCAACAACAGGCATATGATGATCCGTGGGGAGAACGTTTCTAAGATCCTGCGGGTCCGATCCACGGTCACCCAGTGCTTCAGGGACCACTTCTTCAGCCAAGGATACTATGAGGTACGGCGGTCCAAGAAGGGGTTGGTTTAGACAGTGTGTTTATGCTAGCTTGTCTCTCACAGGAAGTGTTTTTGTAACATGCCCCTCCCCCCACAGGTAACCCCGCCTACTCTGGTACAGACCCAGGTGGAGGGAGGCTCCACCCTGTTCAACCTGAACTTCTTCGGGGAGGAGGCCTACCTGACCCAGTCCTCCCAGCTCTACCTGGAGACCTGCATCCCTGCCTTGGGGGACACATTCTGTATCTCCCAGTCATACCGCGCCGAACAGTCCCGCACGCGCCGGCATCTGGCAGAGTGAGTACCGCTAGGGAAGCTGCCGGGTGTTCCACATGGAACAGTGTTGTTACCCATCTGATTTGTCCAATCCACAGTATTTGCTCCTATTCCAATTGCCTTTATGTTGTAGCATGTTTGTTCCAATTTGGGATTAAGACATGGCTTTGGCATGGGATTGGTTGTGAAGAGGGTTATCCATTGCTACATTAAATGACTACAACGAATGTGCCCTCCCTCCGTAGATATACCCATATAGAAGCCGAGTGCCCCTTCATGACCTTTGAGGACCTCTTGACCCGATTGGAGAGTCTGGTGTGTGATGTGGTGGACCGCGTCCTGCAGTCACCTGCAGCTCCACTCCTATATGATGTCAACCCTGTATGTCCGGCTGGTCAAAATACAAAGATCTTTACAACTGCTAGATGTTTTGCTTTGTTTGACTCTTGTTCTTTTACCTACTTTCTCTGATATATCTCTTCTACTCACTGACTATTTAGCTTTTTCAGTTCTTGGCTCTTTTTTTCAATGTCTTAATGTCGATCATCATATTTTTGGGGAAACTAATTCACAATCACTCCCCATGATGGTAAAAGGCTGAAGACGAGAATAAGGGGTAACCTACGTAATCTAATCTGGCCCTCTCTCACCAGGACTTTAAGCCCCCCAAGAGACCCTTTTTAAGGATGAACTACTCTGACGCCATCATCTGGCTGAAGGAGCACGACATCAAGAAGGATGACGGGACTTACTACGAGTTTGGAGAGGTACGTCTAGTTTGACTGGTGTGCGTACAGCCTACAACCTTAGGCGTTGCCCACGCCATGCCATGCCGACTGAGCCACACAAACTGCTGATTCCTTTACCTCAGGACATTCCCGAAGCACCAGAGAGACTGATGACAGATGCCATTGGGGAGACTATCTTGCTGTGCCGCTTCCCTGCTGAGATCAAGTCCTTCTACATGCAACGCTGTGCAGAGGACCGGCGCCTTACTGAGTCTGTAAGTCTGGTTGGCCACTAGGGGGTGTAGGTGGTGTAAACCATGACCCAGACTGGTTAAACAGCAGCTTGGTTAACTCCAAAGGAAGTTAGCAAACATTGATTATTCATTTCCCTTTCTTGGGCAAGTGCACATGCAAATCGGATGATGTAAGAAAGGCTGAGGATGTAGAGTTTAGGCTCCATATGCTGGGCAATTGGAATCAGGGTGATATTACCAAACCTGTTATTTGACTACAACTCACGGTTTGTAGGTGATAAGTTGTATTAGGGGTTCTTGTCTCGACTCAAGATCTATGTCACATAGTATGTGTGAGAACATTTAAAGTTCGGGCTGAAATTGCACTCATTGGAGAGACTGAACCAGTATTATATGAGCACATTTCTTCCTGGTAAAATAACCAATCGCTGCGTTTGACCCTCCTCCCAGGTGGATGTGTTGATGCCTAACGTTGGAGAAATTGTTGGAGGGTCGATGAGGATCTGGGACACTGATGAACTGCTGGAGGGATACAAGAGGGAAGGGATTGACCCCACCCCTTACTACTGGTACACTGACCAGGTATGTAGACACACCCCCTACTACTACTGGTACACTGACCAGGTATGTAGACACACCCCCTATTACTACTGGTACACTGACCAGGTGTGTAGACACACCCCCTATTACTACTGGTACTCTGACCAGGTATGTAGACACACCCCCTACTACTACTGGTACACTGACCAGGTATGTAGACTCCACCCCCTACTACTACTGGTACACTGACCAGGTATGTAGACTCCACCCCCTACTACTACTGGTACACTGACCAGGTATGTAGACACACCCCCTACTACTACTGGTACACTGACCAGGTATGTAGACTCCACCCCCTACTACTGGTACACTGACCAGGTATGTAGACTCCACCCCCTACTACTACTGGTACACTGACCAGGTATGTAGACTCCACCCCCTACTACTACTGGTACACTGACCAGGTATGTAGACTCCACCCCCTACTACTACTGGTACACTGACCAGGTATGTAGACTCCACCCCCTACTACTACTGGTACACTGACCAGGTATGTAGACTCCACCCCCTACTACTACTGGTACACTGACCAGGTATGTAGACTCCACCCCCTACTACTACTGGTACACTGACCAGGTATGTAGACTCCACCCCCTACTACTACTGGTACACTGACCAGGTATGTAGACTCCACCCCCTACTACTACTGGTACACTGACCAGGTATGTAGACTCCAACCCACACTGCTGCATTAAAGGATGATACAATCAATTCCCACTCAAACAGTAAATGTAACAGTAAATTATTTCTCATATACTGACATCTAGTGGCAAAGAAAATCCTGACAAATTGATATTTATTGAAAATAAAAGTATTATAAAAATAAATAAACGTGTGAATGTAGCGACCCTGCTACTTTTATCGTAAGTATCCTTTAGGCGTCACTAACGTCTTTATTGTGTGTTCCAGAGGAAGTATGGGACCTGCCCTCACGGCGGCTATGGATTGGGCCTGGAGCGGTTCCTGACCTGGATGCTGAACAGAAACCACATCAGAGACGTGTGCCTCTATCCCCGATTCATCCAGCGCTGCCGGCCTTAAACTCAACCACAGGCCGGAGCTTTGTACCAAATGGCACACTAAACCCTACATCAGGACTGTACCCCAATATCCCTTGTGACTCCCTTGGGTTTACTGTGCTATAGATATTATAAGGGGAATATGGTGCCATTTGGGCCAAAGCTTGTCTTCAGACAGCACTTCAGGAGACAATAATACTTAGTTATTTCCAGAACCTGAAACAGAACTACTACAGAAGAGTACTGTTTATTGATCATTGATTTAATGAATACCCGGTGTAAAGGATAGGGGGTAACAAATTCCAGCTTTCGCCTTGTCTTATCTAGGGTTTACACACTG
Source organism: Dallia pectoralis (assembly GCA_029465975.1). NCBI lineage: Eukaryota > Metazoa > Chordata > Actinopteri > Esociformes > Umbridae > Dallia > Dallia pectoralis. The sequence goes on from CM055736.1 coordinate 20,035,553, forward strand.
TATGTCGTTATGTACAAACTTCCTAACACAAAGGCCTCTGTCAGCAAATGTTAAGAATTAAATGTGAAAAACGTTTTAAAACAATGCAATTCAGGCTCCAGCAAATGCATCCGCCAATAAATGTATACTGTACGTGCTACTGTGTTGATACTTGTAGTGTTCCGTGCTTCCACACGGGTTAGGACTTGTTTATAATGGTGAGAGAAAAAAAATGCACTGCATTTTTCTCCAACGTGACTAGACCTAGGTCTTTTACGTTTTTCCTAAGAAACGAAATGCGCTGTGGAATAACAGCAGTCAATATTGGTAATTATACTAGATGGGTGACAAAAGGCAATGTGAATGGGGTCATTGACATCATGGAAAACACACAATAATTAGCTCACAACGTTGCTTAGTAACTTTTCTACAGACATCTTCATCCAAAAGCATAGTTAATTCCTTAATTGTATTTTGTACAATATCCGTATTTATCCGCTCGTATATTCCGGCTTTTACTTAATTTGTCATCTGTATATACATTTATTTTGTAGTCTTGTTAACGTGCCTTGGGACATCTCGAATTGTCAAATAACGTCTCCCCACATTTCTGCAATAACCGGTTGAGCAAAGTAAAAGTGCCGGAAGTATTAGGCTACCAAATATTTCCTTAAGAAACTTCCTTCTTTGGACTATTTTTCTACCGACACATTTCCTTCAAGATAAAATTCCTGTGCATGGATTACTTTTAAACGGATTATTTTTACCCCAATGTCTTTGTCAAAAGTCCTAAACCACTGCAACAATAGTTACCAGTATAAGATGCCAGCCAATCGCTGGGGGCAGTGGGAGTTACCAGTGTAAAATGCCAGCCAATCGCTGGGGGCAATGGGCGTTACCAGCTGGCTACGTCAGAGAATGGGCGTGGCATTCCAGACGCATGACAACAGTGTGGTACCCGCTTATGGTCAGTGGAGTGGTGGGGAGTTATCTCGGAAGTTAAGTTAAGACTTCTGCTACACGGCAAGCTTTTATTATTGTACAATAACAACAAAACCCCAAGAGAGACAGTTTGAGGAGAACTTATATACTAAACTACGAGAGAAAGGAACAATTACGAACCGGGAACATGATGGGAAGTGCCAGTCGGCTCATTCAATGTAAGTGTAATGTATGGTAGCTAGATAACTAGACACTTCATTGTAACCTTTCTACCTATATTGACCCCAGGTTGCATAGATGGCTTTATGTTTGCGTTGTTCATTTTTACCAGTAACTACAGAGGAGCTAACTAGCATGTTGGCTACTAGCGTTTCCATTAACCTTCAGGTTTTTATTGAATAGTTGGCTACGGGGGTTTTAGTGGTCGCTCCACTGATTACCGGGTCAAACACGTGGTTGGTATGGTTGATCTGATTCATATGTTGTGTTATTTTCATTGAATTGCTGCAGGTCGTCCAGTCATTAGCTAACATTCACTGCATTCAGCTAGCTGTACAGTAGTAACTATAGCTAATGCCTACAGTCATATATGACTATCTATTGTGTTCAATAAACCCTGGTCAGGCTGTTTTTGTAGAAATAATATGCTCCCCTGTGTTGTACTTTTGTTATGAAAGCTGTCTAGTAATTAACATGCCCATGGTTCGGTTCCACTTGAGGTTATTTAATGCAATTCAAAGTTACACAACATGAATATGTTCAACTTGTATAACCACTCGCCCCCTAGCGTTCACATGCAGGTACTGTTACACAACTAAAGTTGATGGGAACTGGAACTACACATATTTGGGGGAATAGTTCGACTTTAATTCATATTCGGGTGAAATAACGGTTACCTGTGTTCGTTGTTCTTGAAGACCCACAAAGTCCTTCACACGACAAGCCGTTATTCATCTGTCCCAGTCTGGAATTATCATTATTTAAATAAAACTGTGTATATATATATATATATATATATCTATGATACCGACTAACAAAACCCCATTGCAAGCGGAGACTTACTTTGAAAACATTTGCAAATTAAGACAAGTAGTGTTGTTTTACTGAAATTACCTAGCTGTCAATGTTGTATTCCTTGAAATATTGTTTTCAGTTTAGTCATCTAAATTAACATTTCAATTGAACTGATACTATTTTTACCGGTCGGTTTTGTTCAAATTTGAACATCTTTATTGATCACCCTGAACAGCCACCTGAACTGCCAGCAACAATATCCACATAACACCAGCTGTTTTGTCATTATATAGTAAAACAAAATTGGTGGAGTACGTCTTAGCTTGAAAACTTACTCCATAGGCCTTCAAGAACATTTTGGCCGAAACATTATTTGACCCAAGAATTAATCTAGGTCGAGCTATCACTTAAATGTTACTATGAGTATAGTTGCACCAGTCCACTAGTCTATTCAGATAACACAAATTCATAATGGCTACAGATTGTTCTGCAAGTAACTACGAATGGAACAGTATGAATGAAACCATCTGTTTTGGGGGTTAGGCTTAGAGGGAAGCACTTGTCAATGTAATGTTCTCTGACTGACATTCACCTTGTCTCCTCTTTCCTCAGTGGCCAGGTACAGTAGGCCCGTAAGCCTGGGTAAGGTGATGTCCCTCCGTATGCACTCTACTGCAACTGCTGCTGCTTTCAACCAGCCAGTCTCAACTGCAACACCGGGCCCTGAGAAAAACAGGTGCACTGGGCTGAACTGTGGGATTACAGTGAATTAAATCTGGTTGATTAAATTATGTTACATTGTCATCATTCATAACCAGACGTGTTGAGTGAGTGTTGAGGTGTTGATTTTGGACTGCTCTTGCTCTGTGTGGTGGAAGAGGCACCAACCAAAACGGCTATCAGGTGACCCATATGATAATGCTGAACCCATGAGCTTTAGGTTTTTTATTCTGTGGTGTACCCAAACATATTCAATGTATGTATGTTGGATGGGAGAGATCTGTGTGTCAGTCGTATGTGCGGTAATGTCCTTAAATGACCTCGCTTTCAATTGGACAGCAGCCCTTCCTGTTTCTTTTTTTAATAATCTGTCTATACATGTTTTTCTACAGAAAGCCCAAAACTGGAATTCTGATGATGAACATGGGAGGGCCTGAGAAACTGGAAGACGTCCATGACTTTCTGCTGCGCCTTTTCTCTGACACAGATCTGATGAAGCTTCCTGTTCAAAGGTGAGGGTTCTCCCTCCTCCCCACCCCCAACACACACACACAAATTCCTGTTCAAAAGTGAGGGTTCTCCCTCCTCCCCACCCCCAACACACACACACAGCTTCCTGTTCAAAAGTGAGGGTTCTCCCACCTCCCCACCCCCAACACACACACACACACACAGCTTCCTGTTCAAAAGTGAGGGTTCTCCCTCCTCCCCACCCCCAACACACACACACAGATTCCTGTTCAAAAGTGAGGGTTCTCCCTCCTCCCCACCCCCAACACACACACACAGCTTCCTGTTCAAAAGTGAGGGTTCTCCCACCTCCCCACACACACACACACACACACACACACCCTCCTGTTCACATGTACACCCACTCAAGGGAAACAATACAAATCAGTCCATTGTTCAGTAAATGAGAGGATATCAAACAGTATGTTTCCCTGTGAGCTTCTGTATAGCATACAAACTGACTGGTTCTAGGTAGCACACAATCTGACTGGTTCTAGGTAGTATATTATCTGATTGGTTCTAGATACCATACAATCTGGCTGGTTCTAGGTAGCACACAATCTGACTGGTTCTAGGTACCATACTATCCGACTGGTTCTAGGTACCATACTATCTGACTGGTTCTAGGTACCATACAATCTGATTGGTTCTAAGTAGCATACAATCTGACTGGTTCTAGGTACCATACTATCTGACTGGTTTTAGGTACCATACTATCTGACTGGTTCTAGGTACCATACAGTCTGACTGGTTCTAGGTACCATACAATCGGTCCCCTTTGTAAAGTCTGTAAAGTTCCCAAACTTGTTTCCTCTTCCGGTCTTCAGTCAACTGGGTCCATTCATAGCCAGGCGGCGTACCCCTAAGATTCAGGAGCAATACAGCCGCATTGGGGGGGGTTCCCCAATCAAGGCCTGGACGACCATGCAGGGAGAGGGTATGGTTAAACTGCTGGATGACATGTGTCCAGAAACAGGTGAGCAATTTGTTAATCTGGATGCCCAATACATAATACTATATGCTATACATATCCTATATACATAATCCAGACATAACACTAAGCCATAAATAATGCTATACATAACAGCACGCTTCTTAACCAATACATAAACCCTTATAATAAAACCTGAAGGTGCCAAGTAGTGAGTATTGGGGTCAATGGTACCTATTAAAGTGTAAAGTTTTTCCTTTGACATGGAGAGAGCATCTCAGCCACTAGTCTCCATCCACCAGTCGTAGTCAGGTCCGTGTCACTGAGGGACGACCCTCTCCGAGGTGCCAACCTCCAGGAGGCACAGACGTGCCAGTGAGAAGGTGATGGCTGCCATTGTCAGGCAGGGAGTGTGTGCTCCAGGCCCCCAACTGTCTTTGTTTCTATGATTATCTATCCAGGCGACAGGAACTGTCTGTAACATGGTCAGGGCAGATAATGACTGTGTGTGCACACCCAAACACCACACCTCAATGATGTCTGTTCACAACCCTGATAAAGAAACGTCGGCTGTGTGCCTGCTCGTCTTACACAACTCCGGCTTAGAGTAACTTGATTTATGAACTTTAATTAATTTCAGCTCACCCCTGTTGGTTCTGTGTGTCAACAGCGCCCCACAAGTTCTACATCGGGTTTCGCTACGTGCATCCGCTGACGGAGGAGGCCATTGAAGAGATGGAGAAGGACGGGGTGGAGCGAGCTGTGGCCTTCACCCAGTACCCACAATACAGCTGCTCAACCACAGGTACTACACTAGTTCCCTCTAACGAGTTGCGGAAGTGTGGTGCTTTTCTTTTTGGCGTGTTATCAGTCGGACCACTTGTCATTGCATTGGGTGCCGTGTGTTTCTTCACCGGCCATTGTATAACCCCCCCCGCCCACACATATTTGTGTATGTCTAAAGGGGTGTGGCTTTATCTGCCTTAAATCCTTCAGCTGTTATGCAAAGAACTCATGCTGTCCTGCAAGGTCCAGATAAATGGACGGAGCCTTGATCTTATCAGGACAGAAGCACAGGCATCCTGCTCCTCCCTCCCCCCCGCCCTCCTCGACAATCCCATTCTGTAGTTAAACGTCTGTTAAATTTGGAACAGGCAGTAGTCTGAACGCCATCTACCGCTATTACAAGGGCAGAGGAGACCGGCCCAAAATGAGATGGAGTGTCATCGATCGCTGGCCCACACACCCTCTGCTGGTCGAGGTGAGAATCAGCATCCTTATCACTACGGACACACACAAACACATACACACACACACACACACTACTGTGTTAGGTGGATTTGTGCTACAAGCGGCAGACCATATATGCAACATTCTGTGAACATATATTAAATATATTGATATCCACATATATTCCATACCTGTATCTATGTTACATATCCCCTACTACCTAAATAGAGCCCTTATTTCAACCAGACACATGTTTAGGACACGTGCACTTTAAAGGAAATATGAACGCTATTTAAAACACAGAATACTTCCATGAGGCTTTACGTTATTGGTATTATGAGACCTTGTCTCATAGCCTAGGTGTGCCGGAGTACTGGGTACTTCAGTAAACTGCCAGTACCACTCTGAAAATGAACTCCTTTAAATTGGAGAGCGATGTACTATTTCTGGAGTCCAAACGTTCCTCTGTGAGAATACTAGAGCTAATTAAACGGTTGTCATGGTTCCAGCAGCTTTCTTGAGGGCAGTAGAGAAGGAAATGATGGAACCACATGTTTCTGCCAATATAATGGAACGAGGGATACGAGGTATATTGAGATCTGTTGCTACAACCAATAATGGAGTTAGATGGTGCAGCAGGCATGTATAGTAACAACGCAATTCTCTAGACAATTAGCAAGAATACATCTTAGAATATAGGGGAGGGAATAACTATTTTGACAGCTGCATCACATATTGGTTGCATAAGAGCAACTAGGATATTTAGGATTTTCTGATTACATGGCACAGAGATGCTTGCCCCGAATTGGGGCACAAAACATAAATAATGGTCACTGAGAAACATTTGAATAAGCAGTGCAATGTGCAGCCTGTACCTTCTGATGCAGTCTAATGGTGTCTGGGGATTCTCTCCACAGTGCTTCGCCCAGCACGTCCTCAACGAGCTGCAGAAGTTCCCCCCGGCAAAGAGGGATGACGTGGTGATCCTTTTCTCCGCCCACTCCCTGCCGCTGTCGGTGGGTGTGGCACTTACTCACAGGCGAACGACTTGTCGTTAAAAGACTCGGCGTATGTTCTGACCAAATCAACGGGCCATTGCTCGGTCATTGATCTAATCAATGTAACGTGTTTAACTCGGTAGCTCTTCCCCCGCCGGTCGAGGTAACTTTCCCTCCACCGGCAATGACTTCCATAACTATGTGGAACTAACTAATGATGTTGGGAATTTGTTAGTGTTCAGTGGCTTTAAGATGAATGACTAACATCGAACGTTACGTCCCTCTGGATGAGCTGCTTAATGTGTGTGTGTGTGTGTGACAGGTGGTAAACAGGGGAGATCCATATCCTCAGGAGGTTGGAGCCACTGTCCAAAGAGTCATGGAGAAACTGAAACACTGCAACCCTTACAGATTAGTCTGGCAGTCCAGGGTAAGCACACACACAGACAGGCACACACACACACACACACACACACACACACGAGTTACAGTATCAGGCAAGTACCTAAAGGATCTTAGGTTCAAATCCCAGAGGCGTCTATGTTGAACCTATCGTGTTGTCTTTTCGGCATGGTACTTAACCCTAAAAACTCCTGTGAGTTGGCTGGGTAACGGTGTTTGACAATTTGACATAATTAGTAAATAACGCGAAGCAGGGTGTCTCAGCCTGAACTCATAGCTAATAGTGAACCTGCAGATCCTGTGCCAACCTACAGTGTAGTCAGTAACACAACTATTGTGTTGTCAATGTGTTGTTCTGATGTACTGGTAAACCCTCAGAGCTGTGGCAATCAATTGGGGATTTGTCTTCGCACTGACAGAATACACACACAAGCAGTTAGCAGGAAGACAGAAACCACTGTGGACACTGCCACCAAGTGGCGATAAAGAAGCACTGAATCTCAATGAAATCTCAATCTTGCCAGGTTTCGTGGCTGATGTTTATATATTCCTGGCTAATATTAAGGTCGGCCAGCTCAGTGTTCACTCATTCGGATCAATTTCATGTATTTCATAAAGACCCTTTTACAGGATGTTGAATGAAACGTGTCGGGCCTGTGTCTCTCCGCAGGTTGGTCCTATGGCGTGGCTGGGCCCTCAGACGGATGATGTCATCAAGGGCCTGTGCGAACGCGGTAAGAAGAACCTGCTGCTGGTGCCAATCGCCTTCACCAGCGACCACATCGAGACGCTGCACGAACTGGACATTGAGTATTCTCAGGTGCTGGGCGAGGAGGTATGTGGTAAACTGTAGGTCTCTCAGTCTGTCTGTAGGTCTCAGTCTGTCTGTAGATCTGTAGGTCTCCCCGTCTGTCCGTCTCCCCGTCTATCTGTCTGTAGGTCTCCCCATCTGTAGGTCTCCATGTAAGTCTCTCTGCCAGAGATGTGGCCAGGGAAAGGAAAGTTTGGGTTCCCCTGCTAGAGCTGCTATCCTAGCGACCCAACCCTGGATAAGCGGTGGAAGATGAGTTGATTTCATGTAGTCCTGGAGATGTGTGTCCAAACTGGACACATTGTCTGACTGATTTAACCCAGTCCTCCTTATGTCCATCCATCAATTCTCTCTCTGTTACTATTTCTGTATTCCTGTCTTTACCTATTTTTCTGTGTGTTTTTCTCTTTCACAGTGTGGTGTAGAAAACATCAGAAGGGCTGAATCTCTGAATGGAAACCCATTGTTTATCCAGGTAAGAGAAAGCAACATGCCTTATAATATAGACTTCAGTCCCTGAGGGGCTGGCGAGTCCTTAGCAGAAGCCCTGACTCAGATTGTGATCCTGCCAAACTGGATCCATATGGAAATATTAATTTGTGAAAACCCTTACACGGAGGAGACTCCACCCCTTACACCGAGGAGACTCCACCCCTTACACGGAGGACACTGCGATTGGCAAACACAGTGATGCAGAGATGTTCTGTTTGAGGCGGTAGCCCATGATGCATGACCTCTGGCCTGCCGGGCTCTGGGAGGGGGTAATTTAGAGCAGGAGTGATGCACCATGGGTAGTGCAGCTCAGACCCCAGCTAGCCAAGCTGAGAAGAAAGCCGTGGGGAACAGATGGTCAATAAAGGGATTGCTGCCCATCGTCCCCCTCCGCATCTCATTTTAATCACGCTCAGTGCTAATACAAGCTCTTCCTCACTCCCTTTCTCTCTCCCATTACCCCTTAATATCCATCCCTCTCTCCTCCCCCCTTGTCCCCTATTATTCCGTGTCCCCCCTACACCCACCCACCCACCTACATCCTCCTGCCTCCTCCCTCTCCCACTTCTCTCTCTCATTCTCAGTAGGTTTGGGTTGTGGGAGCAGTAAGTGCCTGCTGGCTGTTTCTCAGTAGTTATTAGGGAGCCAGGCAAATCAATGGGAGCCCATTCAGCTGACTGTACTGTGGTGCCTGTCTCCCATGGCTTTGTCCGAAATGTCCACTTGTTTCTTCTGACATGGTCAAAACTAGTGCACTGTGTAGAGAACAGGGGGACGTTTGGGGAGGCGTCCTAACACAGCGGATGGTCAATAGAGGGACTCATATTAAAACACCTGGTGTTATATAGACTGTCAGCTCTATAGTGGGACTTTATGTACTGGGAGATATGGGGGGGTCGGGAGATATGGGGGGATATGGCGTTGGCACATGGGTGGCAATTGGAGACAGCAAAAGACACTTGAACATCTGTGGATGGACATTTCTGTAGCCTGCAGGAAAGGATAACGTGTTGCATGACTAAAGTGTGCCAAAAGATTTTAGGAGTTCCCTTCTTTCCATTTTGACCCATGGCCTTCCTTTCTCAGGCTCTGGCTGACCTGGTCCGGACCCACCTGAAGTCGGACGAGTCGTGTTCCCGTCAGCTGACTCTGCGCTGTCCGCTGTGTACTAACCCCACCTGCGGAGACACCAAGGCCTTCTTCGCCAATCAGAAATGATGACCTTAATCCGTGAAAGAAACTCCTGAAATCTTCCGCTATTCCCGAAATCCCAATTGGAGGATTCCGGATTTCCTGCTTTTTACCTTTGGATACCTGGAGTCTTCCAAACAGGATTTCTTGAAATTGTCGATATATCAGGGTTAACGGCTACGGCAATGTGGCGCCCTGCCTTCTACCCATCTGTTACCACGGGAACAAGCAGTTCTGAGTAAATAACAGAAGAAGCACAAACTAAAGAAGTCGCTAAAACGCACAGTGACATTATCCGCATTTAACATAGGGTTTGCACTTGTTTTGTCCTGCTGCATCTCACTAACATTCCTGCCCCTAAAACCCTGAACAGCTTATATAACCTGTTCATTTGTCCCAGCGTCCTTCCCCAGAACTGGTCCCATCTCTCCACGGGGCCTATCACAGATCTTCCTGCTGTAGAACCGCTCTCAGCTCTAAACCTGCTGCCAGCCAAACTCCAAATATATGCCAGTGGTGACTTCCTCGCAGATAACTCCACGTGCTGATGGCCTTGCTCCTCGGACGGTGGACGTTTATTGTTTAACAAACTGACATGCATGCATTGCTCACAAGCTTCTCGATGCTCTGCCTGTTGTGCACAGGCAGTATCATAACGTGCCTTTACACTGGCTCATTGAACACACTATGGATATATCTCTGTGGTGTTCCGACACCTAGGGCCACAGTCAGTAGGGTGCAATGTAACTAAATGTTTATGAACCGTTTTGCAATGAGAAAAGTGTTTCCTGTGGGACGGGTTCAAAATGTCTCTGTGGTTGGGATGCCCACTGAACCTTCGAATTTTGACAACCCTACTGGTTCTAATTTTACATTTCAACCGCTAAAAGCACCAACAGATTATTTTAAAGATCTCGTAAAAATGTTGATTTAAATTTACCGTAGTTAGCATTAATTCTTTGGACTTGCACATACACCGCCAAATTTGATGTCTCCAGATTAGTGTACATTTGAAATGAATTTGTTTGGTTGTCACGAACGTTTATCCAGATTTGTATTAACGTTGGTGAGTTTCTATATTGCTCTGTAATGGGTGATATCGTTGCCATTTTCAATGGAAATTTATTTTCTGATGGACTATTGGTATAAATGCCATTAGACTTTCTGCTCCGACTTTGGAAACAACTACGTTTCCAATTTACGTTTCAATTGCAAAAGCGGTTTGGGTTATAGTAAATATAGATTTAATTAAGGCTAATAATGCGTGAGTTATTTTTTATTAGCCATCGCAACTTCCCTCTCAAGCTAAATCTGTGTTGGGTACATGATATGTTGTCAGTGTACTGTACCTTTGTGCCAAATTTGTTGCTTCTTTTCTTTTGAAGTTGTAATTTTTTGAATTCCCCCATGTCATAGTTGACTGCCACTATTTTACAACTTTGTGAAAAGGCACTGCAAAACCAAAATAATCTTTGACCAATAAAAGCTGTAATCCATTGTATTTTTTTCTTTTAACAGTCATTGCTAAGGAGCCATGGATGTCCTGTGAGTGTCTGAGCATGTGTTGTGTGTAAAACAATAGCTTACAGCTCCCATTTGTGTTACTGCTACTTCATTAACCTTTTAGCTAGCGGTGGCTTACCTAAAGATTGTAATGGCTGTTTATTGAACTGTTTATTTGTCTGCTCACAGGCTATTTAAGGGCCAGAAAGTATCTAACATTAAGTTGTAAAATTGTGGTATCTTAAAAAAATCCTGAAAACATCATGGTATTTTGTTTGTTTAACTATTTTCCCCGAAAATGTCATACCTATATTTTGACATTGACCCTTGTTGGTGCTTTAAGCGTTGAATATTTGTTGAATAAAATGGGTTATGAATCTGGAAGTGTTCAGATGTTGTGTTTCTGTGTGTGTTGTGAGGGGATTAAAGATATAACACCATTGTCCAAATGATGGGGTTTTCTTATCATTATAAAACGTGATGAAAATACTCTGCAAAACACTTTCTTGTCTCAGAGCGTTAACCATATCTTCCTTAAACGTAGAGAAATAAAATAGACAAACAACAAAACAAGTATAATTTCATAAAACTCAGTCCGTCTGCTTCTGTCTTAGTTATTTCTACTATCTGCTCTTCCTCTCAACCTCCTCTCTCATCACCCCCCCTCCTCTCATCCTCCTCGCACATCACCCCCTTCGTCCTCTCTCGTTACCCCCTCCTCCCTTATCCCCACATCAGTGTCCCAATCACATCGGCTGCTGTTGATTAAGCTGAGAGAGATTGGCTGTCCGGGACCCAATAACCCTAGAGAGGGAGTTCAGGACCTTGTGCTCTGTCCCTGGCCGCTAAGAATGCAGGGATTTGGGGGGGTGGGCTGTGGAGGTGGGATGGGCTGTGGAGGGGGATGGGCTGTGGTGGGGGGATGGGCTGTGGTGGGGGATGGGCTGTGGTGGGGGGATGGGCTGTGGAGGGGGATGGGCTGTGGTGGGGGGGATGGGGTGTGGTGGGGGATGGGGTGTGGTGGTGGGATGAGGTGTGGAGGTGGGATGGGCTGTGGAGGGGGATGGGCTGTGGTGGGGGATGGGGTGTGGTGGTGGGATGAGGTGTGGAGGTGGGATGAGGTGTGGAGGTGGGATGGGCTGTGGAGGGGGATGGGCTGTGGAGGGGGATGGGCTGTGGAGGGGATGGGCTGTGGTGGGGGGTGTGGTGGGGGATGGGGTGTGGTGGTGGGATGAGGTGTGGAGGTGGGATGGGGAGCGAGGGATTCGAGGGGGAAGTGTGAGATCCTGCTCAGTGTTGCAGCTGGAGCCGTCTGGTAATTGAAAAGCTGAGGACGCCGCCTCTCCTCCGTGTGACCTCTAATTGAGAGCTCGGCCATTGATTTTATTTTTGCCAGAGTAGGGAGGGCAGTAAGAGCAAGAGGGGGGAGGGAATACTGGGCTGGCTGGCTGGGGGGATTGGCACGGAAGGAAGAGGTGTGTGTGTGTGTGTGTGTGTTGAACAGCAGGACACAGAGAAGTGAGCATGAATGAAATGAGAGAATGAATGAGTGTTCAGAGCAGGGCAGATTTACTGAAGGTGGGATTGGAGCGGCAAGACCTGCCCAGTGGGAAATGAGGGGTGGGACAGCAGACGGAAAAATCTGATTATAAATTAAAGCTGCGGGCAGCATTTCAGGGGGCAGCAAAAATTGCTCACTTCATGCTCTGAATTGTGGACTATTTATTTAGTGCTTTATACAACGGCTGCTTGTAGCAGTCCTGACTCCTGATGTCTAAACGAAGAAGAGGAAACCCAAGCAAAACCTAAACGACATCATAGCTGGACAATTTTTTTGTTTAAAATACAATGTGAAAATACATTGGTAACTGCATACAACATGGCTGCTGCTGTGTGTTATATTAGCTAATATCCTCTATGCAAATTGTTTCAATACATTGTCAGTAGGGCAAATTTGTACAGAAACACACAAGCTAATCAGGTTGTCCCTGTGACTGGTTATGTATTTTACCTGGACTGTTTTATAAGACTCTCAGCATTTAATAATTATTAAACTATTATAAGTTCACCCAGCACAGCCGGAAAAGGGCTGGCCACCCCTCAGAGCCTGGTTTAGCTTTCTTCCTAAAATCAACCCATCAGGGAACACTACACTCTAACACTTGTTAATGTTATTCGCTACAATTTTAACAACCTCTAGGCTTTTGCTAATACAACTTTATCTGTCAATAATGTGCTTAACTTCTTGTACCGTTAGTTAACGCTAACTGACCTGTATTTGTTGCTAAACATGTAGTGATGTTATCCTCACTAACTAGCTAACACAAGTTAACCACACTGCCACTAACTAGCTTACACAAGTTAACCACACTGCACTTCTAATTAGCTTACACAAGTTAACCACACTGACACTAACTAGCTTACACAAGTTAACCACACTGCACTTCTAATTAGCTTACACAAGTTAACCACACTGACACTAATTAGCTTACACAAGTTAACCACACTGACACTAACTAGCTTACACAAGTTAACCACACTGACACTAACTAGCTTACACAAGTTAACCACACTGACACTAACTAGCTTACACAAGTTAACCACACTGACACTAACTAACTTACACAAGTTAACCACACTGACACTAACTAGCTTACACAAGTTAACCACACTGACACTAATTAGTTTACACAAGTTAACCACACTGACACTAACTAGCTTACACAAGTTAACCACACTGACACTAACTAGCTTACACAAGTTAACCACACTGACACTAACTAGCTTACACAAGTTAACCACACTGACACTAACTAGCTTACACAAGTTAACCACACTGACACTAATTAGCTTACACAAGTTAACCACACTGACACTAATTAGCTTACACAAGTTAACCACACTGACACTAACTAGCTTACACAAGTTAACCACACTGCACTTCTAATTAGCTTACACAAGTTAACCACACTGACACTAACTAGCTTACACAAGTTAACCACACTGACACTAACTAGCTTACACAAGTTAACCACACTGCACTTCTAATTAGCTTACACAAGTTAACCACACTGACACTAACTAGCTTACACAAGTTAACCACACTGACACTAACTAGCTTACACAAGTTAACCACACTGCACTTCTAATTAGCTTACACAAGTTAACCACACTGACACTAACTAGCTAACACAAGTTAACCACACTGACACTAACTAGTTTACACAAGTTAACCACACTGACACTAACTAACTTACACAAGTTAACCACACTGACACTAACTAGCTTACACAAGTTAACCACACTGACACTAATTAGTTTACACAAGTTAACCACACTGACACTAATTAGTTTACACAAGTTAACCACACTGACACTAACTAGCTTACACAAGTTAACCACACTGACACTAACTAGCTTACACAAGTTAACCACACTGACACTAACTAGCTTACACAAGTTAACCACACTGACACTAACTAACTTACACAAGTTAACCACACTGACACTAACTAGCTTACACAAGTTAACCACACTGACACTAATTAGCTTACACAAGTTAACCACACTGACACTAACTAGCTTACACAAGTTAACCACACTGCACTTCTAATTAGCTTACACAAGTTAACCACACTGACACTAACTAGCTTACACAAGTTAACCACACTGACACTAACTAGTTTACACAAGTTAACCACACTGACACTAACTAGTTTACACAAGTTAACCACACTGACACTAATTAGCTTACACAAGTTAACCACACTGACACTAACTAGCTTACACAAGTTAACCACACTGCACTTCTAATTAGCTTACACAAGTTAACCACACTGACACTAACTAGCTAACACAAGTTAACCACACTGACACTAACTAGTTTACACAAGTTAACCACACTGACACTAACTAGTTTACACAAGTTAACCACACTGACACTAACTAGCTAACACAAGTTAACCACACTGACACTAACTAGCTTACACAAGTTAACCACACTGACACTAACTAGCTTACACAAGTTAACCACACTGAACTTCTAATTAGGTTACACAAGTTAACCACACTGCACTTCTAATTAGCTTACACAAGTTAACCACACTGCACTTCTAATTAGGTTACACAAGTTAACCACACTGACACTAACTAGCTTACACAAGTTAACCACACTGACACTAACTAGCTAACACAAGTTAACCACACTGCACTTCTAAGTAGGTTACCTACCTGAGCAGAATGTGTCCATTTGGCCTGAAATAGTTAAGGGGAACATACTAAGCATCCACACGTTGGCAATAAGCATGCTACCTGACTCAGTGACAGTTGAAAGGTAATGTACTCATCTATATGCATAGTATTCACGTGACGTCACGGCATATGAGAAGGCGCCACCTGGTGGGCAGAACAAACTTCTCTAAAGTTATTGATCGACAAAATGACAGATAGTTGTGGTTGTCAAACTAGTTCCACGGAGGGCCTAGTGTGTGCAGGTTTTTGTTTTTCCTTTAAATTTGTTCCCAGTTCAGATCTAAACAACAAGATGAGGGTAGAACCTCATCAATTAGTGACATAATTAATCAATTAAGCAAAAACCTGTAGAAACTCAGCCCTTCATGGAACGGGGTTGACACCTGCAGAAGAGGAGACACGGCTGGTTGTCTTTATACTGCACTAACTAACTCTACACTGACCACCCGTTAAACCAACAGTAGTTTAGATTAATTAGCAGGTACCTTCTCTTTGACAATGAATAATTTGTTGTCCATCACCTCTCAAACGATTGGATTATTGACCCATCCTGATCGAAAGTATGGATAGTTGTCTGTACTTTTATATGCCTTCATTTTGGGAGCAGTGTAAGGGGATGGGTACTCCACAAGGTACTGGTACTGCCCCAAAGGTCAACTCCGGCAAAGATGTTGTTGTTTTTAAAGGTGTAAATAACACAGCGGGTGCTGTAGATCGGTCACAAGTGCCGTAGATTTGCAGTATGTTTGTATACCTTTGTATACCAGCTTGTTCTGTAAAGAGAAAGAATCCCCCGACCCCTTGGTGAAAGCTTTATGTATGAATTATATGGCAGATTTTTGGTGAATTTCATAACATAAGTGCACCCTGGACGGTTTAATTCTATCCTAGGGGTTTATCTCTAAAGGAAGTTGAGTTTTGTAAGTCATGATTCAACCCATGGATAGATTGAACTGGTCCAGGCGGGAGTGGAAATTGAACTAGATAGTGGCTTTTACTTTTCAGAGGGAGCATGATGTGTAACTGTGTCCAGATGTGTAACTGTTCTTGAGTGTGAATGAACAGGCAAAGGCAGAACTGACATAGGATCAGTTACATTATATGTGCATGTTTCATGTGCGTAAATGTTGCTGTTTAGTAAAAATGGATTTGTTACTTGAAGATGAACTATTGATGTTGTTGTAAAATTAGTGCGTTTGGTAATGTCCATTCATGTATTACTATAGTAATTCTAGAGCAGTTGCTGTTGCTACAATTCTTTCTTTTTTACTTTCATTTTAAAAAGCCAAGGCCCTAGACACTAGAGTGCTTTAGTAATGGACACAAAGGACTCAAACAATGTGAGGTCAGAAGGTACACTAAAAACCTAATGTGGTTTGGATGTGGTTTGGAAAAGTACTTGTAAATACTATTTCATAAACTGGGTGGTTTGGATCCTAAATGCTAAACACTCAAAGACCTGGTACCACCAGTATTACATCACATATCAGCCAATCCTCTTTCAGGATTTGAACTACACGGTTTAAAAGGTCCACTGTACCGCCAATCAACATTTAGGTTTCAAACAAACTAGTTTATATAATATATGTGTGGCTGTCTCCTTGAACAGCATCCACTAGAAAGGCAGGAGGCAGAGATTGAATGTGAATGAATCAAAGCGGTTTATTTGATATTAATAGCAGAATATACAGCACTACCATTTGATGATAGTGGGAATAAAAAACAAAAACAAAGGTACCGGAGGGAAAAATGTATTTTGCAACGATGCAGACAAAACACGAATGCAATGTAAGCATAATGTAGAGCTTAATGTGAAAACAGCGAATATAAACGGCACATAAACTCAACTCATCAGAGATAGTGAGAGGACTAACTGGGATGTTTTGCAAAGATTTTAAAGTGCCCAATACATCAACAACTTGAACAATATTAAAAGCTCCAATGTATGCAATCCTACAAGTAACATTGAGACAGATAGTTGGCATTTTCATCATTACCTTTGAACGTTTTTTTTCTTCTTTTTTACACAGCTAATAATATTGCACAGATGAGAGGCGCAAATACTATTTTGATGTTCTACCAGTTGTGTCCGGTAAGTTTGTACACAGAGCTTTAAAAATAATCCAGACCCAAATACGCATCATCTTGCTGAATTTGGAAAAGAAAATGACTGAAATACATGCAAACAGATATAAGTATGCAATCTGAATGTACGCTCAGTTGTGTAAATATTTAAAAGATACTAACTGTTGGGAAGTTCTGTTACATATCTTTAAGTTGACCTTTGACCTACTGTGAACAAGTCAGGTGAACAAGAACGTTCTATTTGGCCTTGCCTAGAATGTTGGAACAACTTTAGTACTCGAGAAGGATGTCCAGTGTCTGTCGACTACTGTACAGACAGATGTAACGTAACCATGGAGATTAGCCCATAGCGTGTCTGTTTGTGTCAATTAGCTTTCTTGGTGTTTATCATAAGGACCAACATCACAGTTTTAAAGTAAAGGTTTGGATAATAGAGAAGATCAATGCACATTCCTTTGTCTTGTTAATAAGACATTAGTGCGTAATAAAGGGCTTGGGTTTCAAATCACTGACTCAACCTTTTATTTCCGTAGAACACTCTAACTCACTATCCGGCAATGAAAGATATTTAGAGGGACGAAATTCAGCAATTTGTTAGTATTGTGATATCAGATTACACTAACAGCCTCCCATCTCAATAACACAGTTATCGTTAATGGTGTGTGTTTTAAAGCTGTCATTTCTGGGGATTCACTTCTAATACATGCTTGCCCTCTTGTTGTCCAGAATGGTTCAAAAACAGAAGAAAGGAAACTATTAGATCATTTTGAATGGTCTCATCTCTACTTGTCTTTATAAATTGCCAAATTGCAACATTTAAGTTGGATTGAGTGGAACAAAGATTATAATAAGAGTGAGAAATAAATGTTATTGTTTTAATTGGAAAACATATTTTTGTGTGGTTTCAAGTCATGAGGACAAATAATATGGAAAAGACCACTGTGATTTCTTTATTTTGTCTGTACACATAGGGTAGTTGGAACAACATTTACTCTGAATATGTCCTTCAGTTTTGATCATAACTTAATTGCTTATCAATATGACGTCAGTAAAACACCACAATTTGAGACCAGTTCCCTTTTGTGTTCCAACCAATGAAAAAATAAAAATCCATTCATTTAAACACAAACACCAACAAATGTAACTAAAATAATCAGTCAAAATCTACAAAAAAAATTATATATATTTTGTATGTCAATTTTTTTTAAAAGACAGCATAGCGTTTTATTTTGATCTTTTGAAACGAATCTTTGGCTTGGTTGTAATATTCATCCACTCCCATACACCCAGATTAGCCTGGTTGCTGACCTAGAGCCGCTGTAAACTCCCGGGGATGCCACAAACAGCTTGGAGCTCCTGATGTGAGGTCAGTATATGTTACTGCTATCATCAGATCTTAACCCAGCTGTACCTTTGGTCTAACCAAAAAAAAACGGTACCCCTGTCATGCTGACACCAACCAGATTCCTCCCATCAGTCATGTGATCTGTGATCAGCCACTGATTGGCCTGTTCCGTCAAAGCGGATTGAGTCTGTGAGTGGAGAAGTGCCCTGAAAAGCAATAGTTCGAAATGCTCATTTTCTATCTAATGAATGACTTAATTTGCTTCATTGATGTTGGTAATAAAGCTACAGGCTTTACTGTATGACTGCATGCTGACCTCTAACTCTTCTTCTCTGATGACGTTGTGTTTGAGCTCTATATATTTGCTGAAACCCAGTTATGACCTAAGTTGAGCAGAATCACTACAATTAATTAAACACCTAGTTGAGTGCTAATGACGAATATCGGGCTTCTATTTGTGATTTAACTTAGTAGAAGTTAAGAGGCATAGATTGTCAGGCACAGTAAATTCTGTGACATCTTGAGGCGTTTCTGTACCATCTTAAAGATTACTATTGTTCTGTGTTGTCAAGTATTTTTGTTGTTGATCATTTCTCAAAGCTTACATTTCAAATCTGTCACCCTTGTAGAGCTCTAACAGTTACCCCTTTAACTGAACTTATTAACCAATCTTTACCCTGTCTGGGTAAATATATACACAACTGAACCAGGCTCGCAGGAAGAACGGACATGCAGAAAGTCCACAGACTGTTGGTATGGATTCTCAACTTAAAAAGGGCAAAAACTCACAATGCGTCACACTGCTAGCTAATTGTAAATATAGTCATGCATAAAATCTGGGTTATAGCACTGTTGTTTCGGCAGTCGCAAATTGTAATGCTACACGTCAACACATGAAAATAGTTATCAACAAAGAAGGAATGTGTGAAAATTAACAAAAGCAAACTAAGACAGTAGAACATTGGAACATAAACGTAAACTGTAAATTCATCCTGTAACTATTTCCCAATCCAGAAAGCTGAGTGAATATAACCCTTAAAAAAAAAATTAAAAGCCTCAAACCACAGTAGATGAGAAAGTTGTCACAGTAACAAGATAGCATTAGACAAGCATTAGATTTTGGTGAGCACACCCCTTCAGCTATTACAAAAATCACAACTTAAAATGTATAAAGCTTTTTTTTGTTCGTCTCATAAAGTCACAGTTACCAAAAGAAGAGCAAGTGAATAATTTATTACATACGCTAGAATAACAATACCCTAAACACTATTATCTATGAGGTATATCTGAGAACATTTTGGTAAGGAGAGCACGGCCTGCGCTGGTGACATGCCACGACTTTTTATGTTCTTTTTTTTATTTAAAGCTTTGCAACCGTTTGGTAAAACTACACGTACAAAGATGAAAGGGGGCGGGAAGAAACAGACAGATTGGGAAAGCCTTTGGTATAATTTCTCGTTTTGCCTTTCTGCAGTGATTGGAAAGCACCACAGTCGGACCACCACATTGCCCACTACAACGTGACGTCCGGCTAGACACTGAGGTATTCACAGGGGTAAAAAGCACAGAATGGTCTAGACTTCGCTTTGGTTCAAGCAAGGCACTCGTCCTGTGGTTATCTCATACTTAGCAAGCTCTCTAGGTCTTTGATCAAGATGCTCCATTGGAAAAGTAACCAGACTAGTGACATAGACCTATAGACATATAATTCTACTAGTGACATAGACCTATAACCCTACTAGTGACATAGGCCTTTAACCTTACTAGTGACATAGGCCTCTAACCCTACTAGTGACATAGGCCTATAACCCTACTAGTGACATAGGCCTATAACCTTACTAGTGACATAGGCCTCTAACCCTACTAGTGACATAGGCCTATAATCCTACTAGTGACATAGGCTTATAATCCTACTAGTGACATAGGCCTAAAACCCTACTAGTGACATAGGCCTATAACCCTACTAGTGACATAGGCCTTTAACCCTACTAGTGACATAGACCTATAACCCTACTAGTGACATAGGCCTATAACCCTACTAGTGACATAGACCTATTACCCTACTAGTGACAGACATATGACCATACTAGTGACATAGGCCTTTAACCCTACTAGTGACATAGACCTATAACCCTACTAGTGACATAGGCCTTTAACCCTACTAGTGACATAGACCTATTACCCTACTAGTGACAGACATATGACCATACTAGTGACATAGGCCTAAAACCCTACTAGTGACATAGACCTATAACCCTACTAGTGACATAGGCCTTTAACCCTACTAGTGACATAGACCTATAACCCTACTAGTGGAATAGACCTATAACCCTACTAGTGACATAGGCCTAAAACCCTACTAGTGACATAGGCCTATAACCCTACTAGTGACATAGGCCTATAACCCTACTAGTGACATAGGCCTATAACCCTACTAGTGACATAGGCCTATAACCATACTAGTGACATAGGCCTAAAACCCTACTAGTGACATAGACCTATAACCCTACTAGTGACATAGGCCTTTAACCCTACTAGTGACATAGACCTATTACCCTACTAGTGACAGACATATGACCATACTAGTGACATAGGCCTAAAACCCTACTAGTGACATAGACCTATAACCCTACTAGTGACATAGGCCTTTAACCCTACTAGTGACATAGACCTATAACCCTACTAGTGGAATAGACCTATAACCCTACTAGTGACATAGGCCTAAAACCCTACTAGTGACATAGGCCTATAACCCTACTAGTGACATAGGCCTATAACCCTACTAGTGACATAGGCCTATAACCCTACTAGTGACATAGGCCTATAACCCTACTGGTGACATAGACCTATTACCCTACTAGTGACATAGGCCTATAACCCTACTGGTGACATAGACCTATTACCCTACTAGTGACATAGGCCTATAACCCTACTGGTGACATAGACCTATTACCCTACTAGTGACATAGGCCTATAACCCTACTGGTGACATAGACCTATTACCCTACTAGTGACATAGGCCTATAACCCTACTGGTGACATAGACCTATTACCCTACTAGTGACATAGGCCTATAACCCTACTGGTGACATAGACCTATTACCCTACTAGTGACATAGGCCTATAACCCTACTGGTGACATAGTCTTATAACCCTACTAGTGACATAGGCCTATAACCCTACTAGTGACATAGACCTATTACCCTACTAGTGACATAGGCCTATAACCCTACTGGTGACATAGTCTTATAACCCTACTAGTGACATAGGCCTATAACCCTACTAGTGACATAGACCTATTACCCTACTAGTGACATAGGCCTATAACCCTACTGGTGACATAGTCTTATAACCCTACTGGTGACATAGACCTATTACCCTACTGGTGACATAGTCTTATAACCCTACTGGTGACATAGTCTTATAACCAGACGTGTGACCTACAGAAAGAAATAATCCATTGGCTCCAGCATTGTCATATTATTCCATCAATTCCACATCAACTGTTGCCCTCTTCATTTTTATCTGCACATATTGATTCCACCGTCCAACATTACACTCAATTAATACAGCCTTCATGTAGATGGGCATGGCAACACTTATTACAGCTTTTCATTTTCATAAATGACACCGGTCCTACAGGAATCCCAGAGATTAAATCCTCTATAATTTCCACATCACAAATACTATTCCAAACAGGAGATTGAAGAATGATTAGTATAAATCCCAAGATGTCACAGGTAATCTGTTCTGTGTGACCCATAATGCAATGGGAATACATCCTGGTTTGTGTCACATAAAGACGCCCCTTCACCAGTGCCTTTGGTTTATTTGTTATGAGGTTTCTTTGGTTTGGTTTAAATCACAGCGTTGCACTAAAATCATAGGCTTAGAGGAGGACTGAGGCCATGTTCACTCACCATGTTATTCATAAAAAATACAGCCAGAACTTCTGGTTTGATTGTTAGGATTGATACTAGATATTTGGGTTTTGAGGAATGCATTTCAAATCAACTGACTGCAGCCCTCTATTCACTGACAATAGTAAAAAATATATAAAGCTACTATAATTACAGAGTGATAAGATCTCCTTCTGACAGTTTATTTTGGTTCCTGGTCTTGTAGGGACATAACAATTATAAAAAAATCTAGGAAAACCCCCAATTCAGTAGAAATCTGGAGGAATAGTATTAAAACAGT
The DNA here is from genome assembly GCA_029465975.1 of Dallia pectoralis. Classification (NCBI taxonomy): domain Eukaryota; kingdom Metazoa; phylum Chordata; class Actinopteri; order Esociformes; family Umbridae; genus Dallia; species Dallia pectoralis. The sequence goes on from CM055736.1 coordinate 20,058,157, forward strand.
GTTGATTTGGTGTGGGGGTTCTTCCTGAATCTGTTATGATGATCGGGGTAACCTCATATATGCTGCCTCAGTGCTTTAGCATAAAACAGTGTGGTTTTGGTGTGGGGGTTCTGTTAGCTCACTGTGTGGTTTTGGTGTGGGGGTTCTGTTACCTCACAGTGTGATTTTGGTGTGGGGGTTCTGTTACCTCACTGTGTGGTTTTGGTGTGGGGGTTCTGTTACCTCACAGTGTGATTTGGTGGGGGTTCTGTTACCTCACAGTGTGGTTTTGGTGTGGGGGTTCTGTTACCTCACAGTGTGGTTTGGTGTGGGGTGTCTGTTACCTCACTGTGTGGTTTTGGTGTGGGGTTCTGTTACCTCACGGTGTGGTTTTGGTGTGGGGGTTCTGTTACCTCACAGTGTGGTTTTGGTGTGGGGGTTCTGTTACCTCACAGTGTGGTTTTGGTGTGGGGGTTCTGTTACCTCACTGTGTGGTGTTGGTGTGGGGGTTCTGTTACCTCACTGTGTTGTTTTGGTGTGGGGGTTCTGTTACCTCACTGTGTGGTTTTGGTGTGGGGGTTCTGTTACCTTACAGTGTGGTTTTGGTGTGGGGGTTCTGTTACCTCACAGTGTGGTTTTGGTGTGGGGGTTCTGTTACCTCACTGTGTGATTTTGGTGTGGGGGTTCTGTTACCTCACTGTGTGGTTTTGATGTGGGGGTTCTGTTACCTCACTGTGTGGTTTTGGTGTGGGGGTTCTGTTACCTCACTGTGTTGTTTTGGTGTGGGGGTTCTGTTACCTCACTGTGTGGTTTTGGTGTGGGGGTTCTGTTACCTCACAGTGTGGTTTTGGTGTGGGGGTTCTGTTACCTCACAGTGTGGTTTTGGTGTGGGGGTTCTGTTACCTCACAGTGTGGTTTTGGTGTGGGGGTGCTGTTACCTCACTGTGTTGTTTTGGTGTGGGGGTTCTGTTACCTCACTGTGTTGTTTTGGTGTGGGGGTTCTGTTACCTCACTGTGTTGTTTTGGTGTGGGGGTTCTGTTACCTCACTGTGTTGTTTTGGTGTGGGGGTTCTGTTACCTCACTGTGTTGTTTTGGTGTGGGGGTTCTGTTACCTCACTGTGTGGTTTGGACACACATGTACTTGTGATTTGGTGAAGGGGGTTTCGGAGACACACAGTATTGATCACACGTCTATACAAAGCCTCCCCTCAGCAGTACATCCATTACATCAGGAGGAAGGGGAGGAGGCGTGTGTTCAAGAGACCAGGAGAAGGGGGGGGAGGAGAAGGGGGGAGGAGAGATAGAGATACAATTAAAATTAAAGTGTGGGCCAAGCGCAGACCGTACTAGGAAAAAAAATCTTTGGTATCTTTGGTTTCATCAACACGATTAAAATTACAAATGGAAAAGTCAGTGAGGTAGCCTCTTTGGATCTCACTATGGAAATAGAAAGACTTTTTTTTACACACACATGTCAGTCTTGGAAGCAGCTAGTTTTAAGGGAATCCTCTGTTTTCCATCCAGCATGTAAAACAACAACGACCAACCTCTCAAATGTTCCAGTTGTCTTTGGTGCGTTTATCTTAACCAACGCGTGGCCCTGCCCTGTCAGCGACACAAACATCAGGCTGAAAAGCGTTTGCTTGTCCGTCATGGGAAGCAGAATAACACAAAGGTCTTGCAAATAAAGCGAATATGTTAAAAAAATCACAGAAGAAAATATATGCAGTGCTCATTCATTATATCAACAGATTGTGTTCATCTGAAAAAGAAAGAAACAAAAAAAACATGTGTAGGAAAGAGATTTAACTAAATTAGTTAAACATTCATCATTACAACTATCCTGACATTGCTACATTTTGAAAACATTGTTTTGTCATTTTACTAAACAAACACTGCTGCTTTTTAAAGGCTAACTAGTCGGAAATCAACAAGGGTAGCATGTAAGCACTGCATCTTGGATGCTCTAGCGTTGGTAAATACACATAAATATTCATCCAAACAATTACATCTAATTAAATAACATTAAATAATTAAGTAAAAAACTATAATGTGGACTAACACACCTCATAAATAAATACGTTTGACAGTGTCGTCAAGAAGAGAAAGGAACACACAATGTAAACGTTGGCAAGCTAATCAGGGAGAAGGGTTTTAACAGAGATTTGGCCATTTAAATTAATTCTCAATTAAAACAAACAAGTATAAATTACATAAATAAAATCATATATTGCAAAAAGAAACTAGGAAAGACACAACATAATTGTATATTAGGCTTGTATATTAGGCATTGGCAAACAAACATAACTGAAGACAAGCGGATTAGAACCTCTTTGGATTGTGGTTTCATAACCGTGGTTCTGCGGTGAGTATGGAAGTGGACTCCACTCGACTCAGAGCCTCGGGACTAAGGTTAGAACGGGAGGACTAGAGCCGTGGTGGAGCGTCTTTGGACTAGAAGCCTCACATCAAGGGTGTCAACTCATTCCACGGAGGGCCAGACGTCTAGGGATGTTTGCCATCTCATTTAAATTAGTTTCCAACTAAGACCTATTAGACCAGGTGACGGGTAACTAATTAGTGACCTAATGAACCAATTAGAGATGAGCAAAGCCCCGTCGACCCTGCCATTAATGGGATGATCTGGACACGTGCCCCACAGAGAGACGTCTAAAGGATAAAGCTATTCGACCGACATTTGAGCAGTTTCTCTCAACAGGTTGAACTAATGTTCTGTATTTACGTTTTTTGGTATTTTCGTGTTGTGTTAATTTCCCCAAAATAACTCAACTCTGTGTGATGGGCTTATGAGTACCTGTTCCCCCTTATCCCTCCGTGCACCCCCGTACGAACACGGACAATGTGATTCAGTAGTGGACTAGGGAGTGAATTAAACAGACTGAACAGAATGAGTCAGACGGGGAGAAGGAGAGTGTGCGTACCACGTTACGCGTTACTGATTGTAAATTATGTCTGAGTACTAAAGAATGACAGTCGATGGACCAGGCGGGTGTTTGTGCCGGCGGGGGGGAGGGGTGATCTGTACAGCAGTTATCTTTGGTGTGTAGTTTCACATAGTTTCACAGAATCATGTTTCGCTACAGACTGCAGTGTCAGACACACACCCAGATCCCCCCGGCCGGATGTTCCCGAGCTGAGGGTGGGATAACTGAGGCAGGCAGTGTGTGGCGGAGGACGGCACCTAATGCACATACTGAATCACACGGAGCCGTGCCGCACACAGAGGGCACACCGTTCACACCACACGTGCGGGCAGCTATACACACGCATGTGACCGGGTAGCCGCGTCTAGTGTGTGTGTGTGTGTGTGTGTGTGTGTGCACGGCTGTTTCCATGGTGCTTACATTTCCAGGGAAAATAAACTTTGGGGAAAAACTGCTGTTGGAATAATCATGAATCTTTGGTTTTGTAGCTGATGAGGTTCTCGTTGTTCTTTTCCATTTTTCTTGAAAAACTGCATAGGCACACACGTTAAAGACAATCTTCAGCCTGGAGAGACACACAACTCTGCCTCCCGAAACAGCCTGCCCCCAGCGGACAGAGCTCCCGCACGTGTTTAAACCTTTCAGTCCGATTCTGCTTCCCCCTTAAAATGTCCTGACCTATCAGAACGGAACAAAGCTACTTTGCCGTTCCCCTGATGTCTGCCTCCTCTTCTTCGTCGTCATCATCATCATCTCGCCGCTCACATTAATAATTATCTTCCTCTTTAGAACAGTTAGGTGCAGAAAATGTTTCTTTGGTTTCGATTTGTCAATAAATACAAAAAGTCTCAAGTGTCCATTAATGGTCCTCAAAGCCTTTGGCTTGCTTCTATATCATGAAAACCTGTGTTGTATAGGACAAGGGGCTGCTTACCGGGCTCATTGCTTTGGTTGTTTGATCGACGGCTGACAGCGGTAGTAGTTGGACATGATTGAACTCTTCAGATCCTACTTGGATTTGTGTGGACGTGGTTGTATATTTACAGTTAATACTTAATACAGTAATACCGTGAATGATTTTTAGGGTGGAGTCAGAAACGCCGCTAGGATGTGAAGCTCAGATAGAGGGACACTCAGCTGAGATTAGGCGACAAGCAGGGTCAGTCTGTATCCTCAGTTACACCCTAGTGTCTGTGGGCCCTGTTCAAAAGTAGTATATATAGGGAACAGGGTGACGGCACTTTCTGGCCCGTTGCTACAGCTTGGTGGCTCTTTCCTAGCCTGGCTTCCAGGCCGTGTACTGTACAAGACAGCACAACCCGACTTGCTGGAACCCAGGCTAAGGCTGCTGTTCGTCCAATGACGAGCGGAGCGTTCCTCTGTCATACCAACGTCTGAACCTTGTCACGAGGTGGAACTTAGCAGGCATCGTCTTTGAGATTGTCCTCTTTTTATATTACAAAGGCCCTGATCAGCCAAGCCAGTTCATCTCACAGAGGTGACAGAACGTTGAGGACTTCAGAGTCCGAGGATGTGTCCAAATTGGTGCCCTATTTCCGATAAAGTGACACACTTTTTATCAGAACACTCTAAAGGCAAATGGGTCATTTCTGAGCCAGTCCTACTGAGTTGTTAGAACGGATGAAGTGGGCGGTAAAGGGCCAGCATAGAGCTGACTCACATGTACCAGGTAAGGGCCAGCATAGAGCTGACTCACATGTACCAGGTAAGGGCTACCATAGAGCTGACTCACATGTACCAGGTAAGGGCTACCATAGAGCTGACTCACATGTACTAGGTAAGGGCCAGCATAGAGCTGACTCACATGTACCAGGTAAGGGCTACCATAGAGCTGACTCACATGTACCAGGTAAGGGCTACCATAGAGCTGACTCACATGTACCAGGTAAGGGCCAGCATAGAGCTGACTCACATGTACTAGGTAAGGGCTACCATAGAGCTGACTCACATGTACTAGGTAAGGGCTACCATAGAGCTGACTCACATGTACTAGGTAAGGGCCAGCATAGAGCTGACTCACATGTACCAGGTAAGGGCCAGCATAGAGCTGACTCACATGTACTAGGTAAGGGCCAGCATAGAGCTGACTCACATGTACTAGGTAAGGGCTAGCATAGAGCTGACTCACATGGAGATCTGACACTGACTCACATAGTCACATATATATAATGGGTGGTTATGTACCAGGCCAATCTGCACAGAAGCCTTCTGCAGCACAACTAAGGGACATGGGTCATCAAGGGTGTGTACGGCCCACACAGGGTTTCTGTTCCTGCGTGTGTGTGTGTGTGTGTGGTCCTGTGTGTGTGTTCCTGTGTGTGTGTGTGTTCCTGTGTGTGCTTCTGTGTTTCTTGTCGGGTGGTTTGTCGCGCCCAATGCTAAGTAATTACACTACAGCGAACATTGTGTGTGTGCATACGGGAGGGTAGTGAATTAGTAGTAGTGGTGGTGTAGTAGTACTGTAGTGGTAATAGTGCTTGTAGTAGTAGTAGTACAATAGAAGTATAGTGGGTGTTCTTCAATCGCTGTTTAGAAATGGCATCCTGAGTTTTCTAATATGTGAAGAACATTCTGAAATGAGTTGCTGACCCAGTTCTATAGTAAAAATGTGCTTCGAGATTGTGCTCACATTCTTTACAGACTACTAATTCTGGGAGAGAGAAAGCCCTAGGTATACTAGTCTCTTTATGGTTTGTATGCGTGTGTGTGTGTGTGTGTGTGTGTGTGGGTGTGTGTGTGTGTGCGCGTGTCTGTTCATCTGGTTTTGTGACCGTTGTATGTTGTGCTTGCATACCTGCGAGCGGCTGGCTGTGTTACGGACTTATATATCTTGCTCGGCCATTCAGAAGACGTAATGAGGATGAAGAAGACGAGCATATTTCAGCAACCATCTCTAAAACCTCTGTCGGTTCTCTATGGCCTGTTCTGAACTACAGAGTCATAAAAAAACGAGATTGTTCAGAAATCCCGGTTGGAGGACGTGATTATACCCTCCTGATTCCGACAGTCTTTCGAGTGTATTTTTCAGAAAGCAAGGGGTCAATATCAGTTTTTACTGCTTCTTTTAGCTTCTAAATTGTAGAACTGGCTAAATGTTTTTCATTCTAGTCACCTGGACTAATGTCGACAAGTTTCACCCAAATACAATCACAAAATGCCTGCATACACGGAAGATAGAATGTAAATTACTAGGTATTTTTTTAGATAAAAAATATATATTTTATGTAAGGATTTTTAATGACTAAATCTAAATGAAGTCCTGTATATGAAGATAGCTAGGACATTCAATGGTTAATTCTTTGGTGAGTTAGCAGTTATTATTATGTAAATGCATATCAATCATTTACATAAAAAATATATATATATAAATAACAGAGTATAACACTTGGTCTTTGGTTCTGGGGCACATTTTCAAGGCGGCAATATTAAAACTAAACTGGAACATTCTAATAGAGATATGGCTGGGTATTTGGGGTGTGGCCTGGGAGTGGGGGTGTGGCCTGTGAGTGGGGGTGTGGCCTGGGAGTGAGGCCTAGAAGAGGGATGTTTGGTTTATCTAGGGTGCTTCGTCAACGTCTCATAAATGGATTTTGATTTGTTTTTGCTCGTTCAGCCAGTAAACAGCCCCTTTCCTGTTCTTTAACTCTTCCTCAAAAAGCAAAAAGTAAAAAGTTTTGGTTTTCCAGTGATGGTGCGATGTGCCCCTCCTTGGTAGCTTTGACCGGCTGTCCCCATATCACCCCCCCGCCCATCCCCTCCCTCAACTCGCCCTTCCCCCCACCCCACCCCCCGTTGATCACGCTTTGGTACAAGTGCTCGAGGCGGAGGAGACTGCCCCTGGACTTCCTTCATCCATCCATTTGTCCAGGCTCCGCCTGCGGGCGTTCATGAAGAAGTTGCTAACGGTGGTGAGCTCCAGCCCCAGCTGCTGGGAGATGGTCATCTGCATCTCCTTAGACGGGCGCCTGTTCTCCTTGAAGATGGCCAGAAGGGTGCGACGCTGCAGGTCAGTAAAAACCAGGCGGGATTTCTTTGGTGTATTGCTCCTTTCCTTGCTTGGGTCTTGTTCTTTTCTTTTGCACGCTTCAGGAAGGACATAGAAGAAAGGATGGAAAGACACACAGAGAGGGAGAGAGAGAGTGACAGGGTAGGTGAGAGGAAGAGAGAGACAGGGTAGGTGAGAGGAAGAGAGAGACAGGGTAGGTGAGAGGAAGAGAGAGACAGGGTAGGTGAGAGGAAGAGAGAGAAAGGGTAGGTGAGAGGAAGAGAGAGACAGGGTAGGTGAGAGGAAGAGAGAGACAGGGTAGGTGAGAGGAAGAGAGAGACAGGGTAGGTGAGAGGAAGAGAGAGACAGGGTAGGTGAGAGGAAGAAAATAATACAATTAGTGGGCACATAATCAGCTCAATAAAACATCTGTTATTTTAGTGTCTGTTATGGTAGAGTTCCTGCGTGTGTGTGTGTGTGTGTGTGTGTGTGTGTGTGTGTGTGTGTGTGTGTGTGTGTGTGTGTGTGTATCTCCATCTCTGCCAATAATCACACCGACAATTTATCCTAATGAGGAAGAAGGTAAAAATAGTTGCTGACCAAAACTCACATTTTCTAAAAATGTCTAACTCTTCTAAATGTACTAATGTGTTATGGCTCAATGACAGGAAAAATATGTGCAATATATTGTCAATAATATACCACAAACCCCAATAGCCCAATAGCAATCAGAGCAGTAAGAGTGATGTCATTTAATCTCCCAGGTCTACCAGCCAATAAGAAATCAGTACTAGAATAATGTGGCTAATAATAAACAGTAAAGCTGTGAAAACGTGCTTATTTTCTGTTTCCTTTCTTTAAGTATCTAGCTTCTAATAGCATTCCTGGTTGTTCGTGGTAGGCCTACTGCCAATATACCACGGCTTTGCCTTAGGTAGCAATCCTGCAATGTCAGCAGTATTAAAATGTCAATCATTGCAACAAGGTGCTAGTCATATTGTAAATATAGTTGTACACACCAAACCCCACACACAAGGTATTATCTAAAGTGTAACCATTAAACGTGCGAGTCACTTTGACCTCACAATAATGGCCTGTCCCAAACCAACATCGCTACAAAAAAGATTTCAGACATTTTGATTGTCTCCCTGACCTTTCTCAAGTTCTTGAGGTGTTTTAATTTGAACTTTATAACTTAGACATATAGCAACTGATCATATCAAACAGCTTAATAACTTGAAAAAACTGACATACATCTAGACAAGGCTAAACAAAATGGCGCCAGAGGACGAGACACAAAAACACTGTTAAACATTTTAGCAAAAGCTAACACTAGCCATAGGTAATTCTTCAGTCAGTCGGTGAGAAATTATGTTAAGGATAAAGACAAAGCTCTTTTCTGCTGACAGAACAAGTATCAAATGTCAACATTCCTTTACAAGATGGATGCCATGCCTCCCACTCACAAACACACATACAAACACACACAGAGAGAGAGAGAGAGAGAGAGAGAGAGAGAGCTCTCCAATAAAACCATCATGCAACTTCGCAATCTAAGCAGACAAACAAGCAGGTGTACAAACACACCAGTGAACAAGCAGGCAGACAGACACAAAACACACATCACTAATTATATTATACGGTTATGTTAACACGACTATCCTCCATATTTAACCAACGAGTCATTGTAATAGTATGCCTTTTAAATCGTTTATGTCTTCATGTTTATCCATTTGAAATAGTTGTCCAAATCAATACTATGTTTTTTTTTTAAATGATTAAATACAACCGTTATTTTGTGTGCGTGATGTAACCAGAGACCGAAACAGATTGAGACCCCAGTCCACTCCCTCTCCACGTGTCTCACACTGAATCCATGGCGTTCAGCACCGGCTGGCCTGGGTTTAACATTTGATTTGATTACCTCCCTGGATTAAGTATGCACAACTGAGACCCGACGAGATCGATACGAATCAGGTTAAGAACTCAATTGAGTACCAAACTATTATGTAAGTGGAAACTATCCCAGAGAGCTTGGTGTAAATAAACAGGGAGTTGTCTGTCCTGGCATCTCTGATCCGCCTGTAGTTATCGACAACCCCTACAAAGAGTCAGACTCGGGGCCTTAATATGAAATAAACACGATAGGTTTTATTGATATGCGGAGTGTGTAAAATTGCACATTTATTTTAAAGAAGGAATGAGTGTCGGTGCGTATTCATATTTTCGTACGCAGTTCGTCCGGATGTATGCATTATGAATGCTGCATAAGGCGCATCTGCGTAGTGCTGAAGGACCTCTGGTATGAGGGGGCCTTGACCCGCCTGCCTTATAATTTGTTTTACATATGAATGTAATGACGGCAAAACGATGGAGACCCACGGAATAGCTTACAACCTAGTACTAATATTACGTATGACTAAAAAGTCAACAACATTCTATTTTTTCTGTATTGCCTATATGAAATAATGTCATTTTACACGGCCAGAGACTGTGATAGATAGATAGATAGATAGATAGATAGATAGATAGATAGATAGATAGATAGATAGAGGTCGGGGTTTGTCAGATCCCCACCCATCACTCATTAGGTGCGATAAAACGTGGAACTAAAAGCCGCATTTACACGGTTCCACCAGCAGGGGGCAGTGATTACTGACAATATATTAAACTACTGAAAGTGAATGCGTGTAATGGTCACAGCGAGTTTCTAATCGTTTACTAGACCCACTGCATAATTAGAAATGACACAAGGACGCCTATTAGATGGGAGGTTTTATCCATTCAGGACAACCTCATTCTGTCACGTTTCACAATAACACAATTTAGTGTTGGATAGCCTAGGATAATCTCACGACAATTAATTGAAATATACATAGGATTGCAAAAAAAGTGGCCTAACCGAAAAATTAAGATTTCCAGAATACTTTATCAGGAAATTGAAAGGCGGGGGAAAAACGACATGTGTTGTAGCGACGGCTGAATAAAATTGTTGTATTCAATCTAAATCCATGTGTGAATTGTACTATGTATAACATATATATAAATAAAATTGCTTGCTATATAATTGCAATATAATTTATAGATCGTACAAAATTTCACATAAACGTAGAATATAGAACAGGCCTATGTAGATCGTACGGTTGAAGCGTGTCGGTTTTAGAATTAATCAATGTTACCTGCTTGAAATGTGAAAGTATGAATGATTACAAGAAGTATATTGGTGACATTTGTAATTGCCCCATCAAACAAATTAAAATGCCACAAATTGCTGTGTGTTACATGTATTATGTTATGCTTCTGGCCTACTGGGTTCAGGTTAAATACATCTAAAAAGCTTAGTACCAACTAATCATTAAACAAAGGCGCGACAATCAAGGCCGACGTCTTAACTTGATACCGCAACTATATTTATAACCATTAAACATATATATCACCATTTAAGACGGCGTATTTCCATTCCCCCTTTTGTTGGGAACTTATTTAGACCTGGGATACCATGGTGCAATAAAGTATCATGTAGTACAGGAAAGATACAGGTTCCTTGAATACGGTTGCCAGGCGGAAAAAAAACACATCTTCTTGTTAAAGACACAATCTCCACTGTCAATGAAAATCCGCGCTCCAATCTCAGAGCAAAGGACAAATAATGTTCACCAATTCACAAACACACACATACTTTCCATTTCTGACAGGTTACAGTAGGACCAAAACGCAATTATATTTTCAGAGGTTTATAGGTGTATATAGGCCGGGTGTTTCCAGAGGAGATGAAAATGGGAGTTCACTTTGGGTCTTTTCTTTAAGGGTAAAGTTAAATCAATAGGATCGATTAAGTAGGCTTTCCTTGCTCTTTTACCAGAGGGATAACAGCCTTTGTTGCTCGTGGTTCATCCAACCTATTTGGCGCATGTATATCAGTTCTGTTTCCACACACACACACGCACACGCACACGCACACGCACACGCACACGCACACGCACACGCACACGCACACGCACACGCACACGCACACGCACACACACACACACACACACACACACACACACACACACACACACACACACACACACATACACACACACACACCACACATACACACACAGCCAATACACGTGTATTGCCGTAGGGAGATCCGCCAGTTAAGAGTTTGAACACATCCAACCAGAGTATTTGTTGCTTATATGTCACGTCTGACCGCGCTTCCTACAGCTATATACGAGGGTGTATTCGTCGTTACATTACTTTCAGACGCCACCGGCTCACATCTAATAAGAATATAATAGTGTCATATATATCCGCTGGTTATCCGCGTCTGTTAAAATTCAGAAGCTCTCAGCCGGGGGAGGAAACTATTTTAAAGCCATCTACAAATAGTTTAGGATCAATATATTTATTTGATGAAGTGAAAATGATGTGTTGTCTCTGTATATGTCTCTGTTCGATGTATTTTATGATTCATATTACATATTACATCGAGTGCAAATCCATTACCTTGGGTCTCCTACGAAATAAAAAAAGGATATTTATTTTCCGGAAATCACAAGACTTGATCCGCTCTCAATATCAAAAATATAATTGAAAATGTCAATAAAATAACATAATATTTTGAAGCGGTCCTTTAAAAGAAATCGGCCTAGATAATTATCCAAGAAACCGAAAAAAGGCCAACCATATCAATTGAAACAGCAAATTAAATAGTAGGCCTATATCCACATCACAAAGTTAGTGTAGCTTAAGGCTTAAAATACTATAATTTTGACGCAGGCTACATTAATAATTGCCATGTTAATTCTTATTGAAAACATGACATAACCTGTTGTTGTAATGCTGTGATTTGGGAGAAGATTCAAAACAGGAAAAATTATCATTATCATCAAGGGGAAATATTGGAAAACCAACAACTGACCAATTACACACACACACACACACACACACACACACACACACACACACACACACACACACACACACACACACACACACACACACACACACACACACACACACACACACACACACACACACACACACACACACACACACACACACACACACACACACACACACACACATTCCAATACTAAACCACAAACACAATTTATATTCTGAACCTGCCAAAAAAAGTACTTTTAAAAATACGATTAGGAAAAATATTCCAATGAATCGTCTTCTCCCGGTTTACAGTTTGGGGACAACTTGGAGTCCGGGACCTCTACTTAAGCATGCCTCAAAAGAAGTGGATTATGGGCTCTGTAATGTTTACTTAAGAAGCCTGGGTTCTGTTAAATTTATATTCACACTGGAAACATTTTTACATTTAGCAGATGCTTTCACCCAAAGTGCCATCATCTCAACATACAGTAGATAGGTGGGGAAACCACACAGCCCACTAAAAGTAAATGTTCTCCTCAATAACGCTGCAGACAGCCGAGTCAGTGCGATAATGAAAAAAAGGAGAGGATTAAATGTTAATGTGTGTTACCGTTAAATAACTGATGTAGCCTCATATAAATAAATAAACTAGGAGAGGAGTCGACTCCGGAACTATCCTGCAGACACAGAGAAGATGGTTTAACCTTTAATATTTTTGCTAGTGAAGTGCAGACGGCTCAATATGGTAATCAATCACCCAGTTTATTAGCGAGGGGCATTGTGGCTACCGGATATAGCAACGAGAGGGAGTTGACTCCCATGAAGGTGGTAGCGGGGAGTTGGAGTCGACTCCATAAAATCTTGGGAGTCGTTCCGCACTACATTAACTACGTCAATAAGTCGATGTTCAGACAATGAAGAACTGTGACCAACGCTCCTGTACTGTAGTGTAACTACATGTCTTAAAGACTAAAATGGAGACTCTGGATTTTAAGAGGTCTGAGGACCCAGAGTGCACAGGCATGACAGAGAACATGAATGACAAAAGACATGTAAGACAGAGAACATGTATGACAGAGAACAGAAAGCCTATGACCAATCACAGCCCTTGTGGTCTGCCTCGCCTCGACGTGTAGTTAAATTTTTTTGGAGGTGCACGTCGAGCTACGGCGTAGGGGTCGGAGAGGGGTTCGCGTCGACGCAGAGGGGTCTGCGAGGGTGCGCCGTCGATTCGACGCAGAAGCATAAAACAGGCTGTACAGCTCCGCCGTGGAGTTGACGCAGAAGCATAATGAGGCCTTAAGCCTGTTTTATGCTTCTGCGTCGAATCGACGGCGTACCCTAGCAGACCCCTCTGCGTCGACGGGAACCCCTCTCCGACCCCATCGCCGTAGCTCGACGTGCACCTCCAAAAAATTGTAACTACGCGTCGAGGCGACGCAGACCACAAGGGCTGTGATTGGTCAGATTATACATCTGGCGTTGAAATGCAACGCAACCCGACGCAGAACCATAAAACGGCCACGACGCCGTAGGAGCGACGGCGTAGCTACGCCGTGGAGTTGACGCAGAAGTATAATGAGGGCTAAGCCTTTGCTTTGCTCTCCATAAAAAAATCAATTTTTTATTTAAACTCCTTTTAACTTCGTTTTTTTTTTTAAATCTACACAAGTGTAAATCACAAGTAACAGAAACACACGTATATGGGACAGTGTGTGAGAGGCTCAAGGCGCTACATTCCTGACTCAGCTAATGATCACAACCCTGCACCCTATAGCCCTAGTGTAGGGTACTAAATAGGGAAGAGGGTACAATTGGGAAAGTCGTTTGTGAGTTCATAAGAAGAGGAAGCTAGAGTGGTGACATGGAGAGATGGACGCTGTACTGAAGATAGATCAATATTCCACCACAAAACATAAGCAGTAATGATGTCTTCTCTTGTTCAGACACAAACCGACCTCTGTAAGAAAACCCAACAAGCCAGAATGTAGCAGAACATAGGCGGCACTTTTATCAGCCATTATACAAGCATTTGGAGAAAAAAAATTACAATACGATGCATTGACTGCTCGTCCTGACGCACTCACTACGTTTCTTTGCTTTGTCTGACAAACCAAAAGGAGGTATTCCGCCGAACCATCTGCATATTTTTCAGTCTTGAACTTCAAGCAAGAATGTTTCAAAATGTGTTCTTGATCAAGCCTAACCAGTAGGTTTCTAGAACCAATCAGAACTTTCTTGCCATCTAATCGTTTTGAAAGCACTCTGACCTGAAATTCTTGTACTCAGACCAAAGACTTAAACGCCATGGGCGGGGCACAGCATGTTAATACCTTGTAAACCCTGCCCTGAACGCCATGGATACAGACAGTCAGGGTTAACACTGCACAGCGCTGCTTTCTACACTCTGCTGGCTGGCTACAGAACGGTGATATAGGCCTACAGTGCTACACAGAGATGAGAGGATCTCATAAAGCTGGATGGCACAGGTCAACACTTCCTGCCAACAACACTTCCTGCCAACAACACTTCCTGTCGACAACACTTCCTGCACAACCAACACTTCCTGCACAATAACACTTCCTGCACAACAACACTTTCTGCTGACAACAGTTCCAGCCGACAGCACTTCCTGCACAACCAACACTTGCTGCTAACAACACTTCCAGCCATCAACACTTCCTGCCAACGTCACTTCCTGCCAACAACACTTCCTGTCAACAACACTTCCGGCCAACAACACTTCCTGTCAACAACACTTCCAGCCTAAACATTATGTTAAAATCCAGCTGTTAGACACTTCCCAATCTTAGTACCGCTCTTTGACTCTTATTTGAATAGAGAGCCTAACTGACATTGTCATGTAGCGTTTCTTCCCATTATGTATGGAACAGTGAGGTGTGTGTGATATGTTTACACATACCCCCCGCACGCACACACACACACACACACACACACACACACTCAGTGTTTAATCTCTTTCTCTAATCAATTTGATAATGGTGGGAGCCTAGCAGCCTATCTGGGAATCACTGTCCTCACACAGTGGTGGTGACATCACCAGACAGACAGCCAACAGGTCCAAAGGTCCATGGCCAGACATATTTATTAGCCCTTTGAAACAACCAATCACAGCCACCTCGCATCGACTTCCAGTGATGTCATTGCTCTGATGAGGAAATAGTCTCTGAGGGATTTTTGTCAAATAAAATACAAACCCGGTGCTTATAACCAATTATCAACCATCAGAGTTTTATACATACACTAATGTGTGTGCGCGCACACACACACACACGCACACTAACACACACACACACACAAACACACACACACACAGCTGATAACTGCAACGTTATCCAATGTCATCATCTATGGCATCTGAATACTCATCTGAATACTTGAACAGAAATAAAGCAAACAGATACTCCAAATACAAAAAGCCCAATACATCAAGCACTCATAAACTGTCCAGCATCGACTAACTCAAATATAGCAGGCAATTGTATCTTGGAATAATCAAAGCAATACAATGATGAAGCGTTGATTAGTTTGATTCCTATACTTCATTTAACATATCCAGTCCTGTTTTTGGTTCAGGATTTTGGGGTCTATAGATAAGGCTTGAATGTGATCACGGGTGACTCAGTGTGCTTTTGGTTTTGGGAGATGAGTGGTGAGACAGTGAACTTTGCTCTTTACACAAGCTGTCTGTTGACAGCCACAGCATGACAAGATGATGGAGAGAAACACCGTTGGACTGTTTGTCCCGGCAGATGAAACTAGCAGATTACATAATGGCTGATGCTTTAACTGGGACAGAAACACAGTTACTCAGCCACTTGCTATCTTGACCTGCGCTGGAAAATAAAAGTAAATACATTGTGATAGGAGGACCCTGATAGGGTCCTTTACAACATTGGCTAATCTCTAATCACAGAGCTGAGTGAACTAATCAACCCGGTGTCTTATTTAGCACTGTCAAATAATCCATGCACATATTAGCTGACAAAACTCAAACAATCTCTTTGATTTTTTTAAGCAACCTCATCATTTTAAAATGGTAAATATCTGGATAAACTGTGTGTTTTTATCAGAATACTAAGTAGGCATGTGTTTTATTGAAATTATTTAAACCACAACCGGATCTCTCCAATCCAATATAACATTTAATCCAATAGTTATTCTGATCTAATCTAATATCCAGTAATCCTTTTCATTCCATTAATTCCCCTAGAAACCCCCCACCCCCTCCCACTACCACAGGCTGCATTCGTGTCTGTCCCCATGAATTACCACAAGTTGGTTTTGTTTTTGACATACCATAGTTTTGGGTCCCTGTGCACAATGTTGTCAGTGTCTGACATTGTACTCCATTTGACCCAATCATGGCGTGCTCCCTACTGGCACCTGTAGGGGAGGAGGCACACAAGCACAGGTCTTGGTGGGGTGATCATTTCTCCGGTCCGGGTACGTTTAGCCTACAACATCGTCATTATTACACTGCAATTGCCATCCCGCGTACAAGACAGACACCGCATACACTTTTGTCTACTTTTGTAGAAATCAATCAACACCAAAACCAATGAATCAGTCATGTTAATGTGGTCGAGTGGTATTATTGTTATAGCTTGTGGATGACAGTTATTGCGAATATGGGCACATATGCCAACATAAAGTATGTGTGACAAGCTAAAGTCCCGCACAACATTTTTCACCAAGTGCACATACGAAAAACCCAGGGAATCGCATTTAAACACTTCATTTTGGGCAGCAAGAATAGCCAACTCTTGTGTATGTCCCGGATCAGTGTTTCTCCAAGTGCACTGTCAGACCAAACAGGACAAGGCCGTTTTCTCTTATAGGTCTTGTAACAACTAGGTGGGCGTGAGTGTTCTGGTTGTCAGAAGAGAGGACTGCAGAGATGCTCCAGTGCTGGGAAGAAGGTATCACCACCCTGCCTGCCGCGTCAGCTTTACTGGAACAGCTCCGGCTCAGGTTCCGCCGATCAATGCGATTTGGGTCCACGCGTTTGTGTTATTGTTGCCAGCATTAATGCCCTTTTAATCTTGTGGAGATTATCGCTATCGATCCACATCCATACTGCCGAACAGATTTGTTTGAAAAAGTGACATAACCGCACGAGTGAACGACAGACAGGAGCGACAATAAACACATTGTGCATCATATGCAGGCTCAATGCACGCCCAATGTCTCTGATGCACAAGCCGGGCTGTTCGTTTGTAATATTTTCTGTGTAATGTATTTTACATTAATATAATATTCATTTGTATTTCCTATGTAATTAGTGTGACAATTAATTTAAAATACGATTTTTATATTTGTATTCTTTCAAATGTTTTTTTTCTGGTTGGTTCTTAATGTTAGTTAACGAATAAAGAATGTTTAAAAACGTTGACAAAAACGAGGTAGTTACACTGGATTCGATTTTTATTTGTAGTTCTAGTTTTACAGAATATATTTTTCCGTAAATAAGACCTCACTAACGTCCACCAACTCTGTCTTTCGTTAACTTTTTATGTTTTATGTTTATTATGTGGCCCATATAGGCCACATGGTATTTTCAGCACAGACATTTGCCAATAACTAATTAATTTATTATAATGCACTTTCAACAAAACTGTGTGGTTGTTTCAGCTAGTACGCTCATGCTGTAAATCTCTCAGCATAAGAGAGTCTGCAAAACGACCAATAAGTAAAATGCAAATAAACGCAATACAACAGGCCTTCCTACAGAAATATGACCATGTGTGTATTATTATGTATCTTTTTGTCACTGGATTATTGACCAATTTATTATAAGTTGTCCCTATTTTTTCGTTAACGCAATAGCCGGGACACCCAACAGCGATCTGTCCTGTCTGAAACGTGGACACATCTTTTATGACTCTTGTCCTGATGTGTGAATATTTGGCCAAGTTAGATCCGCCGGACCGTGAGCGGCATTTCAATTAGACTGTCTGTAATGAGGAATGTGTTTGGGTCCGTGTAGGGTACATGGAGGTGTCCAGCAGGACTATAGGCCTGATTGCATGTAGCCGTGTGAGTGGCTGCGGAATAAGCTTGAGTCAAGTGTCACGTTTGATTGGGCCAAACTAATGAAGCCCAGGCAAGGCCATTTTCCCTGCCGAAACCCTGCAGCCAAAGGACACCTGGACCTTTTATGTTCTCTCTGTAGAACCGTTGGATCAAATCAATAGTAGACCAACAAGACCTAAAGCTACTGAAATGGTTGTTGCCCGTACGCGTATGGACTATTAATACATATAAACCTGGGCTATATATATGTCTAAAAAGATTAGTAATTGGAGAGAAAACACACATTTTGCGCATTGATGAAATGTTCATGAACAGATTTTTTTTCCGCATCTCTCACATTACGAATGCCTGTATAGTTATCCAATATAAGTGACATATATTTTTCATCTATTACACCTGCTTTTTCCACGGCGCACAAAAGCTTATCGCTCCGGTCCACATTTTGCCTGGTTAACCCGCAACAAGGTGACGTTTTGTGCTCCAGCTCTGGGTCACGCCGAGATTTCTATCAATAATTCATTGAGTCGCGCAGCTTCTGTTCTTCTTTTCAATTCCCCTGCTACCGCCTCGCTCCCAGCCTTGCCGAGCACATAATACCTTCCCCCAAAGCCCTGAGCTGCATGGCCGCAGAGTGACCGCCATCTGTAAGCTAAGACACTGCTGTTATAGGAATGGAGGAAAGCTGCAACGCCTTTTCTAATAATCATAGCATAGGCGAGATTAAAAACGCACCACGTCAACATTAGCTGCATGCAATCTCGGTATTTATTGCACATTTAAAAGAAGTATGTTGCAGGAATGATATGGATGGAAAAACCCAATAACTTTCCACCTACACAATATCAGACATTGGATATAGCTTTGTCAAATGTCATTATCGGCCTGGTGATCAATACCTTGGGAATTTAATCTATCAAGGATCTCTGATGTTGTAGTTGTTTTTGGGGGGTTATTTGAGGCTGCATTTTAGATCATGCCTGTTTGGAAATGCATTCAAATGGAAATAACTATTAATGCACTAGAAGTTGGTCTCTGGGAAAAAATAGAAATAGATTTGCATGACACAGGTAACTTAGTCCAGTAGGCTATACATGCCGCCTGTAACATATTTAGGCCACCTATCGATTTAGTAATCAGTGAAGAATAAATACCCTTTAATTAAACAAATACCTATTTTTCTTTGTTTAACATTGTTAGTGGATTTCATGAATGTGTAGTCTATTTTAAGAGTAGGCCTATATGTTTTATTTAGGGGGTCGTAAGAACTGTACAGGAAACAAAAAGATATCTCACTAATCAACCGAACATTAAATTATGAGAGGGGACCAACTGAAGACAGGGTCAATTTATTTTCGTCTTGACCGAACAAAAGAAACCCAGTCTAGCCTTTCTGTGTGTTCTCGCTAGAGGGGGCACCAAACCGTAGCATACGGGGACCGTATATATGTATTTACCCCGCTTTTAACGCACCTCGGGCTTTGATTGTTGGGGGGGGTGGACAATCAACAACCGTCTAACATCCTCTGTCTCTCTCCCTGTATTTCTCTCAACCTCTCGCTCTTCCACGTAAAGGAACAGTCAGAGCAACGCATTAGAAAATGTTCAAGGCTATACTCCAGGTGTGAGAATGTCCTTTTAATAATACAATAACAAGGGCGCACATCAAACATCTATATCTAAGATGTTAGGATTTGGAGACAATGTTCAAATGAATAGGCTATACTAGTGTTATTATTAGTTGTGCGAATTTAGAAAAACTGAGGTTTTCTTCGCTTTCAATAAACGCATATCTGAATGAAAATAAAATAATTGAAACCAGACATGATATTTCATCCGAACAACTTGCCCTTTTAAAAATATTAAGATAATACCAAAAACGTTTAAGCATATATATTTGTTGACCAATATTATTATAATTATTTAATAATATTTCATTTGAAATATCACTATTTGAGATAGAAAACGTTTGACCTTGTCACGGATATCGATTGTTATTATCGATCAATAATAATACGACTACTACTAATGTAATTTGAAATAAATGTCATTTATCTACGCTTTTTAGAATGGTCAAGAATAAATATATACATAGAAAACATATTCACATACATTCGTATTATAGTCTATATGTAAACATGTTATATATAAATACATATAAAACGGGTTTATTGGAGGTTTTTAGCTTTCGAAACGAGCAGCGACGGGCAGGCGGGCAGGCAGCAACTAGCAGAAGGGTCTTTTATTGAAGATACCTTGTCTTACCTGCAAGCCGTAGGGCCGACATCCTCTGAAACTCGGGTTCCTGCAGCCACTTCCACATCCTCCTAAAGGTCTCCCGTCCAGATTTAAGTTTACTCCATGGTTTGGGGTTCCTCAAGAGGTCCGAAAGGGTGCCTTGCGAGCGACACAGCACCCTCTGGGCGAAAATCGCTTGAGGGATGCTATACCGCTTGAGTTCGGCCGTGATCCTTTGTGCTACTTCTTTGGTGTTGATCTCTTCAAGCTGCCCCGAGTTGTTACCTTGTTGTCCCGAGGAGGAGGGCGGTCTGTCCCGGTTGGAAGCCAACACAGGCCCGTGGGATTGAGGGTGGCCCGGGTGCCCCGTGTGGTGCATCCCGTTCAAATGCGGCATCATACCTGCCGTGGGGCCACCGAGGCCTCGCGAAAGGTGTTGGTCCCCCCTGGCCAGCATGGCAGAGTGGGCATCGAAGTTGGAACTCAGCATCTTGTCGTGCCCGTGTGTGCCATAGTTGTGAAGGCTTTGCTGGGTGTTATGAATAGAGCCCAAGCCGTTGCCAAGAGGGCTGCTGGCCAGCGGGGACAAACTCTGACCCATCCCGGTCATGTCCTTATGATAGGGACTGTAGAGGTTGTTCATGGCTGGTAAACCCCTGTCGTCCCGCATCAGCGTAAAACTCCCGCTTACGTTTCCAGAGAGACGCTGGTGGTGATGGTGGTGATGGTGGTGATGTGGATGGTGGAATTTGTCCGAGACGGTTGAAATGGGGGGTAGGGGTTGAAGTGGAGTTAAGGTGGTGTATGTGCCGCTCATGCCCATCCCGGGCGGGGATGTATCACACGGCATGCTCATGGCGTGATGGAGGGGAAGAGACAGCTCTGGTCGGTAGTCTCCGGCCCCGTCCAGAATCGTTGCCATGCTGGACACCATGGCTGACCGCGACGACGCCGCAGCCAAGTCCTGATGCAACCGCAGCGAAGCCCCCGCGTTCCGATTGTGATGGGGGCTGTGGCTGTTCATCAAGTCCTGGTCATGGCTTACTCCGCCATGCAGATTGCCAATGCTGTCCATTGTCATCTCCGGGTTCATGGCGTAAGCATCCAGATCCTTGGCCAGGCATCGATAGGCGTTATAGGCAGTCTTCATTCAGTCCATTGATTTGTTGAATGCTTTGTGCCGGGATGGGTATTTCCTTCGCTTGGTTTTCTCTAAGGCCTCTCGGTTTTTTTCCAATAATAAAAAATCACCGATCTCTATCAGACGGGCCAGTGCTGAGTCTTCCTATATCCATGTCCGAGCCCTCTCCTCCTCCTACGTATTCTGTTTGGGCAGCTGGAGCTGTCCAGGATGGGCTTGCTGAACGGACAGCCTAACCCGCTGGTGGGGGAGGGGACTCGCGGATACGGAAAGAAAATACGACCACCCACAGTGGCGCCTTGGTTCCAACCAGAGTCTCTCATTGGTTGCTTCTATTCGCGTTCATGGGCAGACATCCAGTGAGATATAAGGGTTGGTTGAGATTTATACGCATCTATTGCATCTGGGGTGTAATGTCAGAAAGTCTGTGTGCCTTCTGAACTCTCTGTACAACCCGGTCATCGCATGGAATATTTCCTTATTCAACTTTACTTTTCCTTTAAACTAATTAACGTGTTAGTTTCATAATGGTCTAACAAGTCAAACTGGCCATATTGAGTTATTAATTAATATTGTAATACTACGGATTTTGTCTGTTTAAGCCAATGCAAATGTTTTGTTATTAGAGTGATTTTATGCAAAACATTTGCATTGTCTGTTTAAGCCAATGCGAATGTTTTAATAATAACAAAACATTTGCATTGTCTGTTTAAGCCAAATCCAGGATGGCATTTGTATAATACTGTGCAGTTATTCAGTCTTCCCAAACATATTTGGTGATGTGGATGTCTATACTGGGCTATGTTGTGCTAGTAAACTACAGTGTTTCCCGGGAAACCCATTAATCTAATCCGACGACCCTATAATCAACGAGATGAAAGATATCTCAATTTGCAGACCTTTATAATCTACGGTAACTGTGGACTGTTGGGACCTGACCAAGCAACATTCCTAAACAAGTGCAATGTTTGTTTCTATGTGCACTATCTCAAACTAGATTAAATTATCAGGGAAAACACGTGCATACGCAATTACCTGTTTCTCACAAAAGGAGTTGGGCTATTCTGTAAGAAAAACAGTTCTACTTCATTTTGCATTATTCATCAGATATTTCCTATAGTGGTCTTTTTGCGACCGTATTCACGTATGCACGTCTACTTATCCACCCCTATAACTTGCTTGTGTACTTCACATCTTTGTCTTTCAAACCGGCAGGCAGTTGACACTCAGATGTCTAAATTCACCATTATAATTAGGTGACACATAAACGTTTAGAGCACCAAGAGAGATGACACAAAGAAACGGCATTGGTCACATTTGGCTTCAACAGAACAGCTTTAGAGTAACAGATTTCTCCGAAGCCGCGGTTGCTTTGGGTCAGATTGGCTATTTGGTTTGGAAGTTGCGCAGATGTTGCTTTTGTTTAAAGACACTGTAATTAAGGAAGGGGGACAGAAGTCTGTGTCTGAAAAGCGTGACCTATTTTCCTTTTGATCAGCTGTCAAAGGAAGAGCAGGGGGTCCCTTCAAGCATCGGCCTTTTCCAAAACTTTCAGCTGGCAGCAGACGAGACCGCAAATTGGGGAAACAACAGTATTGTCAGTTACCTGGGAGGGAGGCCTTTCCCCTATTGTTGGTGACTCGGAGAGCGCGTGCCGTGTGCCCCCTTGCCTCGAGACAATTACCGTTCAAGCATGTCACGATTGAATGTTGGAACAGTTCATGCTCGCATTTTTAGGCTTTTTGTTTTGTTTCTAAGTTGAAACGTCAACGTTCAAAATGCATTGATAAGTTAAAGTATATGTCAACAAGTAGCAGATGTTTAAGTGGCCCTAACTTTAGAAAATGCACTGCCTTTAGCACGCATTGTTTTCCAGTGTGGGCAAACAGAAATGGATCCTTTGCTCACAATAAATTATAATACTTTACTAAATGCAGTAAACTGTTACCTCTGAGATTTCAATGCAAATAACGCTTGTCTAATAATTTATAGTTTAGGCCTTTCTAGCAATGTAAAAAAACAAAAAATAACTTATAAATAACCGACCTGCAAAGTTAATTATGACCAAGATTATGAAGTTGACAAATATAATGGTATAAATAAATCGTATACAGTTGCTACCCAAGACAGACAATCAAGTAGGACTACAGAAAGTGCAAAAAAAACTGCCACATTTGCAAATATAAAAAGCAACCCGATACTTTTTCATTCTTAAAATGTACAGGTAATAAAATGTTCAGCTAATACAAGACCCTGTGCGGATGGTAGTTTCGAAACCCAGAGGAAAGGTAAAGTCTAAACGACCAGCCTGAATACCTCTGGGTCGATTGGAATTTTTTTTCCCTTCTTTCATTTTTGTCCTGGTCTCTCTTGCCATCTGCTCGGTAAGTGCAATAGTATCGATTAAAATCATTGTGCAGCAGAGCCCACGCTAATCTATACCGTTACTGGCAATCAGTTGGCGCTTTGCATTGCATCTGTCCCCACGCTATACGAGCTAGAGAGCCGATGGGAGTCCATGACCTGGCACTTTACTGTCCTGTTCCGCCGGTTCAGATTGCGTCAGGTAAGTGTGCGACATTACATTGTTTCATACGACCCTGTTGTTGTTGTCGTTCGGGTGCGGTGAATAAACATGTAACGAGCAGCCCGTGAATGTATGAGTTGAGACCTGTTTGGGTAAGCTCTGGATACGGGTGTGTGTGTGTGTGTGTGTGTGTGTGTGTGTGTGTGTGTGTGTGTGTGTGTGTGTGTGTGTGTGTGTGTGTGTATGTGTGGAGCGGTAGGGCCTGGGTTATGCAGCGCGTTCATAGTACTTGACCGACTGTTCAGGAGATAAACACTTAGTCCACAGTGAGGATGTAGCCTCACTTAAACCCAAAGTAAATATTTTAAAGCGCCTCATTTAAGTGGAAAGTGGTCTGATTTAAAATGAATAAAATGCCGACCTGTATTTTTAAGTATTTATGTATTATTGTGGGGTTGACATTAGTACAGCATGTAGGCTATATATTATCACTTAGGCGAATTGCTTGGTCACTGAATGCTATAGAAATAGTTATATATATATTGCTCCTTAAAGATCCCACTTAAATTCCCAAAATGATTCAAAATGATGGACCAAATATTTCTATGTTTCCAATGTACTTTTAACTCAATTAGGCCTACTTTATATAATATTTTAATCAAGAGGCCTGTTATCAGACCATTGGTTTTTATCATGAAAATGAATAGCCAATGATTACTAGCTTTACAATTTAAAATACGATTTAAATTACAAACAGTTAAACATATATGGTATTCTTTTTTGTTCTGCACGGTATGAATCCGAATGGTCTAATTTTCAACGGGAGACACTTTTAATGTATAAAGTTGACAATAAGTTTTAGACACTATTTCGCATCCTCCTCTTCGTTTTATTCTGCTCTCTCCCTCCTTTTCACTCTCTCCAATCTTTAATATGCGACCTCATTTTTGTCATGCTAGAAATCTGCTCTAACGAGGCCACAATATAATATGTTTTACTCGTCAGTAGAAGACATTAAAGTAATTAATATCTAACTGAAGTTTGACCCCAGCGCACCGGCACATGCCAAGTCAATTTGATGGATTTGCAGAACTATTGAGCATTCCGAGTACACATTTCAAATGAGTTCAAACGTGTTTTAAGGATCTGCATAAAGTCCTATATCGTTTAATATGATTAAGTCTGTGATAACCGGTTTTAATAAACAAATGACCATTTGGTGCTGCTACAGTGTTGAATGTTGATTTCCTCAATTTAACAAAAATATTTAGACTACTCGGTTGTGTTCTATCTTAATAACCTGGGATAGGACATTGATCGATGTAGTCGGTGGATATTGTTGGTGACTTAGAAGTACGTGAAAGCTGTAGCAGTGGCATAATATCAGAGTATACCGGGTATACAAGCCTTAGTGAGATATTTTCATTGGTAATTTACAGTCAGGTTAAAACAGTGAACAAATGCGTTCAGATAATGCTCTTCTGATTATGACAGAGACATGTGCATAATCATGGCATTATATTACCAAGAATATGATTTGACGTGATATTTTTCCTAATCAGGCATAAATCACGATATCATATGTGATTGTGACCTATAATACAGATTAGTCAGGTCCATCACACTGACACAGAAGTGCGGTAGTAATTTACGAGCAGGAGGACAGAGGCAATCCTCTCTCTCCTCTCAAAGCCATGATTATTTAATCGGTTGTGTGGTCTTTCAATCATAACATTTAATTTAGCTATTGATTCATGAATAACAGCAACAATTTGACCAAAAGTGATCAAAATCTCTGTCTGCTAAGTTATTTGGAGTTCATTAAACATATTGCAAAATTGTACTTTACCCTATAGGCAAACGTTGTTCTTGCAGGCAATATTGGCTTAGTTCTGGGGCTGTCGGAAACCGGTGTAACCCTGCGACTCACTGTATTTATTTATCCCTTGCCATACACACGTTAACACTACAGTAGCCTATAGGTCGAAAAAAAATATTATAACGAATATGCCAGAATGAGCCGCGACATCTAGCTGTGTAATTTGGTTTACTTTATGAATAAAATAGGATATGATTGTTGCTATTCTTGATATTTTAATGTTATTATAACACGTTTGTCATACTCAATCATACTAAATGTAATGATGAAAACGAAATGTAAACGATACCCTACAATTCTTTTGGACTACACTATATCTCAGGCAGTCATAAAACAGATAAAGTTGCTTGCAGAATCTGGAAATGCTGTGTTACAAAATCCTCTTCACCATATCATAGTTTGTCGTCGAATAGCCCTGGCCAGTTTTATTATGGCGATTTGAAGGTCATAGTGGCGTGGGGCCTCTTTACAAGCACGGGACATTAGACGTCAAAACACAGGGGTCATCCAAGATCATAGGTCAGGTCCTCAACTCGAGCCATCTGACCTCCCAAATTTGCATATTAAACCCTTTTCGAATAGCTGGCTTTTTCTACTGAATATCTTTTTAAAAATTCCTTTTTTAATATAGAATTCAGGTCTTCATTTTATTACAATATTGTAATGTAGGCCTATATTTCAAAATTAGTTAATTCACATATTTCGTATGTTTAAACATTATTTCATATTAAAAATACAATCAGCAAAGCCCTACTGTAAGGAAAAAAACATTATTGTCGTGCTCATAATATTATAGAGATACTGTTTATATTATTCGACTGCATTTAAACTCTATGTGTGTTCATTTTAATACACAATCTTGAATCCAACTTTCTTAAGTGGGTGTGTTTAAAACGCCGGGTATATCAATTACGACAACGATCTGAATTGTTTTACGTATTATGTATTCATCCTGTCTTTTGTATACAAATATAATTTTCCTTTATTTGACAAAAACAATAGGGAAGTGTACACAAGAGAAGTTCAGCTGAAAGGTGTTTCGATGAAAGAGCTTTGCGCCGGATTCGAACCGCTGCTGCATCAGTATATGTGCATCAGTATATGTCCACCAGTATATGTGCACCATTATATGTGCACCAGTATATGTGCACCAATATATGTGCACCAGTATATGTGCACCAGTATATGTGCACCAGTAGCCTTTATGCGCACCAGTATATGTGCACCAGTATATGTGCACCAGTATATGTGCACCAGTAGCCTTTATGCGCACCAGTATATGTGCACCAGTATAGGTGCACCAGTATAGGTGCACCAGTATATGCGCACCAGTATATGCGCATCAGTATACGTGCACCAGTAGCCTTTATGCGCACCAGTATATGTGCACCAGTTTATTTGCACAGCTCAGACCACTGGACCATGGCAGGTCCAACAACTTTTCATTTCGACAATTCTCACTCATTTTTTAGCTGCATATAAATAGTTATGGGTTAAATAATTAAAATAATCGAGTCGATTCGACAATCCACCAAAACATAGCCTATTGAGATCAAATATAATACTATGGCGTTAATTCTGAGGTGTTTTCTGCACCATAGCGTATATCTACTTACTGTTCGACAATAATGTTTAGACTATAGACGCTGTGTGTAATCTATACCACTTTTAGTTTAAAATGGCTGTCAGTGTATGTGTTTAGCGTAATACCTGTGTCCTGTGTGGTTCGCTCAGCGGGATAATATAAACACTCTCGCCCTGACTCCTGACCTTTGATCTTTCACCCCCTCTGTCCCACAGACCACCAAGCTGCGCCCTGACCAGACGCCACAGCCAATCAACGCCGGCACAAGACCGCAGACCAAAACTCAAACGTCACACATAGAACACAAGAATATATAGATTAAACATATAGAACACATGAACACATCCAGATTAAACATATAGAACACATTCAGATTAAACATATAGAACACCTGAACACATCCAGATTAAACGTATAGAACACATTCAGATTAAACATATAGAACACCTGAACACATCCAGATTAAACATATAGAACACATTCAGATTAAACATATAGAACACCTGAACACATCCAGATTAAACATATAGAACACATTCAGATTAAACGTATAGAACACCTGAACACATCCAGATTAAACATATAGAACACATTCAGATTAAACGTATAGAACACCTGAACACATCCAGATTAAACGTATAGAACACATTCAGATTAAACGTATAGAACACCTGAACACATCCAGATTAAACATATAGAACACACGTTCAAGAACAACATTTATGCTTCCTTTGTTTAACCACTTAGCATTTACATGTAATGAATCAGTATTGTTCAATTACTATAATTCAAATATTATTACAGTATTTTGTGAGATTACAATTTTCATGTAATTGTACAAATCATGATTGTCAACAATACATACGAAATTACCTGCAATATCAAGTGTTTTACAAATATTTTGAAACCAGATCTTGATGGAATTGATTAATAATCTCAAGGTAAAAATTGACTGAACTGCTCAAATCTATTTGCTTTAAATGTAATAACAAAATACATAAAGAGGGTTCAGTCTGCTGTATCGGATAAAGTAATATTTAATCTCATCTGGATCATTGTGAAATGTCATGATTTTGCCTAATCGCACACTAATTAATAACTATTAGTTGTTAAAAACACATATTCCCATTGAATAGTAACTAGGTTGCAGTCTATGGGGGTCAGCCTACTGTAAATGAGCATGTACACACACACACACACACACACACACACACACACACACACACACACACACACACACACACACACACACACACACACACACACACACACACACACACACACTGAGATAGACCCATCACCTCACCACACTTCTGCACACAGAAATCCTGATCTGACGAATCACTCATTGTCACGTTGCACCAATAAGAATTTCCTCAGAGAAAGAGCTTTCATCATCATCTTACTGTTGACTGGGCTGTGGGCTATTGTGCTGTGATTGAATTAGCATGCAGGCTCCTCCCACAGCTCACTAACTTATTTTATCTACTGAACATTAATAACGACAAGACCTTGGGCATCTGTCTGCGAGTTAAACCTGGTCATACATTTCTCCATCAAGCCTTGTTGTCATCCTGGCATTTACAAAAGTCAGTTGGGAATTCATAAACAACAGGAGTAACTTAGACACACACATACCTGATTGTGTGTTGGCCCCAATCCTTTCTCCTCATCGGTATGGTATAAACACAATTATATATAAGTTGAGATGGGTTCATAGCAGATTGATGATCATATCAGTCTCATTTACTTTGTTTTAATTCATCACAATTACCACCGGAAAGAGAATTAAATAACTGTATGTCTTCATGACTGAAAGCTATACATCAAAGTTCTTTTTGACATAGATACAGAATTTCTTGAGGAAAGTGTAAATTATTTTATATTGTGAACAAAAATGATTAGGATGGTTGAATCATGAGAGCTGATGAGAACCAGATCAACCAGTGTCATCTAGAGTTGAACTCAAATAATAAATAGGTTATCACATAATTTCACATGAACTTTCAATTTTCAAGTACAAATACAGTGGATAAAAGCAGCAGGGAGGGGTTCCTTTGAATTATGTGTGAAATATTCACAATATCCAGAATAATTGAAGTGATTAATAATGATTTCCACCCAACAGAATTCCACCATAACTTCCGGCTTGCAGTATGATCTAAGGTCAGGGGTCATGCGAATGCTGATAAACTGTAAATTGTGTAATCTGTTCCCACAGTAGCTGTCAATATGTATGTGCATGTGTGTGTGTGTGTGTGTGTGTGTGTGTGAGAGAGAGAGAGAGTGTGTATCTGTGTGTTTTCTGTTCTTTCAGCAACTGTCTATTTATTCAGAATAGCCCCCTAAGTTATGTCACAGCCCCCCACGACCCATCACCACTCTGGGGAGTCAAAGGTCAGGGGTCAGAACATGTGAAATGGCGTGTGCCGGGCATTGTGTGTGTGTTTTGTCTTTGTGGTTTGGGCTGTTGGGTAGGCCGGGCTCTGCTTAAACCACACCACTGGTGTGACTGATCAACTGTGAACACAATCGCCTAAAATGAGTCCAAAACTGAGGTGGCTGAGTACCAATTGTACTAACGTTTAAATTCTTATGAGTTGCCAGATATCTACTCATCTAGTATTTGCGGTCTAACATTTGTGGTTTATTATTTGGGATCAAATGTTTAATGGAGGGGAGATCTAACATTAAAACTTACATTAATTAAATAATGAAGACATCATACTTGTGAATGATAGTGATTTAAAATGCTAAGTGAAAAAAGAAATTAAACATTAACATATATATGTTAACTAATAAAACTAAATGACTACACACTTTTGTTGATAAAGCTGACATTTATTTGACACAAAAATCTGCACTTCTCCAGAGCACTTCCTGGTGTACAACACCATGCCTTTACATTCACAACACTGGAGGATTGGAGGCTACCTTCTCCTGATTGACACATGATTAATCCAATCACATTCAGTTGTTTCTAGTGGCTAAATTGTCATTTTGTATGTGCCCCTGTAGCTTAAACAGAATAGTGATACACTGATCCATATATCAAAACTAAAGTAATTCGAACTTAAACATATTCCCACAGACACATTACACAATTTAGCAAAAAAAACTGACAAAGGAACTGAAATATTGCAAAAATATTCAAATACAATTGAAAAATGATGACAAATTGGGGCAATCTAGTTAGATATGTACTGGCTCAAACAGAAAAGACATTTTGGAAAATTATAAAACTATGTCCAAGTGTTATCATCCTCACAAAAACAGGAGAAATATGAACACTCCAACAACATTGATTAAACGTTTCATTAGGATATCGTAAAACCCAGTCTAGTAAGAAATGTCATTTGATTATGTTATTGATTACATTTACACTACATTCTCAAATGTGCTTTTACTGGTTGATTTGCATATAAAGGTGGGCTCTCAACCAACCTCTACATAAAAATATTGCGGAATATATATATATATATTTCTAATATATTTATTTCAGTGTGCTAGATTTAGTTTCATTTGAATATATTTAATTAAGTGTTTTGAAAAACCAGGTCCCATATCAGTTATTTTCAGGGCGGATTATATGTGTCATTGACAATAGAAACCGTAGAAGAAGACAAGTAAAGAGAAAAGAACAAAAACAGTAACTAAAAGCTCTTCCTCAAGGGGCAGTTAGACAGATGGAATATAAGAGAAGAAGAAGATTGGCCATGAAGACAGACAAAATATAAATAAAGAAGATGTGCCATAAAGACAAAGAGAGAGTCAAAGGTAGGCAGAGGAATAAAAAGGAGGAGACACATAGAGAAGGACAGAGGGAACGAAGAGAAAGATGAAGAAAGACTGATGGAGAGGAAGGAAATGTCATTCCTCATATTAAGCTCTATATTTTCTGCTGGTTTAACTAACACAGAGGCATTTACTTCAGTCTACAATTCTGGTTCGGTTGACATGATATGCTTTACACACTATTCTACTCATTATTTAATAAGTCATGTGTCTATCTTTAGAGGCTGAGAAATATTTCTCTAATTTCACGTTTTTTATATGACAGAACGAGCCGAAGCTCAAACATTTCTTGTGAATAGTTCCGTTTGATTTTAATCAATCCCTGTGCCTGCTGGCATCCTAGCAGAAACCAGACCGTTTTTTGCATTAAAGCAGTACATTTAAGTCATAGACTCTCTTGCAAGTCTTTAGTAGTTCCTTGAACTGCTTCTTGCGTTTTAGGAAGCATCTGATAAAAGTGTTGTGATATTAGCTTCGCAGAAGCTTTGGCCACAGCAGCTCATTCATGCCATGACAGAGTAGATAAATAGCGTCTTTTAGAGGCTGTGAGAACAGATCAATCTGTACATAGATCCAAGACTAAAATTCATAGATCCAAGACTAAATTCTACGGTTATAATTGAAATGGTAACATAACATCAACACACCATAAAACTATACAGTTATCGGACACTAAAATGTGACACACAGACAGATTGTTTTTGGCAGATTTGTCTTTATCATCATTTTAGGATGACATCTTAATCTCAATACAATTAAATATGGATATGTAGACTAATACATATTTATATTGACATATAACAACAAAGACCAATAAAGGCCAGATAAACTCAAAGATGCCCGAGAAAAATAGCTATTTGAAATCAGTTTTGATAACAAAAATAGTTTTGTTCTCTAAATGACATTCCCTATTATTTACATAACTCTAAATTAATTATAGAGTTTAGCAAAGGTTACAGAGGAGGACCAACGATAATATTCTGAATGGCCGTGTCAGACCAATCGGATCAGGGCTGAAAAAGAACTAAAGTAATTAGACGTGATGTGATTGGTCAAAGCTCGAATTAGTAGGAAGAGTACGGAAATGCACTTGTCTGCGTAAATATAGCCCTATGGAATGCAGAGATACACTACATTTCCAAAAGCACAATATCGTTTCATCCATAGAAAAAGAAGTGAATAGGACCGAAATTCCCATTTGGTAATTCACACAGGCAGCCCAATCACGATCTAGATTTTTTCAGCCCTATTCGATTTTTTTTTCATTGTTTTTCTAATAAATCAAATTATTTCAGAAAATGCTCTGATATGAAAATATTCAACGTGCATGGCCTAAAGCTCATATACTGAAACAGGTCATAATTGGTAGGCCTGTTGAATCGCTGCCTACCGGAGGCTAATTTGCAGTAAAACTGCTCCGGCTCCGAACCCTCCCCGGGAATCATCCCAAATGCTCTTCCTGAGCGAAATACACTATTACTAATAAGTAGTAAGTTTGCAGCTTACAGCATATGTGGTGACCGGTTAACAGGCACACACACGTGCATGCACGCACACACACGCGCACACACAAACAAAACAGCACATGTGGTGACCGGTTAAAACACACACACACACGCACACACTGGAATGATGACATCAGACCTTATCGAGAGTTTTCCAGGACGACAATTGACACTGAACAGGAGTGAAATCCAGGTGCAGGCCAGGAACATGTCTGTGAAGTTCTGTGGGCCGTGATGAACAGGCCTACAAACATGTCTGTGAAGTTCTGTGTACAGTGATGAACAGGCCTACAAACATGTCTGTGAAGTTCTGTGTACAGTGATGAACAGGCCCAGGGACATATTTCTAAACATACATACTGGTACAAGCAGACTGATTACATCCATGGTGCCATTTCGCCGTTGGTCGTCTGAGCGTGCAAGTTAAGTAACCTTTATCCCCCTCTTTTAGCATTGTTCATATATTCTCGACTGGGGCAAATACTGGATTGAAACTACACTTAATGTTAGTAAAAAGAGCAATGCAAATAAGAATGTATTAAAATACATACAATCTCAATCACCTATAATGAACGGGATTTATCACAAAGGAATCAGACACACGGGGTAAATGTAACCTCATCTCCACCTAAAGTGCCCCTATATGGTCCCGATCCAAGAGTTAAGCGTACAGACCTAAACATCTAAACACTTAAATAAACAAGTAATGATATGCCCTTCTAAATCTATTAACGCGTTAGAAACGTTTGGTCTCAAAACATTTGTAGGAATCCTCGACTTGAAGTTGTAGTCAGGGAGACGCATTATTCTGTAAACCTCCTATTCTAAGATTGATGAATAATATGTAGTACTTACAGTAATCTGATAAATAATATGTGGTTTACATGTAGATAATCTATAAGCACAATCACTTAAACACCTCAGTTAGTCATGATATTCCAGGTGTATACGCGAATATGTTGATGACATAGGGGACATATTAGGCACATACATGACACAGACTGCCATTTTCAGGGACCTGTTTTGGCTGGACAGCGGCACTTCACAACCTGTGGCAGGAAAAATCCCAGAACGCATCTTTAATGTATAAACATTTTCTAGGGCCAGTTTAATCCCATTTCCATGATTTGCTGTGGGTTCATTGTTTAAATGTTTTGGATCCTAAAAGAAATTAAAATCTCCAGAGGATATTGGTATTTACCATTACGACTTTTAACAAACATATAACATGTTGGCACCGGAATAAACTAAATACGATGTATTATAATATCAATAATGCGCTCTTCTTTCTGCGTCTGTCATATATCTTTTGTTATAAATAAACCATAGTTTCGATATAAGTAAGAAGTAATGTTGAATCTAATCTAATTAAACCATAGTTCTGATATAAGTAAGAAGTAACGCCAAATCTAATCTAATTAAACCATAGATTTGATATAAGTAAGAAGTAACGCCAAATCTAATCTAATTAAACCATAGTTTAGATAAAGACAGCGTTGTAGGTGTGGCTATTTGTTGCTATGGTTGCGTTGTTGTAATTTTGCCGCGGCGAAGCCTAGAGCTAGCGAGCAGCAACATGTTCATGGTTACCTGCTGAAGTTGCTGAGCAGCCGGCTGTTTGCCCTATCGTTATCCAACGACTTCCTGTTCAGAGGACCGGTAAACAACCAGAACATTTAGCCTTGTTGTCAGAGGTGGTCCAGACCGTGACGACCTGGGCCGGTTCTAGGCACAGTGTGACAGAGTTAGCTTGATCAACCCCTCAGTGTGCATCTTATAAAGCAGTTTGAACTCGGCCGGCAGCTGGTGAGACTCCTGCCACTTAGTGGTGAACTTGGTGCCCTTCTTGTCGTAGTAGTGGTAGGGCAGTTCCTTGCCTGTGTTGGGGTCCCAGCCGAAGGGCCAGAACCCGTAGAGGTGGACCTCCTCACACATGGCAGAGGCCAGAGTGTACATGAGGATCCCCGTGCTCAGACGCTTGGGGGATAGCTGCTGGGTCTTCCAGTATCTAACACACACACACACACGTTAGAACAATTTATACTTGGTCTTCCAGTATCTAACACACACAGAGACACAGAGACACACACAAACACACAGACAGACAGACAGACAGACACAGAACGGTAACATAGATAGAGCCATATGACACAGAACGGTAACATAGATAGAGCCATATGACACAGAACGGTAACATAGATAGAGCCATATGACACAGAACGGTAACATAAATAGAGCCATATGACACAGAACTGTAACATAGTTGTAGCCATGACAACGTGCGGGCATGTCCTAGTTTTACTACACTTCTGAGGACCAAAAACGAAGTGCAAATATGAGAATATATGTGTTTATGTGTGTTATAATTATGAGTGTGTGTGTGTATTTGTACTTCCTCCAACATTAAATTATCTATTTAAAACAGTGGTTTATCACATTCCCCATTGATAGAAAATGTGATTGTCCCATCAACAATATATCTATAAGACTAAACTTACCAATATGCACAAACGACAGGTGTCTTAAGGTGGACCGAGCTTGTCAATATACACAAACGACAGTGAGGTGTCTTAAGGTGGACCGAGCTTGTCAATATACACAAACGACAGTGAGGTGTCTTAAGGTGGACCGAGCTTGTCAATATACACAAACGACAGTAAGGTGTCTTAAGGCTAAATAAGATTTTTAAGTTGAACAGTTTTGTCTGAGCAGGTTACTCTAATGGAATAGAGGGAGATTACTGTACAGCCACACCACGTCCCTAATAGCATTCTATTCTCTAACACAGTGCACTTGATTTGACAAGGGTTCTGGTCAAACGCAGCACAGAATATAGGGAATAGGCTGATGGTTGGGACAGGCTCTTCTGAAAGCAACAGCCCGAGTTAAGCCCCCTTTTTACATCTCTTTCTGTACCGGTCCCATTCAGCGACAGATCCCTTGTCGTTGTAAGCTGAGACCTTTCCCTTTTAAATCCTCCCTTTCCATATCATACAGCTCAGTACAGGTCAATACGCTTATGATCCATCCAGGGTAGGTAAATGCAGGCATGTAGCTTATCATTGATGCACGTCATGTTTCCAGATATCACAACAACGATGGTATTGTTAGGGAAACAACAAGCTGCGCGATGTGAAAGAAATTGGATTAAAACGTTTTTGTTTTTGTAATCTATTTGTGAGTAGAACTAACACAGTGATCTCCTGTAACACAGTGAACTAACTGTTGAAATGAGGCAAAAACGTGAGTAAATGAAGGCTACGAAGTAAGCAGACAAATTCTATTCCAGTCATTACAGGAAGTACACTCAAATTACAGCAACATTTATTTTACGGGCAATGAGGAAACATTTTGATTGTAATTTGAAGTACTTTCTGAATTCATTGGGATTGAAATCGATACCGCAGTGATTTTAGGCCCAAACAAAGCTGTTCTGGCCGCTCGTGGTGTGGACAAGCGACCTCTAAAAATGTATGGTGTGCTTTATTTCAGCGGTTCCCTGTGCGTTACGTGTACAGATGAAGGACAACCAAACCACCTCACCTAGTCACTTGTGTCGTGCGGTCTTACCTGTTGATGTAATGCATGATGTTACCTGGCCACGCCAGCCGCACCTTCAGCTGACCTCGGTGCTCCACGAAGAAGTCCACCAGTGTCCTGGTTACCGTGGCAGACGTGTGGAAGAAGAACGCCGGGATCCACAGTATGGCCCCGTCCAGTTTCTTCAGACTCAGGAAGAAGTTGTTCCTGTCCTGGATGGTCAACAGGTTGTTGTAATACTTCTCCAGGATGCTGGGGTTGAAGGTCGTGAGGTTGGTCCTCCGGCCCACGTCCCGGCGGAAGACTTCCGTGGGAGCAAAGTTGCAGCGGAAGACAAAGTCAAACCTCTCGATCTCCGGACCGCACCGGCTTCCCGTGAGGATGCCACTGTTGCCCACGATGGCGCACACGTTGTAGTGCTTGTGGACGATGGGAGAGGCCTCCGGGAGCAGGGACTTGAAGTTCTCACCGATGGAGAACACGTACTTGTGGCTGGAGTAGTCGTAGTGCATCAGCTGGCCCACGCGGACCGCGCTCCGGGTCAGGGTGAAGTTGTGGGCGATATCGATATACCGGGAGATCGCTTTCCTGCGGGGGATGGAGATGTCAGACATAGGCCGGAAGCTTGGTCGTAGTCGCAACCACGTTTAAGAAATGTCCACGAACTGATTGATAACCCTGAACGTTTTACAGTTGGATCTAAAATAGTTAATGGATTCTAAGATTATTGTAGGTAGTTTCATGACCTTCCCATTTGACAAACATTTTGTTCAGGTGTGTGTTGTGTCCCCGGCATGGCTGATTCACCTGTGTTCTGTATAGGCTGTCCTATTATATCTCCATTTGGAGGCGTTCTCCTGCAGGCCCTCAGTCAGGGCGTCTGTCAAAGGGGTGAAGGCAGGGTCCAGATACTTCTGAGCCAACTGTGACCTGTGGGACAGAAACCAACACACACATGTATGGAACCAGATTCCAAAACAAAAAACGGCTAATGAAAATCCTAATTAGTTTGTCTAGGTCTGGGATGCCAAAACCTATTCCCGGAGATCTACAGCCCCTTAAGTTCTACCTAACCCCAGTTCTGACTAACCCGTAGCTTCACATCTAGCTAACTATTTCAATCGGATGTGCAAAATTATGCTTTGAGGTTACACCTACAGAAGGTTATATCTCCAGAAACAGAGTTTAAATCTCCAGAAACAGGGTTGGAGTTAAAACATGAGGGTAGATCTCCAGAAACAGAATATTAAGCAGCCCTAGTCTACAAAGCGGATGATGAAGCAACGTCCTGCTGACATTAACAACCACAGATGTGTTGTGTCTGTTGGTGGGGGGGATATGCCTGCACAGTTGGTTCTGATCTAACTGACTAGAAAGCACCAAGTAAGCTGTTAGCAGCAGGCCTCCTCACCTTCATCTTCTTCCTGACTATCTATCCCACACTCTTTTCTCTTTCAATTTGCTCCACCACCTTCCTCTGCTGTCCTCCACCCTCCGCTTAACTCGCCTCTCCTCCATCCCACCAACCCCTCCTCAGATGTCCCTTTAGAAGAACTCTCTTTGAATAACTTGGTTGGATTCCAAGTGGACACTTTTAATTAATTCACAGCCCAAAAGGGAGGGATGTGGATAGAACTAAAAGTGGTTCTTCTACAAGGTAAAACAGTTTTTTTGTCTTGCACTTGACAGTTTACCTTGGGTTCAACCTGGAACCCAAAAGTATAAATAGTTGTCCCACAGCGACAGCAGTAAAACCCATTTGAGAATGTGTTTGCTTAGAGTGTGATGTGAAAAGCACAGGATGCCTGTCCTCCCCAGTTCTCCCGCTACGTTCTAGGATGAACGTGTGGTTCCAGTGAGCACGTTTAGCAATATCATGTAAGCCAGCAAGCAAACACTGCCTGTTGTGGTTTAGCGAGAGGATAGCATGATGTACACACACTGCCCAGTGGTGTCCCAAACAGGCATGCACCCTACTCCCTTGTTCCCTCTCTCCTGGTGCTCAACACTAATAGGGGGTAGGGTTCCAGCTGGGACCAGACTCTGAAGGGGTTGCAGTGCTTGTTATTGGCTTGTTCAACCGTTGGGCTACCTGATGTCAATGGGTTGAAAGATGTCCTGATGGTATCGCACTTGTGAAGGTATTGGACCATGGCTGTGGGGATAAAACACGGAGTATTATGACTCCAGGGTGTTGGAGAAGCCCTTCATATACAGTATATGACATGGCATTCTGTTACTTCACCTGCTGTTCTAAGAAAATACTCGGGAAAAAGATCTGAACAGAGAAAAAAAATACTTGATTGATGTGCAATTTGATATGCAACCCAATATACACCTCATCTATCCAAATGTGAAAAGCCGCCTAGTGTCTGGTCAAATAGGCCTAATACAAATTAATACACTAAGGAAATTAAAAAATGCAGGTACTGTTGGATAGATATCTGTCCCCTAAAACCAGTTTCCGGTGTTTCTGCAAAATGGCTCCCACCCTTCCATAACCTTGGCTGCAACACAGGGGGGAATGATTACTGGGTGGAAATGAATCTTCAGCCGTGCACGTGTAAATCAGGACCGAGGACAGCTCCCCGGAGCCAGACAGCACAGCTAGGGCCTCACATCTGCACGTCCACGACCTCTGGAGCTGCGCTTATTGTTTCTGACCACCCGGGGAGTAAATGATGCTCTGTGTTCCGACCGGGGGGCCGGATGGTTCTACTGGGTTCGGCTGTTCATTGGGTTCAGGGTGCATATCATAAACAAGAGCGCCGGTGACACACATAATCAATAGCAGTGGGACATATGGATTTGTTGATTATTGATATAACCGAATATGATGAGAGAAAACCAATGGAGGCGTGACATATTCCCTTTCACAACCTATAGGCCTTTTATGGACCCATACTAGCATATACTAGCTCATATTAGCCTATACTAGCCCATACTAGCTTATACTGTAGCAGCATAAATCCTAAAAAAGCTCCTGCACCTAATATAAAACATCGGGTTAACAATGTGCGATTTTGTGAAATTAAATCACACTTGCATGTTGATAATACCGGTGTACATGTATGCTATAATAACGTGATATCCATGCACCGCATGCTACACGCACACATACAGCCCTAGTTCCTATTCCGTGATACTTACCGAAATCCTGCATGAAACATGTACATCCGAGGCCCCCCGGAATGTGCATATTTTGGGGTCGTGAACAGAAAGTCCTTCTTTATTGACACGTAGCTAATCAGAGACAGTATGAGCAGAGAGACGCTGAACACGACCAAACCCAGCACACTGGCGATGCGGACCATCCTGTCGGGTGGACAGAAGCTATGATGCGCATTAAGCGGAGGAGAGAAGCAGCCACATGTTTAGGAGGACCCGGTCCGGTGAAATGACATGTTGTAGTTCACAAGTGGTAATGGAGAAGCTGGAAAGACAGCGGGTGCAGCAGGGATCCTGTGAAATATGGCAGCCGGTTCTTGTGTTACGGCTCGGACTGGATCTCCCGGTACCATTCCGGACCCCGGCAGCGGGATCAGACGCCTATAATGGCGCACACATTCCGAATGTAATTAATGAAACCAAACGGATGCTTAAAGGAGCGGCCAACCCATGAATAGATCAAATCGTAAATAGGGTTTACAACCGATGAATATCCGCATGGAGTTGAGTCTCATAAGGATTACAAAACAGGACTTCCTTGCTGCTTTGTTTATGGATTAGAAGAATATGTCTCCACTAAGCCATGAACCACATTTTATTTTTATTTTATTTACATTGTAAATAGTTTTTTTTTACACATGACACTCAATAGTGCTCGTTACAGCCAGTCCTTCTCTATGCCTGTTCATAATAATAATTAATAACTATTAATGATAATTCCTTACATTTATATATATTTTTTCTGGGAACCCAAAGCGCTTTTAAATGGAAGGGGGAATTTCCTCAACCACCACCAATGTGCAGCATCTACCTGGATGACGTGACGGCAGCCATATTGCGCCAGAACGCAGAACACACACCAGCTTACTGGTGGAGAGGAGACAGTGATGATGAAGCCATATATATATATATATATATATATATATATGGGGATGATTGGGTGGCCATGATGGACAGAGGACAAGGGGCAAGTTTGGCCAGGATGCCGGGGTTACGCCCCTACTCTTTATCGAAAGACAACCTGGGGTTTTTAATGACCACAGAGAGTCAAGACCTCGGTTTAACGTCTCATCCGAAGGATACTGACATACTGAACGGAGTTTCCTTCAGGCTACTGGCATCTAAAAGCCTTCAAAATGGTCAGTTACACCTTTCTGACAGATCTAGAAGTCGCATCATCCTCTTCCTCCTGCCTCACATTATTGCCTCACCCCTCTAAGTCACTGGGACTCTGTTTGGAGCAGGAATCAAACCACAATCCTCAGCATTGCAACTTACATGCTTCTGCCAAATGAACCATATAGGACCACACTGAACCCTACAGGGTCACACTGAACCATACAGGGTCATACTGAATCATACATGATCATACTGAGTCATACTGAATCAAACAGGAACATACTGAATACAGCATTATACTGAACCATACAGGACCATACGGAGTCATACAGGAACATACTGAGTCATTCAGGACCATACTGAGTCACACTGAGTCATACTGAACCACACTGAATACAGCGTTATACTGAACCATACAGGACCAATTCTGAACCATACAGGACCATACTGAGTCATACTGAACCACACTGAATACAGCATTATACTGAAGCATACAGGACCATACTGAACCATACTGAACCATACAGGACCATACTGAACCATACAGGACCATACTGAACCACACTGAATACAGCATTATACTGAACCATACAGGACCATACTGAGTCACACTGAGTCATACTGAACCACACTGAATACAGCATTATACTGAACCATACAGGACCATACTGAACCATACAGTACCACACTGAATACAGCATTATACTGAACCATACAGGACCATACTGAACCATACTGAACCATACAGGACCATACTGAACCATACTGAACCATACAGGACCATACTGAACCATACAGTACCACACTGAATACAGCATTATACTGAACCACACAGGACCATACTGAACCATACAGGACCATACTGAACCATACTGAACCATACAGGACCATACTGAACCATACTGAATACAGCATTATACTGCTCCTCTCCCCTCCAATTCTCCCTGTTTCTCTGGTGTTATTTCCCTAAAGGTTCAGATCATGCTCTCCCATCACAGATAACAGAGAGCGGAATTGTTTTCCTGTAACTAAGGAAGTGATATCGTCTTCTCTAGGCAACTAGGGGGGGGGGGGCAGATGAGGATGTCAGCTGATCACATGTGACTTGATTGCTTTGAGTGTGTTTACAATACAGCTGCTTACTCCAAACTGATGGTAGATTGTGTCTTTTTGCATTCCCCTACCACATTAGCACCCAGATGAAAAAAGGACCGTCTCAGACCTAGAAATAAGGACTATATGTTCAGTACAGGAAAAAATATATTGTACATGAAGCACAATGTGATATGAAGAAAAATCACTTATGTTTGACACTAAGTTTCCAGAGGGAAGCAAAGATCAATCACACTTCTGAAAAATGCAAAACATATTACAGAGCACACACACAGCATAAGTACCACATCAAAATAAACCATTGCTGTCATTGTTGGGGAACCCTTTGACTGGCTTGGTTTGGGGACCCTTTTAGGAAGTATTTTCTGTTTCCTGTAGAACCCTGTTGTGTAAGAGTTACAGCCAAACAAATATGTGGAGTAATTTTAGTCAGTCTTTGAAAGATTGAAACTTTTTCAAAGACGGGTCAGGTACTCTGCTTCAAGTGAATTCCTTCCACCACCAGGACAGACAGAAGTTGACTGAAAGTTGGCCGATTTGTCCCAAACAGGGATCCCAAATGGGTGTGTGTTTGTGTGTGTTCTCATGGGTTTGCATTAGGCATTAGGCCCGTGTTTCTCTCTGTCCACGCTCGGACGCTCCTGTCACATCGGTGACTCAATGAGCCAGAAGAAGAGGCTGCAATCAAATGGCCATGAATCGTCCATTAGCCCCTTTGGGTTAATGACCTGGCCAAACTGCTTCCCACTGCACACAACATCACCATTAGTTTGGTTTTCAGCGCTCCTTGTCCGTCCCAAATGGCACCCCAGGCTCGTTGTAGGGCACTAACACTCCCCATTTGTACAGGTTAGAAGTAGGGCACTATGGTTGCCATTTGAGACATTCGGCTCATTGTATCGGGGGCACATGAGGGGGCGGAGCCTCCTACGCAGCTATTTGTTTTCTAAATGTCGCATAATCGAATGCCGTTCACTTCCTCACTACAGCTTTAAGTTCACTCGAAGTGCACGCATATAGAAGAACATGTATGGTCCTGTGGCTTGAACAATCCACCATCGACAGGTGATGTTACACGCTACATGTTACACGTTACACGCTAGTCCAAGCGTGAACTAACACACGCGTTGAACAGTGTTGAACTGGCGACATGATTGTGTGTCCTCTTTTAATTCACAGTGGTCCTGTGAAAAAATAAACCTGTGTTCAAATCCACACACTTCACGCAGAAGTCAATTAATAATCAATTACCATTAAGAGTCTGTCGATTGGGGGTCCATCTGGAGATTAACAGTACCTCCAAGGAGGAGAGGGAGGAATAAAAAGAGGAGGAGACCTGGGAGGAGAAACAGGACCAGGTCCCCACCAGTCTAGTGGTGACAGTATAGTTGCTGTGGAATGACAGAGGCACAGGTTCCAAATCGTGGTACCCTTCTAATGCATGTCCGGTTTTGGACTGCACCATTGGAATGCATTTTAAATACAGTACAGTCTCTGAGACATAGACCTAGACTTTTTCATAATTATTGTGTAAATGTTTTCAGCATTACTAAAGTAGAGTAGTGAATCGTGTTGTTTTATAGGTTCTAGAGACCTGAGAGTTCCAGAGACCTGAAAGTTCTAAAGACATCTTGGCCAGGTTCTAAAGACCCTTTGACCTCGATCCCTCCTCTCTGAATGTATCCTAGCAGCAGGCTTTGAGGAGAGACAGGGAGATAAATTGATGGAATCCAGTCAAGATTAATTGATGGAGAGATGCCCATATCATTTCTTGGTCTCTGACAGTAGGTTTCTCATTCACGCTATGTGTGTGTGCTGACTATTAAAGGAGTGATACCGGAACAATTGAACATTCCAACAACGTCCATTTAGTAAACATTAAAAACGGCAGTATTTCCCTCGGCTTTACCGAGGAACAGAGGAAACTGTCCCCAATGTGGTTCCTACGGCCAAGGTCACGTTCTGGAGACGAAGGAGAACATGAGCCGGACGTTTGATCATGGCTCCTGCGGGGGCTGAGGGCTGTGACACTGTCCGAGGGGGAAGAGTAAATGGACTTACTTTCAGACAGTGCTTTGTTATTTCATGAATAGAGAGTCGACTG
This sequence comes from Dallia pectoralis, assembly GCA_029465975.1. Taxonomy (NCBI): domain Eukaryota; kingdom Metazoa; phylum Chordata; class Actinopteri; order Esociformes; family Umbridae; genus Dallia; species Dallia pectoralis. The sequence goes on from CM055736.1 coordinate 20,101,731, forward strand.
GAGAGGCAGCGTGGCATCCGTCATGGTCAAAAGGTGGACAGCTGAGAGGAACTGAGCTACCGGCCAGAAGACAGTCCACTGGACAGGGCCTTGAGCCGGCAGATCCGGGGCTAAATGCCGTCTGTTTTTGACGGGACCGGGAAAAGATGGATGGACACATTAGGTGTGTGGAGATGGTTCTTGCTGGTTGCTATGCCCCCCCCCCTCCCACGGTCACCCGCCACCTTAGCAACCCTTCAGTCTGGCCCCACCCCTCCCCACTCACTGCCTTGATGTATGGCGAAGAGGTCAGGCACCGTTAGGCCAATGGACTGGGACGCAGGTCGGGGGGGACGACGGGGTGAGAGGACCCAACGACCGGCTGGCCGTCCAGCCAACTGAGAGGGAGCTGCGGTTGCCTGGCAACGTGCTGACCAAAGGGAGGGGCCCGCTGATTGCAGTCACTCCGGATCAATTTCTGCGTGCGTTGAGCTGACCAGTATCAATCACCCTGACTCGAGGGGAGGGGTGGGGCTGTCGTTCAGTGGATGATTTTGGAGGATCGAGAAAGAACGAGGATGGGGAAACAGGAAAAGAAAGTCAGTCAAAGCACCGGAGCTCCCAACTGCTTAAATACGAAAAACCCATCAATCTGCGGGGCGACAGATCTTGTTGTGGTTGTTTTCATGTCAACAGTTTTACTTTGGGAATAACTCTGATGGAAAAGCAACAACATTTATTGGGCAATTATTCTGAGTGTGTGACAACTGTCAAACAATTTTCCGGCCAGCACGTTCCTGGAGAAACAGGCCCAACACCTGATTAGAAAGACCGTCCCAACACCTGATTGAAGAAACAGCCCAGCACCTAATTGAAGAAACAGGCCCAATACCTGATTGAAGAAACAGGCCCAGCACCTAATTGAAAAAACAGGCCCAACACCTGATTGAAGAAACAGGCCCAACACCTGATTGAAGAAACAGGCCCAACACCTGATTGAAGAAACAGGCCCAGCACCTAATTGAAAAAACAGGCCCAACACCTTGGACTAATATCTTAAATGGCTCAATAAACCCTAATCAGGGCACTTTGTTTGACTAGGTTTTTTGACTAGGCTGCATATGTAGGGGATATGCAGCGTACTAAGGTAATAGGGTGCATACTTAGGGAATAGGCTGCATACTTAGGGAATAGGCTGCCTAATTAGGGAATAGGCTGTCATTTGGTACTCGTTTACCAAGAGAGAAACAAAAGAGCTCCCGTCAAATTAGAGTCTGGGTCAGAATGGTATTTCATCCAGAGAAATCAAACCCTACTCATCAATTAAAATGAATAAAGACAGCATTACATTACTGTCAAACGTCAAGCCAACCAAATGAGAAATTACATGGCTTTGGTGTTTTCTCATTCTTCACTTCATTTCAAAAATGTAATTTCACAGGTAAGAATGACACTCAGGCACAAATAGACTCAAATACACACAGAGACACGCAGAGACGCACAGAGACACACACAGACACACACAGGCACACACATGCACATGCACACACACACACACACACACACACACACAAAAGGCTGCAATGTACAGTGGGATCAGATGTGATGAGGAATCCGTCGTCACAGCAACTCCCTGGAGAATCCTGACAATTACATATCAAGAGCACTACATCTCACTTTGAGCCTGGAAAAAGTCATTTCTTTTTTAATATTTGCTCTCCAATTCACTTCACTTCTTCCGTAGAACAGTAGAGCAAAGTAATGTACGCCTGGAATCTACAGCAGCTTTTCTTTCAGCAAATAATAATATGAACCAGTTCCCTACAAAAAAGTATTAAGCCATTAATACACTATAAAGAGTAAACCAACACAAGCCATATGATGTTTAGATCATAGTTTAGGATAATGAAAGCTAGTCTTGCGGTTGAACAATCCTTCATCCTAAACCACACAAGTACTACTTGATAGTTTAGTTTTTTTCTACAACATCGATATCATGTTCAAAACAACAAACTGTCAAATTCGAAATTCCAATCACGTCATGAACCGTAGTTTCAAATAAACTGCTCCTCTTCCTCAGAGATCTGCCCGACAGAACTAATGACTTTGTAAAGAGACCCTCAGACACAAGTGTCTCAGACACTTCACATACTGGACTGATAAGTAGATATAATTTCTCCATCTTGCCAAAAAGAGTAGCTCATTTTCTCTGTGTGAAATTGAGAATTCCTAGTGAATTCCAGTTCAGTTGGTAAATAATTTTTGAAGTCCATGTATGTGGAGTCCCAGTTCTACAACAAAGCTTTCTAAAGACTGTAGCAGGCGTCTCTCTTAAATTGTGAACGATAAGACAATATATTTATTTATTCAAGTATGTCAATGTGTGTGTGTGTGTGTGTGTGTAAAAAGAGAAGGTGCCCTCTAGTCTAGTGAAGACCAGTAGAGGGTACGCCACAGAAACACATATGAACGGTGTTCCATCCGGTGCCCTACGCCCCACTAAGTGCACTTCTTTCGTCCTGGGCCCGGCACAGGGACAAGTGTGCCAGTTGGGACAAAGCCACTGACTCTTCTGCCCTTCTTCACGTGCTTTACTGTTGAGCTATTACAGTTATTGATGGTGCTGCGCGTAAAATCATCAGTTCCAGGGCGTGACAACAGTGATTAGCTGAAATGCCAGATTAAGTATTTCATTAATGTGTAGCTACAGATGGTTAACCATCACTCACCCTACCTCTCTGCCCGGCGTAACCCAGGGAACATTCGGGATAATGCAGTAAGAGATCCCCGGCTGGGCCAATTTACAACTCAAGTGGTTTTAATCTACCAAAACATTACAGAGTTTGTAAGTGCCAGCGACACATATGTAAAGAAATGTACACATTTCTCCTCTCGTCTTTAAGGAACCCATGCGTCAGGGAAATGTTTTATTTCATCTAGTACAGCTGTCGGTTCTCCATGGAACATGGTTAATTCATTTTGGTGAATTTGGTTTATTTTGCATGAGAAGCGTACCGTTGGTCTCCATTCACAGAAGACCAGATGTGTTGGACCAGATTTAGCCAACAGCATTTAGACCTCGATGCTAAAGAAACATGTTGCGTGTGAAATAGCACTGCAGTATCATAAATAACGGATCATAATTAACGGGTCATAAATAACGGGTCATAATTAACGGGTCATAAATAACGGGTCATAAATAACGGATCATAATTAACGGGTCATAAATAACGGATCATAATTAACGGGTCATAATTAACGGGTCATAAATAACGGATCATAATTAACGGGTCATAATTAACGGGTCATAAATAACGGATCATAATTAACGGGTCATAAATAACGGGTCATAAATAACGGATCATAATTAACGGGTCATAAATAACGGATCATAATTAACGGGTCATAATTAACGGGTCATAATTAATGGATCATAATTAACGGGTCATAAATAACGGATCATAATTAACGGACGATTTTGGTGACATTGACGATGAAATGAAGATACCTGAACCGTAGCCAACAATGATTTTACGGTTAATAAAATAATAACTTTGATCGATGACTGTCTAAATATTAGTCTAGACCACATCAGATTTTCATTTGAGTTGAAGACACTCCCTCATCAGCTCCAGAGTTTATACATTCACCCAGCCACTGTTTGCATCACGTCGTCATGTCATCTTTCCCATTAGTACACAATGGCCAATGGTTGATGTATTCCGGTGTTCCCCGGTGTTCTTTCGTCTATCTTTGGTCGGCATGTTATCTAAATTACGCCCAGCCCCGCCCACCTCTATGATAACACCCTGTCAGTGTTGTCTCCGCTTTAAAGGACTATAGATAACATTAAAATACTGTGATTGTCTCAGCGCCAGAAACACACACACGCACGCAGGAGGGCAGGTAGGCACATGACCAGGAAACGCCAAGTTGCCTCAATATTGCCATGGAAACAGGCAACAAGGGTTTGGGCTAATCTGAGTGACAAGTGATCACTTATTAGTGCCCCAGTTCCACCACTGTTAAACAAATGTAAGATGCAGGGGTACAATTGGGTATTTAGTAAGAAGAAACAGGAAGTGTAGGTACTCTGGCCAATAGCAAGAGTAGGCAATCAGGAGAAAGGTTAGGCCGTATCTGCATGGTCTTGAGATGTCACAATGGGGACAGACAGCAGTGGGGTCATCTGGATAAAACACATCTCCCTGTGAGGAATTGGACACATCTGATCTCCCTGTGAGGATTGGACACATCTGATCTCTCTGTGAGGACTAAGACACATCTGATCTCTCTGTAAGGACTAAGACACATCTGATCCCTCTGTAAGGACTAAGACACATCTGATCTCTCTGTGAGGAATTGGACACGTCTGATCTCTCTGTGAGGACTAGGACACATCTGATCTCTCTGTGAGGAATTGGACACATGTGATCTCTCTGTGAGGACTAGGACACATCTGATCTATCTGTGAGGAATTGGACACATCTGATCTCTCTGTGAGGACTAGGACACATCTGATCTCTCTGTGAGGACTAGGACACATCTGATCTCTCTGTGAGGACTAGGACACATCTGATCTCTCTGTGAGGACTAGGACACATCTGATCTCTCTGTGAGGACTAGGACACATCTGATCTCTCTGTGAGGAATTGGACACATCTGATCTCTCTGTGAGGACTAGGACACATCTGATCTCTCTGTGAGGACTAGGACACATCTGATCTCTCTGTGAGGAATTGGACACGTCTGATCTATCTGTGAGATCTAGATAACGTCTGATTTGTGTATTTAGTGTATATAACTAAACGCCTATGTGGGACTTCCGCCTTTCAGGCACCCAAAATCCCTGAAATGTGGCAACACCCCCCCAACCCCTTCTTCCCCCCACCCCCTCTTCCCCCCACCCCCTCCTCCCCCCTACCCTCGAGCCTCTCCTCCCCCAGCAACCGGACGAGGAGTAATGTGAAAAAAAAGATAAAATATTGATTTTTGTTGCGGTTTATTTGACAAGTAGACACTAGCTGTCAGCGGCAGAAATTGTCCTCACGGCCAGAGGTAATTAGCAGCCCAATACCATGCTAACCTGCGAATCACAGACTTCTCATGAAGGTCTGCATCTTCCAATTAACCCAACAGGCGATTTAGGGGCCCGGGGAAGCTTCATCTATTAATATCTGATCACATGACTAGTAGTAGCCTTGAACGATGGAGTTCCAGTATGATTCCTAACCTGGATGAGTACGCCAAGCCCAGGTGTGTGTGTGTGTGTGTGTGCATGCTTTTGTGTATGTTCATGCCAAGCCCAGGTGTGTGTGTGTGTGTGCATGCTTTTGTGTATGTTCATGCTTGCATGTGTGTGAGTTTGTGTGTGTGTGTTCATGCTTGTGTGTGCACGCTTGTCAGACATTGTTCATGTGACACTTCTCTGATGTAAACAATCATGTCTCTAGACGTTCAGATAAAGTTGTGCTTAGAAGGACATTTCTTTAAAGACAGCAAACAAACGTTGACTTTCCCAGACCTCTAATCTCGACTGACGGGAGATGATTTACAGGTTAGAAGGACTGAAACTCTATTCATTCACATTGTGTGTCACAAATGACACCCTGGCCCCTACATAGTCGACGTCTTGTGACCAGGGTCGTATGTGCTAGGTGGAAAATAGGGTCCAGTTAGGGACTAACCAGTCCAGTAGGTGCCTCCATATTATAAAATTTCCTTTGAATGGTGATCTCTGCAAACATTACCTCTGAAAGCTGCATTTCTTTTTGAATGGTGATCTCTGCCAACATTACCTCTGAAAGCCGCATTTCCTTTGAATGGTGATCTCTGCCAACGTATCCTCTGAAAGCCGCATTTCCTTTGAATGGTGATCTCTGCCAACATTACCTCTGAAAGCCGCATTTCTTTTTGAATGGTGATCTCTGCCAACATTACCTCTGAAAGCCGCATTTCTTTTTGAATGGTGATCTCTGCCAACATTACCTCTGAAAGCCGTATTTCCTTTGAATGGTGATCTCTGCCAACGTATCCTCTGAAAGCCGCATTTCCTTTGAATGGTGATCTCTGCCAACATTACCTCTGAAAGACGCATTTCCTTTGAATGGTGATCTCTGCCAACATTACCTCTGAAAGCCGCATTTCTTTTTGAATGGTGATCTCTGCCAACATTACCTCTGAAAGCCGCATTTCTTTTTGAATGATGATCTCTGCCAACATTACCTCTGAAAGCCGCATTTCCTTTGAATCGTGATCTCTGCCAACGTATCCTCTGAAATCACCTGGCTGGGGAATGTTCTGTTTGTCTCAGGCATCATGGGGTGCGTCACGCTTTGGGCTCAGTTGGACTGAAGAGACGCTGCACCGGGGCTCAAGAGGGAAACAGCGTTGTCTAACTAGTCACTCCGTCAGCATAGAATGGGATTTTTTAGAAACAAATAGGAAAGTGTTATTAACAGATCTCAACATGCAAATTACGTATTACCGTTTTGTGTGTTCAGGACATAAAAAGCTTCTGACGTTTGTGATTTTACACTCAGAATAAACACTTTCCTTACAAAAGGTATCTCCCTCTAAAAATGAGTGTTCCAGGTCGGTTGAGCTGCAGACCGATGTCCTCGCTTTGTGAAACTTATCAGGGGCCAAACGTTCCCCGTGACCGGCTGAGACCTGGACGGGCCTCACTCAATGCCTTTATGACTTGTCTGAAACTCAGCATTTGAAAGTGTAAGCGGAACTAAAGAGTTCATGTTGTTAGCGGATCGGAGCTTCTTATCAACCTGGGTAAATATTTTTGCTGCTGCTAAGCTGTGTTCTGCAATCCATCAGGGCTCAAAGGGCTGGGTCACGGCGACACAAACCAGGTTCACACACACACCGCAACACACACTGCAACAGACACACATACCAGGTTCACACACACACCGCAACACACACTGCAACAGACACGCATACCAGGTTCACACACACACCGCAACACACACTGCAACAGACACGCATACCAGGTTCACACACAAACCGCAACACACACTGCAACAGACACACATACCAGGTTCACACACACACCGCAACACACACTGCAACAGACACGCATACCAGGTTCACACACAAACCGCAACACACACTGCAACAGACACACATACCAGGTTCACACACACACCGCAACACACATTGCAACAGACACGCATACCAGGTTCACACACAAACCGCAACACATACACACCAGATTCACACACACACATACAGCAACACACACATACACACACACACACACACAAACCAGGTTCACACACACACCAGGTTCACATACACACACACCAGGTTCACACACACACACACACACACACACACACACACACACACACACCAGGTTCACACACACACACACCAGGTTCATACACACACATTCAGTCCAGAACAAAAAGACAGAACAACAAACAGACAGGCCAACAAACATACAGAGGTGTTTCATGCTCTCTGATGGATCCTATTCACTGGACTTCAACCACAGAGAAGTGAAGTTACATTGTCGAGGTATAAAGAAAAAATACCTTGAATAAAATAGTAGTGAGAATTGTGTTTATATCAACAGCAAACATTAAAACAGTACTGTTAGTAATCCGAATGGCAATGAATATAAAACAGTGCAGCAGAACAGTCTCTACATAAATAAAAGACCTTAAGGTATTAAAAAAAATGGCAAATAGATCTACTATTGTTTGGTTTGCATTTCTATTGGTTGTGCCTCACATTCTGGCAGGAGACCACATACTTGGCTGCCAAAACAGCATATTTTGTTTTTTGTTCAATAACATTTTGATTTTTTTTCTTCTCTTATGGTTTAACATTCTTTGTATTGATTGATTATTTTTGGAAAGAAGGCTTTTCTTAGTTTTTGAGTATTTCTCACAGAATAAGAGGAAATCAAATCTTTGCCTCCATCTCACACACTTACTCTCCCTTCATGCTTGTCTTCTCTCTCTTGCTCGTTAAAAATATATAAAATGTAGTCACATTTAAAAATGGTTCCATAATGTTCCGAAAACAACAAATATTTTTGACTCCACGTCCACTCTATACCAACATGATAAAACCATCGGGAAAGTGATGTTAGAATACATTAATAGGTTAATTTTGTGTGTGTGTGTTCTTCCTATTGGAGACAAGCCAAAAAACCTTGCGGGGGCCAATTTGTCAAGCTTTGTAATCTTTGTAGAGACTTGTGGTTACATACATTCACACATAAATGCACACGAACGCACACACCTATCATCACCTCTGTGTATTCTCTAAAGTGTTATATGTGGCCTGGACACTCTCCCCCTCCCCCCCAACACACACACACACACCCCAGTCTGGTTTAGTAGTATTCAGAGTAGAGGATGGTTCTTTGTTCCATTAATAAATAATAGTGTTTGTGTGTCTGTAACTACGTCACTAATGATTCACTACTCTCTATCTAGTCCACTTCTTTCAACCAATGCACGTACAAGGGCTAGTGGACTTCTGGTTAAAAGAAGTGGACAACTTTGGGGCAAAGGATGCTATTTAGGATGCAGGCTGGATCTCCAGTAGGGTATTAATAAATGGACGTTGATGGTGCTGATAAAGCAGAGAGGATGTGGAGATGACAAACCCGACTTTTATGTTAACGGAAATTAAAGCTAATGCCGCTCCTGGGGTGAGAAAACCTCAGATGACTCATTTGCCGTGCATAGCAGACATCGTCCTGCAGGCATTAATAATTAATGTTGGACAGAGGACACAATCAGCGTGAGGTTAGTGGTAGAATAAAAGCAAACCTTTATTTTGAATCATAACCGCTGTACTGTATGTAGCTGTAACTAAATGTGAAAGCTAGCTGAAGGTCGGCATCCACTCCAACTCTCCTCAAAGCAGCCTGATAAAGCCGGTACTGTTACACAGGATAAATCCATTATATAGTTACGTTTGCAATGGTCAAGAGTGCGCCTAAAGAACTATTTACGATGTGCTTTCTCATGTATCCAAAATTATTTCCGATGAAAAAATATTCCGAAACATTCAACCACTGTTACAGAAGATATCATATCTACATTTTCTGATATTACAGTGCCAGAATGATGCGAGGACATCTATGACATTACTGCTTTGGACTCATAGCGTAAACATCATTCAATGGTTTAATTGTGGCAGTCAATGGTCAGATTCAATTGTTGTCAAAAGTGTTACGAGGATCTACATTGGTAAGAATTCCCTACAAGTAGGTTGAAACATTAGAACCAGGAGATAGCAGGAGGTCAAAGATGTGGGGCCAATTCCATTAACATTTGAGACGGACACACGCGAATCACGATAATGGATAAATCTAATCTCGTTTCCTTTATTAATTAACTGCAATTGAAATGGAATTCACCCTAACCTAGATCAAAACCAAATGTGTTTCTCTCTCGGGCAGCATAGCAGGAAGCCACTACCACACAGTATCATTGAGAGTGATCCCTGAATTCACTACCACACAGTAAGCTGTCTCATTGAGAGTGATCCCTGTATGGTGCGGTATAATAGCCACTACCACACAGTAAGCTGTCTCATTGAGAGTGATCCCTGTATGGTGCGGTATAATAGCCACTACCACACAGTAAGCCGTCTCATTGAGAGTGATCCCTGTATGGTGCGGTATAATAGCCACTACCACACAGTAAGCCGTCTCATTGAGAGTGATCCCTGTATGGTGCGGTATAATAGCCACTACCACACAGTAAGCCGTCTCATTGAGAGTGATCCCTGTATGGTGCGGTATAATAGCCACTACCACACAGTAAGCCGTCTCATTGAGAGTGATCCCTGTATGGTGCGGTATAATAGCCACTACCACACAGTAAGCCGTCTCATTGAGAGTGATCCCTGTATGGTGCGGTATAATAGCCACTACCACACAGTAAGCCGTCTCATTGAGAGTGATCCCTGTATGGTGCGGTATAATAGCCACTACCACACAGTAAGCCGTCTCATTGAGAGTGATCCCTGTATGGTGCGGTATAATAGCCACTACCACACAGTAAGCCGTCTCATTGAGAGTGATCCCTGTATGGTGCGGTATAATAGCCACTACCACACAGTAAGCCGTCTCATTGAGAGTGATCCCTGTATGGTGCGGTATAATAGCCACTACCACACAGTAAGCTGTCTCATTGAGAGTGATCCCTGTATGGTGCGGTATAATAGCCACTACCACACAGTATGCTGTCTCATTGAGAGTGATCCCTGTATGGTGCGGTATAATAGCCACTACCACACAGTAAGCCGTCTCATTGAGAGTGATCCCTGTATGGTGCGGTATAATAGCCACTACCACACAGTAAGCCTCATTGTCTCATTGAGAGTGATCCCTGTATGGTGCGGTATAATAGCCACTACCACACAGTAAGCCGTCTCATTGAGAGTGATCCCTGTATGGTGCGGTATAATAGCCACTACCACACAGTAAGCCGTCTCATTGAGAGTGATCCCTGTATGGTGCGGTATAATAGCCACTACCACACAGTAAGCTGTCTCATTGAGAGTGATCCCTGTATGGTGCGGTATAATAGCCACTACCACACAGTAAGCTGTCTCATTGAGAGTGATCCCTGTATGGTGCGGTATAATAGCCACTACCACACAGTAAGCTGTCTCATTGAGAGTGATCCCTGTATGGTGCGGTATAATAGCCACTACCACACAGTAAGCTGTCTCATTGAGAGTGATCCCTGTATGGTGCGGTATAATAGCCACTACCACACAGTAAGCCGTCTCATTGAGAGTGATCCCTGTATGGTGCGGTATAATAGCCACTACCACACAGTAAGCCGTCTCATTGAGAGTGATCCCTGTATGGTGCGGTATAATAGCCACTACCACACAGTAAGCCGTCTCATTGGCTCTTAATTCATCCTCGGGGACCCACAGAGTGCTGAGCACTTATGGTGGCTTTGACGCTCATCGGCCCACCAATATGTTTGTGTTCCTCCGGCATGTTGGAATTCCCACTTACGCCTTCTGGTTGTCAGAGTAGTTACGGCGTCAAGTTGAGCCACAGGTTCGCACATTCCGTTTGCACTGTTCATGTACGTTAAAAAATATGTATCCTAAATGCTGTAGCTATGGGTCAGTACAAATTAATTGTGTGTGTAAACAGACTTGGCAAATAAACCTGATTCTGATGCATCCTTGAGGACACATCAATATCCTATAGGGGTTTCTGTGCTGAAGCAACAACTAAATAACAAACTGTGAATTGGTGAGAATTGATGAAGAGTAGACCTTTGTTTATCTCTATGGTGTAGAGTAGACCTCTATCTAACTCCATGGTGCAGAGTAGACCTCTATCTAACTCCATGGTGTAGAGTAGACCTCTATCTAACTCCATGGTGCAGAGTAGACCTCTATCTAACTCCATGGTGTAGAGTAGACCTCTATCTAACTCCATGGTGCAGAGTAGACCTCTATCTAACTCCATGGTTTATGTTTGAACTCCTTGTACCTGTGTTCTGCAGTTGGTGACCTTCCATTCTACCACGCTCCACGTATCTTGTTTTAGTCTGGCCTTTGTGCACTCCCCTGCTCAATCAAGACAGATGGCTCGCTCTGGCACACCCCTCCTCTCCATGATAGCTGGTCCGGTCCGTCTTGTTCCAGTGAGGGCAGACTGTTAACCCTCATGTCCCCTTTCCTCTACCCTGTCAGGCCTCATTCAGCAACACCGCGGGCCCCATTAACCCCTTCAGGAGGTGGACCATACATCTCCCCAACTAGCGCCCGCCACGCCACTCATTGCCGGCAATAACAAGGACGACCCGGTCGCCCACGTACCCTCACTTACTTTTTTAATTAAAAAGGAACAGGGTTCTATTAACCCCGAGTCTGTTCTGTACATTTTTCCTGAGGTAACGTAGTTTTGGAGACGGCGAACGGCGTGTCCGGGACAACTAAAGACGTCGTATATTACCTCAAACTATCTCAGAGTTTGTACAGGCTGACAGGGAGCGGGTCGTTCCCCGGTGAAATATGACTCCTCATTCCGAGCGCAGATGATATTTTGTAACCCAACCCAATGACTAATATGCAGTATCCACTTACAGGGACAATTAGGTGCCGAACAAGACTTCCACATAAAGTTCAGGGTTTCGTCAGGGCTGTTTCAGTCAGGACCGGATACAGTGCAGGGCAAGCAGAGACGAGCATATGGCTGTTTGAGTCAGGACCGGATACAGTGCAGGGCAAGCAGAGACGAGCATATGGCTGTTTGAGTCAGGACCGGATACAGTGCAGGGTGAACAGAGATTAGCATATGGCTGTTTGAGTCAGGACCGGATACAGTGCTGGGTGAACAGAGATTAGCATATGGCTGTTTGAGTCAGGACCGGATACAGTGCTGGGTGAACAGAGATTAGCATATGGCTGTTTCAGTCAGGACCGGATACAGTGCAGCGTGAGCAGAGATTAGCATATGGCTGTTTGAGTCAGGACCGGATACAGTGCAGGGCGAGCAGAGATTAGCATATGGCTGTTTCAGTCAGGACCGGATACAGTGCAGCGTGAGCAGAGATTAGCATATGGCTGTTTCAGTCAGGACCGGATACAGTGCAGGGCGAACAGAGATTAGCATATGTCTGTTTCAGTCAGGACCGGATACAGTGCTGGGCGAGCAGAGATTAGCATATGGCTGTTTCAGTCAGGACCGGATACAGTGCTGGGCGAGCAGAGGTAATATATGCAGTGTCCACCGTCCTCTTCATCCAATCTTCTTTCGGGTCACTCCGGCTCTGTGGATCTTCAGCGCTACAGACTTAACGGCTCTCATAGACAATCAGAAGTGGACTGTTTGTCTAGTGTGACATGTCCTTTGTTTTTCACACACGCTTAACATTTGTTGTAGAAAAGAATTTATGTATGTTAAAAAAGCTATCAAGGTTTACATGTGCTTTTAATTTCAAGCCAAACCATCTAATAGAGGGAAGTGTCCCAGCTGACCTTCAATACAGTCAGCGTTACAAAACCAAGGTGTGTGTGTGTTCATGTGTGTGTGTGTGTGTGTGTTCATGTGTGTGTGTGTTCATGTGGGTGTGTGTGTGTTATGCAGTTCAAGTCATTCCATCTAGGTTGGGTTGTGTAGCACAGTTTCATGCTGGGGAGCATTAGGTTTCGTTCACATCAGGGGGACACCGTAACCAGGGAGACACCGTAACCAGGCGGACATCGTAACAGTTTGTTATGGTGTTTGTTTATCGCTCTGTCTGTTTATCGCTCTGTCTGTTTATCGGTCAGTCTGTTTATCGGTCAGTCTGTTTATCGGTCAGTCTGTTTATCGGTCAGTCTGTTTATCGGTCAGTCTGTTTATCGGTCTGTCTGTTTATCGGTCTGTCTGTTTATCGGTCTGTCTGTTTATCGGTCAGTCTGTTTATCGGTCTGTCTGTTTATCTGTCTGTCTGTTTATCGGTCTGTCTGTTTATCGGTCAGTCTGTTTATCGGTCAGTCTGTTTATAGGTCAGTCTGTTTATCGGTCTGTCTGTTTATCGGTCTGTCTGTTTATCGGTCTGTCTGTTTATCGGTCTGTCTGTTTATCGGTCTGTCTGTTTATCGGTCTGTCTGTTTATCGGTCTGTCTGTTTATCGGTCTGTCTGTTTATCTGTCTGTCTGTTTATTGGTCTGTCTGTTTATCTGTTTATCTGTCTGTCTGTTTATCTGTCTGTCTGTTTATCTGTCTGTCTGTTTATCTGTCTGTATGTCTGTCTGTCTGTCTGTTTATCTGTCTGTCTGTTTATCTGTCTGTTTATCTGTCTGTGTATCTGTCTGTTTATCGGTCTGTCTGTTTATCGGTCTGTCTGTTTATCTGTCTGTCTGTTTATCGGTCTGTCTGTTTATCTGTTTATCTGTCTGTCTGTTTATCTGTCTGTCTGTTTATCTGTCTGTCTGTTTATCTGTCTGTCTGTTTATCTGGCTGTTTATCTGTCTGTTTATCTGTCTGTCTGTTTGTTTATCTGTCTGTCTGTTTATCTGTCTGTCTGTTTATCAGTCTGTTCTACCACCACCATGATGTTCTGTATGGGTCTTATGAACTGAATTCTCTCCATCTCTACTTCTTTCATGCCACTGCCTCTCTCTGCCACACTCTCTGCCTCTCTCTCTCTCACTCTCTCACTCTCTCACTCTTTCACTCTTTCACTCTCTCACTCTCTCACACCCACACACACACATTACACTGTCCCCCTCTGGGTGCTTTGCCCCCATTCACCTTCTCCTTAATGTGGCAAAAGCAGTAGATCAATAAGGGCCCATGTTGAAAGCTGTTGTGATGCCCGTTCTCAGGGTCCGCCTCTTAATTGCTTGGCTGTTCATGGGAGATGGATGTGTGCTTGGGCAGTCACACACACACACACACACACAGCGTTGAGCTAGCAACCGGGGCACGGGGGAGGGAGATTGGAGAACTCCAGGGTGTGTGACAGTGGAACAGTCAGGATCAATAGCATCCAACATCACAGTGTGTTGTTGTGGCCGTGCCAGTGCGTTGTTGTTGTTGTTGTATTGTTGTTGTGGCCGTGTTAGTGTGTTGTTGTATTGTTGTTGTGACCATGTTAGTGTGTTGTTGTTCTATCGTTGTGGTGGCCATGTTAGTGTGTTGTTGTTGTTGTGACCATGTTAGTGTGTTGTTGTTCTATCGTTGTGGTGGCCATGTTAGTGTGTTGTTGTTGTTGTGACCATGTTAGTGTGTTGTTGTTGTTGTTGTGACCATGTTAGTGTGTTGTTGTTGTCTTGTTGTTGTTACCATGTTAGTGTGTTGTTGTTGTTACCATGTTAGTGTGTTGCTGTATTGTTGTTGTTACCATGTTAGTGTGTTGTTGTTGTTACCATGTTAGTGTGTTGCTGCTGTGTTGTTGTTGTTACCATGTTAGTGTGTTGTTGTTGTTGTTACCATGTTAGTGTGTTGTTGTGTTGTTACCATGTTAGTGTGTTGTTGTGTTGTTGTTGTTACCATGTTAGTGTGTTGTTGTTGTGTTGTTGTTGTTACCATGTTAGTGTGTTGTTGTGTTGTTGTTGTTCTATCGTTGTGGTGGCAGTGTAATAATAAAAGTACATGTGTCAGTAATAGTTCAGTACATACTACTAAATATATCATAAGCAAGTATGCCAGTATTGGGACAATACGCAATATTGATGCAATAACTAATAAAGTACTTCAATAAAAAGTCTACAGAATCTGTTCAGTTCATTTGGTCAATTTAGTGTGTTTTCAATGTCCACTGGCTGACATTTGTTGCAGGCGTTTAAGCTAAAAGCTGTCAGTATGTAACAGTCCAGTCTATTTTGCACCTGAAAGCACGTTAGCTGTCAACTCTCAAAGCCTTTTGACTGGTCTAAACAGCCTCCCCATCAACGAGTAAGACAGTGAGAAAGAGGGAAGAGAGAGGAAAAGGAGAGAAAGGGAGAGAGACAGGGTGAGAGAGACAGGGTGAGAAAAGAGAGAGAGAGAGAGAGAGAGAGAGAGGGGGGGCATGGGAACATTTTGATCCGATCTGTGCATTGGTAAACAGAGCGATAAGGGCTTTGAAGGCACTATGAGGGTAGAGGTGAGGAGGAGATACGGGGGAGGAGCGGAAAAGAGGAGAGGAGAAGAGATGTGAGGCAGAGAGAGAGAGAGAGAGTGAGAGAGAGAGAGAGAGAGAGAGAGAGAGAGACAGAGGGCTGACGTGGTACAGTAATGACTTGACTGTGTCTGTCTGTGAGGTGGGAATGGAGTGATTCTCAGCGGTAGCCCAGAGCTGATTGTGCCTCGTAGAGGCGGGCTGAGCAGCGGATCAATAGATTTACTGAGGCCCCAGGCCAGTGGCTGTTTTACTGGCTTGATGTTGCCTCCAAACCCACAGCTCCACTCATCAATACTTTCATTCCAGATGCCTCTGGGCCCACGGGCAGCAGCAGTAATCACATTTATTTTTAGAGGTCCAACACGCTCCCTGGCAAGGTTATCTGGAGTATTCAGGCCTATTTGGACCTTCCTGTTTAGCCTGGATGCAATGTAAACAGCCTGGGAGGCCGGGTGGAGGAGGCCAGGTCAGGGGGAGGAGGCCAGGTCAGGGGGAGGAGGCCAGGTCAGGAGAAGGAGGCCAGGTCAGGGGGAGGAGGCGTGAGCCTGGCAGAACGGGCGAACGGTAAGAGCATCACGATGCACTGAAACATTAAGAGGACAGACACGTTCTGACACATCCTGAGTGTGTGTGTGTGTGGGTGGGTGTGAACACGACCGAGGCAGGGGTCCTGGGGCACGTGGACGGTTACCCATAACACACTGCGGGTCACGCGGAACTAAACAAAATGGCAGACAGCAGTCAGCTGTGTCAC
Organism: Dallia pectoralis; assembly: GCA_029465975.1. Lineage (NCBI taxonomy): Eukaryota > Metazoa > Chordata > Actinopteri > Esociformes > Umbridae > Dallia > Dallia pectoralis. The sequence goes on from CM055736.1 coordinate 20,118,075, forward strand.
ACAGACCTGCGTGCGTGACTTACTGTTTGTGAACCCAGGATGCTATGAGCCAGGCATGTGGGATGCTGGTCCTCTATGAGCCAGGCATGTGGGATGCTGGTCCTCTATGAGACAGGCATGTGGGATGCTGGTCCTCTATGAGCCAGAAATGTGGGATGCTGGTCCTCTATGAGACAGGCATGTGGGATGCTGGTCCTCTATGAGCCAGAAATGTGGGATGCTGGTCCTCTATGAGCCAGACATGTGGGATGCTGGTCCTCTATGAGCCAAGGATGTGGGATGCTGGTCCTCTATGAGCCAGACATGTGGGATGCTGGTCCTCTATGAGCCAAGGATGTGGGATGCTGGTCCTCTATGAGCCAGACATGTGGGATGCTGGTCCTCTATGAGCCAGACATGTGGGATGCTGGTCCTCTATGAGCCAGACATGTGGGATGCTGGTCCTCTATGAGCCAAGGATGTGGGATAACCAGACTGGCAGAACAATACCAGAGCGCCACAGGCCCGGTCCGACTCCTATGGTGTCCATAAGACCTGCACCCACAGACACTACACACGTATCACTTGTGAGGGGTTGGCATGGTGTGTGGGCGTGAATGCCGTAGCCGTAGCGTTAATGTGTTTACATTCAGAAGTCCAAGTGTTCTGCTCAGCTACTTCAACGCTTCTGATGTTTGTTTCTGAGAACAGTAATGTAGAATATAAGGGTGCCATTTGGGACACATATCAGGCTCGGTGTAGAACACAACAAGATGACACACGATGCGTGTCCCGGTGACCCTGGGAATACCACGCAATGAGAAGTGCCATGTGTGGCAAAGGACCATCAAACAGACATGGCCGGGTGTGTTCTCTACAGAGAGAGCAAGGTGCACTCTGGGACAGAAATGCTCCTGGATCAATGGAACATCATCGAAAAACACACTGTAAACACACAGACACACACACACCACACACACACAGACACACACACACAGACACACACACATAGACACACAACCACACACACACCCTTACACACACACACACACAACCTTACACACACCCACACCCTTACACACACCCTTACACACACACACACACACACACACCCTTACACACACACACACCCTTACACACACACACACACCCTTACACACACACACACCCTTACACACACACACACACACACACACACACACACACACACACACACACACACACACACACACACACACACACACACACACACACACACACACACACACACACACACACACACACACACACACACACACACACACACACACACACATACATACACTCACAGTGCTGAAGCTAAAAGCCAGAGATTATTAATACTGTACACTATTAATACTGTATATGGTGACAAAATGTCTGAGAAGGAACTGAACGATGACTAACTTTGGATCAATGGAGACTCAAGTCAATGAACACACAGGAGTGCAGAGAAAGAAAGAGGAGAGGAGAGAAGAGAAGAGAAGAGAAAAGAAGAGAGAAGAGGAGAGGAGAGAAGAGAAGAAGAGGAGAGAAGAGAAAAGAAGAGAGAAGAGGAGAGGAGAGAAGAAGAGGAGAGAAGAGAAGAAAAGAGAAGAGGAGAGAAGTGTAATGCAGTGTAATGCAGTGTGATGCAGTGTAATGCAGTGTAATGCAGTGTAATGCAGTATGATGCAGTGGGATGCAGTGTGATGCAGTGTAATGCAGTGTAATGCAGTATGATGCAGTGGGATGCAGTGTAATGCAGTGTGATGCAGTGTAATGCAGTGTGATGCAGTGTAATGCAGTGTAATGCAGTGTAATGCAGTGTGATGCAGTGTAATGCAGTGTGATGCAGTGTAATGCAGTGTGATGCAGTGTAATGCAGTGTAATGCAGTGTAATGCAGTATGATGCAGTGGGGTGCAGTGTGATGCAGTGTAATGCAGTGTAATGCAGTATGATGCAGTGGGATGCAGTGTAATGCAGTGTGATGCAGTGTAATGCAGTGTGATGCAGTGTGATGCAGTGTAATGCAGTGTAATGCAGTGTGATGTAGTGTAATGCAGTGTAATGCAGTGTAATGCAGTGTAATGCAGTGTAATGCAGTATGATGCAGTGGGATGCAGTGTAATGCAGTGTGATGCAGTGTAATGCAGTGTAATGCAGTGTAATGCAGTGTGATGCAGTGTAATGCAGTATGATGCAGTGGGATGCAGTGTGATGCAGTGTAATGCAGTATGATGCAGTATGATGCAGTGTGATGCAGTGTGATGCAGTGTATACAGGTGGCTTGGTGAAGAGACCACAGTTATGTGAGTCTCTGTCAGACAGACACACTAATTCTGAATACCACAGGAAGCTGTTGAGCTGGGGAGATTTGTATTTGTCTAGATTGACCGTTGATTGATACTTTAGGGACGGCAGGTGACTAAGGTTGGAGCCCGACTGCAGGACCTCGGTGGAAGGGAAGTGCCAGCCGATAACCCATAATGCTTTGCAATTTACCCCTGCTATGGACTGACCCAGACTCAAACCAGGGAGGACGCAGGGTAGGACGAACTGGCACACATCTGGCGCATAAAGACAAATCAGAAATGATAAAATATTTAAGATTGCTATTGAGAAGGATCTGCAATCCCTAATGTATGTGACATCTAGGATGCACTTTAGTTGTTGTGCATGGAACACATAAATGGAAAATATCACAAGGGCTCTGCATTGTAATTAGCTCAAAAGGAAAGTTACACCGGGTTTGTGAGGAGCTGTGGATTTACTCTGCACACTATTTCACTCTGCTCTTGTTTCCGAGTTTTAGAAATACAGCAACATCCTAGGAGGGAGATGTGAGTAATGAGAGAGGAAGTGAGGGGGATGAGAGAGGAAGTGAGGGGGATGAGAAAGGAAGTGAGGAGTATGAGAGAGGAAGTGAGGGGAATGAGAAAGGAAGTGAGGGAGATGAGAGAGGAAGTGAGGGGGATGAGAGAGGAAGTGAGGGGGATGAGAGAGGAAGTGAGGGGGATGAGAGAGGTAGTGAGGGGGATGAGAAAGGAAGTGAGGAGGATGAGAAAGGAAGAGAGGAGGATGAGAGAGAAAGTAAGGGGGATGAGAGAGGAAGTGAGGGGGATGAGAAAGGAAGTGAGGAAGATGAGAGAGGAAGTCAGGGGGATGAAAAAGGAAGTGAGGAGGATGATAGAGGAAGTGAGGGGGTGAGAGAGGAAGTGAGGGGGATGGGAGAGGAAGTGAGGAGATGAAAGAGAGATGAGAAATGATGTAAGAGGATGAGAGTGGAAGTGAGGAGGATGAGAGAGGAAGTGAATGAGACGAGAGCGGAAGTGAGGGAATGAGAGAGAAAGTGGAGGGGATGAGAGAGCAGTGAGAAAGAGATGTGAGAAAGAGGGAAGGAAATGATAGTGAGATTACAGAGAAAGAATGAGGGAAAATACAAAAGGAGAGGGAAGTGGTGGGAGTGTCAGAGAAATCCCAGGAACATATTCCTCATAATTAATAAATGAAAAAAATGTTACTGCAGCTAATCAATAGCGTTGTTAGAGGGAATTGATCAGGCGGGGAATATCTATTTTGCGGGTACCATTTTTTGCCCATCCAGAACAAAAGACTCTCCAGAGTGCCATCTGACTGATAGACACTTAGTACTCTGACCCCCACCCTCCGCCTCGAACAGAGAGAGAGAGAGAGAGAGAGAGAGAGAGAGAGAGAGAGAGAGCGATGACAGGGTGAAAGAGGGAGAGGTGACACAGAGAGTAAGAGATGGAAAGATGAGAGAGGGTGAGATGACAGAGAGGGAGCGGTTAGTAGTGGTAATATTAGTCGTAATATTAGTCATGATAATAAATATGCTAATCTAGTAATGGCATTTGTAGTGGTTATAATATAAGTAATAACTGTGGGAATGTTAATGATAGAAATAATTAATTGATATAATTATTGTAATATAGTTATAGTAATAATTATGGCAATAATATTGGAAATAATTACAGGCTGAACTAATCAGTTATATAGGCCTTCATTAGAAACCAGTCAACAAAACACACCCTTCTCTGCCTCTTTCCCTCCTCCCGCCTTCTTACTCTCATCCATCTGTTTCTTTCTATCCTTTTCTTCCTCCATCTCCCTCTCCTTCTCCCTGTCTCTCTATCTGGCGCTGACTGCAGAGTTCTCAGCCTTTTGAAGTGAGAGAAAGATAGAAAAACTGTAAAGGTTTGGACAAAGCAAGATACAGATAAAAGACATCTATGTGAGGGATTAAGAGAGCAATCAATAGGGAGAGGGGAGGGAGAGAGGGGAGGGAGAGAGGAGAGGGAGAGAGGAGAGAGAGAGAGAGAGAGAGAGAGAGGGAGAGGGAGAGAGAGAGAGAGAGAGAGAGAGAGAGAGAGAGAGAGAGAGAGAGAGAGAGAGAGAGAGAGAGGTAGAGAGGGAGAGAGAGAGAGAGAGGGAGAGGGGAGGGGGAGAGAGAGGGAGAGGGAGGGGAGGGGAGGGAAAGCAGGAGTGAGGGAAATAGAGGGGGAGAGAAAGAGAGAGACACGGGCTGTCATCAAGGTCAACCCAGCCTATGGGTACTGAGCCACAGAAATGAGACGTGACTGATAGCAGCTGTTCCTTAAAGGAGGAGGTGTTCCACAATAAAACCCCACCCAACGTCTGGCTGGCACACAGGCCTATATCTCTCTTCTCCATCCTCTTCTCCACCCTCCTCCTCTTTGCACTACCCCTCAACCAATGGCAACAATCGGGACAGAGTGTCCGTGGGTCTCCACCACCCCCCCCACACACACAACCACGGCGGGGCTAAAGGACCGGGAGACATGATCTGGGATGACAGAGATCAAATGTCACCTCCTGCCCTCCTTCTAACATCCAAACATACGAGCTGCAACCAGCGCCTGATTATATCTGTCAAATTCTCACCCCACTGGCAGATATTGGAGCTCGCTTTGATTCTTTAAGTTCTCCGCGTCAACGAGGCCATTTGTAATTATATTTAATTGGAGGACATCTGCAAGATACAAATGTTTTAAATGTAAAGTTCTTCAAAAAAGTGCCCGAGATATTCTTCCTTGAAACGTCACCAGACCATCTTTCAGTCTGTATTGAATTATAGCCTGCATTTATTTTAGACACACACACACACACACACACACACACACACACACACACACACACACACACACACACCTAAACCAGTTCATTTTCAATGTGGACTTGCTAATACCATTTCTGTATCTTTCGGCAAGAGAAGGAACAATTTAGTTAGAAATACAATCTCGTAAATGTCAGAGGCAAGGTAATTTTTTTTACAGTTGAACCTATTATTGAGAAAGCCATTTTGGCACTGGCTAGGTTAAGGACTAAAGGTTAGGTTATTCAGGTTAGGGTTACCTGGATCAAATTAGACGGTAGGGAAAACCTTATTTGGTGGTCCCCACAAAAATAGAGGTGTGTCCATCCTATGTACATATTTTTATATATTTTTCCGTAACAAGCTTTGGGGCTAGAATGTGTACAGGGCCCCTGTCAGTTGTAGACACGAGGTAGTGACACTACTGGCCATGACTTCTGGAGTAGCAGAGACAGCAGCTTATAACCTGGACGGCTGGAGTGTATTTTTAGAACTTACCTCTGACGCCGACTGGTATCGATGTCCTGGATGACAGGGAACTCGGCTCCTGAGGATTAACTCTGCTGCACACAGTCACATCCACCTCCGGATCTCCACGACGATTTATCGCACTGCAGTTTCCATACCGGGGAGGTGATGATGTAGATGCATGCTGGTTATTTGTAAATGACCTGAGGATGTTTTCAAGTAAACCCAGAGATGTGGTACAATAGATACAGAGTAAACACATTATCATTACATTTTTATTCTCACCTTGAGTTTCACAAGCAGACCCAAACCCAGGCGCACACACGAATACGCACACACAGACAGACAGACACAGACACACAGACACATAAACACAGACACATAAACACAGACACATAAACACAGACACACACAGACAGACACACATAAACACAGACAGACGCAAACACATAAACACAGACAGACAGATAAACACAGACACAGACACATAAACACAGACAGACAGCCCAGTAGTTGTTTGTTGTTTCCTGCCGCCGTCTCTCCATTAGTTCTAAAAGCAGACCAAGACCTCAGATCTGCTTTTCCATTAGGCATAATTAACACACACACACACACACACACACACACACACACACACACACACACACACACACACACACACACACACACACACACACACACACACACACACACACACACACACACACACACACACACACACACACACACACACACACACACACACACACACACACACACACACACACACACACACACACACACACACACACACACACACACACACACACAGCACCAAAGACTTGTGTCTTTGTGACTGTGTGTAAATGGTTCCTCATCTCAACACTGGCTACCGTCTCAACACTAACCCCCGGCCCCCCCACATTAGTCTTGGGCACATTTCGAACCCAACGTTGTTGTTTGGGAAATCCGTTCAGATCCTGCAGATGTCTACTTCTGAAAAGTGAAAGCATGTCAAACAAAGGGTCCTCCTAGCGTCCTGATGTGATGGTAACCTGCAGTTCATGTCCACCTGATATGTAGGTGAATTAAAGACACACATAATGGGAGGGAAAAACACTCCTATTTTAAACATGTTGTTTCAGTGAAGACAGACTACACACCAAAGTGTAATTTATACTTGTTTCAGTGCAGTAACACTATTATTTTCTATGTTTCTACAATGTCTTTCCCAGTAAGGTAGAAGATGTTCCGGCCCTCAACCGTCCTCGGCAGTGACATGGTTTATGTTTTAATTTATTATCTGGGAGAATGGCGTGTTATCAAACCACATTGTTCCTGACGATACAAACCCAGCTCTACCAGACTCCATGTATATATTGACAAATCAATAAACGTGTCCCCGTAAATCTATACTAGCTCATTCATAACTGATGTCACCAAGTGTGATCGTACAGGCAATCGTCCCAAATAGGTAACATGATTGGCATTATACGATGTAATCAAACAAGATGCTCAAAAATGATTAGACGACAATGCAATAGTTTTCCAAGGTTAATGAAGTGAAATTGACATTTTGGAATATATTCAGCCGTGTGTGTCACAAATGGTTAATATTATTCCAGCTCTTAAACTGTAACCATTAGCGATCCCAAACAAAACAATAATCATTTAAACCACTGCAAACCGTCTATTCTTAGAACCTGGTTATGTTTGTGTTAATAACTGGGGGGTTTTATTCTACAAGGTGATTAATAGAATTTACCTGGAAATCAGTCTGTAATCACATCAGAGTGCTTAAATTACTACCAGTTGTCTAGAGACACGCAAAAAGAATTCAGTGAAAAAATGCAAGTCTAGCTTCTAATACACATATTATCCTGTTATGACTGGGAAACACATTTTCTAAACCAAAGGTGGTTTTATAAATTTTGGTCTCTTTCTTAATTTTGCAACACGAGTAAACTTAAAACTTCACGACTATCTGTGTATCTTGTTTCCACTATAAAACACATATAACAAATATAAATGCAGAGTACCAAGGAAGAATACTGTCATTGACAAACATTAATTCCATGTCAAAGGAAGCAAGATACAGGAAACAAAAAACTAAATCAGACATCCAGATGTTACTAGAACTAAAAGGTACATAAATGTATTACAACATAGGTATGTTTTTGCATTAATTGTATAAGAAAAAGTATTTATTTTAAAGCAAAAGTTGCACTCCAGTCAAGTTTATTTAGAACAAAATACTGTGTAATTTCAGAATTGTATGGCTTCACACAATGTTTGTCCTTCATGTGGAAATGCTTTTAACAAATTCTCCAACTTACCAAAACCATTGTTGCACATCTGGAACGTTTCTTTCAAATTTAGGGGCTAGCTAGGGAATACCAAAAGAACCAGCCTGTAAACCCAATTTGGAGGCTTCAGGGATACCAAAAGAACCAGCCTGTAAACCCAATTTGGAGGCTTCAGGGATACCAAAAGAACCAGCCTGTAAACCCAATTTGGAGGCTGCAGGGATACAGAAAGAACCAGCCTGTAAACCCAATTTGGAGGCTGCAGGGATACAGAAAGAACCAGCCTGTAAACCCAATTTTGAAACCCACCCGGCTGTGTCCTGTCTCTCTTTTCGCGTCTCTCTTCTTGTTTATCCATTGCATGTGCATCTCCCTTCCCTTCAGCTCCCACCCCCCCAGCTCCCATTCTGTCTCTCTTTTCGCGTCTCTCTTCTTGTTTATCCATTGCATGTGCATCTCCCTTCCCTTCAGCTCCCACCCCCCCAGCTCCCATTCTGTCTCTCTTTTCGCGTCTCTCTTCTTGTTTATCCATTGCATGTGCATCTCCCTTCCCTTCAGCTCCCACCCCCCCAGCTCCCATTCTGTCTCTCTTTTCGCGTCTCTCTTCTTGTTTATCCATTGCATGTGCATCTCCCTTCCCTTCAGCTCCCACCCCCCCAGCTCCCATTCTGTCTCTCTTTTCGCGTCTCTCTTCTTGTTTATCCATTGCATGTGCATCTCCCTTCCCTTCAGCTCCCACCCCCAGCTCCCATTCTGTCTCTCTTTTCGCGTCTCTCTTCTTGTTTATCCATTGCATGTGCATCTCCCTTCCCTTCAGCTCCCTTCCCCCCAGCTCCCTTCCCCCCAGCTCCCTTCCCTTCAGCTCCCTTCCCTTCAGCTCCCACCCCCCCAGCTCCCATTCTGTCTCTCCAACCTCTCACTCACCTTCTCATGTCCATGCTGACCAATCAATGTCCTATTAATCAGTGTTGGTCCTTTCTGTCCATATGAGAGCAGAGTTGAAAAGCAGCTCATTTCCCACACAGCAACCAGTGTCCAGGCCAAAGCAGGGCGACTGGCTGACAGTCATCCTGGAGGTCACAGCTGGGCCAGATAACAAACACGACTGAACGAAGGTTGTATTGTCAGAGTACTCTGGACACTCTTGGTTTGTAAACCTCAGCCTCAGTACAAACTGGATGAGGGCACATTTTCCAGTTTATGCTGATTTATTTGTTTTTGCGACTGTACAATGAGCTCTCAAATTGCAGGGACATTGAAACGCATCAGCACCTCACCGTGTTTCGGCACCTCATCGTGTTTCGGCACCTCACCGCGTTTCAGCACCTCACCGCGTTTCAGCACCTCACCGCGTTTTAGCACCTCACCGCGTTTCAGCACCTCACCGCGTTTTAGCACCTCACCGTGTTTTAGCACCTCGCCGTGTTTTAGCACCTCGCCGTGTTTCAGCACCTCGCCGTCTTTCAGCACCTCACCGTGTTTCAGCACCTCACCCTGTTTCAGCTCCGCTCGTGTTTCAGCACCTCACCGTGTTTCAGCACCACATTGTGTTTCAGCACCTCACCGTGTTTCAGCACCTCACCGTGTTTCAGCACCTCACTGTGTTTCAGCACCTCACTGTGTTTCAGCACCTCATCGTGTTTCAGCACCTCACCGTGTTTCAGCACCTCACCGTGTTTCAGCACCTCACCGTGTTTCAGCACCTCACCGTGTTTCAGCACCTCACTGTGTTTCAGCACCTCACTGTGTTTCAGCACCTCATCGTGTTTCAGCACCTCACCGTGTTTCAGCACCTCACCGTGTTTACAGCTCCTGAAGTAAGGAGCCTGTAGTAGACCAATTCACATACTATATATATATATATATCCATATTATAATTTATACATATATATATTATAACAGCTCCTGGATCCGGCAGTAAGGACCCTGTACCAATTCTCATTCATTGTTATCCAGCACCTCCTTCCTCTGTGCCATGGCCCTAAGCCCCTGGAAGGAGCTCCCTCCTGGGTGCCTCTCTGATCCAGCTCACAGTGGCCCCCTGAGGGTCTTTCACTGATCCTCCAGCCAAGGATACAGCCAGGGGTCCCAGCTGGTCCCCTAAATCCTGTTCTCCTCGTCCCCGGAAGCAGAGGGAGAAAAACAAGGGTGACCCTTACTGGAACAAGTCTTACTGGAACCATATTTACAGAGGTAGAGCCCAGTCTGTCTGTCTGTCTGCTTGTCTGTCTGTATGTCTCTCTGTCTGTCTGTCTGTCTGTCTGTCTGTCTGCTTGTCTGTCTGTCTGCCTGTCCGCCTGTCTGTCTGCTTGTCTGTCTGTCTTTCTGCTTGTCTGTCTGTCTGTCTGCCTGTCACTACCTTTACTACACTTTGTGGCAACGCTGGTGGCTGGGTCACCTATTTCAGCACCGATCGATGCCATGAATCACACCAATCACAGCCCTAAACAGTGAACGTGGAGCCCAGTCACATCGGCCTGTTAAAAGAGTCCAGTCATACGGGTCTGTTAGAACAGCCTGCCAGCCTGCCCTGGTCAAGTATACGGCCTAATGGAGTTAAAGAATGCAGCTGAAGCACTTTCACTAACATCTCTCCCTCCCGGCTTTCTCTACAGAATGGATAAAGTCACTTGGCAATCTGTGGTTGGTATTAGGTTGATAATATTAGACCACCTTTGACACCTGGGTTGTGTCATAATTCAATTGTTCAATTCATTCCATGCTACCGTTTTCAAGTAATCCATCGATAACAATACAAAGAACTATTCTATCGAAATTTGATTCCCCTTGTCTGGTATTATTTCAAAAGACTAGGTATTGAGGACTAATTTATTGACATATCCAACATCAAATATTTATCAAAGGCATTTCCATTTATTCCACAATTTGATCAATCCAGACTCTGAGGACTACGAAGTGATGAAGCTAACGACAAATAATGGAACAAATTGTTTTGTTTTCCAACAGAAATCAGATAATGTACTGGTCAGAATCATTGATAGAATAGACCAAAATCTATATGTATTCTACATGAATGAGACAAATATTTTACCGGTTTGGGTTGGCATTATTTCATGTTACCACTTCCAATTTCTCTAGCCAATTTGCATGTTTAAAATTTTTCCCAAAATGCTGCAAAATTGTTTATTTTTTATTTTTATTGAGGATCAGTATTGCACAGTAGGTCCCTCTATATTTAATCCACAGGGTTCCATGCCACAGGGTCAACAGGAAGTGACTAAATCACAGGGCTCCATACCACCGGGTCAACAGGAAGTGACTAAATCACAGGGTTCCATAACACAGGGTCAACAGGAAGTGACTAAATCCCAGGGTTCCATACCACGTGGTCAACAGGAAGTAACTAAATCACAGGGTTCTATACCACATGGTCAACAGAAAGTGACTAAACCCCAGGGTTCCATACCACAGGGTCAACAGGAAGAACCCCTCCCATAGGGGTCACTGTGCATGTTTGTTCTGTATTACCACCAAACTTCAGGATGTCCTCCATTTCATACTTTGTGGTTTATAGAATATACCTCAACCGACTTTTTTTCTCACTAGATGCTTAACTCATGTTGTGTCAATAAACGTTGTTGCTGAACGTTTTCATTAGAAGCAACAAACTGCAGGACTCCATAGACGAGCCATGATTGTACAGGACAAACAAAAGTTGGACGCTGCTCACAATTGACTTTTTTGAAAGTAACATCCATTGGAGACGAATGTTGTTGCTGACAAACCGTGCGAGCATCGATCACACCTCAATTGAAGATCAAACAACAAGCAGTTGAGTACACTCAGCTAACAGTTAGTGTGGCTAACATTTCACCAGATGACTCATTTTAAACCGCACGGCTCTTCTCTGCACTTAGCCGACACTCTGACACAAAGGAGCAATTGATTACCGGTTTCTCAACTGTCCAAACATGGAATTATGTAATCACTGCATGAAGAAACAAGCTGAAGGGACCAATCATTATCCAGGACTAGCACAAAGCTGAAGGTCATATGTAGGACAATTCTCAGTGGAGGAATAAAACAACCTCTTCTACTTCAACAAGTTTTATTTTATATTATTGATAATATCAGTAATTACAGTACTGAAATAAAGCGACCAGGTTAACTGAGCAGATGGGTTAATCTATGTCACTAAAGAGAAAAGGATGAGCAGTAGCAGGTTAGGAGTAGCAGGTTAGGAGTAGCAGGTTAGGAGTAGCAGGTTAGGAGTAGCAGGTTAGTCTGTCTGTCTGTCTGTGTGTGTGTGTGTGTGTGTGTGTGTGTGTGTGTGTGTGTGTGTGTGTGTGTGTGTGTGTGTGTGTGTGTGTGTGTGTGTGTGTGTGTGTGTGTGTCTGTGTGTGTGTCTGTGTGTGTGTCTGTGTGTGTGTCTCTGTCTGTGTGTGTGTGTGTCTGTGTGTATCTGCCTGTGTGTATCTGTCTGTGTGTGTGTGTGTGTGTGTGTGTGTGTGTGTGTGTGTGTGTGTGTGTGTGTGTCTGTGTATATCTGCCTGTGTGTATCTGTCTGTGTGTGTGTCTCTGTCTCTCTGTGTGTGTGTGTGTGTGTGTATCTGCCTGTGTGTGTGTGTGCTACTTTGGGATGATGCAGTGAAGCACATCCTACTGGCTGTGGCGTCTGACTCTGTGGGATCCTGTAGAAGACGCAGCGTGACCAGAATCTACCATCCATCGATCCAGCAGGTGCAGCCAAGCGAGCCCCCCTTCCTAACCCCGGCCCCCCCCACCCTCCCCCTGTTTGTCCAGTTATTTTTTTCTACGACCTCCTTCTCTTTCCCTTTTTCTTTCAGTCTGTATTCAGCGTTTCTATCTTTCTTTCTTTTGTCCCAACTCTTATTTCTTTCTGTCAATATATCTTTTCATTAGCAATATCTTTCCATTTCTTTCTCATATAATTTCATCTCTGTCACTTTCCCTCGTTCTCCTCTATAATCAGCACAAACACTACTGAATGCCACTCACGAAGCTCTTTGTCTTTTCACATTCTAAGAGCGGAAATATCTTATGGACAGAAATTGTAGTGTATTTTATTTAAGCACCCTGTTCAAAAATCTCTTTCCGTTTGGACAACTGAAACAAGCACTTTGGCAATAACAGGCCTAGAAAACACAGGTTTGTGGATGAAGCCAGCCTAAGCAGTGAGAACCGTGTGTGTAGCGAATCTAACTGCTTTATAGCCGTGCAGATTAAGTGAAGAATCCCTAGCGTGAAAGCATTACATATGACTAAAACACTTAAAGCGAATTTTGTTTTCGAGAGCCGTCCTTAAGACAAGTATAGGCCTACTATTTAACTTACATTGGACAAAGAGTTGTGCGTAGCAACAGAAGAAAGACCTGGAAAATCAATGTAATCGCCAGAACTCAGCAAGTAAGGAGAGATCAAATAACTACAGTGTCTGAGGTTGGTACAACATGAAGACTGCTTTTCTTTAACTTTAGAGAGAGGGCGAGAGAGGAGGGGCGAGAGAGCAGGAGGGAGAGAGAATAAGGGAGGCAGAAAGAGGGGGGAGGGAGAAGGGGAGATAGTGATTTGTCGATTAGTGAGAATGAGAGAGGCAGAGAGAGAGAGAAAGGGAGAGAGAGAAAGAGAGAGAGAAAGAGAGAGAGCGAGAGCCCTGATCCTGCCTCAGCTGGAGAGCCGTGATATTGACACAGTGATCTCCAGCGCAGACGGGTTTCCCTCAGGTAAGCATTAAAACTGGATTTGGGTGGGGTACAATGGAAACCACAGTGTGGGGGTCCACAAATGAGAGGCTTTGATTTGACGGCGTTCTCACACCGTGAGCCGGAGAACGGAGAGGCTGGCGAAGAGAGTGATGGGGGGACGCGAGGGGGAGACGCGAGGGGGAGACGCCAGGCAACGATGTTAAGTGAAGAAGCGCCACCGCCAGGCTCCTTCATAATTATGCATTCAGTTTCCTCAGAATGAAAGCTTAGGGTGAGCTTAAGATAACCAGAGGACGTCAAGACAGGAGGTTCAAGGAATCAAGAGGGAGAACGCATGTGTGTTGGTACTTAGTGAGGTAAGCCAGTGGATAAAAGGGCCCTTAAAGCAGTTTCAGACAGCAACTATTCAAAACAGAAACAAAGCTGAACTCTTTAAACTGAGCGACTGATGAAAGGTGGAAAAGGATCCAGGGGAAATAAAACTAACTTCTAATGTTACATATTGATCAAAAATTACTTATTCAGCCACTTTAGGCTGTTTTTTCCCTTCTTTTAATCCTTTCATCGTTCTCTGCGAATCTCTTATTCATCGAACGGGAGAACGGAGAACTTCACTTTCTCACCGTATAATTCCCTCTTTGATAAAACCAAGTGAAAGTTAGTCAAACTTGTGCTCACTTAGACTTTTCAACACTCCTATTTTTGTCCCGTTTTCTCTGAGAGAGTTCAGGTAGTTGGGATCTGACGAGAGTTGGAGGGCCTTTATTTTCTCTGATGAAACCGCCTGGTTTATGGGCCAGTAGTTACTGATTCAGCACTCACACGCAAGAGTTGGTTTGTCTCCTACTCTGATCCAACTACCAGATGACTCATCCACCCTCGATCATCTAACAGTTTGATACAGTTTGCGGACCTAATCAAGCCTGACATTTGAAAAGTCGTGGTATCCTGACGCACTACAAGTTTCCGTTGCATTTCCTGCGATGCATTACAATTGCTGTAAAAAAACGGACAATAAAATTACCATACGTGGTGTGTAGTTTACATACGTCGTGTGTAATGAACATATGTTGTGTGTAATAAACATACGTTGTGTTTAATGAACATACGTTGTGTATATTGGGGCCGGGTTGATCTATGGGACTCCTTACAACACAGAGTGTGTAGCTCGGGGAGGTTAGAGGAAGACATGGGTGTGGTCACACCCCCTCCTCCTCCTCCCCCTCTTCCTCCTCCTCCACTCCGGGGTTGAGGAGAGAGCAGGAGTCAATTATTTATACTTGATTAATGATGACCGTCCTCTGATCATTGCGTGGCCCGGGTCCTTTTGATTTTCATATTTCAATACACATTTCAATTTATTTAATTAGTAACTGATGCAGTGTTTTAGCCCGTTGCCAAGCATTGATCTGCTTCTAATCAACCTCTATCCATTGATAAGACACATCTCTGCCCCATCGGGTGGATGTTGGGGCGGGGTTGTTATTCAATTGTCACAGGCACAGAATAGCACACCACCATCTGTTAAATCTAATCTAGAACATAGAAAATGTCACAAAAGGATTCAGAAACATCCATTGTCATATGATTCATTCTGTACAGTCAAAAGTAGAGTTAGTACAGT
>CM055736.1:20138253-20240753 GCA_029465975.1 Dallia pectoralis
ACTCAACACTTTACTGCTTGACCCTCCCACTACCATGATTGCTCGGATATGGTCAGCGGGAAGAAAATGGACAAATCTACAAGAAATGATGAAACACATTATTGATATAGCGATGTGTTACAGAGCAGCCAGAAGAAGGAGGTTTGAATCGCTGTCTCAGGAAGGATGGTGTCATTTGGTATGCAGGTGTGATTGACGAGCTAAGTAACCAATCATAATGAGGACCGATTTATAGAGATCCACATTCTCATAGCAGAAACATAATAACATTTATGAAATCAGTTAAAATCAGTCACCTGAATTTAGTGATTTATATTTAATTTGAAACCAACATGGGCCGAATCTTTCGCAACAGAGAGGGGTCACAGAGGGGGGCGCGGTTATGCTAATTCCTGACCCTCTACATTGGGGTCAGCCAACCAGCCCTCGCCATGACAACACAGGCCGGTCAAACAATACAGGCTTGACAATACAACAGAACGGTACTATCGTAGGGTCGTCCCCCTACTTCCCTCTTTCTTTCTCTCGTTTTCCTCTCTTTCTCCAAATTAATTTCTCTACGGACATTTCTTATATTTTCCATCTCTCTCTGTATCTCTCCAGATGCACGTAGACATTGTGCTTGGTTTCTGTCTATATAGAGTTTTAAAATATTCATCCAAATGTCATCCAATATTGAATATAATAAATCTCTATACTTATACAACCAATTCAATTTTTAATTATGGAATTTTAATTTGTAAATGAATCCAAGCTTGATTGCATATTTAATATTTTAAGACCATTAATTGCATCAAACATTAATTTTGTATAAACAATATGTCACCATCAAGACGTTCTGCAATCAGATGTGATGACGAGCAGTGTTTTAGCTCAATAACAGCAGTGATATTCGATGACATGAAAGTCAGCAACTCAGAGATCAGAAACACATATCCAGGAAATCTCACAGAGGAACTAGACTGCCATCAGAACAACCAGAGCTACAAACCTTCTGATAACCCGTCATACTGTAACCCGTCATACTGTAACCCGTCATACTGTAACCCGTCATACTGTAACCCGTCATACTGTAACCCGTCATACTGTAACCCGTCATACTGTAACCCGTCATACTGTAACCCGTCATACTGTAACTTCCACCAGACAGGACATTAACCAGAAAACACTAACTACCCATCAGGCACCAGGGGCAGAATGCCCACCCATCAGGCACCAGGGGCAGAATGCCCACCCATCAGACACCAGGGGCATAATGCCCACCCATCAGGCACCAGGGGCATAATGCCCACCCATCAGACACCAGGGGCATAATGCCCACCCATCAGACACCAGGGGCATAATGCCCACCCATCAGACACCAGGGGCATAATGCCCACCCATCAGACACCAGGGGCAGAATGCCCACCCATCAGACACCAGGGGCAGAATGCCCACCCATCAGGCACCAGGGGCAGAATGCCCACCCATCAGGCACCGGGGCATAATGCCCACCCATCAGGCACCAGGGGCATAATGCCCACCCATCAGGCACCGGGGGCATAATGCCTACCCATCAGGCACCAGGGGCATAATGCCCACCCATCAGGCCCCAGGGGCATAATGCCCACCCATCAGGCACCAGGGGGAGAATGCCCACCCATTCAGGCACCAGGGGCATAATGCCCACCCATCAGGCACCAGGGGCAGAATGCCCACCCATCAGACACCAGGGGCATAATGCCCACCCATCAGGCACCAGGGGCATAATGCCCACCCATCAGGCACCAGGGGCAGAATGCCCACCCATCAGACACCAGGGGCATAATGCCCACCCATCAGGCACCAGGGGGAGAATGCCCACTCATTCAGGCACCAGGGGCATAATGCCCACCCATCAGGCACCAGGGGCAGAATGCCCACCCATCAGACACCAGGGGCATAATGCCCACCCATCAGGCACCAGGGGCATAATGCCCACCCATTCAGGCACCAGGGGCATAATGCCCACCCATCAGACACCAGGGGCATAATGCCCACCCATCAGGCACCAGGGGCATAATGCCCACCCATCAGGCACCAGGGGCAGGGTGTGGACAGGCAGATGGCCACTATCTCGTCCACCCACAAACGTTACGCCTGCTCCTTAATCGCGCTGAGAGCCATGTGCTCATCGAGGGAGGGACACCGAAGCGGTGAACGTCCCGCCTCCAGCCACCACCCCTGACCCCTAGGGGTCATCACCTCTGACCCCTGCACTGCCCACCACTGGTTCCCCTCATAAATCTGGCGTTGGGGTGAAATGCTTGGACATGGCCATCTTAACGCTCCAAGCTATTGATTCTAGTTGCCACACGCCCACACTATCTGACCCGGACATGCTAATGACTGGGTCACAGATGAATGGTTCAGAACAGGCACAGGAGCAACCGGAAGTGCTATGGTCACCATGTCTGAACGCTCAGGAATCGGATTAAGGAATTCAATGAAAGCTGAATTGCGATACTTACAAAGCAGCTGTTAATGTGAACGCAAAACGCACCTGACCCCTGGGCTATCTGTACATTGCCTGAACAAATCCTTTCTAGTACACATGTATACACCTGCATTACAGTATGTGAATATTACACTTATTCACAAAATATATTAATCCTTAGAACTATAAAATAACAAATAATTCAGGGATGGGGGGTTACTTTCCAACAGGGGCTCACAATAACACACCAAAATGTGCAAACAAAAATAAACACTACAGTCAAATAATTCTGTTGATAAGACAGACACGCCAGTAAGAGCTGGAGGAGTGGCGCAGAATAACCCGAAACGAATACGGAATGTGCTAGCCGGGTTTGTGTACAGCAGATTGCACAGTGCGCTCAATAAAATCAATAGGTAATGTTTGCCAACTTTAAACTGGTTAAGGAGCCGGTTGAGGAAGGAACGCTGTGATAGATGGTGGCTAGGAACCACGACTCATGCAGGGTCAAAGGTCATCGTCACCTCGAGACATCGTCTGCAGCTGCTACCTCATCCGCTCTGGGCGCCGGACACACTGAGTACCAAATGACACCCTATTTCGTACATACCGGCCTGCTTAAGACCCTGGGTTCCTATATCTGAAGTATGCAGGGAATAGAGTGTCCATTTGGGACGCACCCTAGGGCTCAATCAGAAGGTGGGGAACATGATGGCGATGCACTAGATCTCACCTGATTGGTTAAGCTGAGTTGAAAAGGTAAACAAACTATACGCATTTACATTATATATCTCGTCTCGGTCACCTTTCACCTCCTCACCCTCCCCCCGCTCTCCTCTTCCCCTCCTCCACCCTCCCCCCGCTCTCCCCTTTCACCTCCTCCACCCTCCCCCTGCTTTCCCCTTTCACCTCCTCCACCCGCTCTCCTCTTCCCCTCCTCCACCCTCCCCCCGCTCTCCCCTTTCACCTCCTCCACCCTCCCCCTGCTTTCTCCTTTCACCTCCTCCACCCGCTCTCCTCTTCCCCCTCCTCCACCCTTCCCCCGCTCTACTCCTCCACCTCCTCCACCCTCCCCCTGCTTTCCCCTTTCACCTCCTCACCATCCCCCCGCTCTCCTCTTCCAGCCTCCTCCCCTCTCTATTCGTCATTCACTCTGCCAGCCTCCTGCGCGTTCTGAGCTGTAAAATCATTGATTGTGGCAGAATCTCCAATCACGTGGCAAATAAAGACAGACATATACCTAGAGAGACAGACATATACCTAGAGAGACAGACACACACGTAGAGACAGACATACATGTAGAGAAACATTTATATAGAAAAACAGACACACATAAAGACTGACACATAGACAGACACAATAGAGACAGACACACAGAGAGACAGACAGACACACAGAGACAGACAGACAGACAGACACACAGAGCGACAGACAGACACACAGACAGACACACAGAGAGAGAGACAGACACACAGAGAGACAGACAGACACACAGAGAGACAGACACACAGAGAGACAGACACACAGAGAGACAGACACACAGAGAGACAGACAGACACACAGACTCTCTATTCGTCATTCACTCTGCCAGCCTCCTGCGCGTTCTGAGCTGTAAAATCATTGATTGTGGCAGAATCTCCAATCACGTGGCAAATAAAGACAGAGATATACCTAGAGAGACAGACATATACCTAGAGAGACAGACACACACGTAGAGACAGACATACATGTAGAGAAACATTTATATAGAAAAACAGACACACATAAAGACTGACACATAGACAGACACAATAGAGACAGACACACAGAGAGACAGACAGACACACAGAGACAGACAGACAGACAGACACGTAGAGAGACAAACACACAGAGAGACAGACAGACACACAGAGAGACAGGGAAGAGAGTATACAGCCAGTATATGAGCAGACACTCCCATTAGGCGCCGGACAGATTAACTAGAGGTTATAATTAATTGGGAGCAGATCCATATTCTCTAATACGTAACAGAAAAATTACCAGCAGGTTGGCTTCGTATTAATTGTTAGGAGAGAATGAAAGGGCTTAATTGTCATGTAAGAAACAAGGGAATTACAACCGTGGCTTAACTGGTCCTCTGTGATGTAGTGATGAAAATGAAAGTATGTGTAATGTTAAATGCCGCTGTGAATAGAGTAAAAGTCATTTTATAAAGCTTATTATACTTCAGTCCAGACAGGTCAGACAGGAAAGCTTTCAGCTGGACCTGAATCTCTGCACTGAACTGGGGCCTGTTACACAGATGCATATCAATCCTGCTCCTTGACAAAAAAATCAAGCTCAATAGAAAAATCCATTCATTTAGATTTATTTGTCTAGAACAAGGTGTTAATCTGTGTCCACAAAACCGGCCCCTGATGTCCACGGTTAGGATAAGTCCCTGATTAAAAGGAGACGACGAGAACAGGAAGTGTTTCACCTCTCCAGTAGCGGAGTTGAAAACACAACTTTATACTTTAAATTAATTAAAATAAATCAAGTTAATGTTTATTTACCAAAGTACTGGTTGATTTAGTCACATTAGTCTTAATTGAATCACTGATATCAAACATATAAGAAAGAAATGCTGATGTTGGATTGATTCAATCATTTTGATTCAATTCAAACATAAACAGATCAGGTTAGTGTTTGCATGACACCTAAGTAAGTAAGAACTCTCTAGCATACTCCCCTCTCTTCCACCTTCCCTCTCCCCCCTCACCCTTTTTGCCCTCATGGGATCTTCTCCTCTTCTTTACCCTCCTGTTCTGTCCTCTCTCTTTTACACCTCCCTCTCATCAACCTGCGTCTGTTCTCCTGTAATCTCGTCTTCACCAGTGTGGCTCCACATTCTCTTGTTATGGAGCAGGAAGTATTCCCCTTCCGACTGTGCGCCATTGATTTTCGCCTGCAACGCTGTTGGCTGGGAGGGAAAAAGAGGCACAGGGCAGAGAGGTCAGAGGTCAGCCCTCCCTGCCCAAGTCTCTGTATTGGTGTAAGTCTTTATACAGATGCGTCTCGGAAGCCGCTTTGCAAACCTTTGTGTGTGCGTCATCAACCGTGCCATATTCTCTATTTAGGGCAGTCGTTTAGACCCAAATAAAGTAGTTAGGTGCTGTTTGACTCTGGGATGGAATAATCCACCCCAGCTGTTAATTAGACCTAGGTAAAGTACCTCTCCCCAACACTCTTTCTCATAGGTATAAAAGAGATAAGACACAAAATGGCTGCCGTGTTTCACTCATGTAAAGTACCTCTGCCCACCTCTCTTCCTCTTGAGAGATGTGGTAGAGGAGAGATAAGACACAAAATGGCTGTTTCGCTAAAGGTGCAATAAGTCTGGATAGGCAGCTCAGAGGCAGATCTAGGATTAGTTTTTAAGAGTTTATAGTCTGGGAGAAGCAATCAATTTTGTCCACAGAGACGGCAGAGAGTGTGTGATCACAGAGACGGCAGAGTGTGTGTGTGTGTTATCACAGAGACGGCAGAGTGTGTGTGTGTGTGTGATCACAGAGACGGCAGAGTGTGTGTGTGAGATCACAGAGACGGCAGAGTGTGTGTGTGTGTGTGAGATCACAGAGACGGCAGAGTGTGTGTGTGTGTGAGATCACAGAGACGGCAGAGTGTGTGTGTGTGTGTGTGAGATCACAGAGACGGCAGAGTGTGTGTGTGTGTGAGATCACAGAGACGGCAGAGTGTGTGTGTGTGTGTGTGAGATCACAGAGACGGCAGAGTGTCTGTGTGTGTGTGAGATCACAGAGACGGCAGAGTGTGTGTGTGTGAGATCACAGAGACGGCAGAGTGTGTGTGTGTGAGATCACAGAGACGACAGAGTGTGTGATCACAGAGATGGCAGGTCTTGGAGATCAAATTATGTAGTTTGAGATGAATGTCTTGTAGAAAGGGAGGGAAGAAAGAGAATCTCCATCTTCTACCTTCTCATCTCCTCTCCATCTTCTTCCTTTTATCTTCTCTGCATATCTCCATCTTCTACCCTCTCATCTTCTCTCCATATCTCCATCTTCTACCTTCTCATCTTCTTCCTTTTATCTTCTCTGCGCATCTCCATCTTCTACCCTATCATCTTCTCTCCATCTTCTACCCTCTCATCTTCTCTCCATATCTCCATCTTCTTTCTCCCTGAATACTTCCAGATGAGGAGAGCATGTAGCAACTTCCCACAGACATGTAGGATGCTTCAAAACGGACCAAAACCTCACAAAGTTACTACGATGTGTTCCAAATCGCAACCCTTTCCCTATGCAGTGCACACCTAACTAGATGCCCACAGAGAATAGGGCGCCATTTAGCCTTAACAGACAACATCAACGCTAAATTGACACTCAATAGGAATCAACACAAGCCATTTTCACCAAAATAGCTGACGGTGAGACATTTTAATTGAACACAGAAGCCAAATACATTATACCGTCTTTAACACAGACTTTACAGCACATCTCAGTCAATGTACTCTACAGTGGGTGAGCAATCTGAAGCACAAATACACGGCACACGGCATATCGAGTGTTTTCAGTATTCAGGTAAAGCACATTGACAACACAGGCAACAGTTAGACCAGCATTGTCATTAACTGACCGGAACACGCTAGATAACGTAAAGCCGCGTGTCTACAATAAAAAGAAGGGACCAATACAAAGCGATAAATGCAACATGAGCACAAAAGCGCCCCCTTGTGTTAGGGAAATTTTGAAATAATTCTTTATCCCCAATGTTTTTTTTCCATTGTCATAAATGACAAACTGTTTTCTTCAACTCCTTCTGTATGTTTCTTGAGTTTACATGTTAAACTTGAAATCGATCAAATAGTTTTGTTATTTACTGAACACAAAAAAACTGTAAGAACGCTAAGTAAAAAATATTAAATAAATTAAACACAGGGAGACAAAATAGGATAGACAATATTGTTGACAGTGGTCTTTCCTGCAAGCTCACATTATCTGAAATATTTCTTTGCCAGAATTTTTTATACAATGATATATTGATATAATAGAACAAAAGATACCTGAAAAACAATAAATACATTGTAAAAATATCACTCATGCAAACAGGAAGAAATTCATAGAATGTGATATTTAGAAAACAAATCTGCAGCTAAACAACATTTCATTGCCATCATTTTCATCTTCATCACAAATGAGGAACACTGCATCACATTCAGGTGTAAAACTGTACCTTTGAATCACTTTTAAATTCTACATTAAAGATACTTAACATTTCACATATTTCCATCCAGCGAAAAAATACTGGCGTGCGAGACTGGGGTCGGGAAAAACATTAACTCGGAACTGACAGTCACAAATGAGCCAGATGTTCCAAAAGTCTTCAGGTAAATTTAGAATGTAGTGATCCAGAAAAGGACCTGGGTAGTTGCAGACCTAAATGGTGGTCAGCAGAAAGCCATGGTACATCAGCCTGTATTCTACAGATGACTAAACATACATTGCCATTCTAACGAAGTTGATAACCAGTCTATAACAGGCGCTTCCGAGGTTTATACCAATATACCACAGCTAATGGCAGTATCCACGGAGGCCACATTGTGCCTAAGAAAAGCTTTTAGCTGTGGCTATATTGGTCATAAACCACACCCCTTGTACCTGATTGGTTCAGTACACATGTCCGTCACTATCACACAGATGTAACTAGGTATTTAATCTATACTTACGACATGCACTCAGGAATAAAGTCAGACAAGAACAGGAGTTGCACAGGCCGTCGTTATATAGCAGCGTTATAGAAAGGAGTTCCCCAAGGTTGGGTGTGAGGCCTGCTGATATCCTTAATATAACATGTTAAATAAAATAGAATAGAACATCCTCTTCTGACTGGCTTCTTTCTCACTTACATTGCTCTTTTCATCTGTCTCTCACTCATCTCTTTTCTCAGCTTTCAATCTCTCCCCTTCTCTTCAGCTTCCTCTTTCGCTCGCAGCATCTTTCTCCATCTCCTTCTTTATCGCTTTAGCTATCTATTTGTTCATCTAACTGTCTTTTTTTCTCTAACTGAGAAACTGCCAAAAACACATTTTCTGGAGCTATAACAGAGAGCAGGGGAGAAACAGATAAGGATCTGGCAAGGTTGCCTGACTGGATGGAAGTCAAGCCAAGGCCTTCCAAAGCTGTCTGACAAGATTGTGTAAAACTGTACTTTTTTGGGGGGGACTTGTGAAAAGCTCTGACACGCTTGGGCTTGCAGGTGTGTTCTGGCGTTAGAAGCTTTTACACTGCTAATGAAAGTTCACAGAAGAGGAGGAGAGGAAACAGAGTAGAGAGGTAGTAGATGAGTGGAGAGAGAGAAGAAAGGGAGAGGAGAATAGAAAGATAGGAGAGATAGGGGTATGGAGTGGGCAGGCCACCTGGGAAACAAAGCGAGAGCGAAGAAAAGGAACTCACTAATATAACACACATAACCTGCCACCAGTCTGACCCCAGAAGGGAACTAGTGTCATAGATGACCATGCATTTACATAATCCTAGGGAAATAATTATATGATATCCCATTTAATGTATATACATAGTGAATGTAAAGGCTCTCTTAAAATATCCATCTATATAAATTTTTAACCAGTTTATCTACAGTGGGATGAGATGGGTGCAGTCTTTGAGTGACAGCAACCTTCCTATGGGACTATCATGGTTTGCCGTATATTAACAAGTTTCTCAGTGCTTACCTAGCAAACAAGGGATGTACTAAATCTGTCCAGTGGACTGCACCACAATCTCCTCAGGTTCTGGAGACTACTATAGTTTGCAGGGTGATGACATAATATACGAGGACGAATAAACAAAAACCAGACGGATAAACAACCAAACAGCTGTATTATATGTTGGAACCAAGCAAATACAGTTAAACATTATGAGACATTAGTGAGCTTTCTCGTATGGTCCTAATCGTAACCGGTTTCAAACACATCTTTCTTATTTGGGTATAACATGAACTGGGGGGGGGTTACGACCTTCACCTCATGACTGGATAGAATGTTCCGGTATAAAGGTGTTCAACACCTACAGTAAATGACTGGCTTGTTTGGGACGGTTTAGAAGATAAAAGCGTAACCCACAGACACATTTCACACCTGACCTCTCTTTCTCTCTCACACACACGAATTTGTTAAGGTGAAAAGTGTGCATCTAGCCCGAACCTTTTGAAAAGTTCCAGAGAGACTTCCACGGGAATGAAGACTAGACTTACAGCAGCGATATTTCACTTCACCAACAAAAGGAAACGTATGTCTCAGAGAAATAAACCAAAAACATAAACAAGAAAGTTAGCGGAGGATCTGGAATGGGTGTAAACAAGTAAACTGGTAAACGACCGGCGCCGCCTCTCCATCCAGTGACCCCTGACCCAACTCAGACCATGAAGCGGTGCTCCTTGCCGTCGTGGGCCATGAGGATGACGTTCCGGTTTGAGGTCCAGATGAGCCGGGCCAGTTTCAGGGCATTCTGGGAACCAGGGGAGGCGGGCTGAACTGGGGGTACCTCATAGGTCCGGATGCACTTCAGCTGGGGGGTGGAGTTCAGTACCCCAATGCTGCCCAACAGAGAGGTATTCATCTGATGAGGAGAAGAGAGGGGAGGAAGAGGAGGAGTGGAGGGTGTGGGACAGAGGAGGGAGAGAAGGAGTGGAAAATAAAGAAATGAAAAAACACCAAAAGCACTTCAATATCCACTTTATTGCATGTAATAGAGATGCATATTTTGCCCACAGCAGATCAGCGGGGAAAAAGCAGGTTTGCACTCATTCCTGTAAATCACAGCAGAGAAATATGAACCAAACAGAGGCTGGCGCTGAAGACACGCTCGTGATAGTGCAAAGGTCAGACAGGCATGAAGGCATGTCACGACATGGCAGGTTGTTTGGTGATGTAGAAGGCACATTACTGAAGGCCTCTAACACCCTGATTCCCTCCCCACCTTAGCTGGGGGGGGTTTGGCTCGAACGGTTGGGTTTGTGGGAAAAAGGGATTGAGAAATTGATCGAAACGTAAAGAGGCGTAGTGAATTTGAGCTGGGCCTGAGAGGCAGGACTGGAGCAACACTATCCTCCCTCAGTAGGTTCTGGCAGACATCCCACCGCCCAGACGAAGGAGGAGGAAGAGGAGGTCCCCCCCAGCCGGCAGGGTGTCTAGGAGAGCGGCAGACGGTCTGCAGACGAGCAACTCAGTGTCCGGTAGGGAGACGAGGTTTACGCTTACAGTAATGTCATTAGTGAACAGACTCTACTGATCCTCTCTCTTCAGCCTCTCCTCTCTACTCTTCCTCTCTCCTCTTCCTCTCTTCTCTTCCTCTCTTCTCTCATCTTCCTCTCTTCTCTCATCTTCCTCTCTTCTCTCATCTTCCTCTCTTCTCTCATCTTCCTCTCTTCTCTCATCTTCCTCTCTTCTCTCATCTTCCTCTCTTCTCTCATCTTCCTCTCTTCTCTCATCTTCCTCTCTTCTCTCATCTTCCTCTCTTCTCTCATCTTCCTCTCTTCTCTCATCTTCCTCTCTTCTCTCATCTTCCTCTCTTCTCTCATCTTCCTCTCTACTCTTTCAATCTTCTCTCATCATCATGTGTGTGGGTGTGTGTGTGCGCACAGTCTAAGTCTGAAGTGGAGACAGTTCAGACTAAAGCAAGAGAAGGCCCAGACTACCTCTCACTGGGGGCCATTAAAGTTGTGTGCTTCCCTTCACTATGCTGTATCAGCTATCTGTTAAGAAGGGTGTGTGTGTGTGTGTGTGTGTGTGTGTGTATGCATGCCTATGTAGTGTGTGTGTGTGTGTGTGTGTGTCTGTGTGCACAAGAGTGTGTCTGATTCTGTACCATCTGTGTAGGGTGAGTACTAACCTGCCAGAAAGAGATGTGGCTGTCAGCGTTGGAATAGGTGGCCAGGTACCTCCCGTCCGGAGCAAAGCACACAGCTGTGATTGGACCCCTATGACCGTGGATGTTCTGAAAGAGGAAATACACCCCATGACGTGACCATACACCACATGACGTGACTATACGCCACATGACGTGACCATACACCACATGACGTGACCATACACCGTGTGACCATACACCACATGACCATACACCACATGACGTGACCATACACCACATGACGTGACCATACAACACATGACGTGACCATACACCGCGTGACAATACGCCACATGACGTGACCATACACCGCGAGACCATACACCACATGACCATACACCGCGTGACCATACGCCACATGACGTGACCATACACCACATGACGTGACCATACGCCACATGACCACACATCCCATGACCACACACCGCGTCACCACTTCCCACATGCCACGTCACCACATGCCACGTGAACACACACCACGTGACCACACACCGCGTTACCACACACCACCTGACCATACACAATGTGACCACACACCAAATCACTACACACCACATGACCATATTGACTGGAACAAGCATAAATTGCGTGTAGTCCGTACAACATATTTTAAAACTCCTCGTCAATAATGACAAAATACTGCAGCACATCTGGATATCCTGCAGGTGCAATAAACAGATAAAGGAATGAAGACAAGAGTGTCAGTTAAGAGTCATTTGAAAATCACACAAGTCGTTGGCAGCAGCAAGGGGAAATTAAAGTGGACCAGAAAAAGCATTAGTTGTAGCCACAGTGGGATGTCTATTAGAGCAGGATTGGAGGCTGACGTTTGGAATTCTGATAAGAAGCATACGGATTGGTGGGGTGTGCCTCAGAGAAGATGTCTTAACCTGGACTCTCCAAGAGGAGGAGTGGCAAGGCCTTAACTCCTGTGGAACCAGAGGAGGCGTGGCAAAACCTTAACTCCTGTGGAACCAGAGGAGGCGTGGCGAGGTCTTAACTCCTGTGGAACCAGAGGAGGCGTGGTAAAACCTTAACTCCTGTGGAACCAGAGGAGGAGTGGCAAAACCTTAACTCCTGTGGAACCAGAGGAGGCGTGGCAAAACCTTAACTCCTGTGGAACCAGAGGAGGCGTGGCAAGGCCTTAACTCCTGTGGTACCAGAGGAGGCGTGTCAAAGCCTTAACTCCTGTGGTAACAGAGGAGGCGTGTCAAAGCCTTAACTCCTGTGGAACCAGGGTGTTTGATTGGTTAGGCTGACTAGGTGTTTTGTCTAGATGCATACATTATTTAACACAAACCACACACAATTAATCGCTACGGGAGCTTCAGATCTGAGGTTTGACTTAAAATACAGAAAACATTGGATCAGATGTTCTCTGTTATTGTGTGTATGAGATCTGAAGCTCCCGTAGCGTAAACACAGGTCTGGTGAACAACACTATTTGTGTTGGATAGGTTTGCAGAATACAACTATAAGCCATTTGGTTTGCAGAGAGCTCACGTCTGACTTCACATCCCCTGATACAGGATCAGCCGTTCTCAGCAGCAGCACAGAGCCACACAGCAGGACCAACTGCAACTACCCCTCTCTCTCTCTCTCCCACTCTCCCTGTCTGTCTCTCTGTCTGTCTGTATCAGTCTGTCTGTATCTGCCTGTCTCTCTCTCTCTATTAAGTCTGTCTGTCTCTCCGTCTGTCTGTCTGTCTGCCTCTCTCTCCCTCTATTAAGTCTGTCTGTCTCTCCGTCTGTCTGTCTGTCTGTCTCTCTCTCCCTGTTTTAAGTCTGTCCGTCTCTCCGTCTGTCTGTGTCTGTCTGCCTGTCTGTCTGTCTGTCTCTCTTTGTCTCTCTCTGCTCATCTCTCCCTGTATGACAGATGTGTGAGCCATTGCGCTCCCTCCATAACAAAGACCCGGTTTACAGCTGCAAGAAAAGGAGATCATCTGGTCTTTTATTCTGTGGGCCTCCTCTCCTCCTCTCCTCCTCCCATTCTGTCCTCCTATCAGGGGCTTTCAGCCAGTCTGTATGGGGAGTCAAGCTGTGTACAGGCAGTCAGAGAGCTTTCAGCCACAACATAAAACCTCTTCACTTGAGCCACCAGCATGACCAGTCCTCTGTGATGTGGGAGACAGGGGGGAGATGGAGAGGTAGAGGCTTTGGACCTAGTAATAGATATAACAGTATGAGGGGATTGGTCCACTCAGAGGCTTGGGCAGAACTACAGTACTATAGCCGTGATAAGGGTGTGTGTGTGTGTGTATGTGTGTGTGTGTGTGCTTGTATCAGTGTGTGTTTGTGTATCAGGATGTGTATCTGTGTGTTTTAGTGTGTGTGTGTTTTGACAGACGGTAAAAGCATGGTTTAGTTGGGGCCTAAAATGTCATCGCGGCAGGGAGTAAACCCCCCCTCTCCTCAGGAGATCAGCCCTCCATCTGGAAGAGGCACACACAAACACAAACAAATAAACACAAACAAATAAACACACACAGCATACCTGCAGCAGCCCTCGTAAATAAAGAAGTGACGGTGGAACACATTAAGTCATATACTGAGATACAGGTTAAAACAAACAGGTCACATACTGAGATACAGGTCACATACTGAGATACAGGTTTAAACACTAACAGGTCACATACTGAGATACAGGTTTTAACACTAACAGGTCACATACTGTGATACAGGTCACATACTGAGATACAGGTTTAAACACTAACAGGTCACATACTGAGATACAGGTTTAAACACTAACAGGTCACATACTGAGATACAGGTTAACACTAACAGGTCACATACTGAGATACAGGTTTAAACACTAACAGGTCACATACTGAGATACAGGTTTAAACACTAACAGGTCACATACTGAGATACATGTTTTAACACTAACAGGTCACATACTGAGATACAGGTTTAAACACTAACAGGTCACATACTGAGATACATGTTTTAACACTAACAGGTCACATACTGAGATACAGGTTTTAACACTAACAGGTCACATACTGAGATACAGGTTTAAACACTAACAGGTCACATACTGAGATACAGGTTAACACTAACAGGTCACATACTGAGATACAGGTTTAAACACTAACAGGTCACATACTGAGATACAGGTTTAAACACTAACAGGTCACATACTGAGATACATGTTTTAACACTAACAGGTCACATACTGAGATACAGGTTTAAACACTAACAGGTCACATACTGAGATACATGTTTTAACACTAACAGGTCACATACTGAGATACAGGTTTTAACACTAACAGGTCACATACTGAGATACAGGTTTTAACACTAACAGGTCACATACTGAGATACATGTTTTAACACTAACAGGTCACATACTGAGATACATGTTTTAACACTAACAGGTCACATACTGAGATACAGGTTTTAACACTAACAGGTCACATACTGAGATACAGGTTTTAACACTAACAGGTCACATACTGAGATACATGTTTTAACACTAACAGGTCACATACTGAGATACATGTTTTAACACTAACAGGTCACATACTGAGATACAGGTTAACACAAACAGGTCACATACTGAGATACAGGTTTTAACACTAACAGGTCACATAGTGAGATACAGGTTTTAACACTAACAGGTCACATACTGAGATACAGGTTTTAACACTAACAGGTCACATACTGAGATACATGTTTTAACACTAACAGGTCACATACTAAGATACAGGTTTTAACACTAACAGGTCACATACTGAGATACAGGAGCTGTAAAACAATTGAACAACTACCGCAGGATATTGGGAGTGTGTGTGTGTGAGAAATTGCACGGGTGGTTGAATTCTTTGTTAGAAAAAAATTCAAGGTTGACCAGTAGCAGCCCAGGCTAAGCTAATCAATGATTTGCATATTTCTCAGAGTTTGTCCAGAGTTATTGCACAGGGACAGCTGGGACTTCCTTAGCCACCACACACACACACACACACACACACACACACACACACACACACACACACACACACACACACACACACACACACACACACACACACACACACACACACACACACACACACACACACACACACACACACACACACACACACACACACACACACACACACACACACACACACACACACACACACACACACACCTGCCCAAACACCCATTCCAACAGTGTTAAATCAGTATGCTCCTCACTACGAGAGCCATCTGAAATGTGGTGTTCTGAGATGCAGCAGCAAAATCAATGGCTCCATGACCATAAATCCGTGTCTGTGTGTGTGCGTATGTGCGTCTGTGCGTGTGCGTATGTGTGTGTGCGTATGTGTGAAAGAGATGGAGAGAGAATCGGTCACAAACTGTTACAAAACACCTAATTAAGACTGCGTGCCGAATTCAGCAAAACCATTGTCACCATTACAACATTAACTAATAAGGATTAAAACCCAACACAAAAACAGCAAAAAGACGTAATGGAAATGCTTGAACCCATGTTTGCCACTCCTGATCCTGGCTTAAACCCATCAATACAACTCGAGAAAGCAACACAATTTAACATACAGGCATACAGACATAATGATATGGAAACTGAGCTGCACTTTTTAAGCTTCACACAACATGTATATAAAATAGAATAAGGGAAACTAACAATATACATAATGTATGTCATCATAATATATGTCATCACAATGTATATCATCATAGTGTATGTCATCATAACGTATATCATCACAGTGTATGTCATTATAATGTATTACATCACAGTGTATATCATCATAGTGTATGTCATCATAATGTATGTGGTGCAGATAGATTTCTGTTTCTTTTTTCAACTAGAAGCTAATTATATGAATGTATAATTCAACAGTTGAAAATATCAAGTTAATCAAATTCTCCCATATTGTTGAAATATTCATCACAGTTAATGAAGTTGGTTCGAAATAATACATTAAAAACATTCATGATGAAGACTTACTGTAGTTTAATGAATAACTTAATTTGAAAGCAACGTTAACTGCTGTTATAAGTTCAATCACACATTAATAATGAGACAAATTTTAAGTTCTTTCCAATCCAATGGTGGAACTTCACTGCAAAAATGTCACCAGTTGAGAGCCAGCTGAATCAGTGTGTTTAATACAGAGGAGATATGGCCAGACACAACTACACAACATGTGAGTGTGTGTGTTTAATACAGAGGAGATATGGCCAGTCACAACTACACAACATGTGAGTCTGTGTGTTTAATACAGAGGAGATATGGCCAGTCACAACTACACAACATGTGAGTGTGTGTGTTTAATACAGAGGAGATATGGCCAGACACAACTACACAACATGTGAGTCTGCGTGTTTAATACGGAGGAGATATGGCCAGACACAACTACACAACATGTGAGTGTGTGTGTTTAAAAAAGAGGAGATATGGCCAGTCACAACTACACAACATGTGAGTCTGTGTTTAATACAGAGGAGATATGGCCAGTCACAACTACACAACATGTGAGTCTGTGTTTAATACAGAGGAGATATGGCCAGTCACAACTACACAACATGTGAGTCTGTGTTTAATACAGAGGAGATATGGCCAGTCACAACTACACAACATGTGAGTCTGTGTTTAATACAGAGGAGATATGGCCAGTCACAACTACACAACATGTGAATCAGTGTGTTTAATACAGAGGAGATATGGCCAGTCACAACTACACAACATGTGAATCAGTGTGTTTAATACAGAGGAGATATGGCCAGTCACAACTACACAACACGTGAGTGTGTTTAATACAGAGGAGATATGGCCAGTCACAACTACACAACACGTGAGTGTGTTTAATACAGAGGAGATATGGCCAGACACAACTACACAACATGTGAGTCTGTGTATGTTAATGCAGAGGAGATATGGCCAGTCACAACTACACAACATGTGAGTGTGTGTGTTTAATACAGAGGAGATATGGCCAGACACAACTACACAACATGTGAGTCTGTGTGTGTGTGTGTGTGTGTGTGTGTGTATCAGCTGTGTAGTTGTGCTCTTATTCAACCTCACACGTTTTCCTCTTCAATTATTTAGCTGTTGTTTTACCATGCCTCAGAGCGTATTGACTTTCTCGGAGTCAAACGCTGTTTCCCCATTTTCTAAAACCTGTCTGGGTAGCAGGTGTGTTTGTGATTTGAGTGGGTAGAATATCACCAACAGCAGAACACAAATCAGAAGCTTCACACATTAAAACTAAATAATAATAATGTTACTGAAATTGCAATGACTATTACTAATTACAATAACGACACTAATTCTACCACAAGAATTACAAGTAATTATCACAATAATACTACAACTACTAGTAATACTAATAAAACTAATACATTACTACTACCACACATAATAATCACACTAATACTACCAATACTAGTAATACTAATAAAACTAATACTATACTACTACCAAACATAATAATCACACTAATACTACCACTACTAGTAATACTAATAAAACTAATAATATACTACTACCAAACATAATAATTACACTAATACTACTACCAATGATAATACTAATGGAATTAATACAAATGTTACTATTTCAAATACAAATAATAATTTCACTAATACTACTACCAATAATTATATTAATGGCATTGCTACAACTACGAAAAATACTCTAACTACAAATAATGACGCTGTCACACATGTCTTGCTTTATCTGGGTCCTTATATAACAAATACTGTTTATCAACATGGAGGAAAAATAGGGGCTCACAAAATATAGAAACATATTAATTATGCAGCCCACCAGCCATAAAATACTGCTGTCCCCCCTATCTCCATACTATGTTGGTACAGTCCCCCCCTATATAGAAACATAGTAATAATGCAGTCCACCAGCCATAAAATACTGCTGCCCCCCCTATCTCCATACTATGTTGGTACAGTCCCCCCCTATATAGAAACATAGTAATAATGCAGTCCACCAGCCATAAAATACTGCTGCCCCCTTCCCCCCTACCTCAATACTATGTTGGTACAGTACCTCCCCCAACACATTGTGTGCTGAACAATAATTGTGTGTGTGTGTGTGTGTGTGTGTGTGTGTGTTAATCCTAATCACACGCTCAGTGACAGAAACCTGGTAAACCTGAGCGTCCAAACATCGAAGGAGTGTTCATTACTGGGACATTTTTTGTTTTGACGAATAAGTCAGTGAGGTATTTGCCGTGCCACTGGGGACGAAGAGCGTGCGTAACCTAATAAAATGTCCTACATGCAATCCCAAAAATTGCTCTGACTCACATCATAACGGTAGATGAGATTATGGCTAGATTAGGCCAAAATTAAGGCTGGATTAAGGTCAGCTCAAAGCACTCAAAGATCAAGATACGCTTTCCTAACAATTATTACCAAAAAACGATTAAAGAAAATCTAATAGTTTCATGGCTCTTGAAATCCCATCTCACAGCAAACAGCAAGTGACGTTCTGGACCTATGCAGCCAGAGTATCCCAAGGCAAATGGGGACACGTCTGTCTGGATTCTGGAAGATTCACGGGTTCAAATCCCTGAGCTGAGGAGGTGAATTATGTGTTAACTGCTCCTTGAACTCAGATCAGATTGTTCCTGGAAGTCCCTCTGGATAATGGTAAATAAATGGTAAATGCTGCGCTTTTAAATAGCGCTTTTATCCAAAGCGCTTTACAGATCCTGCGTCACATTCACCCATTCATTCACTCATTCATACACTGACGACCGCATCTACCATGCAAGGCGACTGCAGGATCGCCAGGAGCAGCTGGGGTTAGGTGTCTTGCTCATGGACACCTCGACAATTTCGCAGGAGGAACCTGCCTTCGCAGGATCGAACCACCAACCTTCCGATTGATAGACAACCGACTCAACCCACTGAGCCACTGGATAAAAACTATTCCTAAATAGTTTATAAATATTTAAATATTCAGGGTTCCTTGTTGTTCTTTAATAATTTAATCAGGGTTCCCTGTTGTTCTTTAATAATTTAATCTGGGTTCCATGTCGTTCATTTAATTTTAATTCAGGGTTCCTTGTCGTTCTGTTATGATTTTAATCAGGGTTCCTTGTGGTTCTTTCTGATTTTAATCAGGGTTCCTTGTGGTTCTTTCTGATTTTAATCAGGGTTCCTTGTCGGTGCTGTGGGGTTTTTGGGGGGGGTGAAAATGAACTAGGATCTTACAGGTCACCATCCGTTGCAAATCTGATCAATCTGTCCATCAGAAATCAGTGAGCCACAGAAAACCCATTTAAACAGCCAACCATCTGATTTCCACTGCCAGGAGTCTGGGGACTGGGAAAATTGAGGACAAAAAGGAAAAGGAAAAAAGGAGAGGAGAAAAACGAGAAGAGGAGAGCAGAGTGGGGTTGTGAGAAAAATTAGTAGGGTAAAAGTGGAGGAGCTAAGGGGGAGGAGGTGAGGACATGAGGAGGTGAGGACATGAGGAGGTGAGGACATGAGGAGGTGAGGACAAGAGGAGGTGAGGACAAGAGGAGGTGAGGATAAGAGGAGGTGAGGATAAGAGGAGGTGAGGATAATGGGAGGTGAGGATAAGAGGAGGTGAGGATAAGAGGAGGTGACGATAAGACGAGGTGAGGACAAGAGGAGGTGAGGATAAGAGGAGGGGAGGATAAGAGGAGGTGAGGATAAGAGGAGGTGAGGATAAGAGGAGGTGAGGACATGAGGAGGTGAGGACATGAGGAGGTGAGGATAAGAGGAGGTGAGGATAAGAGGAGGTGAGGACATGAGGACATGAGGAGGTGAGGACATGAGGACAAGAGGAGGTGAGGATAAGAGGAGGTGAGGATAAGAGGAGGTGAGGATAAGAGGAGGTGAGGACATGAGGAGGTGAGGATAAGAGGAGGTGAGGACAAGAGGAGGTGAGGACATGAGGAGGTGAGGATAAGAGGAGGTGAGGATAAGAGGAGGTGAGGACAAGAGGAGGTGAGGATAAGAGGAGGTGAGGATAAGAGGAGGTGAGGACATGAGGAGGTGAGGATAAGAGGAGGTGAGGATAAGAGGAGGAGAGGACATGAGGAGGTGAGGATAAGAGGAGGTGAGGATAAGAGGAGGTGAGGATAAGAGGAGGTGAGGATAAGAGGAGGTGAGGACATGAGGAGGTAAGGACATGAGGAGGTGAGGATAAGAGGAGGTGAGGATAAGAGGAGGAGAGGACATGAGGAGGTGAGGACATGAGGAGGAGAGGACATGAGGAGGTGAGGATAAGAGGAGGTGAGAATAAGAGGAGGTGAGGACATGAGGAGGTGAGGACATGAGGAGGTGAGGGCATGAGGATAAGAGGAGATAAGAGGAGAGGAGATAAGAGGAGGTGAGGAGAAGAGGAGAGAGGAGAGGTGACTCAACGTGTGTAGAGTTGGTTTCTCTATTCATCATCTGGACTCCTGCTCCATGGTCACTTCACATACAAAATGGTGGCTGGCACTAGAGGTGCCCTGTAAACTCACTCTAAAAGGTAAAAGCCGGTAAACACCAAGTGATGTTTTTCTAGCAGGTAAGGGGAACATGAGCAGCAGGTTTTTACTTTGTGGTTAGAAAAAGGTGTTCCAGGTAAAACGCCCTGCTAAGCCTTTAACCAAAAGTCACCTCTGTTGGTAGCGTCATGATACAGCCACAACTCACGGGCAGTGGTCCCCACGGACCTGGACGTGAAGAGGAACGGCGGACTCTGGGAAACGTCTAGCCAGTGAAAGTCCATCAACCTACATTCATCTGTCCCCTAATAAATCATCATAACACCCAATTAAATCGTTTTTATATGTTCGCCACCGTAATGAACCCCGGCAACCCAGGGTGTGAGTCATGCACCAGCCATTCACCCCGTCACTAAGCCGCGGCCCAGATCGATTGTCACCGGGTGTACTGCCTGGTTGGGCCGGGACAGGCCTGCTTAGTCTGGTCGAGTGCAGTGACAAGGCCTCGTCCAGCCTCATGGTGGGTCCTCCCTGGTACTCTAAAAAGCATTCTAATCCCTTACCCCAAGGCAAACGAAGCACCCTACACAGGGATACTATTTGGGACGGTGTCGTTCTGTGTGGCTTCATGGTGTTAGTTTACGTCAACTGACCGCCCTAAACCCGTGAGGTGAAAAGCCATATTTATCTGTCCGTGTGTGAATGGTTTCACATTAAAAGCCATATTTATCCGTCCGTGTGGGAATGGTTTCACATTAAAAGCCATATTTATCCGTCCGTGTGGGAATGGTTCCACATTAAAAGCCCTAATGAACTCTTGGGTGTGATATCAGGAAACACCCGTGGCAGACTGAATGTTAGATAGAGGGAACAAGTGTGTGTACATGTTACGGATCTATTTGAAAGTATACCAGTCATTTGGTCATAGGTTGGACAGATGGACCCATTTCAATCACAAGTATTATGTAAAATTACTATCTGTTATTTGAAACCATTTATCCACAAAATGATTCATATAGTTCCACCATGTTTCAGCTACAAAACTTTTCAAAAAGCGAACAATTATGAGAAGACAGGAGAGAAAGGAAGAGGAAAGAGGATGATGAAAGAAGAGTGGAATGAGGGTTATGAGAGAAGAGCCACATGGAGAAGAGAAACACCCACAACACATCAAGAATAAGACAGAGGTTTCATCCATGTCAAACAGCTGTGGCCCTGAGGGGCCCAATTAGACAGAAAGAAGACAGTCAGTAATTAATACACTGCCTGCTAGTCTGATCCCCAGTCAGTCCCTAACTACTAGAAATAAACAACTGCTTGCTGAAATTAAGGTTAGGATAAAGGTTAAGGTTAGTAGCTTGTTACAATGTAACTGAATGAGCATCTACCGAAACACTTAAGCACTATAAAGAAATATTGTTACCAGAAAGTACCCCAAGTCAAATTGTAAAAAAATGCTCATCAATATGGGGAACACAGAATCTGAACTGGGTATAAAATACCCTAATTCTGCCCAACAATTAACCACCAGCGTGGCTACCTGACATATCCATCTCATCTCCTCTCACCTCCTCTCACCTGACATATCCATCTAATCTCCTCTCACCTCCTCTCACCTGACATATCCATCTAATCTCCTCTCATCTGACATATCCATCTAATCTCCTCTCACCTCCTCTCATCTGACATATCCATCTAATCTCCTCTCATCTGACATATCCATCTAATCTCCTCTCATCTGACATATCCATCTCACCTCCTCCCACCTGACATATCCATCTCACCTCCTCTCACCTGACATATCCATCTCACCTCCTCTCACCTGACATATCCATCTAATCTCCTCTCAACTGACATAGCCATCTCATCTCCTCTCACCTCCTCTCATCACCCATCAGTAGAAGACAACAGGCATTCTGTCTTGTGATATTGTCAGGAACAGTGTACACCTCTACTATCTGTCTCTCCAGTGTACACCTCTACTATCTGTCTCTCCAGTGTACACCTCTACTATCTGTCTCTCCAGTGTACACCTCTACTATCTGTCTCTCCAGTGTACACCTCTACTATCTGTCTCTCCAGTGTACACCTCTACTATCTGTCTCTCCAGTGTACACCTCTACTATCTGTCTCTCCAGTGTACACCTCTACTATCTGTCTCTCCAGTGTACACCTCTACTATCTGTCTCTCCAGTGTACACCTCTACTATCTGTCTCTCCAGTGTACACCTCTACTATCTGTCTCTCCAGTGTGCACCTCTACTATCTGTCTCTCCAGTGTGCACCTCTACTATCTGTCAGTCTCAGTTGCGTCACACCAAACTGTCTGATGAGCTCCAGAATGTCCAGTGGGATTGATTAGGCATCAGAGTGGGATGAGGAGGACAGGATTGTTTATTAAACTGCCGGGGCGAGCCGTTAGTTAAGCCTGTGTAGAGACTGTTAAAAACAGACAAGAACATAAGGAATTGGGCTGGAAAACCACGTTTCCAACGCAACATTTCTCTAAGGGAAAGGCATGGATGGAAAACATGTGAGACAATTGTGTGTCAAACTAGATGAACTCCTGAGTCATGATTCTCCAAGAACATGATGAACATCACTAACCATCTGCTACAGACAGGGTAGTCTGTTATTAACAGATACAGCTACAGACAGGGTAGTCTGTTATTAACAGATACAGCTACAGACAGGGTAGTCTGTTGTTAACAGATACAGCTACAGACAGGGTAGTCTGTTATTAACAGATACAGCTACAGACAGGGTAGTCAGTTGTGAACAGATACAGCTACAGACAGGGTAGTCTGTTGTTAACAGATACAGCTACAGACAGGGTAGTCTGTTATTAACAGATACAGCTACAGACAGGGTAGTCAGTTGTGAACAGATACAGCTACAGACAGGGTAGTCAGTGAACTACTTGCCAACATTACAGCCATCTTAACCCCGCCCTCAGAGAGATGGAGAACCAATGAAAACCTCCTGTTAAACCAATCCCAGAGCAAGAACCAATGACAAGCTCCAGGAAGAAAATTGTCTCATCATCATCAGGGCCCCATTTAACCAATTTAAAACACCCCGCCTTCACCACCCCCACTATTTAATTACAAAAAAAGATGCACGGTGACAAACCAATTGTGTTTGTAATTAAATGCTTGCCAGACGACACGCGCCGGAAGTTACAAGGTTCCTCGAGGAACCGCTCAATACGAGGAGGAACCAATAAGAATTGCAAATGAGCAGTCTCCTGTCCTCGACACTTTGTGAAGGGTCAGTCCTGTGTTACATCATACTGCGCACGCA
Source organism: Dallia pectoralis (assembly GCA_029465975.1). Lineage (NCBI taxonomy): Eukaryota > Metazoa > Chordata > Actinopteri > Esociformes > Umbridae > Dallia > Dallia pectoralis. The sequence continues at coordinate 20,162,339 of CM055736.1, forward strand.
CACGCACACACACTCACGCACACACACACGCGCACGCACACACATGGACACACGTACGCACACACACACATGCGCACACACACATGCGCACACACACATGCGCGCACACACAGTACTATACAGGCTGTTAGGCTGGGTGGCTGTGATTAACTACTGGAATGCTAACTATCTACCCTGGTGACAAGGAACATAGAGGGTATCTGCAGACCACACAAATACACACACACACACACACACACACACACACACACACACACACACACACACACACACACACACACACACACACACACACACACACACACACACACACACACACACACACACACACACACACACACACACACACACACACACACAGCGTGAGGGTGTTGTACTATAAAATACACATTATCAGTAGGAATCCATTCTGTCAACTCAATCAGACATCTTGATGAGAATCTATCCACCTGTAACATCGGTTAAACCCAAACCAAAATCACCTCATGACATTTAAACTATCATAATATTCTATTCCCCAGGAATGGCTAAGACACTGGCTAACCCTTAACTCCTGTGTGATGGGTCCCCACTCATAATTCAGCTCGTCCTCCCAGATGACGGTTGAAGTAAATCCAGCCCCATCTTTATGCACCACTGTGGTGGTTGGCCCACACTTTAAACAGAAAGAGAGAGAGAGAGAGAGAGAGAGAGAGAGAGTGTGAGATGAAGAGAGGGGAGAGAGGAAGAGACAGGAAGACAAAAAGAAGAAAGAGGGATAAAGAGAGAGGGAGACTACACGTGTGTCAGTCAGGCATCAGGGTGCAAGCCACCATGTGTTTTATTCTGATTGTCATGGCGACGGGGTGAAGAATGGAACACCACAGGCAGTAGCTGCAGCCTAGTCAATAACCCTCCCTGAGACACTGTGGATTACACACAACAGTGAGTCCCTGCCCTCCTCTCCTCCTGTTCTACCCTCCTTTTATTTTGCCCCCTCCTGTTCTTTCTCCCCTCCTCCCGCTGCCCTCGCCTCCTCTCCTCCCGCTGCCCTCCCCTCCTCTCCTCCCGCTGCCCTCCCCTCCTCTCCTCCCGCTGCCCTCCCCCTCCTCTCCTCCCGCTGCCCTCCTCTCCCTCCCGCTGCCCTCCCCTCCTCTCCTCCCACTCCCCTCCCCTCCTCCTGCTGCCCTCCCCTCCTCCTGCTGCCCTCCCCTCCTCTCCTCCTGCTGCCCTCCTCTTCTCCTGTTCTACCTTCCTTTTATTTTGCCCCCCCTCCTTTTCTTTTCTCCTGCTCCCCCGCTCCCCTTCTCTTCTCTCCTCCTATTTTCCTGCTTCTCCCCTCCTCTTCTCCTGCTCCCCTTCTCCTGCTCCCCTTCTCCTGCTCCCCTTCTCTTATCCCCTTCTCTTCTCCCCTTCTCTTCTCCCCTTCTCTTCTCCCCTTCTCTTCTCCCCTTCTCTTCTCCCCTTCTCTTCTCCCCTTCTCTTCTCCCCTCCTCTTCTCCTGCTCCCCCGCTCCTCTTCTCCTGCTCCCCTTCTCTTCTCCCCTCCTCTTCTCCTGCTCCCCCGCTCCTCTTCTCCTGCTCCCCTCCCCTCCCCTCACACAACCGCCAACAGCTGAAGGGCGAATCGATACGGCCAAGGAAAGGACACTGACCCCGGTCCATTTACCACAATATGCCATCAATATTACAAAAAAAGGACCCAAAAATGTCACCTTTTTATTTCATCCAGCTCGCCCAGCTATCGGCTGGGTGCATGAAACACTTTTCAAAAGACACCCTGAATAAAGAAGGATTTTTTTGTTTTTCTCCATCAACAGGGTTTATCCCCCTGCAATTTGAGGGAAGGTGTTTCAGCAGAACACTGAGCCCATAGAGGGGGCTGCGCCTAAACACATGAATCCATAATAGAAAAACACACACTTGTTTATAGAAGCTACGCTAGATAGAGCGAGAGAGGGAGAGAGAGAGAAAGGGAGAGAGAGAGAGGGAGAGAGAGAGAAAGGGAGAGAGAGAGAGGGAGGGAGAGGGAGAGAGGGAGGGAGAGGGGGAGAGAGAGAGGGAGGGAGAGAGAGGGAGGGAGAGGGAGAGAGGGAGGGAGAGGCAGGGAGGGAGAGGGAGGGGTTTCGGTCTTCTCTACTAAAATCCTTTGACTTACATTATTGGTGTGAAGTCCACCAGAATGTCCACAGAGCAAAGTTCTGTGTGTCTGTGTATTTGTGTGTGTGTTTGTTTGTTGTTGTGTGGTGGTCCCCATATCTATGAATAGCTGTGGGGAAACAGGCTGGTGCTTTCTCAATGTTCAATAACACATACAAACACACAACACAGACACACAGGCAAACATCGATGGAAACACTCACCTTCTCACACTGCAGAGGACAGAGACATGGATACAGGAATAGTATTGAGCAATGGAGGGGTGATAGATAAAGTGAGAGTGAGATAGTATTAGAGATGGACAGATGGAAAGTGATGGAGGGGTGATAGATAAAGGGAAAGTGAGATAGTATTAGAGATGGACAGATGGAAAGTGATGGAGGGGTGATAGATAAAGGGAAAGTGAGAGTGAGATAGTATTAGAGATGGACAAAATAGAAAGTGATGGAGGGGTGATAGATAAAGGGAAAGTGAGAGTGAGATAGTATTAGAGATGGACAAAATAGAAAGTGATGGAGGGGTGATAGATAAAAGGAAAGTGAGAGTGAGTTAGTATTAGAGATGGACAGATGGAAAGTGATGGAGGGGTGATAGATAAAGGGAAAGTGAGAGTGAGTTAGTATTAGAGATGGACAGATGGAAAGTGATGGAGGGGTGATAGATAAAAGGAAAGTGAGAGTGAGTTAGTATTAGAGATGGACAGATGGAAAGTGATGGAAGGGTGATAGATAAAGGGAAAGTGAGAGTGAGATAGTATTAGAGATGGACAAAATAGAAAGTGATGGAGGGGTGATAGATAAAAGGAAAGTGAGAGTGAGTTAGTATTAGAGATGGACAGATGGAAAGTGATGGAGGGGTGATAGATAAAGGGAAAGTGAGAGTGAGTTAGTATTAGAGATGGACAGATGGAAAGTGATGGAGGGGTGATAGATAAAAGGAAAGTGAGAGTGAGTTAGTATTAGAGATGGACAGATGGAAAGTGATGGAAGGGTGATAGATAAAGGGAAAGTGAGAGTGAGATAGTATTAGAGATGGACAAAATAGAAAGTGATGGAGGGGTGATAGATAAAGGGAAAGTGAGAGTGAGATAGTATTAGAGATGGACAGATGGAAAGTGATGGAGGGGTGATAGATAAAAGGAAAGTGAGAGCGAGTTAGTATTAGAGATGGACAGATGGAAAGTGATGGAGGGGTGATAGATAAAGGGAAAGTGAGAGTGAGTTAGTATTAGAGATGGACAGATGGAAAGTGATGGAGGGGTGATAGATAAAAGGAAAGTGAGAGTGAGTTAGTATTAGAGATGGACAGATGGAAAGTGATGGAGGGGTGATAGATAAAGGAAAGTGAGAGTGAGATAGTATTAGAGATGGACAAATTAGAAAGTGATGGAGGGGTGATAGATAAAGGGAAAGTGAGAGTGAGATAGTATTAGAGATGGACAAAATAGAAAGTGATGGAGGGGTGATAGATAAAGGGAAAGTGAGAGTGAGTTAGTATTAGAGATGGACAGATGGAAAGTGATGGAGGGGTGATAGATAAAAGGAAAGTGAGAGTGAGTTAGTATTAGAGATGGACAGATGGAAAGTGATGGAGGGGTGATAGATAAAGGGAAAGTGAGAGTGAGATAGTATTAGAGATGGACAAAATAGAAAGTGATGGAGGGGTGATAGATAAAGGGAAAGTGAGAGTGAGATAGTATTAGAGATGGACAAAATAGAAAGTGATGGAGGGGTGATAGATAAAGGGAAAGTGAGAGTGAGATAGTATTAGAGATGGATAGATGGAAAATCTCTAGCTCGGCACAAGGCAGTAATAAACACTTTGAACATTCAAATATAAACCATGCAGCGGTGACAGGAGAAAATAAAGCTGAAAAAAGCAAATGGAACTGGGAGGATATGAGACAAGGAACCCAGAGGAGCAGAGATAAGGAACCAGGAGGAGAACATAGCAGGAACCCAGGGGAGAACAACGAAGGAACCAGATCATAAATTGGCCTCCTCTGTTTGGACTCAAGCCTGTGGACTATATCTAACCAATAGGATGTCACAATCAAGGACTAATATCTAACCAATAGGATGTCACAATCAGGGACGCCCCACCCCAAACCACACACACACACACACAGGAGTGCCCTGTAGGGGAACACATTTGGAGGCTTTGCGAGAGCAGACATAAAAGAAACAAAATGACAGCTGATAAGATGCTGCAGTGTGTCAGACAGATACAGGCCAGAGGGAAGATCGCCTGTAAAACTGAATGTGTGTGTGGGTGTCTGGCAGAATAGTATACCGTGTGTGTGTGTGTGTGTGTGAATATGTACCAGTAGGTGTGTGTGTTTTTGTGTTCCTACATTGGATTGTGTGTGTTTGAAACCAGCATCTGTCCACTGAGAGGATAATGACCTCAGAGAGACTCCCAAATGGCTCCATATTCTCTATATGTAGTGATCAGTAGATGAATCTGCTATAGAGAAGTGTACTAGATAAAACATCCTAAAAGATCACCAGACCACAGGATGACCAGAACACAGGATGACCAGACACCAAAATCACCAGACCACAGGATGACCAGACACCAAAATCACCAAACCACAGGATCACCAGTCACCAGCATCACTACTTTCTGGGACCACTAGTATCCAGGTGCACCAGTCATCAGGACCACTAGTATCCAGGTGCACCAGTCATCAGGACCACTAGTATCCAGGTGCACCAGTCATCAGGACCACTAGTATCCAGGTGCACCAGTCATCAGGACCACTAGTATCCAGGTGCACCAGTCATCAGGACCACTAGTATCCAGGTTCACCAGTCATCAGGACCACTAGTATCCAGGTTCACCAGTCATCAGGACCACTAGTATCCAGGTGCACCAGTCATCAGGACCACTAGTATCCAGGTGCACCAGTCATCAGGACCACTAGTATCCAGGTGCACCAGTCATCAGGGACCACTAGTATCCAGGTGCACCAGTCATCAGGACCACTAGTATCCAGGTGCACCAGTCATCAGGACCACCAGGTGCAGTCATCCAGGTCCAGGTGCACCAGTCATCAGGACCACTAGTATCCAGGTGCACCAGTCATCAGGACCACTAGTATCCAGGTTCACCAGTCATCAGGACCACTATCCAGTATCCAGTCACCAGTCATCAGGACCACTAGTATCCAGGTGCACCAGTCATCAGGACCACTAGTATCCAGGTGCACCAGTCATCAGGACCACTCAGGACCACTCCAGGTGCACCAGTCATCAGACCACTAGTATCCAGGTGCACCAGTCATCAGGACCACTAGTATCCAGGTGCACCAGTCATCAGGACCACTAGTATCCAGGTGCACCAGTCATCAGGACCACTAGTATCCAGGTGCACCAGTCATCAGGACCACTAGTATCCAGGTGCACCAGTCATCAGGACCACTAGTATCCAGGTGCACCAGTCATCAGGACCACTAGTATCCAGGTGCACCAGTCATCAGGACCACTAGTATCCAGGTGCACCAGTCATCAGGACCACTAGTATCCAGGTGCACCAGTCATCAGGACCACTAGTATCCAGGTTCACCAGTCATCAGGACCACTAGTATCCAGGTGCACCAGTCATCAGGACCACTAGTATCCAGGTGCACCAGTCATCAGGACCACTAGTATCCAGGTGCACCAGTCATCAGGACCACTAGTATCCAGGTGCACCAGTCATCAGGACCACTAGTATCCAGGTTCACCAGTCATCAGGACCACTAGTATCCAGGTGCACCAGTCATCAGGACCACTAGTATCCAGGTGCACCAGTCATCAGGACCACTAGTATCCAGGTTCACCAGTCATCAGGACCACTAGTATCCAGGTGCACCAGTCATCAGGACCACTAGTATCCAGGTGCACCAGTCATCAGGACCACTAGTATCCAGGTGCACCAGTCATCAGGACCACTAGTATCCAGGTGCACCAGTCATCAGGACCACTAGTATCCAGGTTCACCAGTCATCAGGACCACTAGTATCCAGGTGCACCAGTCATCAGGACCACTAGTATCCAGGTTCACCAGTCATCAGGACCACTAGTATCCAGGTGCACCAGTCATCAGGACCACTAGTATCCAGGTGCACCAGTCATCAGGACCACTAGTATCCAGGTTCACCAGTCATCAGGACCACTAGTATCCAGGTGCACCAGTCATCAGGACCACTAGTATCCAGGTTCACCAGTCATCAGGACCACTAGTATCCAGGTGCACCAGTCATCAGGACCACTAGTATCCAGGTGCACCAGTCATCAGGACCACTAGTATCCAGGTGCACCAGTCATCAGGACCACTAGTATCCAGGTGCACCAGTCATCAGGACCACTAGTATCCAGGTTCACCAGTCATCAGGACCACTAGTATCCAGGTGCACCAGTCATCAGGACCACTAGTATCCAGGTGCACCAGTCATCAGGACCACTAGTATCCAGGTTCACCAGTCATCAGGACCACTAGTATCCAGGTGCACCAGTCATCAGGACCACTAGTATCCAGGTGCACCAGTCATCAGGACCACTAGTATCCAGGTGCACCAGTCATCAGGACCACTAGTATCCAGGTGCACCAGTCATCAGGACCACTAGTATCCAGGTTCACCAGTCATCAGGACCACTAGTATCCAGGTGCACCAGTCATCAGGACCACTAGTATCCAGGTTCACCAGTCATCAGGACCACTAGTATCCAGGTGCACCAGTCATCAGGACCACTAGTATCCAGGTGCACCAGTCATCAGGACCACTAGTATCCAGGTTCACCAGTCATCAGGACCACTAGTATCCAGGTGCACCAGTCATCAGGACCACTAGTATCCAGGTTCACCAGTCATCAGGACCACTACATTAATCTTCCTGACTCACGGGTCCTCTGGCTGGGAAGATCTCGCGACACATCACACTCACTTTACTGTGTGTGTGTGAGCAACTACCCACATGCCCAGGCATATGCTGGCGGTTCTGGTAAACGTGTACAGTGTTTTACTGTTGGTTACCTGGCACTTGCCGGTGCGTACGTCGTAGAGGGCGACAGAGCCCTGGCGAGCCCCAACAGCGATTCGGTGGCTCCGGTCACAGTAGCCCACCATGTAGAACCTAAAACACACCACACAGAGTGAAGACAGCAGAAACACACCACACAGAGTGAAGACAGCAGAAACACACCACACAGAGTGAAGACAGCAGAAACACACCACACAGAGTGAAGACAGCAGAAACACACCACACAGAGTGAAGACAGGAGAAACACACCACACAGAGTGAAGACAGGAGAAACACACCACACAGAGTGAAGACAGCAGAAACACACCACACAGAGTGAAGACAGCAGAAACACACCACACAGAGTGAAGACAGGAGAAACACACCACACAGAGTGAAGACAGGAGAAACACACCACACAGAGTGAAGACAGCAGAAACACACCACACAGAGTGAAGACAGGAGAAACACACCACACAGAGTGAAGACAGGAGAAACACACCACACAGAGTGAAGACAGGAGAAACACACCACACAGAGTGAAGACAGCAGAAACACGTTCTTGTACTTTTTTTTTAATGTAGGTTACCTTTATCAATGAATGTGGCTGTAATTTATCCCCAAAATATCAACTTTCTATGAAATCCCATGGCTATATTCACAAATCCCTACACACGCTGAAGTTAATGCAAGTCCTAAGAGAGGATGTGTACTGTGGTCTCATAGTTAGACATGAACATCAGAAATGGCATCACCGCATGAGAACTGATAGCAAATCAGCTGGTCAGTCACTGTGGGCCACAATCACAAACAAGCAAAATGTACTCACTTGCAGATCGCAGGGAAACACTCACTCAGGCCTTTCTTCTTCACCAGGGAGCCTTCAATGCAGTACATGATAATGTCCATCACCTAGAGACACAGGAGAAAGAGGAGAAAGAGGAGACAAAGGAGGAGGAAGACGGGAAGAAATACATCATGAATAACCCTGTTCACTGAAGACGCTGCAACCAAGAATAGAAATAGCAGACACAGGTTACAAATGTCTCCGTGTTTCACCTCGACCAGAAGGTCCACCACGTCAGAGGGCATCTTCTCCACCAGAATGTCTATGACTCTCAGGATCTCTGTTTTGGCCCGGGCCAGGGAGGTCATATGGACGTTCTGCTGGGACTGGGAGTTGGCCTGCATTGCTGTATGTCGATGAACCTGGAGGCGACAAACCGTTCAGACTGACCACACTTCATAGAGGGGGATATTTATTGAATAGAACCGCAAAAATGTCTGAATAATAACAACACAAATGTGGTAGAGGTCAGGGTTCAGGGGTCGGCTCACACCTCTCTGGCAATGGTTGTGATGAAGGCCGGTGGTCTGGCCGTGGCGATGAGGGAGAGGGCGTGGCGAGCTGAGCGGGCGGAGTCTGCCGCCGGATTGAGGGGCAGGCCCATTGTGATGCTAACCAGGCAGCCGGACAAAGGCAGGCACGGGGGAGGGGGGGGAGAGAAGGGGAGCGTTAGAAATATAGAGTGAAAAGATTAGACACAGCTTATAATGTCCGACCAAGGTCAATGGGATCACTCACACGGCTCTGGCATAATGGACTCCCACAATGCACCATAATTACACCCTACTCAGCCAACGTCCGCCAGGCAGCGTGACACACGGGGGCCTCCACGCACATAAACGTGCCCACAAACACGCACACGCACACACACACGCACGCACACACGCACGCACACACGCACGCACGCACGCACGCACTCACACACACACACACACACACACAAGCTCTGCCAGTCACTTAGTCCCTTGCCACTAGCTAGCCGTGAAAATCTGCAATAGTTGGTGCATCTGTCTGAAATAGAGAGCAAGTGGCCTCCTTGTTAACAAATCATCGGAGCGGCAGAGCGAGTGAATATGCAGCGGGGGGATGTGGGGGGGGGGCACATCAAAGGTTGAGAGCCTAATGTGAGCTGGAGGACACGCCGATTCGCTCTTTAGACACACGGCCTAAACAATCTGGCCTCCAGGCCGGCAGCCCCACCATCAGCCATCACCACATGGACCAGTGCACTACTGTTCCCCTCAGCTGGCCAGCCGGGGCCCAAACCCAAGGCCAAACAGCACCGGGTCACATCCCATAGAATCAGTGATAGAGTTACAGCCACGTCACATCCTAGTATCAGTCATATAGAGTTACAGCCACGTCACATCCTAGTATCAGTCATATAGAGTTACAGCCACGTCACATCCGAGTATCAGTCATATAGAGTTACAGCCACGTCACATCTCAGTATCAGTCATATAGAGTTACAGCCATGTCACATCCTAGCATCAGTCCTATAGAGTTACAGCCACGTCACATCCTAGCATCAGTCACACAGAGTTACAGCCACGTCACATCCTAGTATCAGTCATATAGAGTTACAGACACATCACATCCTAGCATCAGTCATATAGAGTTACAGCCACATCACATCCTAGTATCAGTCATATAGAGTTACAGCCACGTCACATCCTAGTATCAGTCATATAGAGTTACAGCCACGTCACATCCTAGCATCAGTCACACAGAGTTACAGCCACGTCACATCCTAGCATCAGTCCTATAGAGTTACAGCCACGTCACATCCTAGTATCAGTCATATAGAGTTACAGCCACGTCACAACCTAGTATCAGTCATATAGAGTTACAGCCACGTCACATCCCAGTATCAGTCATATAGAGTTACAGCCACGTCACATCCCAGTATCAGTCATATAGAGTTACAGCCACGTCACATCCCAGTATCAGTCATATAGAGTTACAGCCACGTCACATCCCAGTATCAATCATATAGAGTTACAGCCACGTCACATCCCAGTATCAGTCATATAGAGTTACAGCCACGTCACATCCCAGTATCAGTCATATAGAGTTACAGCCACGTCACATCCCAGTATCAATCATATAGAGTTACAGCCACGTCACATCCCAGTATCAGTCATATAGAGTTACAGCCACGTCACATCATGGTGCATTTTATCCAACTGTCACGGTCTTTATTATTCATCATTAGTCTGGTACTATTACACACTAACCAGCCTGTGTGTGCTTGTGTGTAGGTGCTGGAGGCTAATCAGAATTTATGTATGTGTGTGTGTGTCTATCTGTGTATGAGCATGTGTTGTGTGAGCGTGTGTGTGTGTGTGTGTGTGTATGTGTGTGTGTATATGTGTGTGTGTCTGTGTGTGTGTATGTGTGTGTGTCTGTGTGTGTATGTGTGTGTGTGTGTATGTGTGTGTGTATGTGTGTGTGTGTGTGTATGTGTGTGTGTGTGTGTCTGTGTGTGTATGTGTGTGTGTGTGTGTATGTGTATGTGTATGTGTGTGTGTGTGTGTGTGTGTGTGTGTGTATGTGTGTGTGTGTGTGTGTATGTGTGTGTGTGTGTATGTGTGTGTGTGCTCCAGACTGATAGGTCTGACTGTGTTCCTGATTGGAGCTCAGGTCACCACCACATCATCTCATTAGGTGGATCAATCAGACCAGCCACAGTCTACCTCCAGTACAATGAGTCAGGAGTACTCAGTCATTCTGCATCACGTCTACCCGCAACTGAACGCAAATGAACACTGCAAACAAATTTGCAAAATAGTACCTTGTTACAGACCAAGTTTGTCGATGCCATAATTAGATGACTCGTATGCAGGCTATACGGATTAGGGCGCAAGTGAAATGTGCAAATAATATCATTAATAAATGTGTTTCTAAACACTAAATAACTTATTAACGATTTCAAGAAATGTATAAAAAAGTATAGCATTGAAATATGTAAAATGTAAAATTCTAATTTCTCTGTCCTCATTAATGGCGCTAGATATTGTCCGCCCACATCACATCCCCCGGCCCCCGCACGATACCATCGTCCATCACGATGAAGTAAAATTACTTTAAAAATGTTTAGTTTCTCCTTCAAACACATTTCAACATATATATATTAAAATGTTTTTCAATATCAGCACAACGGTTTAAATGTAAAATATTACAATGTAGGTGGGACAGGATTATTTTATTCATCTAGTTCACTATCAAATTTATGGCAACACAGAAATAATCTATTTATCTATCTATCTATCTATCTAAGGATTAGCTCACAAAAAACCTAACACCTAAAATTAATCAAACGCATTCCCATAATGTTTATATATATCAGTAAATTTGATATTACAAAAATGAAAATATTAAATTAAGTCAATTTCTAATTTTACAATTAAATCATAACAAAAGGAAAAGACAAAGAAACTGTATCTATTTTTTATCCACACACGCACAAATGAAAATAGAGCTTAAAATGTCCCTTTTTTATTTAGTCTTTACAAGGCGTGAACAGGCGGGGGTTTTATGGAGAGAAAATGCTCAGATCATTCCTCATCAAAAGGGATTATTTCAGAGATCCGTGATTTACCGGATCCTGAGAAGTGGCCTTTTCCTCTGATGGAGAACCGACCGTTTGTCAATACATTTAGTTCAAAGACGCTGCTGTTCAGACCGACACTTTGACAACTCCACGCCGACTCCATTTAAATAAACCAGTCAAGCATACGTACATAACATGTCTTCTCAGTGTTGGATGTGTGTGAATACCCCCCCTCCCCAGGAACAACCCCCCCTCCCCAGGAACAACCCCGCTCCCCAACACAGTGTGTGTGTGTGTGTTTACAGTACTGTTTCCTGAGCAACATTCTCTTCCTGCCATGTGATGTATGTATGTACGGTGATTTAAATTACCATTTAATGTCATTATTGACTTCGACCTCTGGAGAAACTGAATAATTCTGGTATATACATACAGTGGATATAAAAAGTCTCCACACTCCTTTTGTTTTTGTGATGTAAAACAATTTGACACAGATAAATCATGTCAGAACTTTATCCACCTGTAACGTGAATAATTGAATTGAAAAACAAACTGATACCTTTGAGGGGTAAAAATACAAAATAAAAACCTTGCAATAACCTGGTTACTTGCACACCCTCTTATAACTGGGGATGTGGCTGTGTTCAGAATTAACCAATCACATTCAAACTTATGTTTAATAGTAGTCATTACACACCTGCCATCATTTAAAGTGACTCTGATTAATAACAAATAAATGTTAGCTGTTCCAGTATGATTTTCTGAGTTGCATCTCAGAGCAAAAACCTTGGTCCGCAGAGAGCTTCCATAGAATCACAGAGATCTCATTGTTGGAAGATATTAGTCAGGAGAAGCGAAAAATAATTTCCAAAGCATTCGATATACCATGGAACACGGTGAAGACAGTCATCATCAAGTGGAGATAATATGGCACAACAGAGACATTACAAAAATCCAAAAGTAATGTTTGGCGCAAAAACAACACTGCACATCACCCAAAGAACACCGTGCCCACAGTGACGCATGGTGAAGGCAGCATCATGCGTTGGGGATGTTTTTCTTCAGCTGGAACCAGGGCCTTACTCAGGGTGGTGGGAATTAGGAACAGTTCCAAATACCAGGCAATTTCGGCCTAAAACCTTCAGGCTTCCATTAGAAAGCTGAAGATGAAGAGTAAATTCACCTTTCAGCACAAAAAGAACCCAAAGCACACATCCAAATCCACAAAAACATGACTTCACAAGAAGAAGATAAACGTTTTGGAAAGACCCAGCCAGAGCCCAGACCAGAATCCAATTGAACATCTGTGGGGTGATCTGAAGAGGGCTGTGCACAGGAGATGTCCTCGCAATCTGACAGATTTGGAGTGATTTTGCAAAGAAGAGTGGGCAAGTATTGCCAAGTCAAGATGTGCCATGCTATTAGACTCCGACCCGAAAAGACTGAGTGCTGTAATATAATCCTACCTGGCAAACCAGGTGTGTGTGTGTAGTCTGTTTATATCCACTGTAAATATATTTTCTTATTGTAATGAAATAAAAACAAAATTACTGAAACACAAATGATGCTCCTGTCTCGTGACATTGATCTTCTCCTGTGGCTTATGTTGCTGTAACTTCAAATAACGCCATAAGATGTGTTTGGGGAAACCCAAAACTGCCTAATATCAAATCACAGTAGTTTGTTCTGAATAATGAATGCAGCCACATCACAACAAATAAGTTATGATCACAAGAGAGTAACGACTATGATTTTAAACAATTAAAGAATTTATAGTTTTTTAGAGACACAGAGGCAGACACACGCATAGACACAAACACAGACAGACAGAGACACAGACAGACAGAGACACAGACAAACAGACACAGACAAACAGAGACACAGACAAACAGAGACACAGACAGACAGACACACACTAGGCGTGTGTACCATTGTGATTTATGGTTGTAAATAAACAAGAGACAGACAGACTCAATGTCTCTGTGGGCATTAGGTCTGTCCTCCTGCCAATACCCAATCAATGACTTCGATTAGCTCTGGTACCAGGGTGAAGTATGGGCAGAGACAGCCACATCTCGCGTACATTACAGAACAGGGAGCGCTGGCCGTAACAGCCGAGGCAGACCACAGTGTTTACAGAGGAAGGAGGGTGCCAGGTTAAGTACCGGCACAGGTTAAGTGGAGAGGAGAGGGCTTGCTGGTATATGAGGGAGACGTAGCTGTTCCTACAACTCATAGTTACTGTAGGATGAAAGTCAGCACCTGAGAAGGCTGGGCGGTATGTGTGTGTCTGTATGTGTGTGTCTATGTGTGTGTTTTTGTATTTGTGTGTGTGTGAATGGTTTGGTATTTGTTTGTGTCTATGTGTGTGGGTTTGTATTTGTGTGTGTCTATGGGTGTGTGTTGGTATATGTCTGTGTCTATGTGTGTGTTTTTATATTGGCATACCTGGTTAAATAAAGATGTAATAAAAATAAAATAATATGTGTCAATATATGTGTGCGCGTGTCTGTAAATGTGTGTGTGTGTTTATATGTGTGTGTGCATGTGTGTGTGTCTACATGTGTGTCTACACATGTGTGCGTGTGTGTCTACATGTGTGTGTGTGTCTACATGTGTATGTCTACACGTGTGTGTGTGTGGGTGTGTGTGTGTGTGTGTGTGTGAATACGTGTGTGTGTGTGTGTGTGAGAATACGTGTGTGTGTCTATGTGTGTGTGTGTCTATATGTGTGTGTGTCTATATGTGTGTGTGTGTCTATATGTGTGTGTGTGTGTGTCTACACGTGTGCGTATGTGTGTTTGTGTGAAGGGATGGGTACAGCTTTAAATGGTTCCTGCCGTCCTGCATTGTCTTGTGGACTTGCCGGGCTCATATAGAGTTAGCAGCCGGGCTTAAGTGTCTTTATGGGGTACTGGCCAATACATCAGCTGCTCTCCATGTGAGCTAATAAACCCTGAAAAATGAGCGCCATTTTGGGCTAACCGGGTTAGCACACACGACAGAAAAAAGGCAGACATATTTATACTCATAATAAATTTGTTAAGATCAGGTTTCATCTTAATTGCATAATTTGATGTTGGTAGCATTTCTCATTGGTTGCCTCGCTGCCATGGGTAACCTTGTTTAGTGGGCTGAGAAAGGTTGCTAGGACTAGGTGAGGGACAGCGTGTGTGTGTCTGTCTGTCTATGTGTGTGTGTGTGTGTGTGTGTGTGTGTTTAGGTTAGGCAGGCAAACAGTAAGGTCTTCTCTGCCTCTTGCCAGCCGTATAGACGTCATTACATCATAATGGGCCCCAATCACATTACTGCCGTGGTTTCATCATCCAATCACATTACAGCTGTGGTTTCATCATCCAATCACATTACAGCTGTGGTTTCATCATTCTGCTCCTTGTGCATCCGTCTGACTGTCTGTAGCATCCGTCTGTCTGTAGCATCTGATTGTCTGTAGTATACGTCTGTCTGTAGCATCTGACTATCTGAAGCAACTGACTGTCTGTAGCATCCGTCTGTCTGTAGCATCCGTCTGTCTGTAGCATCCGTCTGTCTGTAGCATCCGTCTGTCTGTAGCATCCGTCTGTCTGTAGCATCCGTCTGTCTGTAGCATCCGTCTGTCTGTAGAATCTTATAGTTTACAGTGGCGTTGTGTGTACGTGATTACAGTGGGGTTGTGTGTGTGTACTCTCTCCTCACTTGGCCAGCTGTTTCTCGGCATCGGCACACAGCTCCAACAGTCCCATGAGAACGGCTGACACGTCCATATATGGCTCCCACACGGTGAAGCCTCGGCCAATCAGATCGATGGCTGTGCGGCGGATGGTGCTGTGGGCCGGAAGCTTGGGACT
The DNA here is from genome assembly GCA_029465975.1 of Dallia pectoralis. Taxonomy (NCBI): domain Eukaryota; kingdom Metazoa; phylum Chordata; class Actinopteri; order Esociformes; family Umbridae; genus Dallia; species Dallia pectoralis. The sequence continues at coordinate 20,177,727 of CM055736.1, forward strand.
CGGGGGTTGTAGGAGGAGGAAGGTCAAGGCCTTACCTGCATGAGGGAAAAACAACATGTATAAACAACAACCTCTACAAACAACAATATCCACAAACAACAACAAACATACACAACAACAACAATAAACAACAACATCCATAAAAAACAACAAAAAAACGTCGAAGTCAAAATCGGGTAACTGGTTAGGGCCGCCCCCTGCACCTCAGGTAACTGATTAGGGCTGCCCCCTGTACCTCAGGTAACTGATTAGGGCTGCCCCCTGTACCTCAGGTAACTAATTAGGGCTGCCCCCTGCACCTCAGGTAACTGGTTAAGGCTGCCCCCTGTACCTCAGGTAACTGATTAGGGCTGCCCCCTGTACCTCAGGTAACTGATTAGGGCTGCCCCCTGCACCTCAGGTAACTGATTAGGGCTGCCCCCTGTACCTCAGGTAACTGATTAGGGCTGCCCCCTGCACCTCAGGTAACTGGTTAAGGCTGCCCCCTGTACCTCAGGTAACTGATTAGGGCTGCCCCCTGCACCTCAGGTAACTGATTAGGGCTGGAAGAAAGTGACATGAGTTTTGCGTATGCAGTTCACAATGCTTTTATTTCTGAGTGTGTTTGTCACCGGTTACCCGGTCATCCTTGGAGATTTCAGATGGGCAGCTGAGGCAATGCATGTTTGCACGTGTTGTCCTCTGCGCTAAATAGAGAATAACCATAATTGGGACAAATGTCACAGTCTGACCTGGTCAAGGGGACAGGATCGCTGTCAGAGGTATTAATGCAGCTGGGTTTGAAAACAGAACCATATAGTGAGTAGGATGTGTAAGTGTGTATATTTTGTGTATGTATTTATACAAACCAAACCTCACAAACACTGCACACGCACACGCCCACGCACACGCACACGCACCTTGGCTGTAGAAGACAACTTATTACGTTTATTACATTGTTCCACACCTGCTCTGATTTCAGAGAAAATAAAGCAAAGACAAGCAGAAAGAAAGAGAGAGAGACCAATTGAGAGAGAGAGACATATAGATAAAGAGAGAGATATAGATATATATAGAGAGATAGATAGAGACATATAGATAGAGAGAGAGACATATAGATAGATATAGAGAGACATATAGATAGAGAGACATATAGATAGATAGAGAGACATATAGATAAAGAGAGACATATAGATAGATAGAGAGACATATAGATAGAGAGACATATAGATAAAGAGAGACATATATATAGATATAGAGAGAGAGATGCTAGGTTGGCAGCTGGCAGGGAGGGACCATGTATCAGAAAAACAAAACTACTATTCTGTCAGGTTATTATTCCCTTCCTTCCTCACTTCCTCTACCAGAACACCCCTCCTCTTCCTCTCTAACTGAACCTCCAATGCTCCTGTCTAGATGTCCCAGCCATTACACCCACAAAAGGTCCTCTTCACAGCTGGGAGAGAGGAGAAGCAGGAGGGAGAAAGGAGAAGCAGGAGGGAGAGAGGAGAAGCAGGGGGGAGAGAGGAGAAGCGGGAGGGAGAGAGGAGAAGCGGGAGGGAGAGAGGAGAAGCGGGAGGGAGAGAGGAGAAGCGGGAGGGAGAGAGGAGAAGCGGGAGGGAGAGAGGAGAAGCGGGAGGGAGAGAGGAGAACATGGTGCAAGACGTTCTGTTATCAATTAGTCATGGTGGGAGCATCAGAACTGAGGACATAAATGGTGGGAGACGTCCTGTCAGAAACATGGTGTTAACAGAGAGTATTATCAGAGGAGTATATCAGATCCCAGTTGGATCCACATGGACTTAACAGGAGTGAGTATTATCAGAGTATATCAGATCCCAGTTGGATCCACATGGACTTAACAGGAGTGAAGACGGAGAAACTGACCACTGAACCATGATTACTAAAGTGCGGCCGGTAGCAGAAGCTCACGCACACGCGCGCAGACAGACAGACAGACAGACACACACAGACAGACACTCTCTCTCACCCCTGTTTCTCCTACGCGTCTGTAGAAGCAGCGTCGGCCATTTTAGTTTAGTACACTATGGAGATCCAGTGAATGATGGAGAAGAAAGAGAGAGAGAAGAGGGGGAGGGAAGAGAGTAGAGGAGAAAGGAGGGAAGAGGAGGAGGGGGAAGAGGAGGAGGGAGAGTAGATGGGGAGGGAAGAGAGTAGAGGAGGAGAGAGTAGAGGAGGAGGGAGTTACACAGAGGTCAACTAACACATGACCGGCATTTGAGAGAGAAAGACACTAGAGGGCCAGACTGACCATGAAGGGTCTAGCATCAATACACACACCTACACACCCTCCTACACTTACACACACACACACACACCTACACACCCTCCTACACACACACCCATACACTTACACACACACACACCTACAAATACACCCCTACACCTACACACACACACACACACACACACGTCTACCCACACACACACACACACACACACGTCTACCCACACACGTCTACCCAGACACGTCTACCCACACACATCTACCCACACACACACACACACACGTCTACCCACACACGTCTACCCACACACGTCTACCCAGACACGTCTACCCACACACACACACACACACGTCTACCCACACACGTCTACCCAGACACGTCTACCCACACACACACACCTACACACACGTCTACCCAGACACGTCTACCCACACACACACACACACACCCGTCTACCCACACACATCTACCCACACACGTCTACCCAGACACGTCTACCCACACACACACACACACACGTCTACCCACACACGTCTACCCAGACACGTCTACCCACACACACACACACGTCTACCCAGACACGTCTACCCACACACACACACACACACACACACACACTTCTACCCACACACGTCTACCCACACACGTCGACCCACACACGTCGACCCACACACGTCGACCCACACACGTCGACCCACACACGTCTACCCAGACACACGTGCCCACACTATCAATAACGCTATGGGACGACGAGAACTTCAATAACCCATGTTAGCATACGTACGCACATCCCAGAACACACACTAATGCCCTGGCCTTTAGAAAGGTCCCTCCTCATCCCCACGACCCCGCCTCTAATCTCATCATTCTGATCTTATGACATTTCTCTTCAAGCACATGTGATTTCCAAATGGCAAGTGCCTCCTTATTGGTTTAAACGCAGCAGGGAATGTGGATGGATTGACCTGATTGGAAGATCCTGACTGGCAGAGGAACATGGTGATATTAGCAGGATCCTACTGCTGTGTTAACGGTCGCTGTAATCGCTCATTTTACTACGCTTTATTTCAATACGCTTTATTTCAATACGCTTAATTTCAATACGCTTTATTTCAATACGCTTTATTTCAATACGCTTTATTTCAATATGCTTTATTAACAGCGTCAGGTGTTAGTCACTGGACTTGTTCAAACCAAACAGCCTGTTTAGTTGGCTAAAGGGTCAGCAGGCTGTTGTGTTAGGTTGACTTGCTGGCTGTTTTGCTGACCTTGTGTGTGCCCTATAGAAGAGCAGGCGAAAATACTATGTCTGCCTTTGTTAAATGTGTGTGTTTTGCTCCCTAGGAACACACACACACACACACACACACACACACACACACACACACACACACACACACACACACACACACACACACACACACACACACACACACACACACACACACACACACACACACACACACACACACACACACACACACACACACACACACACACACACACACACACACTCCTCAATCAGATCTCCTCACACACACACATACCGATTTATCTGTCTGCCTGTCTGTCTGTCTGTTTAGACATAATATGAACAGATTACTATTACTAATGTTCAATGAGTGGCTGACAGCCTCCAGGACTAAACACTTAGACAGAGAAGAGAGGGAAATGGAGAGGGGGAAATGGAGAGGGGGAAATGAAGAGACAGAAATGGAGAAAGGGAAATGGAGAGAGGGAATGGAGAGGGGGAAATGGAGAGGAAGGGAAATGGAAAGAGGAAAAGGACAGGGAAATGGAGTGAGGGAAAGGGAGTGAGGAAAAGGGAGTGAGGGAAAGGACAGGGAAAAGGAGGGGGAAATGACAACTTTAAATCTGATGCAGCTGTGAAAGAGGACAGGAAAAGACGTTTAGGGGACAGACACACATAGGATAGAATATGATATGGAATGAGAGGCTATAATGATACTTATGGAATGAGAGGCTATAATGATACTTATGTAATGAGAGGCTATAATGATACTTATGGAATGAGAGGCTATAATGATACTTATGTAATGAGAGGCTATAATGATACTTATGGAATGAGAGGCTATAATGATACTTATGGAATGAGAGGCTATAATGATAATTATGGAATGAGAGGCTATAATGATAATTATGGAATGAGAGGCTATAATGATACTTATGGAATGAGAGGCTATAATGATACTTATGGAATGAGAGGCTATAATGATACTTATAGAATGAGAGGCTATAATGATACTTATAGAATGAGAGGCTATAATGATACTTATGGAATGAGAGGCTATAATGATACTTATGGAATGAGAGGCTATAATGATAATTATGGAATGAGAGGCTATAATTATACTTATGTAATGAGAGGCTATAATGATACTTATGTAATGAGAGGCTATAATGATACTTATGTAATGAGAGGCTATAATGATACTTATGTAATGAGAGGCTATAATGATACTTATGTAATGAGAGGCTATAATGATACTTATGGAATGAGAGGCTATAATGATACTTATGGAATGAGAGGCTATAATGATAATTATGGAATGAGAGGCTATAATGATAATTATGGAATGAGAGGCTATAATGATACTTATGGAATGAGAGGCTATAATGATACTTATGGAATGAGAGGCTATAATGATACTTATGTAATGAGAGGCTATAATGATACTTATGTAATGAGAGGCTATAATGATACTTATGTAATGAGAGGCTATAATGATACTTATGTAATGAGAGGCTATAATGATACTTATGGAATGAGAGGCTATAATGATAATTATGGAATGAGAGGCTATAATGATAATTATGGAATGAGAGGCTATAATGATACTTATGGAATGAGAGGCTATAATGATACTTATGGAATGAGAGGCTATAATGATACTTATAGAATGAGAGGCTATAATGATACTTATGTAATGAGAGGCTATAATGATACTTATGTAATGAGAGGCTATAATGATACTTACGTAATGAGAGGCTATAATGATACTTATGGAATGAGAGGCTATAATGATACTTATGTAATGAGAGGCTATAATGATACTTATGTAATGAGAGGCTATAATGATACTTATGTAATGAGAGGCTATAATGATACTTATGGAATGAGAGGCTATAATGATAATTATGGAATGAGAGGCTATAATGATAATTATGGAATGAGAGGCTATAATGATACTTATGGAATGAGAGGCTATAATGATACTTATGGAATGAGAGGCTATAATGATACTTATGTAATGAGAGGCTATAATGATACTTACGTAATGAGAGGCTATAATGATACTTATGGAATGAGAGGCTATAATGATACTTATGTAATGAGAGGCTATAATGATACTTATGTAATGAGAGGCTATAATGATACTTATGTAATGAGAGGCTATAATGATACTTATGTAATGAGAGGATATAATGATACTTATGTAATGAGAGGATATAATGATACTTAGACAGCTGCTTAGCCCGGTGTTAATGCATAACCATCAAGCCACTGATGTATGGAATTGTACATGAATAGGTGAAACTGTACACTACATGTGTCCATCTTACTGCCTGTTGTCTCCATCGTGCCCTCAAGCTGTGTCTAGCTGTGTCTGGCTGTGTCTAGCTGTGTCTGGCTGTGTCTGGCTCTCTCTCTTTCTGCTGACATATAACACACCAAGGAGCCAGCAGACAGTAGAATGCAATAGATAGTTCCATAATGGGCTCCATTATCAAAAACACACTGCTGTCATTCAGCAGTATTCAGGCAGAACGTGCTGCTGTTCCTGCCGGTTCTAAACACTATGCTCCAGTAAAATGTTCTATTATTGATGTGCCGTTGTTTGGACAGGCAGTCTGTCACACACACACACACACACACACACACACACACACACACACACACACACACACACACACACACACACACACACACACACACACACACACACACACACACACACACACACACACACACACACACACACACACACACACACACACACACAGACACAGACACACAGACACACACAGACACACACAGACACACACTCCTCAATCAGATGATTGGTACTGGTCCAGAGGAGACATCTGGGTGTGAAAGAAATGACAGGTTACTAACATCTCTTTCTCCCCTCTCCCTTCCTCCCCCTCTTTCCCACCCCCTCTCTCTCCCCCACTTACTCTGCAGCACTTCCAAACACCAATTAGAAGGAGGGGAGAGAACACCTGGAGACACAATGGAATATACACTCACACATAAAAACACACTCACACATCCTCAAAGACCCCCCCCCCCACACAACACAGACACACACACAGATTTGCTTGGTAATGATGACAATAATCTGTTCTCTTTTCCTCCATCCCTGTATTTCACCTCCCTCTCCTTCATCCATCCCTGTATTTCACCTCCCTCTCCTTCATCCATCCCTGTATTTCACCTCCCTCTCCTTCATCCATCCCTGTATTTCACATCCCTCTCCTTCATCCATCCCTGTATTTCACCTCCCTCTCCTTCATCCATCCCTGTATTTCACCTCCCTCTCCTTCATCCATCCCTGTATTTCACCTCCCTCTCCTTCATCCATCCCTGTATTTCACCTCCCTCTCCTTCATCCATCCCTGTATTTCACCTCCCTCTCCTTCATCCATCCCTGTATTTCACCTCCCTCTCCTTCATCCATCCCTGTATTTCACCTCCCTCTCCTTCATCCATCCCTGTATTTCACATCCCTCTCCTTCATCCATCCCTGTATTTCACCTCCCTCTCCTTCATCCATCCCTGTATTTCACCTCCCTCTCCTTCATCCATCCCTGTATTTCACCTCCCTCTCCTTCATCCATCCCTGTATTTCACCTCCCTCTCCTTCATCCATCCCTGTATTTCACCTCCCTCTCCTTCATCCATCCCTGTATTTCACCTCCCTCTCCTTCATCCATCCCTGTATTTCACCTCCCTCTCCTTCATCCATCCCTGTATTTCACATCCCTCTCCTTCATCCATCCCTGTATTTCACATCCCTCTCCTTCATCCATCCCTGTATTTCCCTCTCCTTCACATCCTCCCCTTTCATCCATCCCTGTATTTCACCTCCCTCTCCTTCATCCATCCCTGTATTTCACCTCCCTCTCCTTCATCCATCCCTGTATTTCACCTCCCTCTCCTTCATCCATCCCTGTATTTCACCTCCCTCTCCTTCATCCATCCCTGTATTTCACCTCCCTCTCCTTCATCCATCCCTGTATTTCACCTCCCTCTCCTTCATCCATCCCTGTATTTCACCTCCCTCTCCTTCATCCATCCCTGTATTTCACCTCCCTCTCCTTCATCCATCCCTGTATTTCACCTCCCTCTCCTTCATCCATCCCTGTATTTCACCTCCCTCTCCTTCATCCATCCCTGTATTTCACCTCCCTCTCCTTCATCCATCCCTGTATTTCACCTCCCTCTCCTTCATCCATCCCTGTATTTCACATCCCTCTCCTTCATCCATCCCTGTATTTCACCTCCCTCTCCTTCATCCATCCCTGTATTTCACATCCCTCTCCTTCATCCATCCCTGTATTTCACCTCCCTCTCCTTCATCCATCCCTGTATTTCACCTCCCTCTCCTTCATCCATCCCTGTATTTCACATCCCTCTCCTTCATCCATCCCTGTATTTCACATCCCTCTCCTTCATCCATCCCTGTATTTCACATCCCTCTCCTTCATCCATCCCTGTATTTCACCTCCCTCTCCTTCATCCATCCCTGTATTTCACATCCCTCTCCTTCATCCATCCCTGTATTTCACCTCCCTCTCCTTCATCCATCCCTGTATTTCACCTCCCTCTCCTTCATCCATCCCTGTATTTCACATCCCTCTCCTTCATCCATCCCTGTATTTCACCTCCCTCTCCTTCATCCATCCCTGTATTTCACCTCCCTCTCCTTCATCCATCCCTGTATTTCACCTCCCTCTCCTTCATCCATCCCTGTATTTCACATCCCTCTCCTTCATCCATCCCTGTATTTCACCTCCCTCTCCTTCATCCATCCCTGTATTTCACCTCCCTCTCCTTCATCCATCCCTGTATTTCACATCCCTCTCCTTCATCCATCCCTGTATTTCACCTCCCTCTCCTTCATCCATCCCTGTATTTCACCTCCCTCTCCTTCATCCATCCCTGTATTTCACCTCCCTCTCCTTCATCCATCCCTGTATTTCACCTCCCTCTCCTTCATCCATCCCTGTATTTCACCTCCCTCTCCTTCATCCATCCCTGTATTTCACCTCCCTCTCCTTCATCCATCCCTGTATTTCACCTCCCTCTCCTTCATCCATCCCTGTATTTCACCTCCCTCTCCTTCATCCATCCCTGTATTTCACATCCCTCTCCTTCATCCATCCCTGTATTTCACCTCCCTCTCCTTCATCCATCCCTGTATTTCACCTCCCTCTCCTTCATCCATCCCTGTATTTCACCTCCCTCTCCTTCATCCATCCCTGTATTTCACCTCCCTCTCCTTCATCCATCCCTGTATTTCACCTCCCTCTCCTTCATCCATCCCTGTATTTCACCTCCCTCTCCTTCATCCATCCCTGTATTTCACCTCCCTCTCCTTCATCCATCCCTGTATTTCACCTCCCTCTCCTCCCTCCTGGCATTTCTCCTCCAAACCTTTTAATAATAAGTTGAATCAGGGCTTGACTGAGGTTGTTGACTGCCATCCCTGGATGCCTACAGAAGGCTGTGTATGGGTGTGTTGGTCTATTTGTGTGTGTGCTAAAGTGTGTGTTGGTCTATTGTGTGTGTGTGTGTGTGCTAAAGTGTGTGTTGTTGAAGCCTGGTGCTCAGACGTTCCACAGAGGACAGCCTCTAACCCTCCTCATATCATCAGCTCCAATCAATGTTTATGTTGTTTGTGACAGATCAATTAAATAATCACAGCCACAATTATCTACACCACAGTAGAATTTATCTCCCACTGACTGCTGTGTGTGTGTGTGTGTGTGTGTGTGTGTGTGTACATGCCTGTACAGCAACAGGTCTGTTGAATATCCTGAACCAACACACTCACACAAAGCTGAGATCCTCACCCATCACAGCTCTTAAGTATCTGCGGTGGGAAGGGTGTGTGTGTGTGTGTGTGTGTGTGTGAGACAGCGACAGGGGGAGGAGATTCCATCTAACTTCATCATCGAGGACTGAACCTCACAGGAACGGTCTTTATCAAACGTCCACCATTTAAAAACAGAACCAGTCAGGAAACCATCTTCTTTCAGCCCCGCCCCTCATCCTCTCCCCGCCCCGCCCCTCGTCCTCTCCCCTCATTCTCTCCCCGCCCCTCATCCTCTCCCCGCCCTCGTCCTCTCCCCGCCCCTCGTCCTCTCCCCGCCCCTCGTCCTCTCCCCCGCCCCTCGTCCTCTCCCCCGCCCCTCGTCCTCTCCCCCGCCCCTCGTCCTATCCCCGCCCCTCGTCCTATCCCCGCCCCTCATCCTCTCCCCCGCCCTTCATCCTCTCCCCCGCCCCTCATCCTCTCCCCGCCCCTCATCCTCTCCCCCGCCCCTCATCCTCTCCCCCGCCCCTCATCCTCTCCCTCATCCTCTCCCCGCCCCTCAACCTCTCCCTCACCCTCTCCCCGCCCCTCAACCTCTCCCTCACCCTCATCCTCTCCCCGCCCCTCATCCTCTCCCCGCCCCTCATCCTCTCCCCGCCCCTCATCCTCTCCCCGCCCCTCATCCTCTCCCCGCCCCTCATCCTCTCCCCGCCCCTCATCCTCTCCCCGCCCCTCATCCTCTCCCCGCCCCTCATCCTCTCCCCGCCCCTCATCCTCTCCCCGCCCCTCATCCTCTCCCCTCCCTCATCCTCTCCCCACCCTCATCCTCTCCCCCCCCCTCATCCTCTCCCCACCCTTCATCCTCTCCCCACCCCTCATCATCTCCCGCCAGTCTCAATCAATTAATCAATCATTCAATTAAGTGAATCTGTTAAATCAAATATGATGAATAAAAGAGGTGCCAGTTAAAAGACAGGATGATTCACCCTCGGTTCCTGCTGTGAGTTTGTGTCCGTCCACAACCATCCTTCAAACATTTGTGAACATCCAGGGCACAGTCACTTTATTTACAGAGGAAGCAGACAGCGGGAGCAGACAAGTAATATCTAGCCTTTCATAAATATCAAGTTTCTAACAACATAAAGTAGGCTAGACTTCATTTTTTACTTTGCGACAAACAGAAGAAGGTCAGGAGAAATCTTCTCCCAACCAATAAAGTTTTATTATGAAGTATCGGTAACACTGGGCTGACATGAAGACGAATGCTGAAGGTCATAGGTCGTTCAGCATGATACAGTTCTCACTTCCTGAATGGCTGAGATTCGTCTTGCGTGGGCCAATGGGGTTGTCGGATGTTTTCAGATCTTATATAAGGGAACTACAAAAATATATATAATGCAATAGTAATAATCAGGGAAATTGTACACAGTCTTGTCTAATGCACCATCCTAATGACCAGGACAACAGCTGTGTGTGTGCGTGTGAGTGTGTGTGTGTGTGCGTGTGTGCGTGTATGTATATACTTAATAATTTAAAAGCTTAAACTAAAATATATATATTATTAGTGAATACAGGGCAAATGTTACTCATTTGACACGTGAGAACCAAAGCAAAAACAAACAACAAATCTGTCCTGCATTGAAGCTTCCCAGCATTTAATTACCCACAACACCCTAGGACACATATCTGCTCTGCCCTCACCTTGCTGACCCATTCAGAGTCCGGCTTGCAGAGACCAAGCACATTTCTCACAGCAGACATCTTTGTCTAAGCGTTGACGTGGCCTAAATGAATGAATTAATATTGACAAAACATCCGCTAAGCTAATGACTTGTTCGTTAGGGCAATAAACATGTCACAATAGAATCGTCCGTAACAACTAATTAGAGCCAGGAAGTAAGAGGAGCAGAATAGGAGGAGGAGCAGACACAGACTATACAGTTGTGGCTACTTTAGGAAACCACCAGGACAACATTAAGATGAGCATCTCTATCACACATCACCTCAGACACAGATGTAGCCCAGTGGAGCATGGTGCTTGCATCACAGGGGTTATGGGGGAGGTCATTCTCTCTGGATTTGAGTATCTGCTAAATTATTTAAATGACCAAGTCACAGCACATCACCCCTCCATCACACTTTCCTCCTCTGAATAGAGCAGAATGGAGAAAAAAAATGTGAGTATAACAGCAGATTGGAAAAGAAGAAAAGATCAGAGAAGAAGAGTACAGAGATGAGAGCAGAGAAGAAGAATACAGAGAAGAAGAGTAGAGATATGAAAGCAGAAAAGAAGATAACAGAGAAGAAGAGTACAGAGATGAGAGCAGAGAAGAAGAGAACAGAGAAGAAGAGTACAGAAATGAGAGCAGAGAAGAAGAGAACAGAGAAAACAGAAACGATGAGAGCAGAACAGAGCAGATGTTGGCAGCACAGCCAGCTACACTCTTCCATCCTGCAGAGCTTTGATTGAAGGTGAAGTCAAAATCAATGGTGGGGACTTGAAGGAAAGTAGAAGTAAATACAAAAAGAAAATGGGATGAAACTGACTTTAGTGGGGAAGAAAAAATGCTGATCCGGCAACTCCAAATAAAAAGTAAAGATCAAACATATAGACACACAGAAATGAATACATGCAACACAGAAATGTTCTAGAGATGGCAGTGTTACCAATACAGGTTCTAGATTTGGCAGTGTTACCCAGACAGGTTCTAGAGTTGGCAGTGTTACCCAGACAGGTTCTAGAGTTGGCAGTGTTACCCAGACAGGTTCTAGAGTTGGCAGTGTTACCCAGACAGGTTCTAGAGTTGGCAGTGTTACCCAGACACGTTCTAGAGTTGGCAGTGTTACCCAGACACGTTCTAGAGTTGGCAGTGTTACCCAGACAGGTTCTAGAGTTGGCAGTGTTACCCAGACAGGTTCTAGATCTGGCAGTGTTACCCAGACAGGTTCTAGAGTTGGCAGTGTTACCCAGACAGGTTCTAGAGTTGGCAGTGTTACCCAGACAGGTTCTAGAGTTGGCAGTGTGAACCGGTGAAATAAGACCACCGTTTGGCTAGACAGATCTCATAGGAGCAGAGTCATTCCCTAATCCCCCACCTTCTTGATATAACACTACTCTGTACCTCACTCTGTCCGCTCGCCTCTCTCCCTCGGACCCTGCCTCGCTACCTGCCTGGCTACCTGCCTTGGTCCCTGCCTCGCTACCTGCCTCGCTACCTGTCTCGGTCCCTGCCTCGGTCCCTGCCTCGGTCCCTGCCTCGGTCCCTGCCTCGGTGCTTCCCTCTGTCTCTCAGCCTGCTGTAGAAGCATCAATACCACAACAGCACACATTAATCACTGGGCTCTCTACCTTTATATGCCAACAACATCTATCCATCTTTGACTTTTACATCAGAGCTATCTGTCCACACAGTGTTCACAAAATGGAGAGAGGAAAGAGAGCTGGAGGAGAAACATACAACCAGAGAGAGAGAGCAGGAGGAGAAATAGAGGACCACAGAAAAAGAAAGAGAGAGAGAGAAAGAGAGAGCAGGAGGAGAAATAGAGGACCACAGAAAGAGAAAGAGAGAAAGAGAGAGCAGGAGGAGAAATAGAGGACCACAGAGAAAGAGAGAGAGAGAGAGAGAGAGAGAGAGCCGGAGGAGAGATATCCAACCACAGGAGAAATAGAGGACCACAGAGAGAGAGACCAGGCACATTCCCGTACCTTGTAGGTAAAATGTCTGACAGGAAATGCCTGGCCTGGGAGGGTATCCAGGCTAGACAGGAGGAGAACCAGATGAGGAGCGAACCAACCTGGGAGGGTATCCAGGCTAGACAGGAGGGTCGCGTTGGCCTCCCTTTACATTATCATAACTCCCTCTTCCTCTCTCTTCCAGCCTCCATAAATATTGGAGCCTCTGCCTTGCATGGCTGTGTGTGTGTATGTGTGTGTATGTGAGTATGTGTGTGTGTGTGTGTATGTGTGTGTGTGTCCGAACAACACCTTATCTCCCATCAGGGCAGCATAAAGAAACCGACCCGGTCAGGTGGATGAGCTTTAAGGGACCACGGCTATCTCCATCCTGTCCTGCCAGGGCCCGAGGCATCAGGAGGAGGGCCCAATCCCCTGACATGGCCCCCGGCTATTCACCTTTGAGGGCCTGGGTTCAAACGGACGCCGACCCACACAGCTTGGCCCACTGGCTGACCCCCCCCAAGGCAGCGGGGCTAGGGCCCCAGGGTGTTAGGTGGAGATCCCAACAGGCCACAGACACACACACACACACATATACACACACACACACACATATACACATACACAAACACACACATACACAAACACACACACAGACACAGACACAGACACAGACACAGACACACTCACACACAGACACACACAGACACACACAGACACACACAGACACACACAGACACACACAGACACACACAGACACACACAGACACACACAGACACACACACACACAGACCCCCGGCTGGCTATGATGCCAAACACCATATATCCCAATAGCTCCTCCCCCGCCCCGCCCCGCCCCATCCCATATCACATGAGGAGTTCATCAGTACATGGAGGGCCACAGTCGGGCCCACATGTGTGTGTGTGTGTGCATATATATACACACACATCTATATATATATCTGTATCTGTATCGACATATATACGGACACCACATGCTAACCCTGAACTCATGCAGTACTTTTGTTGTGAACTATTTGAGAAAGTGTTGGACACTTTGTGTTAGTGGGCCCAAACTGTTTGTGTGTGTGAGAGACAGAGATGAGGCAGAGTCATGGCAAGTAGTAACAGGGCATACGGAAGAAAAGAAAGAACGAAAGAAAGAGGAGAGACCTGACGCACTGATTGACAACAAAGTCTCTGGACGTGTGGAATGGCCTTCAGCAGATTCCCACTGACATATCAAAGACCAATCACCAGGAGGCTCACCGCTAGCTGGCCCTGAACCACAAACATCCTGAGGTATCTATCAAATGCAGAGAGAACGTCCTGGGAACGTCGTGTCATGTTCTCCAGTAACGTCAGTATGATCAGAACAACTCGCAATGACAGGCCAAATGCGCCACTAGTCAAATGAATTATAGACTACAAGTAAAGGGAACGAAATAGCAATGATTTAGAGACAAGAGTGTAATGTTCCAAATGTTATAGCTGTATATTCTAACTTCAGACCAGGCTATGAATCCAATGTTCCTAATGTTAAAGCTGTATATTCTAACCTCAGACCAGGCTATGAATCCAATGTTCCTAATGTTAAAGCTGTATATTCTAACCTCAGACCAGGCTATGAATCCAATGTTCCAAATGTTAAAAGCTGTATATTCTAACTTCAGACCAGGCTATGACTCCAATGTTCCTAATGTAAAAGCTGTATATTCTAACTTCAGACCAGGCTATGAATCCAACGTTCCAAATGTTAAAGCTGTATATTCTAACTTCAGACCAGGCTATGAATCCAACGTTCCAAATGTTAAAGCTGTATATTCAAACTTCAGACCAGGCTATGAATCAAATGCCTAACTGAATAAAAGTCCACTAGCTAGCCTTGCCTGAAAGCAAGCTAACATTTTATCTAACACAGTACAACATCACTCAGTTTATTATAACCCTGACATGTCATATATGGAAACTAGCTGGCTCTGATCTTTGAGTGGGATGTCGATCTCGTCGTATTTTTGGTTTATGTTGGTGACGAGTGACGCTGCCATGACAGGGAAAATAGTGCACAATTGCCTGCACTGGCCATGAGGGAATTGTGATTTGACACGGTTATCAATTGTGTAATGCATAAAATAAGTCCCAAACTCAGGCTGCGCTGTCTTCTTTCAAAGTATTTCCCTAACCTAGCTCAAGTTGTAGACATTAAAACGAGGCTACGTGAACCATACATTTGCTGCTTACTTGTCTAAATTATCTGCTTTCCAACAGCTAGCTTCAATCACATTAAAACCAATGTGACCTTGGTGGGCCACACACACACACACACACACACACACACACACACACACACACACACACACACACACACACACACACACACACTTTTATCACACACAGTTTTATCCAACAAGTCACGTGAGTTGGTCGGTAATTAAGAAGAATTTCACCCAAACGTCTGTGCGGTTGCCATGCTCAACCTACACACCCACACACACACACACACACACACATGCTATCACGTACGCGCTCACACACACACTCACACACACAGCAATCCATTAATTTATAATTTGACAGAACATGGTCAGTTTATTGCTGTGACAGGTTTCCTGCTGTCCCTGTTGACCAGCTTCCTGCAGCCCCTCTCTGAAGCAATCTACAGAAAGAACATATTACAGGAAGTGTACACATCAGCAATTAAAGACGTATGTCTAGCAGGGGATTCCTCTTAGGCTGACAGTTTTCCTAGTTTAGAGATGACAAGACGGATATAATACAATTATGAGACCTACACAAGTGCAGACAGACGGGGGAGACAGACGGGGGAGACAGACGGGGAGACAGACGGGGAGACAGACGGGGGAGACAGACGGGGAGACAGACGGGGGAGACAGACGGGGGAGACAGACGGGGGAGACAGACGGGGGAGACAGACGGGGGAGACAGGCGGGGGAGACAGGCGGGGGAGACAGGCGGGGGGACAGACGGGGGGGGAGACAGACGGGGGAGACAGACGGGGAGACAGACGGGGGAGACAGACGGGGGGAGACAGACGGGGGAGACAGACGGGGGAGACAGACGGGGGAGACAGGCGGGGGAGACAGGCGGGGGAGACAGGCGGGGGAGACAGGCGGAGGGAGACAGACGGGGGAGACAGACGGGGGAGACAGACGGGGGAGACAGACGGGGGAGACAGACGGGGGAGACAGACGGGGGGAGACAGTCGCCACCCAAGTCAATATTGGTACATGAATCTATTCACAACAAACAAAACAAATGTTTCCCATGCCAATCAAGCAAACAAGGAGGAAAACGGGCAATGAGGGAGACAGAGAGAGACAGACACACAGAGAGAGAGAGAGAGAGACACACACACACACACACACACAGAGAGAGACAGACACACAGAGAGAGAGAGAGAGACACACACACACACAGAGAAAGGCACACACACATAGAGAGAGACACATAGAGAATGACAGAGACAAAAGAAATAGGGAGGAATAGAGAGACACTCTCATCCTAGTACATATTTGACAGCCAGCAGGATAATTCTGCCCTCAGGCTTGTCTAAGGCAATTAAGCCCTGTCAGTTACGCATCACCATAGTGGTGTGTGTGTGTGTGTGTGTGTGTGTGTGTGTGTGTGTGTGTGTGTGTGTGTGTGTGTGTGTGTGTGTGTGTGTGTGTGTGTGTGTGTGTGTGTGTGTGTGTGTGTGTGTGTGTGTACCACAAATGTTTACTAATGTAAAAACGCCTGGATGAGGCTTGGTGTTGTTATATCATATCAGTACATCTAACTGACACATCCACATCTAACTGACACATGCACATCTAACTGACACATGCACATCTAACTGACACATGCACATCTAACTGACACATCCACATCTAACTGACACATCCACACCTAACTGACACATCCACACCTAACTGACACATCCACATCTAACTGACACATGCACATCTAACTGACACATCCACATCTAACTGACACATCCACATCTAACTGACACATCCACATCTAACTGACACATGCATGCTTAACTGACACATGCACATCTAACTGACACATGCACATCTAACTGACACATGCACATCTAACTGACACATGCACATCTAACTGACACATGCACATCTAACTGACACATCCACATCTAACTGACACATCCACATCTAACTGACACATCCACATCTAACTGACACATCCACATCTAACTGACACATGCACATCTAACTGACACATGCACATCTAACTGACACATATACATCTAACTGACACATCCACATCTAACTGACACATCCACATCTAACTGACACATCCACATCTAACTGACACATCCACATCTAACTGACACATCCACATCTAACTGACACATATACATCTAACTGACACATCCACATCTAACTGACACATCCACATCTAACTGACACATCCACATCTAACTGACACATCCGCATCTAACTGATTATTTATGGCATTGCATCATTTCAGATCTAATAGGTCCAATAAAGCATTCACAACCTTTTCTTCTTCCCTCTCCTCTCTATCCCCTCATCTTATCGTCACACTTCTCTCCTCCCCCATCCTTCCAGAACTGTGGCGTTTTGCTTAGTGTCTGTTCACGCACCTCCAATAACCCAGGAAGATATTACCTTACACACTTGATAAAGGCCGCCCCCACCAGGGGGGGAATCAGAAATATATAGTGCAATGCTAGATGGTTTATTGGCTGGGAGCAATGCACACTCCACACTCCCAAACCTCACCCTATTCCCTATACCCCTGGTTAGAAGAAGGGCACTAGAGGATAGTGTGTGTGCAATTTGGGCCACTGCCGAAGGATTTCTAGGTCTGGGGCCAGATGAGAACGCACACAGCCAATCACATTGATTATCTAAGGCAGACTCTCGGCACGCCATCGCCACGGAGACTGGAGGACTGATTATTGATTATTGGGCCGGAGAACACTGGCCAGGTGGGGGGGGGGGTTGGGTCTCAATCTTACTTTAGGTGTTTTACGGTGTTGTGATGGCATTCTGTGTATAGGCTCTACATTTCATGGTCATCTGATATTTGATTTCATACTAGGAACTACAGGAGAACCGTAGACCCATGCCACACACAGAGAAGACCCTAAACCTAGCATTAACTCCAAACATAAAAATGCTTTCTCAGGACGAGCAAAAGAACCTGGCAAATAACGCAAATATAGCCTTGTGAATTATAAACCAATAGAATTGACTTACAGGTGTGTCTGGCCAAGGAGTAGTTGGACCCTCCAGATGACAGTCCAAAGCCTTCTGGGGCTTGTCCACTGGTCCTGGGTCTGGACGGCAGTTTAGGGGGTTCAATCTCAGCTCCAAACTCCGCCCCGATGACCCCGAGGAGCACTATAGCCGTGGCCTGCTTCCGACGCTCCTCATACGAGTTACAGATCTTCTTGGCATTGGGAGGCAGGTTGGACAGACACCCTGGAGGGAAGGAAGAGAAAGAGGAGCAGGTTAACACCATCAGGACACGATGCTAGCGCCTGTAAACAGAGGGTGGAGAACTATTACACCATCAGGACACGATGCTAGCGCCATGCTAACATACAGATGTAAATATAATGCTAGCTGGTGATGCTGCTAACATACAGATGTAAATATAATGCTAGCTGGTGATGATGCTAACATACAGATGTAAATATAATGCTAGCTGGTGATGCTGCTAACGTACAGATGTAAATATAATGCTAGCTGGTGATGCTGCTAACATACAGATGTAAATATAATGCTAGCTGGTGATGATGCTAACATACAGATGTAAATATAATGCCAGCTGGTGATGCTGCTAACATAGAGATGTAAATATAATGCTAGCTGGTGATGATGCTAACATACAGATGTAAATATAATGCTAGCTGGTGATGATGCTAACATAGAGATGTAAATATAATGCTAGCTGGTGATGCTGCTAACATACAGATGTAAATATAATGCTAGCTGGTGATGATGCTAACATACAGATGTAAATATAATGCCAGCTGGTGATGCTGCTAACATAGAGATGTAAATATAATGCTAGCTGGTGATGATGCTAACATACAGATGTAAATATAATGCTAGCTGGTGATGATGCTAACATAGAGATGTAAATATAATGCTAGCTGGTGATGCTGCTAACATACAGATGTAAATATAATGCTAGCTGGTGATGATGCTAACATACAGATGTAAATATAATGCTAGCTGGTGATGATGCTAACATACAGATGTAAATATAATGCTAGCTGGTGATGATGCTAACATACAGATGTAAATATAATGCCAGCTGGTGATGCTGCTAACATAGAGATGTAAATATAATGCTAGCTGGTGATGATGCTAACATACAGATGTAAATATAATGCTAGCTGGTGATGCTGCTAACGTACAGATGTAAATATAATGCTAGCTGGTGATGATGCTAACATACAGATGTAAATATAATGCCAGCTGGCCATCATGAATAAGGCTGAAGCCTGCTAGCAATGGTTAGTTTATGCTGTTTACCTCCAGCTTTATAAGATAAATAAAGGATGATGCCTACTGGTGAAGCTAACGGCTAAAGTGCACACACACAAAAAGACACATCTTAAAAAGGGTTGAAGGCTGCCGGCAATGGTAGTTTGCATTAAATAAAAGGTGGAGCCTTCTGGTGAAGCAAGCTGCCTACACGAAAACACACGCACACACACACACGCACACATTGAGTACAGGGGGACTCTGACTCAATAGGATTGCCACACGTCCATTGTCCTGCAGGAGGCCCTCTGTCCTGCCCCTCTGGGCCCCCACGGCGAGGTCAGGGTCACGTTCAAAAACCAGGTCGACATGTGTGTGTGTGTGCATGTGTGTGCGCACACGTGTGCTCAGAGCACGTGCAGCCTGCCTGCCGGGCCTCTGCTAATGACTCGAGTCCTTTACTAAAGACGAGGGGGTAAAAGGAGGCCCCGTTTCGGAAGTGAGGGCCATTGTCCTTTCAGGTCCCGTACCCCTGGAGCCTGTGTGTTTGGCTCCACTCAACCCCGTCCCAACATAAGACGGGGGCCTCCCTTAATTCTCACCACAACGCCCCTCGAAAAATAGACCTGGAAAAGACTCTGCGGGGTGGTGGTACATCTGCACAGACCTACCCTAGAGACCAAGCAGACACGTCCAACTTATTGACACATCCCAGTCATCCAAACTAACACACCCCAAGTGAAGGAAATAACTGAAGAACTAGAATAGTTTGATAACTGTTTAGCGGCTTTACTGGAATAATGTGGAATATTAGTTAGGATAAACAATAGCAACCTTGTTTTTAACCGGATTTGCTTTAATTCCGCCAAACACACGGTCAGAAACCGTTAAGACCAAAACAGGGGTTTTCATCCATCCAGTTGTCATATATATTTCACAAGAATGTTTTGTTGGCGAAATTGGTATTGTGTTGCATATGTGTGTGAATGTGTATGTATGTATGTATGTATGTGTGTGTGTGTGTGTGTGTGTGTGTGTGTGTGAGAGAAGGGAACAAAGGCAGACGTGAGGATGTGTTCAAGGCAGGGCTGACCGTTGGTCACCTGACCTCGGCAAACCCATCACCCAACCGGTCAGCTAACCTCGCCCCCCATCCCCATCCTCTTCTTTCTAATCCCTCAGAGACGAAGGGTGGGGGGTGTAAGGTTTAGCAAAAGTGAAACAGAGCAAAACAGGAAGAGGAAATGAACCACAGAAAAAGATAGAAAGAGAGAGAGAGAAGGTGAAAGAAAGGAAGATGATGGAGATGAAGGAGATGTGCGAAGAGAAAAAGGAAAACGGGGAGAGAAAAGGAGAAAAACAGAAAGATAAGGAGAGAGAAAGACGGTGAGCTGGCGTGACATTCTGAGATCAGGACGAATGGGCAGCGTCTCTCCCGGCGGCTGAGATTGCTTTATAGCATTTCATTTGGTTTGTTCCCCTGGTTGGGTGAGCACAGCCCCAGTTATGGATTTCTATTGTAATGCGTTGGAGCAGGCGCTGAGAGAGGCCAGCCAGCCAGCTGCAGGGGCAGGGGGGGACCCACGCGCAGGGGGCCTGATCAATGGGAGAGGACCGGGTAGGAGGCGGGGGGAAGGAGGTGGAGAAGAGGAGGGAGGGAGGGACAGGAGGAGGAAGGATGGGGCGGAGCTGAGAAGGAGGGAGGATATGGTGTGGGCTGGAATATAGAACTGGGGGGAGGAGGTGTGGAGGGTTATGGGAGGAGGTATGGAGGGAGGAGGTGTAGAGCGATAACAGAGAAACATGCATACAGAGATACAGGCATACAGAGATACAGGCATACAGAGATACAGGCATACAGAGATACATGCATACAGAGATACATGCATACAGAGATACATGCATACAGAGATACATGCATACAGAGATACATGCATACAGAGATACAGGCATACAGAGATACAGGCATACAGAGATACAGGCATACAGAGATACAGGCATACAGAGACACAGGCATACAGAGATACAGGCATACAGAGATACAGGCATACAGAGATACAGGCATACAGAGAGAGACAGATAAATGTGGGATATTATGTGAGAAAATCAGAATAAATCCATCACATTACAGATTCACTGATAAACATATACATGCTCCTCTTCCCCTTCTCTCACCATTTCAGCCCTCCTCTAGTCTCCTATTCTCCTTCTCTCACCATTTCAGCCCTCCTCTAGTCTCCTCTTCTCCTTCTCTCACCATTTCAGCCCTCCTCTAGTCTCCTCTTCTCCTTCTCTCACCATTTCAGCCCTCCTCTAGTCTCCTCCCCTGCTTCTCTCACAATTTCAGCCCTCCTCTAGTCTCCTCTTCTCCTTCTCTCACCATTTCAGCCCTCCTCTAGACTCCTCTTCTCCTTCTCTCACCATTTCAGCCCTCCTCTAGTCTCCTCCCCTGCTTCTCTCACCATTTCAGCCCTCCTCTAGTCTCCTCCCCTGCTTCTCTCACCATTTCAGCCCTCCTCTAGTCTCCTCTTCTCCTTCTCTCACCATTTCAGCCCTCCTCTAGTCTCCTCTTCTCATTCTCTCACCATTTCAGCCCTCCTCTAGTCTCCTCTTCTCCTTCTCTCACCACTTCAGCCCTCCTCTAGTCTCCTCTTCTCCTTCTCTCACCATTTCAGCCCTCCTCTAGTCTCCTCTTCTCCTTCTCTCACTATTTCAGCCCTCCTCTAGTATCCTCTTCTCCTTCTCTCACCATTTCAGCCCTCCTCTAGTCTCCTCTTCTCATTCTCTCACCATTTCAGCCCTCCTCTAGTCTCCTCTTCTCCTTCTCTCACCATTTCAGCCCTCCTCTAGTCTCCTCTTCTCATTCTCTCACCATTTCAGCCCTCCTCTAGTCTCCTCTTCTCATTCTCTCACCATTTCAGCCCTCCTCTAGTCTCCTCTTCTCATTCTCTCACCATTTCAGCCCTCCTCTAGTCTCCTCTTCTCATTCTCTCACCACTTCAGCCCTCCTCTAGTCTCCTCTTCTCCTTCTCTCACCATTTCAGCCCTCCTCTAGTCTCCTCTTCTCCTTCTCTCACCATTTCAGCCCTCCTCTAGTCTCCTCTTCTCATTCTCTCACCATTTCAGCCCTCCTCTAGTCTCCTCTTCTCATTCTCTCACCATTTCAGCCCTCCTCTAGTCTCCTCTTCTCCTTCTCTCACCATTTCAGCCCTCCTCTAGTCTCCTCTTCTCCTTCTCTCACCATTTCAGCCCTCCTCTAGTCTCCTCTTCTCATTCTCTCACCATTTCAGCCCTCCTCTAGTCTCCTCTTCTCATTCTCTCACCATTTCAGCCCTCCTCTAGTCTCCTCTTCTCCTTCTCTCACCACTTCAGCCCTCCTCTAGTCTCCTCTTCTTCTCTCACCATTTCAGCCCTCCTCTAGTCTCCTTTCTCCTTCTCTCACCATTTCAGCCCCTCTAGTCTCCTCTTCTCCTTCTCTCACCATTTCAGCCCTCCTCTAGTCTCCTCTTCTCCTTCTCTCACCATTTCAGCCCTCCTCTAGTCTCCTCTTCTCATTCTCTCACCATTTCAGCCCTCCTCTAGTCTCCTCTTCTCCTTCTCTCACCATTTCAGCCCTCCTCTAGTCTCCTCTTCTCATTCTCTCACCATTTCAGCCCTCCTCTAGTCTCCTCTTCTCATTCTCTCACCATTTCAGCCCTCCTCTAGTCTCCTCTTCTCCTTCTCTCACCATTTCAGCCCTCCTCTAGTCTCCTCTTCTCATTCTCTCACCATTTCAGCCCTCCTCTAGTCTCCTCTTCTCCTTCTCTCACCATTTCAGCCCTCCTCTAGTCTCCTCTTCTCATTCTCTCACCATTTCAGCCTCCATTCTCTCACCATTTCAGCCCTCCTCTAGTCTCCTCTTCTCATTCTCTCACCATTTCAGCCCTCCTCTAGTCTCCTCTTCTCTTCTCTTCATTTCAGCCCTCCTCTAGTCTCCTCTTCTCATTCTCTCACCATTTCAGCCCTCCTCTAGTCTCCTCTTCTCACCACCATTTCAGCCCTCCTCTAGCTCCTCTTCTCATTCTCTCACCATTTCAGCCCTCCTCTAGTCTCCTCTTCTCCTTCTCTCACCACTTCAGCCCTCCTCTAGTCTCCTCTTCTCCTTCTCTCACCACCTCAGCCCTCCTCTAGTCTCTCCTTCTCTCACCATTTCAGCCCTCCTCTAGTCTCCTCTTCTCCTTCTCTCACCACTTCAGCCCTCCTCTAGTCTCCTCTTCTCCTTCTCTCACCACTTCAGCCCTCCTCTAGTCTCCTCTTCTCCTTCTCTCACCACTTCAGCCCTCCTCTAGTCTCCTCTTCTCCTTCTCTCACCACTTCAGCCCTCCTCTAGTCTCCTCTTCTCCTTCTCTCACCATTTCAGCCCTCCTCTAGTCTCCTCTTCTCCTTCTCTCACCATTTCAGCCCTACTCTAGTCTCCTCTTCTCCTTCTCTCACCACTTCAGCCCACCTCTAGCCTTCTTGTATTCCATTATGCCCCCCTCCTCCTCCAGAGTAATGTTTAATCATGGCTAACGGCTAACACACAGATCCATTCTCCTGACAAGACAGTTGATCACCCAATCACACCGTACAAATGAATAATCCCAAATAACTGCTATGAGAGAGAGAGGGGGGGAGAGGAGAGGGGGGAGGAGAGAATGAGAGAGAAAGAGACAAGATAATGTAATGAGTGAAGAAGGGGTGGAGGAGAGGGGATAAAATAGGAGAAAACAGAGTATGGAAGGAGAAGGAAAGAGGAGGAATGTGATAGTAGGAGGAGTGAGGATGGAGGGAAGAGATGGAGGAGAGAAGGAAGGAGAGGGAAGAGATGGAGGAGAGAAGGAAGGAGAGGGAAGAGACAGAGGAGAGAAGGAAGGAGAGGGAAGAGATGGAGGAGAGAAGGAAGGAGAGGGAAGGAGAGGGAAGAGAGAAGGAAAGAGAGGGAAGAGAGAAGGAAGGAGAGGGAAGGAGAGGGAAGAGAGAAGGGAGGAGAGGGAAGAGACGGAGGAGAGAAGGAAGGAGAGGGAAGAGAGAAGGAAGGAGAGGGAAGAGATGGAGGAGAGAAGGAAGGAGAGGGAAGAGATGGAGGAGAGAAGGAAGGAGAAAGAAGAGATGGAGGAGAGAAGGGAGGAGAGGAAAGTGGGAGAAGAGTAAATAGATTGACACACTTTCTACCTTGCAACCTTCATTGTCTGCAGACAAATGCCTCTGTTCCATCTTCAAAACAATATACTAATTTAAATCAATCGCAGCCACACTGGATATAATATAAATCAGTAACAGGAAGAATACTAAGATACAACATAATCAAACTGATCGGGATGGCCTGATTTGGTTTCAAATCAAATAAAAACATGTTGAGAATAAGATAGACTATATCTTCGGCGACATAAAAACATACAATACTCTTAAGAGTGTTTACCATAGCTAGCACATATTATAAACAGAGGTATTCAAATTCAATGCATTTATGTGCACGGTGTGGTTAGTGAGTGTTGAATAGTGGTAAAGCAGTGGTGAATAGTGATTAAACAGTGGCGGATAGTGGTTAAACAGTGGTGAATAGTGGTTAAACAGTGGTGAATAGTGGTTAAACAGTAGCGAATAGTGATTAAACAGAACTGTGTATGACGGGCTGATTAGTATGATCAGGTATACACCTTTTATATAGAAATGATTCCTATGTTTGGAGACGGTAGAAGCTTCTTCCACCTTTATCAAGGAGTCTGTGAGCCAGAACACTCGCTGGAACACTCACACCCACACACTCTCACTCACACACTCTCACTCACACACTCTCACTCACACACTCTCACACTCTTCCTCCCTCACTCACACACTCTTCCTCCCACACTCACACACTCTTCCTCCCACACTCACACACTCTTCCTCCCACACTCACACACTCTTCCTCCCACACTCACACACTCTTCCTCCCACACTCACACTCTTCCTCCCACACTCACACTCTACCTCCCACACTCACACTCTACCTCCCACACTCACACTCTTCCTCCCACACTCACACTCTTCCTCCCACACTCACACTCTTCCTCCCACACTCACACTCTTCTTCCCACACTCACACTCTTCCTCCCACACTCACACTCTTCCTCCCACACTCACACACTCTTCCTCCCACACTCACACACTCTTCCTCCCACACTCACACTCTTCCTCCCACACTCACACTCTTCCTCCCACACTCACACTCTTCCTCCCACACTCACACTCTTCCTCCCACACTCACACTCTTCCTCCCACACTCACACTCTTCCTCCCACACTCACACTCTTCCTCCCACACTCACACTCTTCCTCCCACACTCACACTCTTCCTCCCACACTCACACTCTTCCTCCCACACTCACACTCTTCCTCCCACAC
This sequence comes from Dallia pectoralis, assembly GCA_029465975.1. Taxonomy (NCBI): domain Eukaryota; kingdom Metazoa; phylum Chordata; class Actinopteri; order Esociformes; family Umbridae; genus Dallia; species Dallia pectoralis. The sequence continues at coordinate 20,203,585 of CM055736.1, forward strand.
TCACACTCTTCCTCCCACACTCACACTCTTCCTCCCACACTCACACTCTTCCTCCCACACTCACACTCTTCCTCCCACACTCACACTCTTCCTCCCACACTCACACTCTTCCTCCCACACTCACACTCTTCCTCCCACACTCACACTCTTCCTCCCACACTCACACTCTTCCTCCCACACTCACACTCTTCCTCCGACACTCAATGCTCAGTTTCTGAGGCAAAAGCCCTGCAGTAAGACACAGTGAGTGAGACGGAGAGAAACACATAAAGAGAGAGAGACAGATGGATTTAATGCAGCTCAGCTCCATTCAAGGTGAAACCAAATAAACAAGGAGCTATGAGAAATAGACCATGTGGTTCACAACGCCCAATGACTGGTGCTCAGTCTGAGAACTGTCATTATCCAATCATTAAGCACAGGCTTAGAATCACACAGCAAACAGCACAGCCAGCGCCGCTCCCACCTTACGTCACAACACCCTCCTCCCCTTATGGCTCCTCCCCTTATGGCTCCTCCCCTCAGTGGTTCTTCAAAAACAAGCCAATAAGCAGGACTGCTTCGTACATTAAGCCAGGGTCATCATTACCTCCCCCCAGCTGCCCCGGGTCCTCTCCCTCAACCCTCCTCATCTCTTCTTCTACACAACCGCAGTACCTGAGGCACGAAGGCAGACAAGCAGATATGCAAATGACCTGTACCTGTCTGCCTGTCTGTCTGTCTGCCTGTCAGTCTGTCTGTCTGCCTGTCTGCCAGCCAAACCCAATTTCCCCACAGTAAGCTGGTTAAGGAAAGGCGGTGAGATAATTCTAAAGGCCAGTGGTGTTACTATAAAACTCTACAATACACACACACACACGCACTCCCAAACACACACACACACACACACACACACACACACACATGCACTCACACACACACGCACGCACACGCACGTGTGACGGAGGGAAAATTTGGTTTAATGGACTGTTAACGCCCTAATTTGAGTCTTTATTTCACTCAGGGAAAACGGTCAAATTTCACTCTTCAAAAGCACTTGGTTGTTGACATCACAATGAGCTCAAACTGGTGAAATCAAACAGTGTTAAGTAAATGTGGTGGCTGAAATACAGTGTAATTGTGTTGATTAAATGTGGTGGCTGAAATACAGTGTAATTGTGTTGATTAAATGTGGTGGCTGAAATACAGTGTAATTGTGTTAATTAAATGTGGTGGCTGAAATACAGTGTAATTGTGTTGATTAAATGTGGTGGCTGAAATACAGTGTAATTGTGTTGATTAAATGTGGTGGCTGAAATACAGTGTAATTGTGTTAATTAAATGTGGTGGCTGAAATACAGTGTAATTGTGTTGATTAAAAGTGGAAGCTAAAATACAGTGAAATTGTGTTGATTTAATGTGGAAGCTAAAATACAGTGAAATTGTGTTGATTTAATGTGATGGCTAAAATACAGTTAAATTGTTTTACGACGTAATTCGTTTTGATTTTATTTGTGTTACAACGTATTCGTTTTGATTTTATTTGTGTTACGACGTATTCGTTTTGATTTTATTTGGGTGGAAAAATCTTTATGAATTAACCGAAAAAAAAAAGAAGTTACAAAATGTGAATGCCACTAAATAAATGAGTATTCATCTTTGCCTTGTAAAAAAAATTCTTAGTCAGTTCTACTATTATAATAATATTATAACTCTAATTATAATTCAACCTGTACATTCAAGAATAACCATAATTATTTAGATTACTACTAATAATGTTTCTTCTCATTCAGACACTTCTTCCTTTCTGCTTGTGGCTAAATACATAACAAAATGGTTATGAAACAGAAATAAGTTTCTAGCCTACAGTATATCATTTTTATAATCCCTACAAAACAATCTTTTCGAGGAGCCTCAGCCTTTTGTACTGTGCCAAGTCTGTGTAAAAAAATATAGATTTTTGAAACTGTATTGATCTTATACGAAGAGATCCATTTTAATGACATTGTATCTAAATCCCATTTGCTGTTCCATGGTTCCAAACGTAACGTAATAAACTAAAAAGGCCAGACAACCGCTTTTGATACTCCTCTACTATTCATCTTTACAAAAGGGGGATGGTTTGGCTGGAGCTGAACTGTTGCTGAAATAACATTAGGACAGAACTGGAGGAACGCATTCATTAAACCAGAAGCAAAATGTCCAAACGCATAAAACTGCAAAGCAAAACTGCCGTTACTCCAAGAAGAACTTACAAACATTAATAAATATTCCCACATCAATAAAGCCCGAACAAAATACAACATCTCCCTATTTCCAATGTCTTCTAAACAGAATCATGTATTTTCTATTACATACCTACCTAAACCATATTTGGAAACCAATGTGAACTAAATCGGACAGAAGGTTCACAAACGCAAATAATTGCATCTATTCCAGGATCATCTTAAGAACGTATTAATAAATAACATTCATATTACCCTTTAACGATTATATAGAAAAAGTGCTTCAGCAAAACTACTCCATTTTCATTCAGTTTTTGTACTCTGTGTATTGGAATAAAAGCTCCAGTAGGATTCACTGTGTGATCTGTAACAAAGGCCAGAGATCCTTCACATTGATCTGAACAGTGAGCAGAAACATCAATCGGTGCCCGCAGACCAAATGGACATCTTGATCACTCCAAACGTTTGAATAATAGCCCTCCTTAACGACTGGTTACAAGAGAAGACAAGAGGGGTGATAGAGACGGCAGATGAAATGAGGAGACGGGATGAACAGGGAGAAAATGGAGGTAGAGGAGGTGAAGCAAAATCACGGAAGAGAATGGAGGTCTTTTTTTCCATAGCGGTTCAGGCAATGATAGGGGCTCATAGCTGAGGAGGCAGGAGCAGAGGAGAGGAGGCAGGAGCAGAGGAGAGGAGGCAGGAGCAAGAAGGAGGGAGGAGCAGAGGAGAGGAGGCAGGAGCAGAGGAGAGGAGGCAGGAGCAAGAAGGAGGGAGGAGCAGAGGAGAGGAGGCAGGAGCAGAGGAGAGGAGGCAGGAGCAGAGGAGAGGAGGCATGAGCAGAGGAGAGGAGGCAGGAGCAGAGGAGAGGAGGCAGGAGCAGAGGAGAGGAGGCAGGAGCAGCGGAGAGGAGGCAGGAGCAAGAAGGAGGGAGGAGGAGAGGAGAGGAGGCAGGAGAAGAGGAGAGGAGGCAGGACAGGAGCAGAGGAGAGGAGGCATGAGCAAGAAGGAAGGAGGAGCAGAGGAGAGGAGGCAGGAGAAGAGGAGAGGAGGCAGGAGCAGAGGAGAGGAGGCAGGAGCAGAGGAGAGGAGGCAGGAGCAAGAAGGAGAGAGGAGCAGAGGAGAGGAGGCAGGAGCAGCGGAGAGGAGGCAGGAGAAGAGGAGAGGAGGCAGGAGCAAGAAGGAGGGAGGAGCAGAGGAGAGGAGGCAGGAGCAAAGAGGAGGCATGAGCAAAAATAAGGAAGGAGCAGAGAGCAGGAGTGAGAAAGCAGGGGAGGGGAGAAAAAGCGGGGAGGTCGGTAGAAGCAAAGGGAGAAGAGACCGGAGCAGAGAGGAGACAGGTAGGGGCCAGGAGACAGGTAGGGGCCAGGAGACAGGTAGGGGCCAGGAGACAGGTAGGGGCCAGGAGACAGGTAGGGGCCAGGAGACAGGTAGGGGCCAGGAGACAGGTAGGGGCCAGGAGACAGGTAGGGGCCAGGAGACAGGTAGGGGCCAGGAGACAGGTAGGGGCCAGGAGACAGGTAGGGGCCAGGAGACAGGTAGGGGCCAGCCCTTTGGGAGAGACAGGGACAACAGAAGGAAGCTGCCGCTGTTTCTTTGTGCCTGAACCAATCAATACCTCTGAGTGCACCCTAATAAACAGTCCCCCATATGTGGGGCTGGGTTCTGCTAGTGCTGGGCTAGAACAATGAACTAATCCTGTTCCTCAGGTTCCACTGTACAGACAACGACATAGGTCCAAGTGACAGCATACTCCTAATCTAGTACACTGCCCAAGGGTCCTGCACAGAAGTAGTGCACCAGAGTAGTGTGCCATTTTGGAGGCACATAGGCAGAACTCCGAAGGCCTTGGACAGATAACACACTCCTGATGACATTCCAGCTTCAACGGAACTGGCGATGTCCTCGATTCCAACGGCCACATTCCAATGACAAATTCCTCAATTTAAGTGAAATGGGACTGACCATAACTCCTAAATGTGTTATCAGAGTAACACTACTAGCAGAATGGCCAATGAAAGCACATTATGGTCCCTGGTTAGGCTGGTACGGGTCCACCCAGAACCAGTTCCCAATTAACAACACACTCCGCACTACGATGCTCAGGCCAACCCATCTGCTCCTCTTGGCGCTCCTCTTGGCGCTCCTCTTGGCGCTCCTCTTGGCGCTCCTCTTGGCGCTCCTCTTCGCGCTCCTCTTGGCGCTCCTCTTCGCGCTCCTCTTTTTTTCTGCTCTCACTGATTCAGTGTGGAACACATTGATCATCGATAATTAAACAGGGTGAATGTGATAGCCAGAGATTGAAGGATGAGATCAATAGAAAACCCTGCTTTTATATTTAAAAGCATAACTAAATAGTTCAATACATTTGCAACATGCAAACATACATTTTATGGGGTCATTTTTTTGTATCGCCATTTAAATGGAAATAGGTCGTTTGGGGAACTGGCCCCACCCAGAAATGTCAACTGACTACAAACAGTAATTGAAAACACAATTTGTGATAAAAAGGTTAAGACAATTCAGAACCTGACTGTCCTTCCGAAGCCCCGTGTTGTGAAGGTTAAAACGGTTTAAATAGTTTATGCCACGCACAGCACAGAGCCTCCAACCATCACACACAACCTTCGCTTCAGGAAAGACCGAGGCAGGGAGGTAAGAAGCGAGAGAAGTAAGGAGCGAGGGAAGTAAAGAGCGAGGGAAGTAAAGAGCGAGACTCAATTAGGGAGCTTGGAGACAGTATAGGGGAACATATAAAAAGCACAGAGAGGGTAAACGCCCCCACCCCGTTCTCCATACAGCCCCTGTTCCCCCGTTCTCCATACAGCCCCTGTTCCCCCGTTCTCCATACAGCCCCTGTTCCCCCGTTCTCCATACAGCCCCTGTTCCCCCGTTCTCCATACAGCCCCTGTTCCCCCGTTCTCCATACAGCCCCTGTTCCCCCGTTCTCCATACAGCCCCTGTTCCCCGTTCTCCATACAGCCCCTGTTCCCCGTTCTCCATACAGCCCCTGTTCCCCGTTCTCCATACAGCCCCTGTTCCCCCGTTCTCCCATGTTCCCCCGTTCTCCCATACAGCCCCTGTTCCCCCGTTCTCCATACAGCCCCTGTTCCCCCGTTCTCCAAACAGCCCCTGTTCCCCCGTTCTCCATACAGCCCCTGTTCCCCGTTCTCCATACAGCCCCTGTTCCCCGTTCTCCATACAGCCCCTGTTCCCCGTTCTCCATACAGCCCCTGTTCCCCGTTCTCCATACAGCCCCTGTTCCCCGTTCTCCATACAGCCCCTGTTCCCCGTTCTCCATACAGCCCCTGTTCCCCCGTTCTCCATACAGCCCCTGTTCCCCGTTCTCCATACAGCCCCTGTTCAGCCCCTGTTCCCCGTTCTCCATACAGCCCCTGTTCCCCCGTTCTCCATACAGCCCCTGTTCCCCGTTCTCCATACAGCCCCTGTTCCCCGTTCTCCATACAGCCCCTGTTCCCCCGTTCTCCATACAGCCCCTGTTCCCCAGCCCCTGTTCTCCATACAGCCCCTGTTCCCCCGTTCTCCATACAGCCCCTGTTCCCCTGTTCCCATACAGTTCTCCATACAGCCCCTGTTCCCCGTTCTCCATACAGCCCCTGTTCCCCGTTCTCCATACAGCCCCTGTTCCCCCGTCTCCAAACAGCCCCTGTTCCCCCGTTCTCCATACAGCCCCTGTTCCCCGTTCTCCATACAGCCCCTGTTCCCCCGTTCTCCATACAGCCCCTGTTCCCCCGTTCTCCATACAGCCCCTGTTCCCCCGTTCTCCATACAGCCCCTGTTCCCCGTTCTCCATACAGCCCCTGTTCCCCCGTTCTCCATACAGCCCCTGTTCCCCCGTTCTCCATACAGCCCCTGTTCCCCCGTTCTCCATACAGCCCCTGTTCCCCGTTCTCCATACAGCCCCTGTTCCCCGTTCTCCATACAGCCCCTGTTCCCCGTTCTCCATACAGCCCCTGTTCCCCCGTTCTCCATACAGCCCCTGTTCCCCCGTTCTCCATACAGCCCCTGTTCCCCCGTTCTCCATACAGCCCCTGTTCCCCCGTTCTCCATACAGCCCCTGTTCCCCTGTTCTCCATACAGCCCCTGTTCCCCCGTTCTCCATACAGCCCCTGTTCCCCCGTTCTCCATACAGCCCCTGTTCCCCCGTTCCATCCTTACATTTACTTAGACATTTCAAGGTCTTACATGTTACAATGAGACCCCCTCATCAAGAACAGGGATTATAACATTTCTTATTTCTGGGTTCAAATTAATTTCACTCTAGCGTCTTCAGTCTGTACGATGTGGTCTAATAAACCAACTAACAACTACATTTTCTTCCAATGAGGCTGATTAACATAATGTTATTAACGCCGCTGACTACATGAGTGATATGTTATCCAACAAATAGAGGGGAACCAGGAGAACCAAAGCAAACCAAAGAGTTCCCCGCCAAGACAACAAGCAGGGAAAGAAATCTGTTTCTCCACCATGGAGAGAGATATGGGACTCCAGGTGTTCTGTGAGTATCATCTGTTTGTTTCATATTGTTTATTATATTGGTGGCATTGAAAAATAATCACATTTAATATTCAGCATTAATTTGAAAGTAAATACGTAATAAAAACACACATTGATTTTGATGATTCCTCCCCGGGAATCATCACCTTAACGTGGTGGAGAGGTTTGTGTGCCCCTATGAACCTGAGGGCTGGGTTGTCTGGAGCTTCATGCTCCTGGTAGGGTTTCCCAAGGCAAAGTGGTCTCAGGCGAGGGGCCAGACTAAGAATGGTTCACCAAGACCCCATGAAAGATAGAGGGAAAAGGAGCGAGACCCTGCCTGGAGAGCGAGCGTCTGGTGGCCGGGTTTGCCACGGAGCCCGGCCGGGCACAGCCCGAACGAGATACGTGGCATCTCTCTCCTCTCCATCCTGTGGGCCCACCACTCACAGGAACAACCGCAGGGGTCGGGTGCGCTGTCATATGGGTGACAGTGAAGGTGGGGGGTCTCGACGGATCAGACCCGGGCGGCAGAAGCTTGCTTTGGGGACGTGGAACGTCACCTCACTGGAGGGGAAGGAGCCAGAACTTGTGCGTGAGGTGGAGCGATACCAGTTGGATCTGGTGGGACTTACCTCTACGCACAACCGTGGCTCTGGAACCTTACCCCTGGATAGGGGTTGGACTCTGTTCTTCTCTGGAGTTGCCCAGGGTGAGAGGCGGCGGGCTGGTGTGGGGATACTCACGAGCCCACGTCTGAGCACGGCGGTGTTGGAGTTTACCCCGGTGGATGAGAGGTTTGCCTCCCTACGCCTAAGGGTGGTGGGGGAAAACTCTGACTGTTGTTTGTGCTTATGCACCAAACAGCAGTTCGGAGTATTCAGCCTTCTTGGAGACCCTGAAGGGAGTCCTATATAGGGCTCCAGTAGGGGACTCCATCATTCTGCTGGGAGACTTCAACGCACATGTGGGCAACGATGGAGACACCTGGAGAGGCGTGATTGGGAGGAACGGCCTCCCTGATCTAAACCCGAGCGGTCGTTTGTTATTGGACTTCTGTGCTAATCATGGATTGTCTATAACAAACACCATGTTCGAACATAAGGAGGCGCATAAGTGTACATGGTACCAGAGCACCCTAGGCCGAAGGTCAATGATCGATTTTGTGATCGTATCGGCTGATCTAAGGCCGCATGTTTTGGACACTCGGGTGAAGAGAGGGGCAGAGCTGTCAACTGATCACCATCTGGTAGTGAGTTGGATCAGAGGGTGGGGAAAGACTTTGGACAGACCAGGTAAGCCCAAACGGGTGGTGCGGGTGAACTGGGAACGCCTGGAGGAGGCCCCTGTCCGAAAGATCTTCAACTCACACCTCCGGCGGAGCTTTTCAGGCATCCCTGTGGAGGTTGGGGGCATTGAACCTGAGTGGGCAATGTTCAAAGCTTCTATTGCTGAAGCTGCGGCGGTGAGCTGTGGTCTCAAGGTCCTAGGTGCCTCAAGGGGTGGTAACCCTAGAACACCGTGGTGGACCACGGTGGTCAGGGAAGCTGTCCGACTGAAGAAGGAGGCCTTCAGGGATATGCTAGCCCTGGGGACTCCGGAGGCAGTTGCAGGGTACCGACAGGCCCGAAGGGCTGCAGCCGCTGCTGTGTCAGAGGCAAAGCAGCGGGTGTGGGAGAAGTTTGGAGAAGCTATGGAGAAGGACTTTCGGTCGGCACCAAAATGCTTCTGGAAACCGTTCGGCACCTCAGAAGGGGAAACGGGAACCATCCAAGCTGTGTACAGTAAGGATGGGACACTGTTGACCTCAACTGATGATGTGATCGGGCGCTTGAAAGAGCATTTTGAGGAGCTCCTGAATCCGACCTACACGCCCTCTAGTACAGAGGCAGAGCTGGAGGCTGATGGAGGGTCATCGTCAGTTTCCCTGGGGAAGTCGCTGAGGTAGTCAAACAACTCCACAGTGGCAAAGCCCCAGGGACTGATGAGATTCGTCCAGAAATGCTAAAAGCTTTGGGTGGGGAAGGGCTGTCTTGGTTGACACGCCTCTTCAACATTGCATGGAAGTCTGGGACAGTGCCAGAGGAGTGGCAGACCGGGGTGGTGGTTCCCCTCTTTAAAAAGGGGGACCAGAGAGTGTGTGCCAATTACAGAGGTATCACACTCCTCAGCCTCCCTGGTAAAGTGTACTCCAAAGTGCTGGAAAGGAGGGTTCGGCCAATAGTCGAACCTCAGATTGAAGAGGAACAATGCGGTTTTCGTCCTGGCCGGGAACCACGGACCAGCTCTTTACTCTCGCAAGGATCCTGGAGGGGGCCTGGGAGTATGCCCATCCAGTCTACATGTGTTTTGTGGATCTGGAGAAGGCGTATGACCGGGTACCCCGGGATCTTTTGTGGGAGGTGCTGCGGGAGTATGGGGTGAGGGGGTCTCTTCTCAGGGCCATCCAATCTCTGTACGCTCAAAGCATGAGCTGTGTCCGTGTCCTCGGCAGTAAGTCGGATTCGTTCCCGGTGGGGGTTGGCCTCCGCCAGGGCTGCGCTTTGTCACCAATCCTGTTTGTAATATTCATGGACAGGATATCAAGGCGTAGTCATGGGGGAGGGGTTCCCGTTCGGTGGGCTGATGGTCACATCACTGCTTTTTGCGGATGATGTGGTCCTGATGGCCTCATCGGTCGGTGACCTTCAGCACTCACTGGATCGGTTCGCAGCCGAGTGTGAAGCGGCTGGGATGAGGGTTAGCACCTCTAAATCTGAGGCCATGACTCTCAGCAGGAAACCGGTGGAGTGCCTACTCCGGGTAGGGAATGAGTCCTTACTCCAAGTGAAGGAGTTCAAGTACCTCGGGGTCCTGTTCGCGAGTGAGGGAACAATGGAGCGGGAGTTTGGTCGGAGGATCGGAGCAGCGGGGGCGGTGTTCCATTCGCTTCACCGCACCGTTGTGACGAAAAGAGAGCTGAGCCGAAAGGCAAAGCTCTCGATCTACCGGTCAATCTTTGTTCCTACCCTCACCTATGGTCATGAAAGCTGGGTCATGACCGAAAGAACGAGATCGCGGGTACAAGCGGCCGAAATGGGTTTTCTCAGAAAGGTGGCTGGCCTCTCCCTTAGGGATAGGGTGAGAAGCTCAGTCATCCGAGAGGAACTCGGAGTAGAGCCGCTGCTCCTTTGCATAGAAAGGAGCCAGTTGAGGTGGTTCGGGCATCTTGTAAGAATGCCACCTGGGCGCCTCCCTAGAGAGGTGTTCCAGGCACGTCCAGCTGGGAGGAGACCTCGGGGAAGACCCAGGACTAGGTGGAGAGATTATATCTCCACACTGGCCTGGGAACGCCTCGGGATTCCCCAGTCAGAGCTGGCTAATGTTGCCCGGGAAAGGGAAGTTTGGGGTCCCCTGCTAGAGCTGCTACCCCCGCGACCCGACCCCGGATAAGCGGTTGAAGATGAGATGAGATGAGATGAGATTGATTTTGAGATTTTTTTTTGGAAAGAGGAGCTTGCCAAGTACGGCGTTAAAACCTATTTGAAGGAACAGTCAGAAAAAAGAAAAGAATGATCGCACATATGCAAACACACACACACACACAATAAAACATGCACACAAGAACACACACATCCCAGCTGAAGGCAGTTGATGTAATAATGGCAGGTTGATGACATTGGAACAATGCATATCAACACAAAATAAAAGTGCCAGCCGAGGAACTGTCGTGAATAAAACAGATGGCATGTTTCTAATTCAAGAACGTTAACACAATTGACCAGGTTAATATTTCATTAAAGTTATTCTCTACACCTCGTCTCCCGACCTCCTAGATGCTTTACTACAGGCCAGAGACTACAGGCCAGAGACTACAGGCCAGAGACTACAGGCCAGAGACTACAGGCCAGAGACCTTTATTGCACACTACTTCTAACTCTACTCATTTACATCCGCAAGCCGCACAGTTCACTTGCTTGAGAGAGGGAGAGAGAGAAACAGAGAGACAGGGAGGAAGGGAGAGAGAATGAGAGAAATGCAGAGAGGAAGATATAGAGAGAGGGAGGGAAAGAAAGAGATGGAGAGGGAGGGAGTGAGAGATGCAGAGAGGAAGGGAGAGAGAGCTACTGTAAGAATCAATATCTATTCTGTCATTATACTGACTAGACAGCTGACAGAAAGAGAGGAGAAAACAGAGGTGGGAGGAGTAGGAGAGACAGGAGGAGGTGCAGTGTGTAATGGTTGAAGGGGTTCTGTGGTAATTAGCAATGTAAACTTTGATCTAGTCCACGGTGAGGCCATCTCACTGCTCATTAAATTAAGAAATAAAACAGACCTTTCCTTCTTCCCTATTGAATGGTGCTCCCTTCTCTCCCTCACCTCCCTCTCCTCCCTGGGAGTGTCGAGGCGGGCGGGCGGGCAGAGTGGGCCGATATTTAATGATCTCACGAAGACTGGGACTAATGAGGTCAACATACATCTTCAGAACAAAACAAGAGGGAAGCAAAAAAAACAGAGCAAGATAGTGGCGAGAGATGAAGAGGGGAAACACAGAGATGCTTCCTTTGTTCAGTGTTCCTTGGTGTTTGTAAAGACGTCGTTCTCTTGAGTAAGACTTCCAGGGTGTGTTTTACATCTGGCCTCCGCTCAACGTCTGCAGAGCCGCTGCACTAATTACAGCAAACACATTACTCCCGAGATGAAATAAACGCGTCTGACACCTCTGTGGTTACAGGATTTATTAAAGCGCATCTTGCCGACTGTGTGACGCCCCGGAGTCGCCGATCAATAACGCCGGAAAGATACTCCAGGACTCGTTCCTGTTGTTCGGTCGCCTGGTAGGTTCTAATGGGCCTCAATTGGCATCAGTATGATCATCTAACTGCACTGATCACCCTGCTTGTATCGTCATATGGATGTAGTACAGGAGAAACATACCGTACAGGCATATGGATGTAGTAAAGGAGAAACATACATTACAGTCATATGGATGTAGTACAGGAGAAACATACAGTACAGTCATATGGATGTAGTACAGGAGAAACATACAGTACAGTCATATGGATGTAGTACAGGAGAAACATACCGTAGAGGCATATGGATGTAGTACAGGTAGCTGGTTGTTGGTCTCTTAGTCTCTCAGTCATCCCCAGCCAACCATTAAACCATAACAGACACATCTCCTTAACGACTGGCAATCTCAGTCTCTACATTCTCCATTTCAACCCCTCCCCTCTCCATCCTAGCCTCTTCACCACACACCATCCTAGCAACCCCTCCCCTCTCCATCTCAGCCTCTATATTCTCCATCCTAACAACCCCTCCCCTCTCCATCTCAGCCTCTGTATTCTCCATCCTAGCAACCCCTCCCCTCTCCATCTCAGCCTCTGTATTCTCCATCATAGCAACCCCTCCCCTCTCCATCTCAGCCTCTGTATTCTCCATCCTAGCAACCCCTCCCCTCCCCATCTCAGCCTCTGTATTCTCCATCGTAGCAACCCCTCCCCTCTCCATCTCAGCCTCTGTATTCTCCATCCTAGCAACCCCTCCCCTCTCCATCTCAGCCTCTGAATTCTCCATCCTAACAACCCCTCCCCTCTCCATCTCAGCCTCTGTATTCTCCATCATAGCAACCCCTCCCCTCTCCATCTCAGCCTCTGTATTCTCCATCCTAGCAACCCCTCCCCTCCCCATCTCAGCCTCTGTATTCTCCATCCTAGCAACCCCTCCCCTCTCCATCTCAGCCTCTGTATTCTCCATCCTAGCAACCCCTCCCCATCTCAGCCTCTGTATTCTCCATCCTAGCAACCCCTCCCCTCTCCATCTCAGCCTCTGTATTCTCCATCCTAGCAACCCCTCCCCTCTCCATCTCAGCCTCTGTATTCTCCATCCTAGCAACCCCTCCCCTCTCCATCTCAGCCTCTATATTCTCCATCCTAGCAACCCCTCCCCTCCCCATCTCAGCCTCTGTATTCTCCATCCTAGCAACCCCCACCCCCCCTCCGCTGGGCTCAGAGCCACCACAGGTCAGTGTGATGAAGGGGCCCACAAAGCGTTTGTGACGGCCTCGCTCTGCAGCGCTGCATCCTGAATACAAGAGAGGGGAGGATGGAGGAGGACTGGGGAGACGGGGGGTGTAGGAGGAGGAGGAGGCCGTCGTCCCTCTTTCAACAGGACCCATTTGCACATGGCTTTATCAATAGGCTCCGCCACTGAATACCTAACACACTCTATTTGGCTTCCAGTCAATTAAGCTTTAAGCTGTCAGCAAACAAGACTTTTAAGTTAATTTTGAATCACTGCGGATCCAGCAGAAGGCTGGGAGAGGGTTGCTGAAGGCTCCCAGGCCGACCGGAGAAAGGGGAAAAAACCAAGAGAAGGAAGGAGGGTGGGAGCGTGGGAGGCTGGAAAAAGGGAAAGAAAAGATAAAGGAGGTGTAATTGTGAGTAGATAGCCATTAGACGTGGCACAAGGCCCATTGAATCCTAGTTAATCTGTTTATCAGGACTAAAACCCTGGCTGGCATGTTGAGCACATAGACCACTCTGTCATGTTTCACACACGCACACATACACAGACACGCACAAACACACACACACACACAAGCACACACACACGCACAAGATAGACAACATTTATGGTACAGGGGTTCCATGTAGCATTCATCCATAGACCTCAGTATTTAACGAGCAATGTATTCCTCACATAGGGCAGTCTACATCACCAAGCATCAATACCTTTAAATAAAATCAATCTAGCAATCACAGAATCATGTTATATAAAGTAAACTACCAATAACAGAATCAATTTAAATGAAATAAACTACCAACAACAGAATCATGTTCAATAAAGTAAACTACCACCAACAGAATCATTCATTTTAAATAAAGTAAACTACCACTATCATGCACAGTTGAGGTCCAGTAAAAGTTGGGCTTTGGTTACAGAGGTTCAGTTGACCCATACTTGGTTACACGACCACAGATATATAATGGGCTTATGGTTATGTGGTAGAATTATGGAAATAACCAAGATTATTAATGAGAAGAGATGGACGGATGAATGAAGAGAAGAAAATTGATGGATGATGGATGAATGTAGAGAAGATAACTCTGCAATTGAGTCTTGAGCTGTGAGCTTCTCTTCAATGACGAGATAAAATGAGTCGCCCCAGAACTAGAACCCAAAGAGGCCTATTCTCCTTCTCCGACCAACACAGAGAGCCTTATCCTCTGGGATGTGATTCAGGAACCCTGGGAGCGACAGGCCGGAGGTTCTGTTGTTAGAGGAAAGGGAAAGAGGAGGAGGAAGAGCTGGCTCCCATCTCCAACACAGACTGCGCCAAGAGACACAGCCGTCCTGTCAGAGGAAGAAGTCAATATTCTCAAGACACCTGGTCTGAGGTCAGACTTAACTACTGTAACAACCACAGACAGCCATCAGCCCACTGAGCAACACCGCAGATAAAACACACCCATCAGCTGCAGCCAGGTCAGCTAACACAGGAGACCTGGAAAACCTACCAGCTCACTGGATGGAACCAGTAGCATTTAGCATTATCATGAGAGATAACTGGATGGAACCAGTAGCATTTAGCATTATCATGAGAGATAACGGGACTGAACCAGTAGCATTTAGCATTATCATGAGAGATAACGGGACTGAACCAGTAGCATTTAGCATTATCATGAGAGATAACGGGACTGAACCAGTAGCATTTAGCATTATCATGAGAGATAACGGGACTGAACCAGTAGCATTTAGCATTATCATGAGAGATAACGGGACTGAACCAGTAGCATTTAGCATTATCATGAGAGATAACTGGATGGAACCAGTAGCATTTAGCATTATCATGAGAGATAACTGGATGGAACCAGTAGCATTTAGCATTATCATGAGAGATAACTGGACTGAACCAGTAGCATTTAGCATTATCATGAGAGATAACGGGACTGAACCAGTAGCATTTAGCATTATCATGAGAGATAACTGGACTGAACCAGTAGCATTTAGCATTATCATGAGAGATAACGGGACTGAACCAGTAGCATTTAGCATTATCATGAGAGATAACGGGACTGAACCAGTAGCATTTAGCATTATCATGAGAGATAACGGGACTGAACCAGTAGCATTTAGCATTATCATGAGAGATAACGGGACTGAACCAGTAGCATTTAGCATTATCATGAGAGATAACGGGACTGAACCAGTAGCATTTAGCATTATCATGAGAGATAACTGGACTGAACCAGTAGCATTTAGCATTATCATGAGAGATAACGGGACAATAACTATTGGCAGGTTTAAAATCGGTCGACTCCTAAACAGAATCACTTCACCACAGGGTTTCATGGGTCTGAATGTAAAGCAGTGAAATCCGATTCCACATCCACATTTAAATGTATGTTTGAGTTGTACATTTTTAGTAGAAGTTGCCTTAAAATAAGGCAAAGAAGCTTAATTTCAGACAAGTCAACACAATAGAAACACAGAATTATCAAGAGAAATAGTTTCAAACATAAAGAAAAAATCAGTCAAACAAAGGATAAAAGCATTTTAGAGAAATAGACACATTACAGGGGATATAAATATTGGCATGAGTGGCGTTCAAGAGGGAGAGGCACTTTAAACCAGTGTCCACTGTAAACACAATTCCCTGTTTCATAACAGGCCAACAGTCTGCATGAACAACAGTGACCCCTGGTGGATACATGGAGAATCATTCATCCATCTGTGAACTAGGTAAAACAAGCGGAAATGATAGTGATCTGAGTTGACAGACGTCACTTGACATCATCCATATCCAAACATAAAACTAATGCATCTCAGATCTTTTTCTACAAATAAATACACATTGTTCAGCAAATAACAGCGGAGGTTCAGTCAAGGCATTACTAGAACCCACTCAGACTTAGCGTTCCTGGATGAAGATGCGGGCAGGTGTGTAGAGCACAAAGCTCAGGGCCATCACACATAAACATTAAGCCCGCCTCCGCTCCCTCCTAGTGAATCCCAAATCGCACTCTAATCTCTACACAGTGGCCTGCTCTACACAGTGGGCTGCTCTGGACTTCTGAGTGGCATTAGGGACGCAACTAGTGAGAACCTACACCTCATCCGTGCCCACTTCTCCTGTTTTTCACCTCCTCCTCTTCAACTACCCCTCTGTGGTCCTCCTCTTTTCCGGCCTGTTTCTCCTCCAGGAAATAAATTGATACAGCAGTTGCTATTAGGCCAGCTCACCCCTCAATACATTTTTTCCTGTGTGTGTGTGTGTGTGTTTACAGACGAGTCTGTCTGAGCGTCCCAAACCATTCCAATGGCTCAACTAAAAAAAGGAACCATTCCGTAATTCAATACACAGCTAATCAATAAAGGACTTGTTCCGACTCCTAACTTGGCTATTTGTTCCTATCCTGTTCACGCGGGGTCAGATGTCACCGGCTTACTGAACCAATCACAGTCAGCAGAGCTTCACGCAGAACCCGGATGGGTAAGGCTGGAACCGACCCGACACTACCCAACACAGCCCTCCCTGAACACAAAGAACTCTATCAAACATAATCAATAGTACATCTAAAAGGGCATATTCGTTGATGCATACTGTTGTCCCAAATTTCACACTATCCCCTCTTAGTTTAGTACTAATCAGGGCTTATATATAGGGAATATGGGGTTATTTGGGGATAAAACTATGGAACATTGATCAATAGTACATTTGCAAGGCACCATTACACAGAACTGGATATAACATTCAGAACATCCCATCACCATATTTGTCTCATCCCAGGCAGTAATTGATGGTTCTATAAAATAAAAGTGTCCAATCCCAGGATCGGGATGGCATGCCTATTTTTCTAAACGATTTTACTGAATTAATCGAGGACAAAACTAACAGTGACTCGGGCACTTGTCATTAATTTAGCTCGGTCTAAATAAGTTGCAACAGACGGTATGTTTTAGAGTATGAGAAACATTACCTACGCTCACTACAAGGGATCTGTGACGTATATGTACGCATGAGTCAATAAATATCAGAGGATAAGAAGTCATGACAAGATGCCTGAAAAGCCAAGCCAACAACCACAAAGCAGTTGGCCAGTTGGCTCGACAGCTGTCGGATTCAAACCCCAGCAAATAGGCACCAAACGCTGCCACGCATTCCTCTCTATTCAACGCAGGTCTGGACTGAGGAGGAACAAGGAGGAGGAGTTATATCCGTCTCACCAAGGAGGCAACAGAACAGAAGTTCAACACCTACATTTACTGGAACTGAAACGGGGACAAACCTCCCTTTTACAAATGTGTTGTGCACTGGGTAAACCTCCTGCGCTGCTATTAACGCTAGTTATCCAACAAAACGCTTTACAAAGGCGGGGAAAGTCTGGAGGGGGGTTTGGGGGTGAGGAGGTACAAAAAAGGGAGAATGAGAGAAAGAGAGGGAGGGAAGATAAGAAAGAGGGAGGGAGAGGAGTGTGTAGAGGCCGCGGTTGAATAGAAGTGTGTGCACAATTAGAGGCTAATGAATCCTCTGAATGGAACTGTAAAGCCTCCCCTCGTGTCTTTCATGTGTCATTGTCTGACGCCGTGTGCCGTGTGCGTGTGCCGTGTGCGTGTGCCGGGCCGTGAGCCGGGCCTCGTGTCGGGCCAGCCTGGAGCAGGTGCACTGCCCACCCCCTCTCCCCCTGGAGGCGGTTCGTCTCAGCAGGACTTGGTTCTCTGTCACTATTGTTAAAGGTGTTTATATCCAGCCTTTTAAGCTGGAAACTGATGTTGTTAAATGCCCCCCACCCCCAAACCCCAACAGCGGCAGACACCCCTAATCTCCCCCCTCAAACACACACACACACACACACACAGGTCTCCCCTGAAACCCCTGGCACCACCACACACTACAAACCTTCCCCCATCTCCCAAGCGCACATATGCCTGTCACCCCAATAGTATTTGTAACGGTCCCTAACGCCCGGGCATCTAAGCGGTGTCCACCCCTGCTGTGTACCCCATTACTGCAACCTGAGACCCGCTAACAGCAGCACCTTGTTCCCAAGTCGCCCTCTGACATCAGAAGTTCTCTCTTCCGGGTGAAAGGTTAAATCTGCCCTCCGCACGCCGTACCCCTACTGAGAACCCAGAAGCCCCGCAGCGTTCCACAGCCACAGCAGCGTTCCACAGCCACAGCTCCCCCAGAGCACCAGGCCCACAGTCCCAGGGAGTCCAATGCCATCTGTCCCCATCACCCCGAGAACGCCACAGCAGCCATCCCCCCGCCCCAAACGTCACAGCGGTAGAAGTCAACCACCCTATGTGTATCCAGCTGGGATCAGTTTAAGGGGCTTATTCTGCGGAGGGGGCTTGTGGGTAACTGTCAGCTCCTGTTCGCTCTCCTGGCCTCACAAAGAACAAGCAGGCCGTTCAGGACCAGCAGCACTCCCATCAAAAGCCTTTTAATTAGTGTTTAATCAGGAAGGTCGTGGCCCAGTACAGCACATAGGCTGCCACAGACAGGCTGTGTGGGGGGAGACAGGCTGTGTGGGGGGAGACAGGCTGTGTGGGGGAGACAGGCTGTGGGGGAGACAGGCTGTGTGGGGGAGACAGGCTGTGTGGGGAGACAGGCTGTGTGGGGGGAGACAGGCTGTGTGGGGGAGACAGGCTGTGTGGGGGAGACAGGCTGTGTGGGGGAGACAGGCTGTGTGGGGGGAGACAGGCTGTGTGGGGGAGACAGGCTGTGTGGGGAGACAGGCTGTGTGGGGGGAGACAGGCTGTGTGGGGAGACAGGCTGTGTGGGGGAGACAGGCTGTGTGGGGAGACAGGCTGTGTGGGGGAGACAGGCTGTGTGGGGGGAGACAGGCTGTGTGGGGAGACAGGCTGTGTGGGGGAGACAGGCTGTGTGGGGGAGACAGGCTGTGTGGGGGGAGACAGGCTGTGGGGGGAGACAGGCTGTGGGGGAGACAGGCTGTGGGGGGAGACAGGCTGTGGGGGGGAGACAGGCTGTGGGGAGACAGGCTGTGGGGGGAGACAGGCTGTGGGGGAGACAGGCTGTGGGGGGAGACAGGCTGTGGGGGGAGACAGGCTGTGGGGAGACAGGCTGTGGGGGAGACAGGCTGTGGGGGGAGACAGGCTGTGGGGGGAGACAGGCTGTGGGGAGACAGGCTGTGGGGGGAGACAGGCTGTGGGGGAGACAGGCTGTGGGGGAGACAGGCTGTGGGGGGAGACAGGCTGTGGGGGAGACAGGCTGTGGGGGAGACAGGCTGTGGGGAGACAGGCTGTGGGGGGAGACAGGCTGTGGGGGAGACAGGCTGTGGGGGAGACAGGCTGTGGGGGAGACAGGCTGTGGGGGAGACAGGCTGTGGGGGAGACAGGCTGTGGGGGGGACAGGCTGTGGGGGGGACAGGCTGTGGGGGGAGACAGGCTGTGGGGGAGACAGGCTGTGGGGGAGACAGGCTGTGGGGGAGACAGGCTGTGGGGGACAGGCTGTGGGGAGACAGGCTGTGGGGGAGACAGGCTGTGGGGGGAGACAGGCTGTGGGGGGAGACAGGCTGTGGGGGGACAGGCTGTGGGGGAGACAGGCTGTGGGGGAGACAGGCTGTGGGGAGACAGGCTGTGGGGGAGACAGGCTGTGGGGGGAGACAGGCTGTGGGGGAGACAGGCTGTGGGGGAGACAGGCTGTGGGGGGAGACAGGCTGTGGGGGAGACAGGCTGTGGGGGGAGACAGGCTGTGGGGAGACAGGCTGTGGGGGGAGACAGGCTGTGGGGAGACAGGCTGTGGGGGAGACAGGCTGTGGGGGAGACAGGCTGTGGGGAGACAGGCTGTGGGGAGACAGGCTGTGGGGGAGACAGGCTGTGGGGGAGACAGGCTGTGGGGGAGACAGGCTGTGGGGGAGACAGGCTGTGGGGAGACAGGCTGTGGGGGAGACAGGCTGTGGGGGGAGACAGGCTGTGGGGGAGACAGGCTGTGGGGGAGACAGGCTGTGGGGGAGACAGGCTGTGGGGGAGACAGGCTGTGGGGGGAGACAGGCTGTGGGGGGGAGACAGGCTGTGGGGGGAGACAGGCTGTGGGGATGCTTCCACAGGAAAGAGGGACTGTTTACTGTTTCTATATTGTTCCCTGGGCTTCTGTGCATTTAGCCGGCCTTATGTGTTTAAGTCCTGACACCCTAAAGTGGTGGGAGAACGAACAGAACGTTTATTTTGAAATGGTTCGACCGAACATGGAATGAAACTTTCATCCTGTAGTCATTATGTTATTTTAAATCCAATATACTGGGATATAGAAACAAGTGTTACAGCGCCAATAATATTGGAGTTTAACCATAAATTTTAAAGTTCAATTGAAAATGAAATATTATAGAAATAAAGTAGAATAAAATGATCAAACAAACACAAAACTATAAATAATAACTCTGGCTGTGATCTCCATTGACTCAAGCCCTTCCATGTTTTGTAAAATGATTTGGAACCATCCTTAAGGATTGTTATTTCAGTAAAAGTTGAATTTGCCACCCCAAGAACTGACCAATCCTGTGTTCTGGGGAATAAACTATATCCAGCGATAAGTGAGAAATACTGGACATTTCTCTGGGGGTGTGATGCATGCTGGTCCAGCCTAAGGTTGGTTAGTTAGGGTCCAGTCTAAGGTTGGTTAGTTAGGGTCCAGCCTAAGGTTGGTTAGTTAGGGTCCAGCCTAAGGTTGGTTAGTTAGGGTCCAGTCTAAGGTTGGTTAGTTAGGGTCCAGCCTAAGGTTGGTTAGTTAGGGTCTAGTCTAAGGTTGGTTAGTTAGGGTCCAGTCTAAGGTTGGTTAGTTAGGGTCCAGTCTAAGGTTGGTTAGTTAGGGTCCAGTCTAAGGTTGGTTAGTTAGGGTCCAGTCTAAGGTTGGTTAGTTAGGGTCCAGTCTAAGGTTGGTTAGTTAGGGTCCAGTCTAAGGTTGGTTAGTTAGGGTCCAGTCTAAGGTTGGTTAGTTAGGGTCCAGTCTAAGGTTGGTTAGTTAGGGTCCAGTCTAAGGTTGGTTAGTTAGGGTCCAGTCTAAGGTTGGTTAGTTAGGGTCCAGTCTAAGGTTGGTTAGTTAGGGTCCAGTCTAAGGTTGGTTAGTTAGGGTCCAGCCTAAGGTTGGTTAGTTAGGGTCCAGTCTAAGGTTGGTTAGTTAGGGTCCAGTCTAAGGTTGGTTAGTTAGGGTCCAGTCTAAGGTTGGTTAGTTAGGGTCCAGCCTAAGGTTGGTTAGTTAGGGTCCAGTCTAAGGTTGGTTAGTTATGATGGAGGACAGCATGATGCATGATGGGGATGCACTGAGGGTGTGGCCAGTCGGAGGTGAAAGGTTAACCCTCCATCCTCAACACTGAGAAACAGCTTTCTGACAGACAGGCCATGTTGTTTTCACCCCTCTCTCACGTCTCTCACTCTTTTCCTCCACAGTACTGCACATCTCATCTACTTTACTCCTACCCTCCTCTCCTCTCCTCAGCCACTCCTCTCCTTCTCCCCTTCCCTCTTTTAGCTAGCTGACAAACCCTTGTTTGGGACTTTTTTTCTTACATTGCATGGATTTATCGACTAGAGACCTTCTCAAGCATCCAGATCCCTGACAAACAATATTCAGAGCCAGCTAGTTTATCTCTCAATCAATAGAGAAAACACAATATAGCGTAAACAAACAGAGGCTGGTATTACCAACAGGACGACACTACAGAAGGGATGTAATCAGAGACGGACAAGAGACGGAAACCAAAGAATGAAAGGAAATAAATGATAAGTATTAATGGAGGACGTATAGAGACGAATAGAAGAGAGTGAGAGAGAGGATGTAAGACGAAGAGAGAGAGAGAGGGAGAGAGAGTGAGAGAGAGGGGGGGGAGGATGTAAGACGAAGAGAGAGAGAGATGCAAAACAGAGAGCGAACACAGCCTGGCCATAGAGACCGCTCGTCGCAGACAGGTCTGGGAACCCAGAGATGAAGGTCTGTGTTTATTCTGCCAACAGAACTAAATCGAAACTGAAACACACTTTTCTCCTAGAGTGTGATAATTATGCAGACCTGCGGGAAACTTTATTTCCCCAGATTGAAAACAAATATAAAGGATTTGGAACAGGAACTGAAATCCTCAAATTACAGCATATTGGGTGAGAAGAACCATTATGAAATCTATGGCGCAAAATATGTAAAATGCTTTGGCAATATTGTTCAGATGTAACTTTCATGCCAATAAAGCCCATTTCAATTGAATTAAATTGAGAGAGAGAGGATGTAAGACGCAGAGAGAGTTTTAGGTTGATTGTGAGGAGATTTTGAGTTTGAGGGCGGGGTGAAAAGAGGGGCAGAGCATTGAAAAGGGGGAGGGGCACAGTGGACAGGCCAAGTCAGGGGTTATGACCTACGACCAGTGATGTCACAGCTCCCTGAGACAAAGGAAACCTGAGCCTGGTGAACCTTATTCCATCCACCCACCTCATGTCCTCTGTCTAACTACTGACCATAACAGCAACACTGGCCAGAAATACTGACCAACCCAGAGATAGACAGGCAGTACAGACCAACCCAGAGATAGACAGGCAGTACAGACCAACCCAGAGATAGACAGGCAGTACAGACCAACCCAGAGATAGACAGGCAGTACAGACCAACCCAGAGATAGACAGGCAGTACAGACCAACCCAGAGATAGACAGGCAGTACAGACCAACCCAGAGATAGACAGGCAGTACAGACCAACCCAGAGATAGACAGGCAGTACAGACCAACCCAGAGATAGACAGGCAGTACAGACCAACCCAGAGATAGACAGGCAGTACAGACCAACCCAGAGATAGACAGGCAGTACAGACCAACCCAGAGATAGACAGGCAGTACAGACCAACCCAGAGATAGACAGGCAGTACAGACCAACCCAGAGATAGACAGGCAGTACAGACCAACCCAGAGATAGACAGTTGTTATTATTGTGATGAATTACTCAAGTCTCTGCTTGCCAGTCTGTCGTCTCCTGTAGGATGTTCATCCACTCAGACATAATTGCACTAAATGACCTCTCAGGGCTCCTTCTATCAGGTGCTTCTATTGGGTTAGAGGAGGAGGGTAGCATTTCAGCTAAACCAATCAAGCATTCTTAATGACATCAGAGGTGATAGCAAATTGACCTCTAACCTCTGACCCTTAACCCAAGATGCAGCTCCACACCCTTAACCTAAGAAGGATCCCATCTTCTTCGTCCCACAATCCTTCCTTACCCCTCCATCTATAAGCCCCTCCCACAACCATTCACAGACCCCTCCATCTACAAACCCCTCCCACATTCATCTACAGACCCATCTATCTACTAGCCCCTCCCACATCCATCCAGAGAACCCTTACTCCAGGGTGACTATTCAAATGCCGGCTGAATCCCATCGTCTGTCTCTATCCCCCGAGTCACTGACCCCAAACCATCCTGTCAGAATGTGGGCATCATTAGCTTGGAAACGATATTCCACATAGACATCAGCGTCTGTGCCATTTACACAAGTACCACGCAACGCTATACGCAACGCTATACAACCACCCCTAGATTGGGCCGGTGGTCATGAAATCTCTGAGGAAACTCTCCCCTGACTTGACCTTTGACCCCTCCGGTGTCATCCATCTCTTGACAGGCAGTGATTGGTTGGACAGTCAGGTGGGGTGGAGAGTTAGAGGAGAGAGGTGGAGGGAGGAGTAGAGGGGAGGCGTGAGGAGTAGAGAGGCGGAGGGAGGAGTAGAGGGGAGGCGTGAGGAGTAGAGAGGCGGAAGGAGGAGTAGAGGGGAGGAGAGAGGAGAGGTGAAGAGTAGGAGGAGAGGTGGATTCTCCCTGGAGTCTGGTCTAAATGTTCCAACCAGATGACAGATGTAGAGAACAACAGAAGAGAGGAGGGGGAGTGGTTGGGTCAGGGGGTGGACATTGGACTGACTAGGGATATCCCAGAAGCCACTGGGCTGTGTGACAGTTGGGGGTTCTACTAGATTCCTAAATCACCTCAGAAACTGTCTGTATCCTACACATTTCTGAGGGCCTATTTGAATGAAAAGTTTGGAGATAAGATGAGCAGCGTGTTAAAAACATAAAAATGTTTAGACATAAATATGACTGTGGCTGTGTTAGTGACATTGTAAACAAATCACATAAATATGACTGTGGCTGTGTTAGTGACATTGTAAACAAATCACATAAATATGACTGTGGCTGTGTTAGTGACATTGTAAATAAATCACATAAATATGACTGCGGCTGTGTTAGTGACATTGTAAATAAATCACATAAATATGACTGCGGCTGTGTTGGTGACATTGTAAATAAATCACATAAATATGACTGTGGCTGTGTAAGTGACATTGTAAATAAATCACATAAATATGACTGCGGCTGTGTAAGTGACATTGTAAATAAATCACATAAATATGACTGCAGCTGTGTTAGTGACATTGTAAATAAATCACATAAATATGACTGTGGCTGTGTTAGTGACTTTGTAAATAAATAAACAGATCACCACTGGGACATGATTTCAGTGATCACATACTGCATCTTAAAAAATCAGTATGTGATCACAAAAAACATCAAAACATTTCCATGTGCTACTCTCCTGGAATAAATAAGTGATTTATGATGAGAAACTTGGATGCATATTTACTCACACACAGAGACTCCAACGAAAAGACAAGACATAGAAAAAGAAAAAAATAAGAAAGAGATAGAAGAAAGTGTGTATCAAGTAACAGTGGTGAAACCAGAGGTTTGTGTGTGTGCGTGTGTGTGCGTGTGTGTGCGTGTGTGTGCGTGTGTGTGCGTGTGTGTGTGTCCAGGATCTGTGGTGAAAACATAGTAGAGACATTTATTGGGAAATACTTGGCAACCGGAGCTCACCACCTAGCAGCACACATTGGAAAGCTGTCATAAAGGAAAATACTACGTACTTAATACTGTCAATTCTAATTCACTTCATAAAGGACAATACTACGTACTTAATACTGTCAATTCTAATTCACTTCATAAAGGACAATACTACGTACTTAATACTGTCAATTCTAATTCACTTCATAAAGGACAATACTACGTACTTAATACTCCCCCATTTCTACCACCATCACCTCCACCATGTCTAACCACCTCCTCTGTCTTTACCCCCTCCACCAACTCCACCATTTCTAACCACCTCCTCCGTCTTTACCCCCTCCACCACCTCCACCATTTCTAACCTCCTCCACCATCTCTACCACCCTCCACCACCACCTTCCCCATCTCCACCTCCCTCCATCTCTTGTCTCCAGGGCTGCAGTGGCATACTGTAGCATCAGGTCACAGAGGTCACTGAATGGTCTCACAACAATAAAACATTTTAATGGAACTCCCGCAAGTCTAGTCTCGCTGGTGTACACACACACACACACACACACACACACACACACACACACACACACCCCCCGAGTGTTAACGCTGCACAAAAGGAGTGAGTCAGGGAGAGAACATGGCATCGTAAGCAATCACTGCCTGCCTCTGCGTTATTGAAAACCAAAATATGCTCTCCGGCCGGGCAGGCAGCTCACTGGCTCTCCACAGACCAGTCAATAGCCCAGACATGCTTGACAATTTATCATTTTTCACCGCTCATTTTTCATGTATTGACAATGTGTTTTTCCATTTCTTTTGGCGGTATTAAATCTGTTACTCAGGATAAGGAAAAGCAAGACGAGGGAGCGCGTAGCACAGTTAAAACCCCGGCATGGTTCCTCTCCATCTCTCTTTCTCTGTCCCTCGCTCAAGCAGCTAAAGAAACACTTTGTCAGAATGTCACCAGAGCAACAGTGGTGTTCCATCCAGTCTCATATATCTGAAGATCTGCAGCCAGGAGAATTCACATTCACACCCCCTAATGAATATGCAAATGAGCAGAACTCGGGAACTAAGTGACATGGGCCAGTAGGCACAACAGAAATTCGCCGATACCTTCACCATCCATCGATCAGCGGGAGTCTAAGCCTTGTCTTCTCTAAGTGCCGGGAGGATTTATTGAGATTTTACGAGACGCAACCCGCTCTGGGCGAACATCCCTTATTTCCCGGTGTGGCTGTTCATTAAAGTCTAAATTGAATGTGTTCACATTACCTCCTTATGCAATGATCAGCGTGGAAGATCGCTGGGCTGGTGATGAGGAGAAAAGAGCGAGAGCAGCAACACCCAGAGTGGGCGAACACTGGCCAATTAAAAACTGCTTTATTGATATTGCTGCGTTTGGATTGGATCAGAGCCCAAATGGAGATGTTCTGCTGAATCGTTGATTGGTTGAGGGGTGGAAGAGAGAAGTACTGACACAGTTACTCTATCTACTTACCAGGATTGGAAGTGCTATAACAACACACACACACACACACACACACACACACACACACAAGTCTGTCTAATTTGTCTAATGATGTAAACGCTGGACAATAATTTCGGAGAAAAAAAACAGATTTCTTTTAAAATACTACAAAGTATCTCGCTGAAGTGGTGTTGTTCATACATATTCCTTTTTGGATTTGTTCTGATCAAATGTAAAGTGTGGTGTTATGAGTTCTCCATTTCAAATCGCAGGGAAATGTAATTACAACACTCAATCTTTCTTTGAATGATTTAGGGAAACCAAACCAAAACAAATGGCTTGAATTTTTGTCCTTTATTTCTGTTCAGTAATAAGGAAATCAAGTCAGTTCAATCAGATATAACTCTCTCCCTCTAATTTATTTCTCTCCCTGTTGGTCTGTCTCTTTCAGTCGCTTTCAGTCTGTCTGTTGTTCTGTCTGTCTGTCAGCCTGCTGTTCTGGCTGTCTGTCTGTTCTGTCTGTCTGTTGTTCGGTCTGTCTGTCAGCCTGCTGTTCTGTCTGTCTGTTGTTCGGTCTGTCTGTCAGCCTGCTGTTCTGTCTGTCTGTTGTTCGGTCTGTCTGTCAGCCTGCTGTTCTGGCTGTCTGTCTGTTCTGTCTGTCTGTTGTTCTGTCTGTCTGTCAGCCTGCTGTTCTGGCTGTCTGTCTGTTCTGTCTGTCTGTTGTTCGGTCTGTCTGTCAGCCTGCTGTTCTGTCTGTCTGTCAGCCTGCTGTTCTGTCTGTCTGTCAGCCTGCTGTTCTGTCTGTCTGTCAGCCTGCTGTTCTGTCTGTCTGTCAGCCTGCTGTTCTGTCTGTCTGTTGTTCGGTCTGTCTGTCAGCCTGCTGTTCTGTCTGTCTGTTGTTCGGTCTGTCTGTCAGCCTGCTGTTCTGTCTGTCTGTTGTTCGGTCTGTCTGTCAGCCTGCTGTTCTGTCTGTCTGTTGTTCGGTCTGTCTGTCAGCCTGCTGTTCTGGCTGTCTGTCTGTTCTGTCTGTCTGTTGTTCTGTCTGTCTGTTGTTCTGTCTGTCTGTCAGCCTGCTGTTCTGTCTGTCTGTCAGCCTGCTGTTCTGTCTGTCTGTCAGCCTGCTGTTCTGTCTGTCTGTCAGCCTGTTGTTCTGTCGGTCTGTCAGCCTGCTGTTCTGGCTGTCTGTCTGTTCTGTCTGTCTGTTGTTCGGTCTGTCTGTCAGCCTGCTGTTCTGTCTGTCTGTCAGCCTGCTGTTCTGTCTGTCTGTCAGCCTGCTGTTCTGTCTGTCTGTCAGCCTGCTGTTCGGTCTGTCTGTCAGCCTGCTGTTCTGTCTGTCTGTTGTTCGGTCTGTCTGTCAGCCTGCTGTTCTGTCTGTCTGTTGTTCGGTCTGTCTGTCAGCCTGCTGTTCTGTCTGTCTGTTGTTCGGTCTGTCTGTCAGCCTGCTGTTCTGTCTGCCTGTCAGCCTGCTTCTGTCTGTCTGTTGTTCGGTCTGTCTGTCAGCCTGCTGTTCTGTCTGTCTGTTGTTCGGTCTGTCTGTCAGCCTGCTGTTCTGTCTGTCTGTTGTTCGGTCTGTCTGTCAGCCTGCTGTTCTGTCTGTCTGTTGTTCGGTCTGTCTGTCAGCCTGCTGTTCTGTCTGTCTGTTGTTCGGTCTGTCTGTCAGCCTGCTGTTCTGTCTGTCTGTTGTTCGGTCTGTCTGTCAGCCTGCTGTTCTGTCTGTCTGTTGTTCGGTCTGTCTGTCAGCCTGCTGTTCTGTCTGTCTGTTGTTCGGTCTGTCTGTCAGCCTGCTGTTCTGTCTGTCTGTTGTTCGGTCTGTCTGTCAGCCTGCTGTTCTGTCAGCCTGTTGTTCGGTCTGTCTGTCAGCCTGCTGTTCTGTCAGCCTGCTGTTCTGTCTGTCTGTCAGCCTGCTGTTCTGTCAGCCTGCTGTTCTGTCCGTCCGTCAGCCTGCTGTTCTGTCCGTCCGTCAGCCTGCTGTTCTGTCCGTCCGTCAGCCTGCTGTTCTGTCCGTCCGTCAGCCTGCTGTTCTGTCCGTCCGTCAGCCTGCTGTTCTGTCCGTCCGTCAGCCTGCTGTTCTGTCCGTCCGTCAGCCTGCTGTTCTGTCCGTCCGTCAGCCTGCTGTTCTGTCCGTCCGTCAGCCTGCTGTTCTGTCCGTCCGTCAGCCTGCTGTTCTGTCCGTCCGTCAGCCTGCTGTTCTGTCCGTCCGTCAGCCTGCTGTTCCGTCCGTCCGTCCGTCCGTCTGTCTGTCTGTCTGTCTGTCTGTCTGTCTGTCTGTCCGTCCTGTCCGTCCTGTCCGTCCTGTCCGTCCTGTCCGTCCTGTCCGTCCTGTCCGTCCTGTCCGTCCTGTCCGTCCTGTCCGTCCTGTCCGTCCTGTCCGTCCTGTCCGTCCTGTCCGTCCTGTCCGTCCTGTCCGTCCTGTCCGTTCTGTCCGAACTATAGTAATTTTGGTGGGGAAGATAATATTACACAAACACTCCCCTGGTTGTTCTTTTGTCATTCCAATCGGGTCAGACATTCTGTTGCTGTAGTATTTCACTCAACTAAACAAGGGTTCATCGATGTTGGATTTGAAAAAATGTCTCCCTGGTCTGATCCAGAATCTTCTCAAAAATCACAGTATTACTGCGATGCATGTTGTGTGTGTGCGCATGTGTGCGTGTGGGTGAGGCGGGTCAAATATACAGGAAAAAACATACAGTAAATGACCTTTGGCGCCTCCTTAATATAAGGGCAGATTTGGGAGACAAGGAGACACATACAGCCTGCTTGTGATTCACCTCAAGATAACGGCCAATGTAAATAGCAACTCAGGGTCAAAGGTCAAGGGCAGCTTGGTTGAATAGCGGAGGTACTTTCTTAAACCATACGTTGTCCAGGTGTTTGTGTGAGATTGTCTGTATTTTTCTACCTGCTATGATGTCATCGTCGGTGACCTCTATCTCTTCGGAACTGGGAACCTGGGTTTCCACGGGAACGGGTTCTGGAGGGAGCGGTGGTGACAAAGCTGGATCCGTGGTGGTTCCCGCTGTAGGAACACACAAACATACAACTTCCATTAGACTGTTAAAAACAACTGATCCAATTAGCTTAAAAATCTAACTGAAACAGACAGTTTCTGCATAATGCTACAGTGGAGATCCAGTGGAGATCCAGTGGAGATACAGTGGAGATACAGTGGAGATACAGTCACTCTGTTGATATAGTGGAGATCCACATACAAATCATTAAAAGCCTAATGTAGATGACAACACCACATACAGTGTCCTCCATCACACAGCCGGGGTGCATTTCACTGTCCATAAACCGTAGGTTTGGATCGCAAACTAGTGAAATGAATGAATACATAGTCAGGTTTCAATACAGGATATTTGCCTATAATCTGGCTTTGCTTCTTCCAAATGACCATCGTCTACCCAAACCCAGCCACCAGCACAGTTAATGTCACCAATCACTCCTGGTTATTAGAGTATCTTCGTTAAGGAGCTCGTCAGAGGTTTAGTGGGGAGAAGCAGGCGTCCTTATGGCTTCCTTTATTAGCCCTTAACCTCTCACGATAACACCCATTTTTATTCAGCTGGTTAATTTAGCCCTTATCCTGGAATTAGCCAATTAAAATAAGCTTTTCATTAGGGGCAAAATAATTAATCAATGCCGCTTAAAGGTGAGAGAAGCTAATCTCTGCTGGAGCGAATTAATGAGACAAAATACTGCTTCTCCTGCTCTCTCTCTCTTTCACCTCCTCCTCCTCCCATCTCTCGCCTCCACCTCCTCCTCCTCCTCCCATCTCTCACCTCCACCTCCTAACCCTTTTGGCCTCCTCCTGTTACTTCTCATAGTAGCACAGAACAGGCTGATCTGTTAAACATGTCTTACTAGCAGGTCAGACAGAAACAACATCCACACCGACAACATTACAACATGACAACAACTAAACATTACCACGTAATAACATTAGAAAATAATAAAACATTATAACAACAAATGGTTGTTGTTGAGATTCAATTAAATGAGATTAAATTGAGATTAAAGACAACAGGGAGAAATTATTTGGACCAATCAGTGAGGGCGTTATAAAGTGTATGTGTTGCAGAAACCATTCACACATTTCTACCACGGTGTGTTCTGATGAACGCACCTCAGTTACGTCACGCCAAACCAAACCTGTCACTGCACGCACGCACGCACGCACGCACACACAGCTGCCTGCTGCGCCTTGTGCTCGTCCAGCAGGCACTTTTGTTGCCATATCGACAACTTTCCTCCAATTACATTTGATGAAGTGAAGGTGTTAGAGCAGAGTGTGTGTGTATGTGTGTAAGTGTGTGTGTGTGAGTGTATGTGTGTAAGTGTGTGTGTGTATGTGTGTAACTGTGTGTGTGAGTGTGTGTGTGTAACTGTGTGTTCAGGGATCAGATTGATTGATCCCGGCCTCCCTAAGAACACATTCCTTTATGTTTCAATTAACCTCACCAGTGACCAGAGACATATTTAAAGAGAAATTGGCAGTTTCTTCACAAGCAGACAGATCTGGGTGGGATTACACAGATATTTTCTATGTTAAGGAGATATTTGATCTGCTCAAAGTGGAGGAGAGGACTTCCACCAGCCTTAAATATCACCACCTCACCAGAAACCCTGCAAAGCTGGACCAAGACCTGGCCATTATCCATGTCTTTCATAAAACACAGAAGCCAAGAGAACGGAGGAAATATTATTAGGGATATACAGTAAATAGGACCTTTGGTTTATTAAATCGTCACATAGGAGTGGTGAAAACAGGTTCCCCAGACTCTGCCGGAGCTACACAACTACAGAGGGTATTGGTTCTAACCCCGACAGATGAGCAGGGTCATCACACCTAATTAGTGTTGCTGTGAACCACTCAAGGAGATTACTCTGGAGAGCAGAACATCAGTCAATGTCTCAACATGACACACGCAGAAACACAGTGTCATTCACACCTCCACTTCCCCAAAACACATACACAGCCACCCACCCACACACCCACACACATACCCACACACCCACACAGGATCGTCTAAATGGGGACACCAAAGTCAATGGCCCTTCACTAATCCCAACCTTAAATATCCTTCTAGGGCTAGCATTTAAACCTAATCCTAACATTTATGCCTAAACCTAACCAGCAATGTCTAACCCTAAACCTTACCGGCAATGTGTAACCTAAACCCTGTTCTGATTTGACCGGTTTGGGGACATTGTGGTTCCTGTACATAGTTAAGAGAGGTTAGGTATGTAATAAGGATGTGCACGTTTACATTTTAATAAACAGCACAGTCCTGGGGACAGATTCAACCAATCCTACACAGAATGGACCTGCCTGCTGTGTGTGTGTACATGTGAGAGTGTGTGCATGTGCGTGCCTGCATGTGTGTGTGCATGTGAGAGCACCAGAGCTTATCGTCCAGCCACGTCTCAGTCCTCTAGTACTTGGCAGCTTTTTGTTCAGCGTTCAGCGGGAGGAACCAGTCCAATTCCCCTAAAGCCTTTCAGCGTTCCGAAGCAGAGGTCAAAGGTCGTATGTACCTCAGGTGGAGCACGAGGCGAGCCACGCTGCTTTCACTGGCGACAGAGATGAGAAGACAGGAGCGACACACAGAGGAGAAAATCTGCTGGGAGGCCAGAGATTACCAGAGAAAGACATGGAGAAAGAGAGAGAGAGGTGGGAGGAGAGAGGAGGAGAGGGGGTGGGAGGAGAGAGAGGAGGATGGGGGTGGGAGGAGAGAGAGGAGGATAGGGGGTGGGAGGAGAGAGAGGAGGATAGGGGGTGGGAGGAGAGAGAGGAGGAGAGGGGGTGGGAGGAAGAGGAGGATAGGGGTGGGAGGAGAGAGAGGAGGAGAGGGGGTGGGAGGAGAGAGAGGAGGAGAGGGGGTGGGAGGAAGAGGAGGATAGGGGGTGGGAGGAGAGAGAGGAGGAGAGGGGTGGGAGGAAGAGGAGGATAGGGGGTGGGAGGAGAGAGAGGAGGATGGGGGTGGGAGGAGAGAGAGGAGGATGGGGGTGGGAGGAGAGAGGAGTATAGGGGGTGGGAGGAGAGAGAGGAGGAGAGGGGGTGAGAGGAGAGAGAGGAGGATAGGGGGTGGGAGGAAGAGGAGAGATGTGGAGGGAGGAGTCCCTAGCTGAGATGATCCCCAGAACCTGAGCATTCAAACCACCTGAGCACAGATAAACCTCCTGTCTGATATTGTATAGTGAGGAGATCCCTTCACATCGATTACCAGGGGGAGGAGCATATGACACCAGGTAACCAGGCAGGGAGATATTAACATGTAACATGTAATAACTAGTTATTTAACAGCCACTGCCCTGCAGAAGCACACAGATTGTTCTTGTCTTTTTTGTCAGATTAGTCAACTCATCACCGCTGAAGGACACCTGGACATCTATTAGGCCTTCACATCTGATGGGGTGAAGCAATACAATAATTATTTTCAATTTATTTAAAAACAATTATTTTCTATTTATTTTCTGTAATGATTTCTCCCATTTTTTGCTGCCTCGCCAGCTATTTATTTAGGGCAGAAACCGCATGGCTGGCCGGTTTGGTAAGACCAACTTTGGTCTTTGTCTCGGGAGTCGTGTGCTTGAAGGCAATAGACTGCCCTTTCCTGCGTCTCGTAGGAGAGGACTATTCATCAAGAACAAAGGAGAGAAAATACCATCCGTCAAAGACACCTCAGACAACAGGCCTCTGTACACACACCAATACAGCAGGACGAATAGTTTAATATTATCACATGATAGTTCAGTATTATAACATGGATAGTTTAGTATTATCACATGGATAGTTTAGTATTATCACATGGATAGTTTAGTATTATCACATGGATGGTTTAGTATTATCACATGGATGGTTTTGTATTATCACATGGATGGTTTTGTATTATCACATGTATAGTTTAGTATTATCACATGGATAGTTTAGTATTATCACATGATAGTTTTGTATTATCACATGGATGGTTTTGTATTATCACATGGATGGTTTAGTATTATCACATGGATGGTTTAGTATTATCACATGGATGGTTTAGTATTATCACATGGATAGTTTAGTATTATCACATGGATGGTTTAGTATTATCACATGGATGGTTTAGTATTATCACATGGATGGTTTTGTATTATCACATGGATAGTTTAGTATTATCACATGGATAGTTCAGTATTATCACATGGATAGTTTAGTATTATCACATGATAGTTTAGTATTATCACATGGATGGTTTAGTATTATCACATGGATGGTTTTGTATTATCACATGGATAGTTTAGTATTATCACATGGATAGTTTAGTATTATCACATGATAGTTTAGTATTATCACATGGATGGTTTTGTATTATCACATGGATAGTTTAGTATTATCACATGGATAGTTCAGTATTATCACATGGATAGTTCAGTATTATCAAATGGATAGTTCAGTATTATCACATGGATGGTTTTGTATTATCACATGGATAGTTTAGTATTATCACATGGATAGTTTAGTATTATCACATGTATAGTTTAGTATTATCACATGGATAGTTTTGTATTATCACATGGATAGTTTAGTATTATCACATGATAGTTTTGTATTATCACATGGATGGTTTTGTATTATCACATGGATGGTTTAGTATTATCACATGGATGGTTTAGGGATAGTTTAGTATTATCACATTTTTTGTATTATCACATGGATATTTAGTATTATCATGGTTTAGTATTATCACATGGATGGTTTTGTATTATCACATGGATGGTTTTGTATTATCACATGGATAGTTTAGTATTATCACATGGATAGTTTAGTATTATCACATGATAGTTTAGTATTATCACATGGATGGTTTTGTATTATCACATGGATAGTTTAGTATTATCACATGGATAGTTTAGTATTATCAGTATTATCACATGGATGGTTTTGTATTATCACATGGATTTTAGTATATTATCACATGGATAGTTTAGTATTATCACATGGATAGTTTAGGGATAGTTTATTATCACATGGATATTATCACATGGATAGTTTAGTATTATCACATGGATAGTTCAGTATTATCACATGGATAGTTCAGTATTATCACATGGATAGTTCAGTATTATCACATGGATAGTTCAGTATTATCACATGGATAGTTTAGTATTATCACATGGATAGTTTAGTATTATCACATGGATAGTTTAGTATTATCACATGGATAGTTTAGTATTATCACATGGATAGTTTAGTATTATCACATGGATAGTTCAGTATTATCACATGGATAGTTCAGTATTATCACATGGATAGTTCAGTATTATCACACGGATAGTTCAGTATTATCACATGGATAGTTGAGTATAAATAATACTAAGGTTCAGAATAATCACATCAATCATTTATTTTCCCTTTGGTCCAGTTCTCCTACCTCAAATCCCACCCACCTTTAAATCTCTCCCTACAGCATCCACCCCCCCCCTCCCTATGACAGACAGCTTGCCAGCCTCACATTAATTCCCAGCACCATGCTTATTGATCCAGGGCCACATCCCCCAATCACAAACACAAGCTGTTTGATCACATCCCCCATCACACACACAAGATGTAAGATCACATCCCTCCATCACACAGACAGGTTGTGGGATCACATCCCTCCATCACACACACAGGTTGTGGGATCACATCCCTCCATCACACACACACAGGTTGTGGGATCACATCCCTCCATCACACACACACAGGTTGTGGGATCACTTCCCCCATCACACACACAAGATGTAAGATCACATCCCTCCATCACACAGACAGGTTGTGGGATCACATCCCTCCATCACACACACAGGTTGTGGGATCACATCCCTCCATCACACACACACAGGTTGTGGGATCACATCCCTCCATCACACACACAGGTTGTGGGATCACTTCCCCCCCATCACACACACAGGTTGTGGGATCACATCCCTTCATCACACACACAGGTTGTGGGATCACATCCCTCCATCACACACTCAGACTGTTTGATCACATCCCCCAATCACTCACACAGATGAGGGTCTTGGATTATTGCAAAGGGTGATCATGTGGGTGTTTTCAGACATGGAGTTTTTCCTTTGAATGCAGAGCCTTTCTAGTATACCTTTGCAATACACACACAGTCACACACGCACACACACACAGGCGCACACACACACAGGCGCACACACACACAGGCACACACACACAGGCACACAGACACACACAGGCACACACAGGCACACACACACACAGGCACACACACACAGGCGCACAGACAGGCACACACACGCACAGGCACACACGCACAGGCACACACAGGCACACACAGGCACACAGACACACACAGACACACACAGACACACACACAGACACACACACAGACACACACAGGCAGACACCCCCCACTCCATCGTAGTAACAGGAAGAGGTAACACATCTCCGGACAGCCTCACCAGTCTAATTGACAGCTTCCT
The DNA here is from genome assembly GCA_029465975.1 of Dallia pectoralis. NCBI lineage: Eukaryota > Metazoa > Chordata > Actinopteri > Esociformes > Umbridae > Dallia > Dallia pectoralis. The sequence goes on from CM055736.1 coordinate 20,239,055, forward strand.
TTATTAGTGCTCCAATTCCCCCAACTTAACAGTTCCCCACAGCGGCATCAATAACACCCTTACTCTACCTAGTGCACTACGACTGACCAGAAGCCACACAGGGCCAGGGGCCATGGGACAAGACAAGTGCACTAGGTAGGAAATGATTCCACTTGGCCACTTCCGTGGAGTGATGCTGTCTGAGCAGTGTGAACATTTAGCTGGCGTCTGATAGGATGGCTATCCAGGGGGGCGGGGTTGTCTCCATTATAAAAGATCAAGGTGTAACCATCTGTGTGTGTTCCCATGTTCCAGACACGGTCAACACGAGGTAGGACGGTCTTCTTAACCGTTAGCCGTAACATGTGGACATGGGTATCACCTGTTCCAGACACAACCAACACGAGCGAGGACGGTCTTCTATTGGGTCAGGAAGAGAAACACCAATAACATGCATTTGCGTTTCACACTGCAGCCGTGGGTTTCTCAGGGAGTGTTAGTTAGGGACGCACACACTGGTGACTATAATGGCTAGGTTGGGGGGGAGGGGGTTAAGTGCAGGGGGCATTGTCAAGGTTATACATCCAGCCAGCGTGTCTGCTGAACAAACCTCCTCTCTGGCTCTTATGCTTTCTCTTTCTTCAGCTGGCTATGTGGAATCATTCATCGGTTGAGATCGAGGCAGCTCTCATAAAATATCATGGACAAAACACAGACACAGACAGACAGACAGACAGACAGACAGACAGACAGACAGACTCACGTGAGAGTTCAGAGGTGAGAGGGCGTGTCTGCGATGGCAGTGACCCCGCCTCTCCTGCAGCACCACTGGATCAGGTTTGACATCATACTTTCACAGGGTTTATTCACCATACCGGCATTCCCAGAAACAAATATCTGATTATGTGCTACTTCCAGGGCACCACAAACCAATCCATTCTCCCACCGTAAATATGTTTTCATTCATATAGACTGCATCTCTATAAAATAAACCGAATCAAAAAGTAGCAAGAAAAAAATCCACTAACCTTTTGGTTAACATTTAAGATAGCAAACAATTGTGTTTTTATCGTTTCCATCCATATCAACAAAAACATCCTCAGAGAACTGAAGAGGTTTCCATTTCTCTGCTCTTGTAAACCCTCGTCCCGGTAAAAGGTCAGTCATTCATTGCCTTATTTCGGCGGTGGTCTTTTCTCTCAGCACCAGTTTGTGTACACCACTGGGCCTCTGTGACCTTTCCGCTGTAATAGATCTGCCTAAGTGCAGAGGAAGTCGAAGGTTTAGGAGAAGATTAACAGCAGGTAGGAAATAGCTAGCAGTACTTAGAGACCTACTCACACTGGACGTCCAACAGAGCTTTTTAAGAGAAAAACTACTTGAGTAGATATTCAGACTAAAGGTAGAAGCTGAGGCCCACACCATAACCCTAACCCTAACCATAACCCTAACCCTAACCATAACCATAACCCTACCGTAACCATAACCAGATCATCATTCCATCAAAGCAGATCATTGATCATTGGCTAGAATCAACAGGAATCAACAGGAATCAACAGGAAAACTGTTAGGAGGACAATTCAACCAGCAGCAGGACAGACCGCAGGCTGTAATTCCTATCTGGACCACAACGTGTAAATAAAGAATTAATAAACATTGATTAGTTCTGATGAGACGCTTATTGATTAGTGCGTGTGTGTGTGTGTGTGTGCGTGTGTGT
>CM055736.1:20245753-20524859 GCA_029465975.1 Dallia pectoralis
AAAGAAAAATGAGCTTTCCCCGAACCTCCTGGTAACGATCTAATCTCGGAACCCAAATCAAACGAGGTCTCCGTGCGTCAACAAGTGTTAGTGTCTCCTAGGTAGGGAGGTCATGGAGAGGTCATGCAGAGGACATGCAGAGATCACACATCCAGCTTATAAACACAGAAACATCTGCCCCTTTATTCACAAAGTCTCTAAGAACAATTCAGGACAATTTGAAAAACAAAAACAAACACCTACGCTGAGACGCTTTGTGAATATTGGTATGGACGGACTTGTACAGATCCAGGACTGGACGTACGTACGAAACAACACACAACTGAGAACTAGAACGACCAAATGAACGGGTGGTTCATTAAGACAGAGTGAAATTGAGAGAATGGAAGAAAAAAGATAAACGAAGACTTGAAAATAAATTACAGAAGGAAATGGACCAAACAAAGAAACTGAAAGACAGAAGAAAGAAGAGACAAGGAGATGAGAGGGATTGAGCTACACACAGGGCCTAAGTAGGGTAGGACCGGGCTGTCAGGGTTTGCTAGTACCTTCGTTGACCGAGAGACATTGGGAAGCAGCAGGCCCCCGGGGGAAAGCCCCCGTGCCTGGTGTGGTAGTCGACACGGCAACGGCGGCGGCTTGCAGAGGAAAGGAAAGATCAGTTCAGAGGAAAAGAAGAAACAAAAAGGAACAGAACATGGAACCAGAGCTTTAAGAAGAACAGAAGAAACAGAAGTTAATACGGGATAGAGAGACGCCACCGAAGCAGAGAATGGACAGGCGAGAGAAAGGTTTCAGATGATCTTCTGACACACTGATATAAATATAAAAGAAGGATTTTGCTCCATAAAAAAAAATATGTTTAGATTTTTTATATTAGATAATATTAGATAAAGATATAATGTTCTGTTAGACTTCTAACACGATTTGCATTAAACTAATGATTCTAAGTCATAGTAATTAAAACATTTTGACTAGGCTAGTTCAAATATACACTTTTGAAGTTGCTAACATTTTATTTAATCCTATGAATAATAAAAAAAGTTTAATAGAGTAAAATTTGGTACATTAATTAATACATGTTAATAGTTTTCAAACATAATCCATAACGTTTTGTTGTTATACTGACATATTAAATACCCCCACTGAGTGAGGTGCACCAATGTGAAAACGTAAATAGAAAACACCTGGCTGTCAGACACACATCCAAAACACAAGGTGTAAGAGTGTAGTGGGAGCAACAGTGTTTTGACTTGTGAAGTTAGGAGGAGGATGGATCAAGGTTATGTTATGACATCTCTGAAGGTGGAGATGCGGGCAGACCGTGTCATTTGTGATTCAGAGTCCCACCAGGCTGGGTACTGGCCCCACTGCACTCGTCACAGAGAAGAGGGGTTCGGGCGAGGGCAGATGCCCAGAGAGACGACAGGCAACAAGGTTGTTAGAAGGGAAAGAGGGGTCCTCCCTGTGGAGTGCAGGCACCGCCAGGCAGAGAGGGGGACCAAGCCATGCAGACAGTGAATGACACGCAGAGGAAAGAAAGAGAGGTGGAGAAAGAAAGGGAAGAGGTAAAAGGAGAGACAGACAACCGATTGACAGTGTAAAGCACTAGAGAAAAAAAATAGATAAAGACTAAATAATTTAGTGTCGATAATAAAAGCTAAATTGTTATTCATGATGACGCAAGAAAATGACGTTTGCCATATTAAAAAACCTTATATAGTAACTGTATTTAATATACATTAACATGAAAATTCCTTCCCAGTTGGCTAAACAGAAAAAAGTGCTTATTATTTCAATAGAATATGCTTACTGGGATAACTGTAAAGATAATAGATTTAGGTTGTCTTTTCCTCCACATTTAATAGGTCCCCATTTTAATCAGAACGGGTAGCGAGGTAACAGGTAACAGTGCACATATTAATTCACGTAATTACAACAAAACACAAAAACTCTGAGGCTTCTTATTTTACTCAGCTTCTTTTTGTCTTCTGGAATAAAACTGTTAAAGATAAAACCCCAAAAAATCATCTCAACAGTTTGACAGAACAGAGGCCTAAAGAACCCCCAAAAAAGAGGAACCATCTGTATTTCCCCCAATCCATCTCCCTCAAAGGTCGCTTGTACATGCCGATCAGAACCCACGTCCCACGTCCCAGATGACACCAAAACCCAAAGTGAACCGAGCGCCATTCAAGGACACGGGCGGGACTAGAGAACGACTCCGATACAGAAACGGTAATCTATACGTGGAACGGTTCCACAAACCCATTCAGATCAATAAAGCAGGAAACAACATTCATTATCTCCTCAAACCAAAAGAGCCATTGAGAGTCCATATGCCATATATCAGAGACTGCCACCCAGAGCAGAGAAACACACTCCTGTCCATCTCAGACGGTGGGCCATTAAACAGAAATGTTACAAATGCTGTTGCTTTTTTGCCTCACATCTATATTTTATATCTTTGCTTGTCTGATTGTTTGTTTGTGCACAGAAAGCAACTGTCCACCTACAACCGTTGACTGAATAAATGGATCTGGAATAGATGTGTGTTAGGAGGTACACACACACACACACACACTAATGGATGTGTGTCAGGAGGTACACACACACACACACACACACTAATGGATGTGTGTCAGGAGGTACACACACACACTAAAATGTCCACAATTGTCCTGATATCCAGGCATAAGGCAGATCAATTAGCATCTGAATGACAGTGTGGCCCTTTTGGTCCAATGGTTGAACAATGGCAGGATAATAGGGCGATTTATGCGGTCACAACATGACACGTCCCCTCAGCAGAGCACAATAAGCGTGTGGCAATAAGCGTGTGGCGTGTATAAATGGACATCAATGAGTCCACAAGCCTGACCAAGTAACAACCTGACGTGACCCCTGTGTGCCCGGGACTAATGTTGGACGTGTGTGTGTGTGTGCACGTCTGGCTTTATACAGGCACACACAACATCTACATGGACTGCATATGTGCAAGTGTGTGTGTTTCTGTGTGTGTGTTTGTGTGTGTGTGCGAGCTGTGTGAATAACCAAGCAAGGTGTGTGTCAGCTGACAAGTCCCAGTAGTTCAGCGAACCAGGGTCAAGACGCCACGACAAAGACCTGCACTGAAGGGCCGTGATTGGTTAGGAATGTTGTGCATCTTAACCAATGGGGCGGGGGGTCATGCTCTGATTACTGTTGTTGACAGGACCGCAGAAAGAAGGGGTCAGGGAGACGGGTATCTTCTGAACGGGGTGAAGATGACAGAGCCTTTACACGGTAGACGTCCTAGCGTAAGAGCCCCAGTATCTCTGCTCTGTAAACACAATGCCCAAACCCAACATGACAGACAGACAGAAATCCACACAGACAGACGAGATGTATTAATGTGGAGCTCAGATGGGTGACTGGGTTCAGTCAGAGGAGATGAACTACGTGTATTCTATAATAGAATCAGTCAGGGGTCTGTCCGAGACCCCTTCACCTCCCTCCACTGGGTAAAGACCAGGAGGTACTCTCGGGGCGCGACCCAAACCGTGCTCGAACCAAGCTCAAAAGTAGTGCACTAAACTAGGGACTAGGGTGCCAATTGGAAATGCCTGACAGGCCGGCAGACTAGCCATAGATGTGGTGTTATGCCTAGAAGACTCCCGGTCGGAGCTGGGCTCCCCTGTACATCAGCGGTTCTGCCAGCACAGGGCCAAGTCCAAACGGTCCTTTGTTGTTACCTTGTTTGATCTGTCCCTGCACGGCCGGGCTGGAGACCAGGGGGGGCGCCGCAGTCCTCCTGGGGGTCTCTGGGGTCCCGGGCCGAGGGGGCCTGAAGAACACAAGAACACAAAGACGCCATCAAATATTTAGCAAAGACAGCAGCACTGGAACACTTGAAATGCTGTGTAGAAACAACGAGCTTAGTAGTTTGGGGCGTGTGTGTGTGTGTGTGTCTCTGTGTGTGTGTCTGTGTGTGTGTCTGTGTGTGTGCTGAGTGTGTGCTGAGTGTGTCTGTGTCTGTGTCGTTGTCGGTGTGCGTGTTTTCTCAGAGGCTGAGATTGAGTGGAAAAAACAATGAATTATTAGCATCAAGTGGGTTGAGGGGAATGACAAAAAAGCATGCCCACACAAACTTCAGACTGACAGGAAGCCCAACTAGTGAAGCAGCACTCTGTGGTATTTATAAGAGACCATATCATTACTGCCTGCAGACGCCTGTGTGTGTGTGTGTGTGTGTGTGTGTGTGTGTGTGTGTCCAAGTGTGTTACAAGGTATATTGATCACATTCACATTACAACAGCTGTTGTAGCGACGTGACTGTGTCTCGCCTGCTAAAACAAGGCAGTCGGTTAAATAAAGTAACTATAGAGTACCCATAATACACCAGTCTATACTATGTATAATACCCATAATACACCAGTCTATACTATGTATAATACCCATAATACACCAGTCTATACTATGTATAATACCCATAATACACCAGTCTATACTATGTATAATACCCATAATACACCAGTCTATACTATGTATAATACCCATAATACCCACATCTACAGTATCCGTACCTCCTTACTAAGCCTCTAATATAGGACCTAATGTTTCTCTGGACCTAAAGCATTACCAATAATCTGGACCTAAAGCATTACCAATAATCTGGACCTAAAGCATTACCAATAATCTGGACCTAAAGCATTACCAATAATCTGGACCTAAAGCATTACCAATGATCTGGACCTAAAGCATTACCAGTAATCTGGACCTAAAGCATTACCAATAATCTGGACCTAAAGCATTACCAATAATCTGGACCTAAAGCATTACCAATAATCTGGACCTAAAGCATTATCAATAATCTGGACCTAAAGCATTACCAATAATCTGGACCTAAAGCATTACCAATAATCTGGACCTAAAGCATTACCAATAATCTGGACCTAAAGCATTACCAATAATCTGGACCTAAAGCATTACCAATAATCTGGACCTAAAGCATTATCAATAATCTGGACCTAAAGCATTATCAATAATCTGGACCTAAAGCATTACCAATAATCTGGACCTAAAGCATTACCAATAATCTGGACCTAAAGTCTTGCTAAATGTCTGGACCTAAAGCCTTGCTAAATGTCTGGACCTAAAGCCTTGCAAATCGGCCGGACTTAAAGCCTTGCTAAATGTCTGGACCCTAATGCCCGGCGCTGCTGGGATCTAGCATTCTGTGATCTGGTGATGTAACAAATCCTTCCAGTTCTGGAGGGACACTTTCAAAAACGTTTTTCCTGACAAACTAGTTGTTGAGAGTTAGCAGATGGGGGTAAAGAGAGAGGGAGAGATTAAGTTTGGCCAGAGAGAAAAGGATGTCTGTGGGCTTTGGTAGATGAAGGAGCACAGTGACTGAAGACTGCTGGGCACAGGGGATTGAGAAAGCCATGGGAAGGATCCGTGGGGAATTGTCTGAGTTTTGGAGGCATTCTGAGAAGGCCTAAGGTTTGTTAAAAAAAGTAAGATAGATTTAGTGGGCATTTTAATTTCAATCTACTGGGCGACACAGAACCCAGGCTGTTTCTACTGGGCGACACAGAACCCAGGCTGTTTCTACTGGGCGACACAGAACCCAGGCTGTTTCTACTGGGCGACACAGAACCCAGGCTGTTTCTACTGGGCGACACAGAACCCAGGCTGAATTCCTATTGATCACGGCACGGACACATTTATTCAGCTATTTGGAGTGTAGATAAAAACGGGATAGAAACCTTTTAGAGCAATCAGAGCCTATTGTGGTAGTCTGTATAAAAGGCTTGTTCAATGCTCCTGTAGGAGAGAGCTACATAAAGCCTCTCTGACCATTGATTTCATTTAGGACTCTGTCCACTGTTTATCACACTGAGAGCAGGTTAGGGTAGACACTGGCATGCATCCTAAAGTGTGTCCTACTCCCTATGGTGTACACTGATCTGACCAGGACCTAGGGGGCGCTGTAGTGCACTATGGAGGGAACAGGGAAGCATTTGGATCGCGTGAGGGAAACACACCAACCAGCTTATCCCATTAAAACCAGTTGATACAAGCAACACAAAACAGCGAGCACTTGTGATGGGTTGAAACGTGCGTGAAAAGCCAACTGTTAAGATAAGACATGTGCCAGGCCGACAATAAGAGTTCATTAAGAAAAGGTAAAGTGTGTGAATGTGTGTGTAATAAAAACGACTGTTAAATAACGGATGATAGGTGTTGGAAAGCATCTAGATGAGGTTACAATGGTTAATGGCTAAGTTTGGGATGATACCAATACGGTGGTACTCATTAATATCACGACAAGGTAACATACATTAAAGCCTATTTATCTATTTAAACAGATGTAATGTTGATATCATACATCCTTACATTAGACCCAGAAGTATTCATTTAGTCAACAACAACACCTAAATGTTTTACATACATTCTTGAAATACTTTTTGAAGGCGTTTTCATTTTTTTCCATTTACATGGACATAGAGCTCACTAAGACTTGGACCTCTAAATTAAAGAGTTCTTCTGACATTTAAGTTTCAGTGAAGCAACACGTTCTGGAGCTTCTTGTATTTTTCAAACTGAATGTTCTGCAACACCGTCATAAATCTAAGACTGCCTTACAAAAAATGTTTTGAAATATTGACAACTGGCTTAGAGCAATATGTTTGTTTTGGACTTTTTACATCTGTCTGACGGTCTGTCTGTGTTTCTGTGTTTCTATCTGTATGTCTGTCTGTCTGTCTGTCAATCCTTCAGTCTCTACTTCCTTTCATACTAAATGTTCCTGTCCAATTCTGTCAGCCTGAACCCTTGTTTTATTTTATACCATGAACACGCTAGTGGGCCAGTCCTCCCTAGTCACCATGAACAGGCTAGTGGGCCAGTCCTCCCTAGTCACCATGAACAGGCTAGTGGGCCAGTCCTCCCTAGTCACCATGAACAGGCTAGTGGGCCAGTCCTCCCTAGTCACCATGAACAGGCTAGTGGGCCAGTCCTCCCTAGTCACCATGAACAGGCTAGTGGGCCAAATCCTCCCTAGTCACCATGAACAGGCTAGTGGGCCAATCCTCCCTAGTCACCATGAACAGGCTAGTGGGCCAAATCCTCCCTAGTCACCATGAACAGGCTAGTGGGCCAGTCCTCCCTAGTCACCATGAACATGCCAGTCCTCACTAGTCACCATGAACAGAATAGTGGGCCAGTCCTCCTCAGTCTTAATAGAATTGTCATCATACTCATGGCATTTCAACAGCAGCATGGTGTTGGTAAATAATTGACCACCTCACAGAACCCCTAAGAAGCCCTGACAATAAGACCATGTTTTCTATCCTGTCTGATCTCTGAGCAAACAGCCCAGTATGGCTGAAGAGCCGCTCAACACTAGCCAGGCAGAGCCCCGCCTGTGAAGAAAATGACCCCAGCTTCAGTTACCTCCCACTGGGCAATGGCTCACAGAGGAGGGCATTGATGGTATTAAAAGTGGGAGGCATAATACACTGATCTTCATATTATCTCCTTCAGAGATACAGAAGTTAAGGGAGATGATACAGTAGTTAAGGGAGATGATACAGCAGTTAACCCAGATGATACAGTAGTTAACCCAGATAATACTGTAGTTAACTGAGATGATACAGTAGTTAACAGAGATGATACAGTAGTTAACAGAGATGATACAGCAGTTAACCCAGATAATACTGTAGTTAACTGAGATGATACAGTAGTTAACAGAGATGATACAGTAGTTAACAGAGATGATACAGTAGTTAACAGAGATGATACAGTAGTTAACAGAGATGATACAGTAGTTAACAGAGATGATACAGCAGTTAACCCAGATGATACAGTAGTTAACTGAGATGATACAGTAGTTAACAGAGATGATACAGTAGTTAACTGAGATGATACAGTAGTTAACCCAGATGATACAGTAGTTAACTGAGATGATACAGCAGTTAACCCAGATGATACAGCAGTTAACCCAGATGATACAGCAGTTAACTGAGATGATACAGTAGTTAACTGAGATGATACAGTAGTTAACTGAGATGATAAAGTAGTTAACTGAGATGATACAGTAGTTAACAGAGATGATACAGCAGTTAACCCAGATGATACAGTAGTTAACTGAGATGATACAGTAGTTAACTGAGATGATACAGTAGTTAACAGAGATGATACAGTAGTTAACAGAGATGATACAGCAGTTAACCCAGATGATACAGTAGTTAACTGAGATGATAAAGTAGTTAACTGAGATGATACAGTAGTTAACTGAGATGATACAGTAGTTAACCCAGATGATACAGTAGTTAACAGAGATGATACAGTAGTTAACCCAGATGATACAGTAGTTAACTGAGATGATACAGTAGTTAACAGAGATGATACAGCAGTTAACCCAGATAATACAGTAGTTAACTGAGATGATACAGTAGTTAACTGAGATGATACAGTAGTTAACTGAGATGATAAAGTAGTTAACTGAGATGATACAGTAGTTAAAAGAGATGATACAGCAGTTATTCTAGTTAACTTAGTAATTATTATTCGTCAGTAATTATTTAAAATGGAGTAGTAAACCCGGACAATAGAGACCAAACCAAGAAAATACAGTAATTAACTGAGATAATTAATTAATATGGTCATAAACAGAGATAGAGACAGAGACAATATACTAGTACATTGAGATTATACAGTAGTTTACTATAAATAATACAGTGCGTGTGTGTGTGTGTGTGTGAGAGTGAGAGTGTGTGTGTGTGTGTGTGTCAGGGCCCGTGCTGGGTGACATACCTAATGGGAGCCTTTTTCATGTGCTCGCCAACAAAGGTGGCGTTGGTCATGCCCATCAGAGTGTTGGCCAATGAGATGACAGAGAGCAGGTGCTGGGTGGTGACTGCCCGGGAGACCCCGTATGTCCCTTTACCAACCATCTCCGACAGAGACCACTTCCTGCCTGTGGACTGGGCCATCTGACGCAACAGGGGCTCCTGGAACCAGGAAGACAAACCAATTGGTCAATCCAATGTGCCGACCTTGATTACCAAAAAAACCTGGGAAATCCCAATTCTAATATGAACACACATAACTCAGCTGAGCGCTTCTAAAAAACATTTTTAGGACCATGTACCTTGAAGGTGGGTAGCATGAGCGACATGTGACCTCCACGGGAGATGAGACCGAAGGATATGGGGCAGTGGGGTTTGAGCATGCCCAGTCGCGTCAGACACACGTCGTCCAGAGGCCCATTGAGGCCCCAGGCGTGCAGGCAGGACATGAACAGCTTGGCAGTGTCCATGGTCAGGTTGTACTCCAGGAGAGACAGGGATTTTGACTTCTCCTCCCGCCTCCTCATCTCCTCCTCTTCCTCCTCGTCTTCGTCCAGGAGGTGCTCCTTAATGGTCTCCTTCATGGTCTCCTTCACCTGAAGGTGACGGGAGGTCGGAGACTCAGAAATACAGATACATATTTACAGAGATGTCTCATCTGTGGAGAGCGGGAGCCTCCAGAATACACAAATCCATTCCTACCTGTTTGAAGATCTTGTTGGCCAGGAAGGATCCTCCTTTGTCTGAGGCCCCTTGGGACTTCTGGAGGGTCTCTGGGGAGACGCCAGTAGGACTAGGGCGCTGCGCCTCCTCGGTCAGGAGCTGGATGATCACGGACTCCACATCAAAGAACAGGACGTGCATGTCCGGGTCCGTGAGGTTGGCCTTTATGGCCTGGACCACCAGGCTGGTGTTGGAGTACTTCTGCAGATTACTCTGGAAGAGTTCAACAGAGTGTTAAAACAGAGTGTGTTAAAACAGAGTGTAATCAATAGAGTGTTAAAACAGAGTGTTAAAACAGAGTGTTAAAACAGTGTGTGTTAAACACAATGTTAAAACAGAATGTTAAAACAGAGTGTTAAAACAGAGTGTTAAAACAGAGTGTTAAAACAGCCAGAGTGTTAAAACAGCCAGAGTGTTAAAACAGCCAGAGTGTTAAAACAGCCAGAGTGTTAAAACAGCCAGAGTGTTCAAACAGCCAGAGTGTTAAAACAGCCAGAGTGTTAAAACAGCCAGAGTGTTAAAACAGCCAGAGTGTTAAAACAGCCAGAATGAGCTTGACTGGATTCGCGTACAAAACATAGAGGATAACAGAAGTGGCATGACCAGCGTTAAAAGGCCAGGCTCACCTCGTCTAAACGTGACCTCCACCTGTCTTTCAGATACCAACAGATACAAGACAGAATCATAAAAAGTTCCGCGAGTGCAGCGGGTTTCAATGCGCAAGAAATATCTGTTTTCAAGGTGGGATTTGCAGATGGGGGAACGAGGCAATGTTTTCTTTCTTTTGTTGTTGTCAGAAATATTTAGATTCCAGCTTAATCCTGACATTCCATAGCAACTTGGAATATTTTAACACTAGTGTCCCCTGGAGAAAAGCAGTGCACTGCGATTAGATTAGCTAAAGGGTGTTAAACAGAGAAGTGCATTTCCCTCCATGCGATCCAAATGGTTCCCAATTTCCACCATAGTGCACTACAGTGACCCCTAGGCCTGGTCAGAAGCAGCATACTACGTAGGTAGTCCAGCAGGCTTGAGTTATACCATAGGACAGTAGAAGACGAACACGTATAACAAGTTCATACCACATATTTAGGTGGGTTAGGGCATGTGGGAATCGGGAGGCAGTGGGTGGAGTTGTAAGGCAGTGGGTGGAGTTGTAAGGCAGTGGGTGGAGTTGTGAGGCAGTGGGTGGAGTTGTGAGGCAGTGGGTGGAGTTGTGAGGCAGTGGGTGGAGTTGTAAGGCAGTGGGTGGAGTTGTGAGGCAGTGGGTGGACCAGGGGCTTTACGGGACCAGGGGCTTTACGGGACCAGGGGCTTTACGGGACCAGGGGCTTTACGGGAACAGGGGCTTTACGGGACCAGAGGCTTTACGGGACCAGAGGCTTTACGGGACCAGAGGCTTTACGGGACCAGGGGCTTTACGGGACCAGGGGCTTTACGGGACCAGGGGCTTTACGGGACCAGGGGCTTTACGGGACCAGGGGCTTTACGGGACCAGGGGCTTTACGGGACCAGAGGCTTTACGGGACCAGGGGCTTTACGGGACCAGGGGCTTTACGGGACCAGGGGCTTTACGGGACCAGGGGCTTTACAGGACCAGGGGCTTTACGGGACCAGGGGCTTTACGGGACCAGAGGCTTTACGGGACCAGAGGCTTTACGGGACCAGGGGCTTTACGGGACCAGGGGCTTTACAGGACCAGGGGCTTTACAGGACCAGGGGCTTTACAGGACCAGAGGCTTTACGGGACCAGGGGCTTTACGGGACCAGGGGCTTTACGGGACCAGGGGCTTTACAGGACCAGGGGCTTTACAGGACCAGAGGCTTTACGGGACCAGGGGCTTTACGGGACCAGGGTTCTTTACAGAACCAGAGGTGGTGCCGAGGTTTAGGTGGAGGAACGCTGCCCCCTACAGGCCCACAGGTGCTACAGAATGATAAACAAAGAGCCCCTCCCCTAGCCAAACACAGCCCAGTCCTCCCCTATTGACTCCATCCACTTCCCCGTAACCCCTCCTACTCACCCCACCCCGCAATATTCCTCCATCCACCCCCTCTGAACTCATCCAGCTCTGACCCATCCCCCTACACCCCTGCAGCCCTCTGAGGACAGCGCTAGGCTGCAGATGGACTGTGGCTGATGAACTCTGACCCCCGTGACTGGTCAGGGGCAGATGAGAAAGAGGAGCAGAAAAACACCTGTCCTACATCTGTGTTCTAGTCCATCCATCCATCCAGCCTCATTTGGTTGGAGGGGGGGAGAGATTCGGGGTACGGAGATGATCTGATGGTAGCTAGCTACGTGAAATCAGCAGGAAGCCCAACATCTGGAGGTTCCCCGAGCAGCCGAGGCTTAGACCCAAATCCCATTGGAGGAGCAGAAGAGTGTGGAACAAGAGCAGAGAATTCAATCACACAGCCAGTTGACCAGAGTGGCCAGGATGTATCAGGGTGCAATTCATATCCCTGTTATTAAACCTCCCTCAGACCACTAAGGTACACGCCGGGTGCAAGTGTGTGTGTGTGTGTGTGTGTGTGTGTGTGTGCATAGGGGGTTGTGCACATTTCACTATTCAAACATACTACAATATTTTACTTTGCTACTCATGCATAATAGCAAATGGTACAAATGGTACTTCACATGCAAGTAAACGTAACTGTACTATTCTAACATACCAGCAAACGCTACCAGTAAGAAGTAATTTCCTAACCACGCTGGCTTTACAGACCCCGGCTGAAGCAGTGGCTAGAGCACCAGGCTACTAGAAACCCCCTGCTGGCCATGCCTTCCCCTAAGCTCGTTGTCCACTGGTCTTCCCAGCTTCCTCACGGCCACCGGAGAAGCAAACGCTCAAACATAGACTGCAGCATTAAAATGTTCAATAAGGAAAGCTGCATTTCTAACCTTGTTTAATGTTATAAAATCACTGACCCGTCCAAAAGTAAATACAGGAACTACAAGACTTTGCCCCAGGCCATGAGACCGCAAATAAGAGCTGACAAGATGACCTCGAAGTCATAATTACGTCTCATATCGGCCGATCGACCCGCTCTAAACAGCTGATGTCTGACTCATACAACCTATAGGTAGGAGATACCAGAGAGATACCAGAGAGACACCAGAAAGATAGCAGAGAGATACCAGAGAAATACCAGAGAGATACCAGAGAGATACCAGAGAGATAACAGAGAGATACCAGAGAAATACCAGAGAGATACCAGAGAGATACCAGAGAGATACCAGAGAGATACCAGAGAGACACCAGAAAGATAGCAGAGAAATACCAGAGAAATACCAGAGAGATACCAGAGAGATACCAGAGAGATAGCAGAGAGATAGCAGAAAGATAGCAAAGAGATACCAGAGAGATACCAGAGAGATCCTGTGGATGACCTGACCAGACCACACACTGACAACTAATAATAGTTATCAAGATTAGGGAGAAGGGAGGAAAGGGAGGAACAGGGGAGGACAGGGGAGGACAGGGGAGGAGTGGAGAGAGTGTGAGGGGAAAGTGAAAGAGGACGAAAGAGGAGAGGGAAGGGGGGTAGAGGGTATAGGGAGAGGAGGGGGAGAGTGGGAGGAGAGAGAGAGAGAGAGAGAGAGAGAGAGAGAGAGAGAGAGAGGGAGAGGGAGAGGGAGAGGTAGAGGGATGGGGAATAGGGAGAGGAGAACAAGGATAGGGGACAGGAGTAAGGGAGGGGAGGGGGAAATAAAAGAAGAGGGAAGAGGGTAAGGAGTGGGCAAAGAGGAGATAAAAAGAAAAGAGATGAGAGGAGAGAGAGAGAAGAAAGGAGAGGAGAGGAGAGAGGACTCTTGAGCTGTAAGCAAATATAAAGGCTGTTAAAAGGTCAATGTCCCTCAGGACCCCTTCTCACCTGCTATATCTCTCCTGCTCAAAGTAGTGGTCAGGCCAACACACAGGGTGAGTACACACACACACACACACACACACACACACACACACACACACAC
Source organism: Dallia pectoralis (assembly GCA_029465975.1). Classification (NCBI taxonomy): domain Eukaryota; kingdom Metazoa; phylum Chordata; class Actinopteri; order Esociformes; family Umbridae; genus Dallia; species Dallia pectoralis. The sequence goes on from CM055736.1 coordinate 20,259,293, forward strand.
ACACACACACACACACACACACACACACACACACACACACACACACACACACACACACACACACACACACACACACACACACACACACACACACACACACACACAAACACAAACAATTCTGCAACACAAAAGGTGCAAATGTACTCCTTCACATGACAGCAAGTCTTCTGTACATTGCGGTTCTCCTTGATGCTGCCATCTGCTAATGGGTCTGGTGTTAACGGACCTGGACTTACATCAGCTCCCTGAAAACTCTCTGTTGAACCTTGACTAAGAGCATTCAGGGAGACATTAAAAAATCAATATGCCTCAAGAGCTGCTCTGTTACCAACCAGCCAGCCTCCACAAAAACAACAAACATGCAAACATTTACACACACACACACACACACACACAGACGCCTCTGCATAGACCAAATCAACAAAACATGCAAGCATCCACATACAAACCACACCAACACACACACACATACCAACACACACACACACACACACACACACACACATGCTCTAAATAGGAGCTGCACTTATACATTTTCAAAGGCTTAAACACACACACACACACACACACATAGATACAGACACGGACACACACACAAACACAGATAACAGTGGTTTGGCAGGCAGGCAGAGTCAGGTGTAATGGCAGCAGAAAAGTGAAGACTAAACAGACAGACAGAGAGAGAGACAGACAGACAGACAAACAGACAGACAGGCAGATTGATTGGAGGCCAGTTATTGGTAATTATTTGTCATTACCCCAGCGGGGGGGAAACAGAGACCAGTGGGCTGGCCAGGGGCTGTTGTTGTGGGTTGGTGTGTGTGTGTCAGGTGTTCTGGGAGGAACAATAGAGCGTTTTGATAGCAGATATCACAGGGATGGCACTTACCCGGGGTGGTGATAGAATTACTATGTCAGAGAAAATAATGGGACGTTAGAGAAAGAACAGAGTACACAGAGGGAGAGAGAGAGAGAGAGAGGGGAGGGGATGGCAAGGGAGAGAGACAGAGAGAGGGAGGTGCAGGGGTGAGATGGAGAAAGTGAGGGTAAGATAATGAGGAAGGAGGAGAAGCCTTTTGATTTCAGACCATTTGACCAGCAGTCAGACAACACTTAGGAACCAGGCGACACAAATTGCAGTTGAACTGCTGCCGGTACGGAGAGAGGTATCATTATGTCTGATTGGCCGTAACAGGGGACGAGAAAAACCCAAAGGAGAACACTAAACAATAGCCATTACACATCTGTGGGGCCAAATAAACCGAAATCCTCTACAAATAAAGAAATGTAATGACTCTTATAATTTTAGGGAAAGAAGAACAATCTGTACAGGTGTACAACTGTTACTATTTTACAGAAAAAAGATTAGAAAAAATGAGAAATCGAAGCAGAACTAAGAGTTAATCTGAGGGGGATCTAATACGAATTCACCTGAGGGGAATCTAATACGAATTCACCTGAGGGGAATCTAATACGAATTCACCTGAGGGGAATCTAATACGAATTCACCTGAGGGGAATCTAATACGAATTCACCTGAGGGGAATCTAATACGAATTCACCTGAGGGGATCTAATACGAATTCACCTGAGGGGATCTAATACAAATTCACCTGAGGGGATCTAATACGAATTCACCTGAGGGGGATCTAATACGAATTCACCTGAGGGGATCTAATACGAATTCACCTGAGGGGGATCTAATATGAGTCAGTGGAATCTTTGGTAGAACTCAAACATCTGTATAATGTCACCAATCAGGAAGGAGGAGGAGGAGTCTGCCAGTCCAGGTGAGAGATCATTATTGTCTGTAGTAGATTCACACACACACACACACACACCTCCTCCCCTCCATCACTAGCACCTCCTCCCCTCCATCATTAGCACCTCCTCTCCTCCATCACTAGCACCTCCACTCCTCCATCACTAGCACCTCCTCTCCTCCATCACTAGCACCTCCTCTCCTCCATCACTAGCACCTCCTCTCCTCCATCACTAGCACCTCCTCCCCTCCATCACTAGCACCTCCTCCCCTCCATCACTAGCACCTCCTCTCCTCCATCACTAGCACCTCCTCTCCTCCATCACTAGCACCTCCTCTACTCCATCACTAGCACCTCCTCTCCTCCATCACTAGCACCTCCTCTCCTCCATCACTAGCACCTCCTCTCCTCCATCACTAGCACCTCCTCTCCTCCATCACTAGCACCTCCTCTCCTCCATCACTAGCACCTCCTCTTCTCCATCACTAGCACCTCCTCTCCTCCATCACTAGCACCACACCACAGCAGCATCACAGCTAATTCAAACCGCCTCACCACGGGACCAGCCTGGCATATAGATCTGACCTGCAGGAAATACGCCCAGCTGCCTTCTTCCTGCTTCCTGTTACATTATCAGTGTGTATGTGTTAATAGAAACAGGCAATGTGATGCCCCCTTGGTGAGATGACTATACAAAACACTAAGGAAGTGAATCTGTGCATTAATATAGAAACCCACGCGTACACACTGTCCCACCCTCCGCCACACCCACCCTCCGCCACTCCCACCCTCCGCCACTCCCACCCTCCGCCACTCCCACCCTCCGCCACTCCCACCCTCCGCCACTCCCACCCTCCGCCACACCCACCCTCCGCCACACCCACCCTCCGCCACTCAAACCCTCCGCCACTCCCACCCTCCATCACGAGAATTAAGAGGCTCCACTTTAATTGACCCCTGGTCCCAGCAGGCCACTGGACTGGGAAATACCCTGCTCACACACATGCCCTACACACCCCAGTCGAGGAATAGAGAGAGGAAGATACAGAGGAGGAGGACATCGTGAGTTGGAGAGGTTGGGTGTTGTTCTAGCTAATTGTCTGGAAGAAGCGCCCTCTCTTATGGTTTCCAGCTTAAATTGCAGCCTGGCTGGCAGGGCTGAAAGCTAGACGGCGGCCGGGCCAAGATCTCCCCCCACGAGACGGAAGCGAGGCATGCATTTTTCATCCTGCCGATTAGCCCTGCTCATTCCACTTCAAACTGGCCTTTATACTTTTCTTATGGCAGACTGCGTCCCAAAATGGCCGCTGTTAAGTGCTACCCTGAAGGCTTGCAGCAGATATCCCTCTTTACTGGATGACTACTGGCAGAGTTACATCTACGTGATGTGAGAGTTACCATGAAAGTAACTCCCTCCGGGACCCAGTGCCAGACTGGAACTGAGTTCTGGTACAAAGCAATTAATGGTCCATCACACAAGAGGTTCATCGAATGAGGTCGAGTGAGGCAAGCGTTACTTTTATTCTAAATATTTCAAGAATTGTACAAAATGTTCACATGATTTCCAAATGATGACCTTGCCTTATAGGACCAACGCTGATTGGCTTCCGTTGACCTTGTGCTTTAAGATTTCACAGAGACGCACACCGGAGGTAAACACATTTCTTGGCCACTAACCTGTATCCCTGCACTGCTAGATGAATACATTCATAGCCAAGAGCCTCTCAAGACATGACAAGACATTCATAGGCAGTCAAAAAAATGCAAAACAACAGAATTAGGTGACCTTGTCGGTAGCGTGTAGGTCAATAACCAGAGTTAGGGGACAGGTCTCAAGGTCAGGGTTAAAGGTTAGAAGTAGGCTGACCTTGTCTGCATTGTCTGCCGCCAGTAGGTTGGTGGCCAGCGTCTGCAGCTTGTGAGTGGCCATATTCTTCAGGGCGGCCAGGCTGCGTCGGGTCATGGCCTGCTTCAGGTTGACTGCAGGGTGACTCAGGGAGTCTACAGCCGTAGGGACCACCTCATCACACGCATTTAGGATCTCCACAGCTGTGATACCCATCACACATCGGTCCAATGCTCCTGGAATAGACAGAGATAATAAGAGTGAGAGACAGGCAAAGACAGGCACAATAAGAATGAGAAAAGACAGATTCCATATACCCTCCGTCCATTTCCCATCCCCCCCGACCATTTCCCATCCCCTCCGTCCATTTCCCATCCCCCCCGACCATTTCCCATCCCCTCCGAACATTTCCCATCCCCCCCGACCATTTCCCATCCCCTCCGAACATTTCCCATCCCCTCTGAACATTTCCCATCCCCTCCGAACATTTCCCATCCCCTCCGAACATTTCCCATCCCCTCCGAACATTTCCCATCCCCTCCGACCATTTCCCATCCCCTCCGACCATTTCCTATCCCCTCGGCCATTTCCTATCCCCTCCGGCCATTTCCTATCCCCTCCGGCCATATCCTTTGTGCCTTCCTCCCCTCTAATCTTTAACAAGATGTAGGTTTCCCATATATCCCTCTAATCCTTACACTATTCTCAGAGAGAAAATAAAACACATCATTTGATGGAGGCTGTGAAGATATTGGAATTGCGTTCAATATTGACTGGAAGGAGTGGCAATTTTCCAAATGGCCTGTAAATTGACCGTGGACAGGCTGAGGAGACTGGATGTGAGGTTCTACCTGCTGTATGTGCGTGTCTGATGAAGGGCCCTATTTCACATCCAACGCCCACACACACACACACACACCCACACACACCTCTTCATTTCACACTCAGCTGCCCGCCAGTCTCTCCTTCTACATCTCATTCTGAGGCCGTTCTAGCCCTGCATCAACCTACACCGACGTCAGTACAGCAGCGTGTTGTCACCGACGTCAGTACAGCAACGTGTTGTCACAGTAGTCAGTACTGCAGCGTGTTGTCACAGTAGTCAGTACAGCAGCGTGTTGTCACAGTAGTCAGTACAGCAGCGTGTTGTCACAGTAGTCAGTACAGCAGCGTGTTGTCACAGTAGTCAGTACAGCAGCGTGTTGTCACAGTAGTCAGTACAGCAGCGTGTTGTCACAGTAGTCAGTACAGCAGCGTGTTGTCACAGTAGTCAGTACAGCAGCGTGTTGTCACAGTAGTCAGTACTGCAGCGTGTTGTCACAGTAGTCAGTACAGCAGCGTGTTGTCACAGTAGTCAGTACAGCAGCGTGTTGTCACAGTAGTCAGTACAGCAGCGTGTTGTCACAGTAGTCAGTACAGCAGCGTGTTGTCACAGTAGTCAGTACAGCAGCGTGTTGTCACAGTAGTCAGTACAGCAGCGTGTTGTCACAGTAGTCAGTACAGCAGCGTGTTGTCACAGTAGTCAGTACAGCAGCGTGTTGTCACAGTAGTCAGTACAGCAGCGTGTTGTCACAGTAGTCAGTACTGCAGCGTGTTGTCACAGTAGTCAGTACAGCAGCGTGTTGTCACAGTAGTCAGTACAGCAGCGTGTTGTCACAGTAGTCAGTACAGCAGCGTGTTGTCACAGTAGTCAGTACAGCAGCGTGTTGTCACAGTAGTCAGTACAGCAGCGTGTTGTCACAGTAGTCAGTACAGCAGCGTGTTGTCACAGTAGTCAGTACTGCAGCGTGTTGTCACAGTAGTCAGTACAGCAGCGTGTTGTCACAGTAGTCAGTACAGCAGCGTGTTGTCACAGTAGTCAGTACAGCAGCGTGTTGTCACAGTAGTCAGTACAGCAGCGTGTTGTCACAGTAGTCAGTACAGCAGCGTGTTGTCACAGTAGTCAGTACAGCAGCGTGTTGTCACAGTAGTCAGTACAGCAGCGTGTTGTCACAGTAGTCAGTACAGCAGCGTGTTGTCACAGTAGTCAGTACAGCAGCGTGTTGTCACAGTAGTCAGTACAGCAGCGTGTTGTCACAGTAGTCAGTACAGCAGCGTGTTGTCACAGTAGTCAGTACAGCAGCGTGTTGTCACAGTAGTCAGTACAGCGTGTATTTCTCATACTGCCTGCATGGGGGAAAAACTATATTGCTGTTGCTCTTCCCTTGGAGAGACATGGGACTGACTACCAGAGGTCATTCATATGGGCTTATATTCATTGTAAGCTGCTTTCATCTTCATCTTTAGAAGTTAAAAGATCATTTGTATTGGAGCAAAACCTCCAATAGTTAAGGGACACGTTTGAGGAGCGAGAACATCTAGGTGTCCATAACACGTCTACAAATCAAAGGTTATTCTAGCGGTTTCCCACCACAGATCCTTCAGATCCTTTCAAGTGGATCTGGACAAAACCTCCAGGATCGTTACTTCTTCGGCTCTCCATTTACTATCCGCCCTCAGAAAAACACAGCCAGGCTCTGTACACATTATCAGTCCTCAGATAAAAAACACAGAGATGTGAGCAGAGTAGAGTCCTCATCTTATACTCAGCAACAACAGACCATAACCAGCTTTAAGAGCCAACATAAACACACTAATGTGCCCGGCTAATGCAGTCAGAGGTGGAGAGACTCTCCCGTTTGGGGAGATGTTTTGTAAGTGCTCCCCCCACACAAGCTCTCCTCCTCCCCCCACTTCCTCAGCCATCATCTGGACTTCCAGTGCAGCGAAAGGGTGATTTAAATCTGTCTAATGTTTTAAGAGTGCTGCGTTGCTTTGCTAAACACGATGCATCTGAGTTTACTGATGGGATGACAAGGAACTCGCATCAGACAATCTATTATTCATCTGGTCAGTGTGTGTGTGTGTGTGTGTGTGTGTGCACGAATCATCACTGAGCAAGAAAATGCTAAAGTAGGACAGGAGCATGCACAGAAAACCCTACCCTGGCAGTTTTAATCTGAGGGCTGTCCTGGCACGGAAGAGAAAAGAAAAACTCATCTTCTAATGGCCCAACCCCTTTCTCCTCTCCTCTAGACATAGCTCTCCAAGCTTAATGGACACCAACTTCTATTAATCACCAAATAGCGCAGCCTTCCCAAACAGCATCCTATTCCCTGTATACGGCTTAAGGTCTCTGCTCTCTCCCCCTCCCTCCCTCTCCCTCTCCGTCGCGCTCTCCCTCCCTCCCTCCCTCCGTCAGTCAGTCTCGCTCCCTCCCTCCCTCCGTCAGTCAGTCTCGCTCCCTCCCTCCCTCCCTCCGTCAGTCAGTCTCGCTCCCTCCCTCCCTCCGTCAGTCAGTCTCGCTCCCTCCCTCCCTCCGTCAGTCAGTCTCGCTCCCTCCCTCCCTCCCTCCCTCCGTCAGTCAGTCTCGCTCCCTCCCTCCCTCCCTCCCTCCGTCAGTCAGTCTCGCTCCCTCCCTCCCTCCCTCCCTCCGTCAGTCAGTCTCGCTCCCTCCCTCCCTCCCTCCGTCAGTCAGTCTCGCTCCCTCCCTCCCTCCCTCCGTCAGTCAGTCTCGCTCCCTCCCTCCCTCCCTCCGTCAGTCAGTCTCGCTCCCTCCCTCCCTCCCTCCGTCAGTCAGTCTCGCTCCCTCCCTCCCTCCCTCCGTCAGTCAGTCTCGCTCCCTCCCTCCCTCCCTCCGTCAGTCAGTCTCGCTCCCTCCCTCCCTCCCTCCGTCAGTCAGTCTCGCTCCCTCCCTCCCTCCGTCAGTCAGTCTCGCTCCCTCCCTCCCTCCGTCAGTCAGTCTCGCTCCCTCCCTCCCTCCGTCAGTCAGTCTCGCTCCCTCCCTCCCTCCGTCAGTCAGTCTCGCTCCCTCCCTCCCTCCGTCAGTCAGTCTCGCTCCCTCCCTCCCTCCGTCAGTCAGTCTCGCTCCCTCCCTCCCTCCGTCAGTCAGTCTCGCTCCCCTCCCTCCCTCCCTCCGTCAGTCAGTCTCGCTCCCTCCCTCCCTCCCTCCCTCCGTCAGTCAGTCTCGCTCCCTCCCTCCCTCCCTCCCTCCGTCAGTCAGTCTCGCTCCCTCCCTCCCTCCCTCCCTCCGTCAGTCAGTCTCGCTCCCTCCCTCCCTCCCTCCCTCCGTCAGTCAGTCTCGCTCCCTCCCTCCCTCCCTCCCTCCCTCCGTCAGTCAGTCTCGCTCCCTCCCTCCCTCCCTCCGTCACCCTCGCTCCCTCCCTCCCTCCCTCCGTCAGTCAGTCTCGCTCCCTCCCTCCCTCCCTCCGTCAGTCAGTCTCGCTCCCTCCCTCCCTCCCTCCGTCAGTCAGTCTCGCTCCCTCCCTCCCTCCCTCCGTCAGTCAGTCTCGCTCCCTCCCTCCCTCCCTCCGTCAGTCAGTCTCGCTCCCTCCCTCCCTCCCTCCGTCAGTCAGTCTCGCTCCCTCCCTCCCTCCCTCCGTCAGTCAGTCTCGCTCCCTCCCTCCCTCCCTCCGTCAGTCAGTCTCGCTCCCTCCCTCCCTCCCTCCGTCAGTCAGTCTCGCTCCCTCCCTCCCTCCCTCCGTCAGTCAGTCTCGCTCCCTCCCTCCCTCCCTCCGTCAGTCAGTCTCGCTCCCTCCCTCCCTCCCTCCGTCAGTCAGTCTCGCTCCCTCCCTCCCTCCCTCCGTCAGTCAGTCTCGCTCCCTCCCTCCCTCCCTCCGTCAGTCAGTCTCGCTCCCTCCCTCCCTCCCTCCGTCAGTCAGTCTCGCTCCCTCCCTCCCTCCCTCCGTCAGTCAGTCTCGCTCCCTCCCTCCCTCCCTCCGTCAGTCAGTCTCGCTCCCTCCCTCCCTCCCTCCGTCTCTCGCTCCCTCCCTCCCTCCCTCCGTCAGTCAGTCTCGCTCCCTCCCTCCCTCCCTCCGTCAGTCAGTCTCGCTCCCTCCCTCCCTCCCTCCGTCAGTCAGTCTCGCTCCCTCCCTCCCTCCCTCCGTCAGTCAGTCTCGCTCCCTCCCTCCCTCCCTCCGTCAGTCAGTCTCGCTCCCTCCCTCCCTCCCTCCGTCAGTCAGTCTCGCTCCCTCCCTCCCTCCCTCCGTCAGTCAGTCTCGCTCCCTCCCTCCCTCCCTCCGTCAGTCAGTCTCGCTCCCTCCCTCCCTCCCTCCGTCAGTCAGTCTCGCTCCCTCCCTCCCTCCCTCCGTCAGTCAGTCTCGCTCCCTCCCTCCCTCCCTCCGTCAGTCAGTCTCGCTCCCTCCCTCCCTCCCTCCGTCAGTCAGTCTCGCTCCCTCCCTCCCTCCCTCCGTCAGTCAGTCTCGCTCCCTCCCTCCCTCCCTCCGTCAGTCAGTCTCGCTCCCTCCCTCCCTCCCTCCGTCAGTCAGTCTCGCTCCCTCCCTCCCTCCCTCCGTCAGTCAGTCTCGCTCCCTCCCTCCCTCCCTCCGTCAGTCAGTCTCGCTCCCTCCCTCCCTCCCTCCGTCAGTCAGTCTCGCTCCCTCCCTCCCTCCCTCCGTCAGTCAGTCTCGCTCCCTCCCTCCCTCCCTCCGTCAGTCAGTCTCGCTCCCTCCCTCCCTCCCTCCGTCAGTCAGTCTCGCTCCCTCCCTCCCTCCCTCCGTCAGTCAGTCTCGCTCCCTCCCTCCCTCCCTCCGTCAGTCAGTCTCGCTCCCTCCCTCCCTCCCTCCGTCAGTCAGTCTCGCTCCCTCCCTCCCTCCCTCCGTCAGTCAGTCTCGCTCCCTCCCCCTCCCTCCGTCAGTCAGTCTCGCTCCCTCCCTCCCTCCCTCCGTCAGTCAGTCTCGCTCCCTCCCTCCCTCCGTCAGTCAGTCTCGCTCCCTCCCTCCCTCCGTCAGTCAGTCTCGCTCCCTCCCTCCCTCCGTCAGTCAGTCTCGCTCCCTCCCTCCCTCCGTCAGTCAGTCTCGCTCCCTCCCTCCCTCCGTCAGTCAGTCTCGCTCCCTCCCTCCCTCCGTCAGTCAGTCTCGCTCCCTCCCTCCCTCCGTCAGTCAGTCTCGCTCCCTCCCTCCCTCCGTCAGTCAGTCTCTCGCTCCCTCCCTCCCTCCGTCAGTCAGTCTCGCTCCCTCCCTCCCTCCGTCAGTCAGTCTCGCTCCCTCCCTCCCTCCGTCAGTCAGTCTCGCTCCCTCCCTCCCTCCGTCAGTCAGTCTCGCTCCCTCCCTCCCTCCGTCAGTCAGTCTCGCTCCCTCCCTCCCTCCGTCAGTCAGTCTCGCTCCCTCCCTCCCTCCGTCAGTCAGTCTCGCTCCCTCCCTCAGTCTCTCTCTCCCCCTCAGTCTCTCTCTCCCCCTCAGTCTCTCTCTCCCCCTCAGTCTCTCTCCCCCTCAGTCTCTCTCTCCCCTCAGTCTCTCTCTCCCCCTCAGTCTCTCTCTCCCCCTCAGTCTCTCTCCCCCCTCAGTCTCTCTCCCCCTCAGTCTCTCTCCCCCTCAGTCTCTCTCCCCCTCAGTCTCTCTCCCCCCCTCAGTCTCTCTCCCCCTCAGTCTCTCCCTCAGTCTCTCTCCCCCAGTCTCTCTCCCCCTCAGTCTCTCTCCCCTCTCCCCCTCAGTCTCTCTCCCCCCTCAGTCTCTCTCTCCCCCTCAGTCTCTCTCTCCCCCTCAGTCTCTCTCTCCCCTCAGTCTCTCTCTCCCCCTCAGTCTCTCTCTCCCCCTCAGTCTCTCTCTCCCCCTCAGTCTCTCTCTCCCCCTCAGTCTCTCTCTCCCCCTCAGTCTCTCTCTCCCCCTCTCTCTCTCCCTCGCCCTCCGTCTCCCTCTCTCCCTCACTCTCTCTCTCCCCCTCAGTCTCTCTCCCCCTCAGTCTCTCTCCCCCTCAGTCTCTCTCCCCCTCAGTCTCTCTCCCTCCCTTAAATCTGGTAAATCCCACAGCCCAGGAAGAACGTGGAGGTGGCGACCGTTAGAACAAGAGATGCATTTGCAGATTGTAAATGATTTGAAGTGTAGTTTCATTGAATAACTAGCAGTGAAGTCTGCACGCCATCAGGACTGTTTGATTAACGGACGCCACAGACCCTCTCCACATCCCAAATGGTACCCCGGTCCTCACCTAGTGCCATACAAACTGGTGCTGGTGGAACAAGTGTGCTACACAAGGGTAATAGGATGCCATTAGTACCACAGGCCCTGTTATAGAGTTATAAACAGATATTTATGGAAGTTCTTTAATGAGAAAACAAAGAGAACAGTTGCCAACCCAGCATCCCGTCATCTCATTAATCACAGTAACAATAATAAATTAACCCTCCACAATTGAACAGCTAATTATCCTTAACACGTAAGCGATCTGTGTGTGTGTTTGTGTGTGTGTCTCACCGGTGTCCATCTGCCAGACATACACAGACCCATCTGAGCAGCCCACGACCAGGTAATCATCACATGGACGCCACTTGATGACCTGGATGGGGAACAGGTGTCGGGACGCCAGCATGATGCACTTCCTCTCCCGCAGGCTGAGGAGACCCACGGAGTGATCACTGGCCACAGAGCACACACAGTGCTGGACCCGAGTCTGTGGAAAAGAGGGGAGAAAGAAAGGACAGAGAGGACATGACACAACAAAAACACTTTTTCAAGGATCTAATAACCCTGATCAAAAACCCATTTATTATTCCATAGATAAGAAAAATTATATATTGTTCATAAGATATAAAACCTATATAGTATTTGATTAATCGAAACCCTTGCTATTATTCTATAGACAAATGTAAACCTGTTGGTGTCCTTTCTTTCCATCAGCAGGTGATTTAATTAGCCTCTGTCATTTTGTGAATGCGAAGGAAACAAAAGTGAATCTTCAACATAACTAACATATAAAGCCATTGTTGCAGATGGACACGGTGCTGGTTGTGACATTTAAGAGGAGGTAAATAAGACTGTCTGGCCCTTAAACAGTGTTGCTGACAATGGAATGGGACATTAGCACCGTCTCCACGGTCACTACAGTAGAATCTACGCCGCCATTTTGTGTCAATGTCATTAACCAATGACTCCAGGACGAAAACCTTTTCTCTGTATCTACACCAGAATAAAGGACCGTTAATAACCAGGGTTGGTCGGTGTTGCCAGGGCGAAAAACATGCCATCTGAATATTCCTTTTTTGTTATGAAATCTGTTCGTTAATTTGGCCAAAGGGGATGGGAGATAGGGAGAGAAAGGATGTGTGTAGGATGTGTGGAGGAAGTGTGGGGTATATGTGGGGATGTGGAGGATGTGTGGAGGAAGTGTGGGGTATATGTGGGGATGTGGAGGATGTGTGGAGGAAGTGTGGGGTATATGTGGGGATGTGGAGGATGTGTGGAGGAAGTGTGTGGTATATGTGGGGATGTGGAGGATGTGTGGAGGAAGTGTGTGGTATATGTGGGGATGTGGAGGATGTGTGGAGGAAGTGTGGGGTATATGTGGGGATGTGGATGATGTGTGGAGGAAGTGTGGGGTATATGTGGGGATGTGGAGGATGTGTGGAGGAAGTGTGGGGTATATGTGGAGGATGTGTGGAGGAAGTGTGGAGGATATGTGGAGTATATGTGGGGATGTGGAGGATGTGTGGAGGAAGTGTGGGGTATATGTGGGGATGTGGAGGATGTGTGGAGGAAGAGTGGAGGATATGTGGAGGAAGTGTGGGGTATATGTGGGGATGTGGAGGATGTGTGGAGGAAGTGTGGGGTATATGTGGGGATGTGGAGGATGTGTGGAGGAAGTGTGGGGTATATGTGGGGATGTGGAGGATGTGTGGAGGAAGTGTGGGGTATATGTGGGGATGTGGAGGATGTGTGGAGGAAGTGTGGGGTATATGTGGAGGATGTGTGGAGGATATGTGGAGGAAGTGTGGAGGATATGTGGAGGAAGTGTGGGGTATATGTGGGGATGTGGAGGATGTGTGGAGGAAGTGTGGGGTATATGTGGGGATGTGGAGGATGTGTGGAGGAAGTGTGGGGTATATGGGGAGGATGTGTGGAGGATATGTGGAGGAAGTGTGGGGTATATGTGGAGGATGTGTGGAGGATGTGTGGAGGATGTGTGGAGGAAGTGTGGGGTATATGTGGAGGATGTGTGGGGATGTGGAGGATGTGTGGAGGATGTGTGGGGAAGTGTGGGGGAAGTGTGGGGTATATGTGGAGGATATGTGGAGGATATGTGGAGGATATGTGGAGGATGTGTGCAGACTAGATGGAACGGGTGATGAACGCTGGCGTAAGTGTTGATATATTGACCTCAGTAAACCTTGACCATGAGAGATGGAGGGGGATGGGATTGATAGAAAGGAGAGAAGAGGAAGATGAAAGACGAGGGAGAGAGAGAGAAGAGGAAGTAGAGGGAGAGAGAAGAGGAAGTAGAGGGAGAGAGAGAAGAGGAAGTAAAGGGAGAGAGAGAAGAAAGACGAGGGAGAGAAGAGGAAGTAGAGGGAGAGAGAGAGAAGAGGAAGTAGAGGGAGAGAGAGAGAAGAGGAAGTAGAGAGAGAGAGAGAGAAGAGGAAGTAGAGAGAGAGGAGGAAGGAAATGGAGAGTGTAGAGAAAGTAGAGGGAGAAAAATAGGTAAAGAAGCAGAATGAGAGTCAAGGAGGTAGAGAGTAAAAGTGTGTCAGGGTGCAAGAACACATCAGTCTGTATCACTGTCATCACACCCGTCATGGTTGGCTGCCACAGACCCGACCAGACCACACCCGCCGGACCCTCTCTCTGGCTCTCCGGGTCTCACTCTCCCTCTCCGGGTCTCACTCTCCCTCTCCGGGTCTCACTCTCCCTCTCCGGGTCTCAGTCTCTCCCTCTCCGGGTCTCACTCTCTCACTCTCTGGGTCTCACTCTCACCCTCTCCGGGTCTCACTCTCACCCTCTCCGGGTCTCACTCTCACCCTCTCCGGGTCTCACTCTCACCCTTTCCGGGTCTCCCTCTGTCTCTCTCACATATCAATTAAATGTCGGGGCTACTTAAGTAGGCGTATCGACATGCTATAATGCAGCCGCATAACTTAACAGGTCATTAAGTTGGCCAGAGATAATTCTCTCTCCCACTGCTCAGACCATCTTATTTACTGTGTGGTCCACTCACATTAGAAGGGAACCTGTCAATCACTCACACACACATACACAGAGAGGCATGGCTGTGTGTTTGTGTGTGTGTGTGTCAGGACTCTTCTCTACAGAAGTAACAAGTAACAACAGTCACTGTCAGGCTCCCTCTCTATTAAGTAATGCCTCTATTAGCCCCACCCCTACCGATTATGGCATGTCTCCCTCAAGCTCCACCTCTTTTAGGATCCACCTCCCTCAAGCCCCACCTCTATTAGGACATACTTCTATTAGGCTCCACCTCTATTAGGATCCACCTCCCTTAGGCTCCACCTCTATTAGGACGTACTTCTATTAGGCTCCACCTCTATTAGGACGTACTTCTATTAGGCTCCACCTCTATTAGGACGTACTTCTATTAGGCTCCACCTCTATTAGGACGTACTTCTATTAGGCTCTACCTCTATGGGGCCACACGGAGTGCCAAACAAAACCAGAGTTAACACAAAGACACATCCGGCCACCAATGTTAGACTGTTTCTGAGTCTGTGTTTAGAGAGTAGCAGAAGGTAAAGTTGGATCACGGTTCTGGGTAACAGCTAAACTCACACTGCAGTTGTCAGGGGCACCAGTAGCTAGGTAACAGCTGAACTCACACTGCAGTTGTCAGGGGCACCAGTAGCTAGGTAACAGCTGAACTCACACTGCAGTTGTCAGGGGGCACCAGTAGCTAGGTAACAGCTGAACTCACACTGCAGTTGTCAGGGGGCACCAGTAGCTAGGTAACAGCTGAACTCACACTGCAGTTGTCAGGGGGCACCAGTAGCTAGGTAACAGCTGAACTCACACTGCAGTTGTCAGGGGCACCAGTAGCTAGGTAACAGCTGAACTCACACTGCAGTTGTCAGGGGCACCAGTAGCTAGGTAACAGCTGAACTCACACTGCAGTTGTCAGGGGGCACCAGTAGCTAGGTAACAGCTGAACTCACACTGCAGTTGTCAGGGGGCACCAGAAGTTGGGTAATCTCTCCACCGTGGACACAGAAGATGTGTTTCATTTCCCCGGTAAAGATGTCCCAGATGATGACGCTGAAGTCCACCCCTCCAGACACCAGGGAGCGCTGGTCGTAGCGAGAAGACACCTGGTGTGGGTACAGCAGACAGGTCACCTTGTTTCGGTGACCCCTCAGAGTGCGGTGAGGAGGCCAACCTGGGGAAGGACGAGAGACACGTGTCCATAATAGAAGAGAAAGACATCCTCTGAGCTTGGTGCATTTCAACAGGTTTAGTGTGAATGACAATAAGTCACTCACTCACTCACTCACTCACTCAGACACTCAGACACTCACTCACTCAGACACTCACTCACTCACTCAGACACTCACTCACTCACTCACTCACTCACTCACTCACTCAGACACTCACTCACTCACTCAGACACTCACTCACTCACTCACTCACTCACTCACTCACTCACTCAGACACTCACTCACTCAGACACTCACTCACTCAGACACTCACTCACTCAGACACTCACTCACTCACTCACTCACTCACGACACACACACACACACACACACACACACACACACACACACACACACACTCACTCACTCACTCACTCACTCACTCACTCACGACACACACTCACTCAGACACACACACTCAGACACACACACTCAGACACACACACACACTCACTCAGACACACACACACTCACTCAGACACACACACACTCACTCAGACACACACACACTCACTCACTCAGACACACACACACTCACTCACTCAGACACACACACACACACACACACACACTCACACAGACACACACACACTCACACAGACACACACAGACACACACAGACACACACAGACACACACAGACACACACACACACACTCACTCAGACACACACTCACTCAGACACACACACACACACACACACTCAGACACACACACACACACACACTCACTCAGACACACACACACACACCTCTGCGCAGCATGTGTTCCCCTTGCAGCAGCTGAACGATGGCGGTTTGAGTGGCAGGTACCAGGATAACGCTCCCATCCTCGCGACCACACACCAGCCTTCCCTGGGACGGGATGTACACGCTGGCCGTCACCTTGATGGGATTGTCCGAGCCAGGAAGCACACTCAGCTGGTCAATGATACCGGCAGACAGGGGGGCCAGCATATCAAAGGCCTCCTGAAGGGAGATGGTGGAGGAGACCTGGAGCTCTGCAGGGTGGTGGGGGAGGATGGGGGGGTTAGACATGGAACACAGACACGGAAATACTATTACAGGTCCTGTCAAACACATTTCCCAGGGGGCCCGGTGGATATTGTCATTTACCATCACATTATCAAACCCCCACCTACAAAGCCACAGGAACGGTTTAAACCAAAGTAGCCGGACCCTGTTTCTGTTTCTGCCCTGTACGTTCACTCACAAAACGTCCGTTTTGATATTTCCATGTCCATCTTATTATTCTAGCCTGGTGTCCTGGATAAGAGAGAGGAGACCAAGCGGACATCGGCCCTCTAGGAACAGAGTTGGCCAGCCCAAATGTGAGATGCTCGTCCCCATCTCGTTAACAGAGAGATAAGCAGCTTTAAACACAACTCTCTAAAACCCTGCACTCTGTGTGTTATAATAAGACTGTTCTGGGACCAGCTATCAAGGATGTGATCAACTCTTCGACAACATGAGAGTGTCTTCCACCAGCAGATGGCATTGAGGCCTTCTCGCCTAGAGTGCCTACAGACCTGGGGCTGTTTTGCCACCTAGTGGAGTAACTAGAAAAGTGCTGTCCAGTTAAGTTAAAGTGTGACAAGAGTTTCTCTGTACCAAATATTCAAACCAGCCCAGAAACGACCCAATCTAACTAACACAAAACCACCCCGGGGATTCAAAGGAAAAAACCTATTATTCTGTCCTTGAGCAAGGCAGTAAACTCAAAACAGAAAAAACGACAAAAGACAGTACCCCATCCAGTGTAAACATTGGGCCTGCCCACCTGCTGCAGTGGAGAGAGGTTGCAGGGGTGAGGTATCCGGGATGCTCCAGAGAGACAGGCGCCCGGCTGAGTCTCCCTGCACCAGCAGCTTGTGGAACGGCTCCCGGCGGCCGTAGAAGAACCGCGTCACCGGGGGACAAATGAGCAGCTGAAACACAGAACACAGAACGTCGGAACCACAGGCCTTATGTTCTCGAACGGCTGATTAAAAACAGTGGAAGCATGGCGGTGCCGGCTGAGAATGAAAACACAGAACTGAAGTTGAAGAGAATATTCAGGATCAACTGGCCACATCTAGCCCGGTGTCGTATCTGTTGTTAAGGAGAATATTCAGGATCAACTGGCCACATCTAGCCCGGTGTCGTATCTGTTGTTAAGGAGAATATTCAGGATCAACTGGCCACATCTAACCCGGTGTCGTATCTGTTGTTAAGGAGAATATTCAGGATCAACTGGCCACATCTAACCCGGTGTCGTATCTGTTGTTAAGGAGAATATTCAGGATCAACTGGCCACATCTAGCCCGGTGTCGTATCTGTTGTTGATTAGAATATTCAGGATCAACTGGCCACATCTAACCCAGTGTCGTATCTGTTGTGGTCAAGCTAAAGACCAAATTGGTTTACTCTGTTCTACGTCTGGTGACAACAGCTTGATATCATTTACAAGGCAGATATTGACACGAATAGTGATGAGACTGGAAGCAGAGCAGCACACTGAAGCTTCAAACGGGTCTAACAGAGCTGGCATACTCGGCTCTGCTCCGTGTGCTGGAGAACAAGCTGCCGTTTCAGGTGACAGGACGTCATGTCGTGGGTAGACTAGAGAACATCACGCTGGCATTACGGGGACGCTAAGCAGGTAGCTCACCCGCTAACAGGGTTACCCAACAGCCCGGGCATCGATCCCCTGCCTCCAAACGGAGCCTAACTGGGTTCCCCGCACGGTGAATCATGGGAACACAAACCAGCCGTAGGATCATGTTAAATAGCGAAGTGCTGGTGCCTCATGCAGTGGGGAGACGTCTCCAGCACACGGGTCTGCCTTGTTGTTTTGCCCACCTATCAAATCTAGCAGGACTGAATATCAATAGTTATGCGTGTTGGTTGATGGTCCTCTGGAAGCTGACCTTTCACCAGTAGGTCTTCGGGCACGTCCTCTACGTCACCCTACCAAGCGCACTGCTTTTGACCACGCCCACACAGAGCCTTTGTGTACTACATAGGGGGCGTGGGGCCGTTTTGGGCCACGCCCGCGGATCTTTCACCCGGGCCAATTTACCCGGCGATAATTGTGTTCCCGTCCTAGGTTGAGAGAAGAGGCACAGCGGCAACCAACCTAGCGACGACCTAACGACCCGCCTGACGACCCCGTCTCCAGGAAGTGCAGGGTCCTAGTTAATGCGATTGTCACGGTAACACAGAGCGATGGGATGGAAGCGGATCCCTGTAATGTCCATAATGGACCAGAAGGCAAGCCAGAACCTGACATGATGAATATAGTAAGTTAGTTGAACAAGACGAGGCACTTAAGGATATAAAAGTCTAGATGCTTAGAGGAGACTCCCAGTCAGGTGAAGCTGTCTGACTAAACATTTAAAAGTCTAGATGCTTAGAGGAGACTCCCAGTCAGGTGAAGCTGTCTGACTAAACATTTAAAAGTCTAGATGCTTAGAGAAGACTTCCAGTCAGGTGTCCAACAAAACAACATGGTTGAATTAAAGGCAAATTAAAGGCTTGGTTGACTGAACAAACAAAATTCCCCTTGATCATTTGTCTCAACATGAAATAAAACAATGTCCCGTCAGTGAGCCGGGAGATCACGTCAATTAATTGTTAAACGAGCATGACGCGTTATGGATTTCCATGCTGCAAGTCAACTAATTTGGTTTGTGAAAACCGCGACGGCTGATCACATGGAGATACCGTGTAGGTCATTGGTTATATGGAACAAATAAGACGTAAATACTCTGCATTAAGTCATCGGGTAAATCATAACTACTGCACGCCAGCAGTCATTCTCCACTGATAATAGGAACTAGGCTACATCCATAATAGCAAACCATTCACTACATACGTATCCTTAACAGGACCATAGGAATCTGGTCAAAAGCTAATAGGGAAAACAGTCCTTTAGAGACAGCCGTTCTGTTTCTTACGATGGTTAGGGTCATAGTTCAAAGGTCACAGATCAGATCAAGTAAAGATCAATGCACAACGACGCACACGGTTACAACAGCTATTGTGGCTACTGGGTCAAGTGTTCACACCTTTCACGTCCTAATTTGATCTGCTGAATCAAAACACAGAAACACACAAACACCTGTTTTACTGTACCTGCGAGGACTTGCAACCCTAACATTAACCTAAAAGAAAATATGGGCCAAATGTCCACCAAGACATGATACTATACCACAGGTTACTATGAGGACATCTGGACAATACAAGTGTAGTAATATGTGAGGGCTCGTGCACGAACGCACACGCACACACACGCAGAAACACAGCAAAACGCAAAAACAAAAAAACACACACACACGCAGAGAGAGACAAACAAAAATCAGGCTGTAATCAAATGACACATCAAAGATAGATAAGACAGAATAACTCAATACTAAATAATTTAAAGCACAACTCAAAAGGTTGAGCAGAAAAATAATGTCCAGAAAAAAGGACCACAAAGCCACACAAGATCGGGTCCAAAACTGGCTCCCAGTCCACAGGTTGATCCCACAACTCCCACGGTACAGATGTTTATTACCATCACACGACCATAACTGTGTACTCTGATTTGGGGGGTAGGCCATGTGTCAAATTAAAAACAGCTAATGGCCTTGGCATGCACCTCTACTGCTGTGAGGAGAGATGAGAGGACATCGAAGGAGATTTAAGTGGGAGGAGCATGAAACCAGGTGGGCCAGAGTGAGGTGAAGGAACTGGCCAATCAGAAAGACCGCATCGTAGAGACGCACAGGTCACAGGGACAGGCATCCAATCATTGTTCAGGTTACAAAACAGGGTTAAGGTGAATAAAAAAACTTGTGAGTCAGTCAGAATTCAGAACTATCTGTTGC
Organism: Dallia pectoralis; assembly: GCA_029465975.1. Classification (NCBI taxonomy): domain Eukaryota; kingdom Metazoa; phylum Chordata; class Actinopteri; order Esociformes; family Umbridae; genus Dallia; species Dallia pectoralis. Next base: position 20,278,921 of record CM055736.1, read on the forward strand.
AGATTATTTTTCACTGAGGTGTAATCTTCGTCAAGACAAGGTAACACCCCTGCAAAATAATTGCAGTAATATTTTAGAATAACAATTGAACATTTACTATAACAAATAAAATGGTGTGATTAAATCACTGTTTTCAGTATATAACAAATGTACATCTTTCTCCTGTGGCCGTACTCTGATTGGATGCGGTTGATCAGTGACAGAGCAGAGAGCTCACTCTACTGGCCGGCGCCAGAGTGTGCGCCTCTCTCCTGCTATACACTGCAGCAAAGAGCTTACTGGTGCCTCTAGAGGCTGTTGGTGGCATAGCAGCTCTGGTATGTAGAGCTCCGGGTCTACTCCACTGGCAGGGAGGCACTCCACCATGTCTAGCCCCACAGCACCCTCCTATTACAGGCATGCCCTCCGGTCAAGGAGACGTCAAAGTGGGTAGTGGAAGAGGGGGTGAGGAAGGGGAGTGTTGGGTAGGGGGAGTGTTGGGTCAAGGGGTGAGGCAACAACGGTGGGAGATCGAAATAATAATTGCAAAAACAAACAAAGACACAGACAGTAAAAAGGAACACAAAACTATGTACTTCCTAAGGGAAATACTACACACAGAACAGTAGTACGGCAGGTTACACATCTGTTCCTGCCAAACTGCCAACTAACGGATGTTTCCAGTCACAAACAAACATTGTGACATTTAAAGTGAGAGCAGCAATAGACCGAACCCAGACGGATGACATGGTGAAGACAAAAGCGGAACATTAACGTGTGAGTTATCATTCTACTATCTTAAAGTATTTTTTTACAAAAGGCTTTATCTGACGTGGGTTACGTTGAGGGTTAGAATTAGGTTTAGGGAAAACTGTGTTTTTAATGGTACTAAATTGGTGGTTCAACACACACAGGTGTGTGTGTGTGTGTGTGTGTGTGTGTACACAGCACAGTAATGAGGAGAGTAACCTGTTTGTCCGTCCGATCTGCAATGCTGTACACCAGAGGAGGGATGGAGCCTTCTGCAGTCTTTCCCACATCCGTACGGAAGTGCTCACTGGCCGGCAGGCAGCTGGGAGTGTGGGAGATTGAGTTTAGTTCACAACAAGAGGAACTTGTTAGGGTTCATAAACTACAACCAGACAAACTAGAACCAACAACACACCATCACAACACTAGACAAACTAAACTATTAAGAATCATTTAAAAGGAGTCCATTTCAGAACAGTAACAAACAAGGCAAAGAAATGCTAAGAAAAAAATACCATTAAAATCAAATACCAAAAGTACATCTAGTGTCCCAGCTAACTTCAATCTAACCAAAAGAAAAAAACTTAACTACAACGAGTACACTGGAACTATATACAATTATCCACCACTTAACTAAATCTATTAGTTAGCTACTAGAAATAGCCACCTACAAGAGAAAGCCAAAGTCACTTACCAGATGCACACAGTACAACAAAAGAGAATAAAATATATGCATTTCAGTAAATGTACTTGCACCAACATACAAATGGATGAGAACACACTATTTCCCTCTCAGAGTACAGGACCAAATAAAGTTAACATAATGTGCTCTCAATTAGCCTATCCGTCAGGCAGCTGAGTTAACATCTCTCTCTATTAAATGCATTCATTCAAAAAGCTATTTTGTTATCAGAAAAGAGACTAAAACAGAGCGATATGTTAATTGATCAGCATGTGTCAAGTCAATCAACCTCCCTCTCCTGTTTCCTGCTCCTGATCACACAGACACTCACACACACTCACACTCACACTCACACTCACACTCACACTCACACTCACACTCACACTCACACTCACACTCACACTCACACTCACACTCACACTCACACTCACACTCACACTCACACTCACACTCACACTCACACTCACACACTCACACTCACTCACACTCACACTCACACTCACACTCACACTCACACTCACACTCACACACACACACACACACACACACACACACACACACACACACACACACACACACACACACACACACACACACACACACACACACACACACACACACACACACACACACACACACACACACACACACACACACACACACACACACACACACACACACACACACACACACACACACACACACACACACACACACACACTCTGGCCAGCTGGATATTCTTCAGTTCTTCCCCTTTATTGCAGCTCCCGACCAGTAAGTAATTTTTACACAATTCATCAAATACTTATTATGTATGATATCCCGGTGCTGACAGTTTATTCCTCACCTGGCAGGGAGCTTGTAGATATAGGAGCACCCATCCTCTGTCCAGATAATGACCCGGTCAGCTGCGATGAAGTCTCCTCCCGTCCAGGCCTGGTCATTTTCACTGGGCACCGAACACAACAAAGAGTAGTCCCCTGCGTCAAACACCTGATGGACAGACAAACGTCAGGATGTGGTAGACGGAGACAGGGACAATGAACAGGACAACCCCCGTACCAGGATGCCACCCAGAATGGGATGTAACATCTTACCCTCCAGTACTTAGAGCAGACCACCAGCAAGGAGAGCTGTGTGAAGGTGCAAAAGGAGATACTCTGACAGCCGCCGCAGTAGATGGGCTTAGACTCTTCCTCAAACACTGGTTCCATGTCCTGACCGAGACACACACACACACACACACACACACACACATATGGAAACATATGAAAACATAACTGCACCAACTCCATTTTTCATAGACAGCATGACTTAATTGGCATGACTTAATTGGAAAAATTCACAGTTAATGTGTTGAAGTGGAATAAAAACTGTTATATAATCAGTCCTAATTGCAAAATGATATTGATTAGTTGCAGCACCAATTATGGATGTTATAAGCAGGAAGTCACAGTACCAGCATCCTGTTTACATCCTGGGTGACGATCCACACTTTCAGTATCCCAGTGACTGACACCGCGACCACTGTGTCCTCTGAAAGTTAGTACACACAGGCACACACACACCATGAGACACACACAGGCACACACACACCATGAGACACACACAGGCACACACACACACACACACACACATCCCCATCAGTCTAACTTTCATTGGTTGCATAGACAGATTCATTAAATGGAGCCACATGTTTGTCAGTGAAACATATTGACCTCTGACCAGCTGACAGTTTGACTGTGACTTTGACCAGCTGACAGTTTGACTGTGACCTCTGACCAGCTGACAGTTTGACTGTGACCTCTGCCAGACATGGCATTTCCAATCAAATGTTTGAGGATACCAAAACCAAAGCAGCAGTTGGACCAAATGCCAAGAGGATTCGAGATACCAAGAACCTCACACTAACATGACTCTAGGATCTAATACAGACAGAACACTAGGATCTAATACAAAGAGAAGACTAGGAACTAATACAGACAGAAGACTAGGATCTAATACAGACAGAAGACTAGGAACTAATACAGACAGAACACTAGGATCTAATACAGACAGAAGACTAGGATCTAATACAGACAGAAGACTAGGAACTAATACAGACAGAAGACTAGGATCTAATACAGACAGAAGACTAGGAACTAATACAGACAGAACACTAGGATCTAATACAGACAGAAGACTAGGATCTAATACAGACAGAAGACTAGGATCTAATACAGACAGAAGACTAGGATCTAATACAGACAGAAGACTAGGATCTAATACAGACAGAAGACTAGGATCTAATACAGACAGAAGACTAGGAACTAATACAGACAGAACACTAGGATCTAATACAGACAGAAAACTAGGTCCTAATACAGACAGAACACTAGGATATAATACTTACAGAACACTAGGATCTAATACAGACAGAAGACTAGGATCTAATACAGACAGAACACTAGGTCCTAATACAGACAGAACGTGATCAGGACAGTGAATGACTAACCTTGTGTCCGGTGTGAACGTATGATGCTCATTGAGCTAATCCAATCAGCAGAGATCTTAGAGACAAGTGAGTAGAGGACCTCCAGGCTTGTGGCGTCCACCACTAAGATCTCTGGGTAATGCCCATTACACAGAAGTCTCCCCTCGCGCTGGGTACCGATGGTGAACTGGTAGAACTAAACCGAGAAAAAGGGCCAATTTAGGGAAAGGGTTAGTGCCATGTGTTCAAAATGAAGGCAGGATATGAGGATACAGGCTGAAAAGACATTGAGGAGGTGCCATGTAAAACAGCTGCGTCGTGAGGTCACATCCTGTACGACATTGAGGTGCCATGTAGAACAGCTGCGCCGTGAGGTCACATCCTGTACGACATTGAGGAGGTGCCATATAGAACAGCTGCGTCGTGAGGTCACATCCTGTACGTTACCTGTATTCCTGTATGGGCGTGTGAGGTCACATCCTGTACGTTACCTGTATTCCTGTATGGGCGCAGGCCAGCTTCGTGAACTCAATACAGCGGCCATCATTGACATCCCACAAGCACATCTCCCTGCACACAAACCAGATGACCTGTATCAGCTACCCAGGACAAACCAGATGACCTTTATCAGTTACCCAGGACAAACCAGATGCCCTGTATCAGTTACCCAGGACAAACCAGATGCCCTGTATCAGTTACCCAGGACAAACCAGATGCCCTGTATCAGTTACCCAGGACAAACCAGATGCCCTGTATCAGTTACCCAGGACAAACCAGATGCCCAGAGACTGCCCTACTGAGAGGGAACAGCACTTACCCACTCTCCGAGGCGCTGACCATGTACTGCTTGTCACTGCAGCTGCTGGCTTTGGACAGGCAGGTGATGGAGGCCGTGTGACCAAACAGCATGGCCCGAGGACTGATCTGAGGACAGAACAGAAGCAGCTTTAAACCTGTGTAGTAACACTGTTATAACCACAGTAATAGCATAATACCCATTTATTAACACATTATTGACTAGATTTACACCATCATACACTTACAGTAAATAATTTCAGTAATGCCCTTAAACCTGTATACTGTTATAACTACAGTAAAGTCCTATCATAACCAGTCATATGTGTAACCATTAGAGATCAGTAAAGGTGTTGTGTTCTGGAACACCCGTTTGGGTAATCCATTTCCATGACGACAGGACTACCTCGAGGTCGGAGGTCATGTCCCAGATGCAGATCTGTCCGTCATGGCAACCGGTGATGATGGTGGTGAAGTCATCAATGACCAGCAGGCTTGAGATGCAATGAGTGGGCGCCGTGCGACCCCAGAGCACTATGGGTAAAACCAGGCTGTTTCCAGACATGTTCTCCGTTGACCTGCACAGTAGACAGTTGAGGTTACGGGTCATGACCATGAACAACAGCGGTTTGGGTTCTTTTCCGCGGCAGAAGCCTTCAGGGCTCGGTTCTCAACACTAAACAGCAGACTTTGGCCTTGTCATCAGGGAGACATAACGTTAAATTCACAGCCACTATTGGCATGTTGGAGTAGTTTCAGATCAATTCAGCACGTCCCAACAACCTTTTCACAAATAAATGATCAATGGCTGGAAGTTGTCCAAGAAAAACAGTATCGCAGTTGCCATGAGACTATCATAACACTGATGTAATAGCAATAGGTTAGAAAGACGTACAGAACATTTAAGCATATTGAATGGAATTAACTAACAATTCAAGTTACGGCATGGAAAGGCAGAACCAACTACCAACTTTATACTTTCATGACGTGGGCAATAACTGGGCAGCCAAAGTGTTAATTTAGAACAGCTGCTGTCTAAAGCACATTCAACAATAATAATTAAAACATGTAAAAAAAATCCCCCATAACCAGTAGTAACCCAGCACTTTTTGGGTTATAGTGATATTGATCTGCCTCTACGTACCAACAATGTCAAGGTCATTTATGAAACCAGAAAAGTGTAACTGAAAATGAAATAACTGTGATTCAAAGACATAGTAGAGTATGTGATTTTGAACACAGGTATAATCTACTAATTGACACATTATTTAATTACTGGAGCATTAATTGGCTGATGCTTCCTGGTTAGATGTTGGAAGGTGGGTTGACACTCATCCTCCATCACGTTCTCAGCCTGAAAAAATAACCTTTGGAAAGCAAATCCTCACAGTTTCATCAGCAGTGCCCTACCTGACTATACGCTCACTGGTTGTCAATCTCGCAGCCAGCCTCAGCCGGCGAAACATCCCTTTCATCCTCACGAGTCGTGACAGCTTCATTTTGAATCAACTACTCCCGTTTCGCACCCGGACAGAACCAGTGAAATATGCTCCTACAGCTCCAGAATTCCCTGATCCCGGTCCAAACAAACAGCCTGTGGTCTGCTTAACAGCGCCGGCGATGCTGTCAAAATCTGTCCCCAATCTACCCAGAAGCTTTCAGAGTATGATCAATATGCTTGTACGCCACAGCACAACAGCTGTCCAGTGAGTATGGGTCCAGAGGACACGAATCCATACAACCAAAAGAGCCCTAGTTTAAAGTAGTGCACAATAATAGAGGGAATGGATTCTACAGTCCAGCGCCATTTAGGGAAGCATCCAAATCAGAGAATTGAGAAAGAATTAGAGTTTAAAGTAGAGCACTAATGGGGAATTTAGTTCAAAGAAAAGCACTGTGCAGGGAATATGGACTAAAGTAGAGCACTGACGGAATAGGGCCTAAAGTAGAGTACTATGAGGGAATAGGGCCTAAAGTAGAGCACTATGAGGGAATAAGGTCTAAAGTAGAGCACTATGAGAGAATAAGGTCTAAAGCAGAGCACTATGAGAGAATAAGGTCTAAAGCAGAGCACTATGAGGGAATAAGGTCTAAAGTAGAGCACTATGAGAGATTAAGGTCTAAAGCAGAGCACTATGAGGGAATAAGGTCTAAATTGGAGCATTATAAGGGACTGATTTAGCATGCTTTTGTGAGTTTAATTAATTCCCCTCTATAAAAGCGATAGTGCGGACGTAGTAAGACTGAATACACATCAACAGTGCAGAAACAGCATTACTGGCCCCGTCTCAGGTGGCTTCCATCAGGTAAATTATTTGTCATAGCCACTGACTAGATGTATTCTTCCTCAAATGCCAACTGGTCGCTTTAGCATCGGCAAATATGTTATCAGAAAACCCCATTAAATCTAGCAAGCCATAATTTCCCAAGTAACGAAGAGAATGCACAATATCCTTCTGAAACACACTGATTGCACTGAGCATTATAATTGCAAGCTACAAGACACAGTACGTCAAAAAAGGATGAATGCAATGTATCACGACCCGTGGGAAGAGAGAGACAGAAGGAACACCTGATCTGGAAACATGGTTTAATGAATGAACCCAACCATTATAACACACACATACATAATGGGATTGTTAAGTGTTAATGGCTAGGAGGGACATATCGTATCACCGAGTTGCTTATGGGTCAGCTAGACTAGTTATCGACGATGACTGGTCTTATTTACCAATCGATGACAGTTTGCCAGAGCTGACAGCCGCTAGCTAATAGTATCTCACTATCTGCCAGCTAGCGACGGTTGACATTGTGTGCTAGCTAGCATGCATATTAGACGTCGAAACACAGTGTGTCAGTGTACCACATCGACTAATTACACATATGGTCAATTCTAGTGCATTACCTAGCGACATTTAGTCATAGTTATTATGCATAAGTGTCGTAGTCGATGACACCACCGCAGTAGAGCACCTGCAATGTTCTAGCTTCCGGGTTATCTAGCGTGCTAAAACGGTCATTCTGTACCAATGTGCTGAAACGGTTGACAATTATTACCTGTGACAGTTTCTACTGAAACATCTCCTATTCTTAGAAACGATAGAGACAAAATCCTCGGTCCGTGGAACGAACTCACTAGTGTGTTTATTTCACCCTCTGTAGACTCTCGGATCAGCTGATTCCACCACAGTTTACAGTGTTGCCGGAAAATAATGTGTGCTGCTGTAAATAGCAACGTCACGCGCTGGCGGCCATCTTAGTTGTGGCTCGTGAATTTCCAACAACATAATGGATCCTGTGATTGGCCGGCAGGTGGCGGAAGTGTTCCAGGGACAGACTAGTCTACAAACCTGTAGACACGCTACATTATATCTATAACAACATATTGCCTATCTCTCTCACACAAATCTGTATAGAACCGCATTTTTATTCCAGGTGTCATTACATAGATTAATACAATATATACCACATTGGATATGTCTTTATCATGGTTCGATGTTGCAACATTATGCCTGATCCTCTTTAAATTACTATTTTCTAGCTGAACAAGTTCCACTTACAAAAAGTCTGAAATACAATTAATTACTGCCGCCCCTGTACTGAAATGACTTCTCCTGAATGTAAGGGGGTTTGTGTTCCTGAACTGAAAATTACATTAGATTGCTTTGAAGTAGTGCATTTAGAGTGATTTGAGTTATATTCAGAGACAAAAATCTATTTTCTACTATTTAGCTGGCGCATTCTACTAGAGAAGCTTACAAGCAATTAAACCAACAACAGGACGACATGGTTGGGGTATTGATTAATGGCTGGAGTTAGGATCCAAGATAAGTTTGAAGGGCTAAACGTTTTGAAAGCCATAACAATTTTCAACAATTTGAAACCAAACACAGCTTCTCTTTACAGTTCGCGTTTATTTAAAGTTATTTACAGCATTAAGAGTTCCGTAAAAACACATTTTTAAAAAAGGTAGTGGCCAGACGAGCCCAAAACTACCACCATAAGGTCTTTGGTCCATTGTTCAGACATTTTCAGAAACCATTAAAATATAGTTAGTCAGTTTGATGTAGGTAACAGAATAAATGGATAGGACTCCCAAATGGCATCCTATTCTCTAAAACAACCTATACGGCACAACTCAAATGTAGTGCACAATACAGGGAATAAGGTGCCATTTGGGACCTAAAAGTCCAAAGTGAAGCATCCCAATGAAACACAACTGGTCTGTGAGGGTGATAAGGCATGCATTTAGCCAAAAACCATGGCTAAACCTCACCCAAAAAATGACTGCATCTTGTTGCTATTTGTGAATCCTCAATGTGGGTGTGTCCATGGGACTACAATTAGGCTACTGGAAACATACAGGCAGAAAATAAATACATGTAATTCTATAAATTTGTTACAACCATATAACAGTCCCAGGATGGCCTCTGGGTGCATTGACCCCATTAGCATATTATAGTAAGAGATTTCCTTCTTCTGGATTGGCTGATCATTCTCATGAACCAATCAGGACAGGACCCCCATCCGAGTCATGAGTATGGATCAGGCCGTGTGGTTTAAAGGCCTTTACAAGGGACAGCCTTTAACTGGCTGGAGACCCAAATTGGAAACATCCATGTAAACAGAAAAATTTCCCAAGTATGTTTCATTTATATTTGGACTGACTACTCGGCATTTGACGCTGCAAGGTGCAACGGGAGAAAGAAAGAAATATTTAGCTGAGGTAAAACAGATGACACTAATCATGCAATCCGGAGGGGCAGGCTTCTATCAGATTAATGTAAACTGGACCGCTACGCAGACACTAAATCAATTTCCATATGAAAAGTGTGTGTGAATTGACAGTGAAAATACCATGAGGGAACACAGTGTAAGACAACATAGGATCCAACACTTATGAGCTTACTCACAAGTAAACGGAAGAATAAGTGTGAAATTCATGTGCATTCAAAAGAAACAGCTCCAAGACCCAAATCTGAGGCACGTACTCACAGAGCTGGTCCATTCAATTCGTGCATTTTGATTGATTTCCGGAACGCAGCACGTTTACATTATTTCATATGGCAACCATGTTTACACGCATCATATAAATGCCATGTTAGCTTCCCATGGACACAGGTGACCCATAGCTGCTCACGGAACGTCCTACGCGTGGACCAATGCTACGTAACTCGTAACGGATATAATAAGCTAAGATCCAAACACTTGTCATTAATGTACGCATGGGACGCTCAACGGCACAAACATGGCGTCCATTCTAAAAGCTATTCAAACTCATAAAATATGTCTCTGACTGCACATGTGCATTTGATACCTCATCCGGTAAAAACACAAACCAACAACAATATTCACAATATATTGAATTAAGATAGTATATACTACAGGTCCAACACCCAAGGCCCCGGGGCCGAGTAGTTCTGATAATAAACAGAGCTACACCATACGTACAGCCCAACCGATAAGCATCTGGCCCCCATTCACAACGTGGTGCATCTAGGATCAAGTACATAGGAGAGGGCGGACCTGGATCAACACTACAACTCCGAGCCTTCATACCATTCAGGAGAGAGGAGACTAACATGAAGCTATTTAAAATCCTGAGATTAACAACATTCTTGGATACAGAAGAAATCATATAACGTTAAAACCCCAACACTAGACAGGGTTGGGTGAGCTCCACAACAAAGTGTTTATGATAGAGCCATGTCCAGTCCATTGGGCCACCAAGGATTCTCAGTTTGAGGAATTTCCCCAAACGCAATGGCCACGACAGGCTAGCCCGGTCACGGATCTGTTTGTGCCGTTTTGAATTCCGGGCACCAGGCTAGGGCCAGGCCTGTGAGGCGAGACGCCCTCATATGTTCTCAGCATGGGGGACCTCTCTGAGGCTGTCCCTTGGGTCGGGGCGAGCCACGTTGGGTCGTCTTCGTATGCTGCGCCCGGACGCGATGAGGTCGGCATAACCCCGGGAATGAGAGAAGGCGTAGGCCGAGCGACGGGAGGCCCTGCCACGCTGGAACGGAGGTGGTTTCTTCTTCTCCTCCTCCTCCATCTCATATTTCTTCCTGTTCCTCTGGACCTGTTGAGGAGAAAACAAATACACATAAACATGGTGCAAGAGCGACGATACGATGGATCAGAAACACATCACGGACATCTTAAGCCAGAATGTTCCAGACTACACATGATGAGTGAGGTATTCTGGGTCAGTACAGGTTACAGGCCTCACCTTGTCTCCCTCAGACGGCCATATGGTTTTAGACAGGAACTCTATGCAGATGACCGGTAGCAGACTGATCCCAACGGTTAGAATGATGGTGAGCCACAGGTAGGGCTGTCGAAGAGCATTGGAGGACACGCCTGTCACACACACACACACACACAGTTAAAAAGAGCACAACCGTCATATAGAGCAAACGGCACATACAGGATTGGCTGATAGTTGTCAGACCAGGTCACCCTCATCCAGAACCAAGGGCTCCGGTCCTGATAAGATCCAACAGGAAACCAGAGAAATCCATCTGATACCTAACGAACAAGATCTGAGGCGGTGGAACTTACCGGTGAAGGTGAACGTTGAGGGGAAAATGACGTGGATTCCTGCACTGTGGATGTCAAACATGATCCCAAAGAATATCGCTATGCTACACAGGACAGCAAAGCAGTTGACAAAAGTCCAGTACGAGGTTTCCAGAGATATCTAGGAAAAAGATTGGAAAAAATAAAGACATACGACACATCACACATGCTGCACAGATCGGCTCTCATCAGTCGTGCATTCAAGGCTAACAGATGAACAGTAAGTAAGTAAAGTTCTGCATCAATTAACCAATCATGATCCAGCTACCTGTAGATTGACAGTTAGGATGAGTGAGGAGGCCATAACTACAGCCAGAGACTGGTAGTCTGACGGGGCCTCTCCATCCTGCCCCATGGTCTGCAGGAAAGCCCCATAAGGTATGAAGAAGATCACCAGAGAAGTAAAGATGCCGTGGAACAGACTGATGAAGAAGTTCTTGTAGTTGAACAGCGCCCCCTGCTGCCCTGGTAGGTATAACTTCGGGAACTTATGACTCAGTTTGTCATTTACATCCTTCAAGGAAACAGGAAAGAAAATACAACAAGCTCAAATCACAAACAGCCATTAAAAACTGGGTGTACTTCCATATTAATTGGGTTGAATGAGCCAAAAACAAACAAGGAAATTTGGTCTTATTCATGTTACATGATATAGGATTAATTGAGATTAGAAAAACTGGGTTTTGAGTCAATGTTTGTGATTTAAACATAAAAATTCAGCAAGTGTATTTAAATTAACTTTGTTCAAAACATTATTTTTTATTATTGCTTAAGTAGGAGTGAGAAAAACATTTCCAATGGTTGGCCATAAACAGCCCGTCAACATTGAAGGCTTACCTGATCTAACAAGCCAACCAGTAGAACAGGAAGTGATGTGTACATGACATTGTACAAGGTAATGAACCAGTCTTCATAGGCAATCTGGATTGTAAAAGTCAGAAATCATTAACTACTCTGTAATGTCATCAAATGCAGTGCACAACTGGTAAACATGTGTTGAATTATCCACAGTACCAAAAATGTAATCAGCTACCATCTAGTACATCTGGTTCTGATAATTGTACATTAACATTACAGTGTATACAGGTCAACTAAACGTTGGGTTGGGGAAGCAAAAATATCCCAAGAAGGTTTAATCTACAGGGTCGGAGTTAAAACCTAGAATAGCGTTCAGGTTCACGAAGCACACGTGCAGGACACACTCCCCGGAAACGCTGCCTCACCTGAGCCGAGAACCCCGTGAAGAACGAGTACCAGAAGTGGACCAGCGTGAAGGCAAAGTTCTTGAAGAAGAAGTAACGGAGGAATTTGCACATGCGGATGTAGGACCAGCGGCCGTGGACCAGCAGGAGGCGCTCCAGGTAGCGGAACTGAGCGAACGCGTAGTCACTGGACATCACGGCCTGCATGCCCTCCTGACCAGAGATACCCACCCCGATGTCCGCCGCTGAAAACAGACGCAGTTACTCCAACGCTCACAACCCGTTTGGCTGATTTGTTATCTACGACACATATCACACTATATAACACTGCTATGAGCCAGATGGAGAAATGGCTATTGGTATGAGTATTAAGAGCAGAAGGTCCCCATACTCTTGATCATGTTGACATCGTTGGCACCATCTCCGATGGACAGCGTGACCGCCTTTTTGTATTTCTTCACCAGGCCGACCACGTGGGCCTTCTGCTTGGGCGTGACACGGCAGCAGATGACCGCCTCGCATTCGCACGCCATGTTGACGAAGTCCACCTGTCGCATCTCCTTCTCCCAGTCGTCGATTGGCTGCGTGGCGTCCTGGGGCACGTGAGAGGGCGGCCTCCTACCGAGACGCTTTAAGCGGAGACGGCGACGCTTCTTCTTCTTCTCGTACAAGATCTCATTCTGTGGAGAGACAGATGGAGAAGAGTCGATATGCACGTCAATAGGAGAAGGAAACGAGAATTAAACAAGCATGTTATATTCGGTTGAGTCAAACCAACAGTATGCTTAAGATAACTTAAAGTTGGACGGTTCTGGAGACGACGACACTTACCAGCCAGCCTCCAGTGATGATAAGGGCGTTCCTGCCGGGCTGTGAAAAAAACGGATCAGGCACAGTCTTCCTGATCCGACTGAACCCAGACGGCTGTACCCTCCTATTGGTCTGACTGGCCAGTAGCTTTACACTGTCACAGAAAGAGGATTGGATCATACTTTTAAAATATTAACACATTTACAATGTAACAATAACAAACATCTCAATCTCCAGCTATTTCTATCACTTTGCAAGTTTAATGCCTTCAAAATTTACTCAAACCCCTACACATTCACCACATTTGGTTGGGTTATAGACTGAATTTAATTGACTAATTATATTTATTCTTTTGTAAAGGAAAAAAAAAACAGTTGGGTATAAATAATGTTTTGAGCCCACGTTTTTTCGTATAAGGATATCGGAACAACCTATTGAAATGTCACATTTGTTTGGCAAATCAGGCAATATGTTCAAGGGGAGGGGTGCCAAAGTCATTCCACATTGGATCTGCAGGTTTTTGGGTTTCACTTTCAATCGGTGTCAAACTAAGTCCCAGACAACCAGCAGTTCGGAGTTCCTGACTAACAGGTGACCTTAACTCAATTATTCAAATACAAGGAAGCAGCCAAAACCCCACAGACACCAGATCCTCCATGGAATGACTGTGACACCCAAGTCCTGGGGAGTCCAGTGTGGCTCTTTAATAAATAACAGAATAGCAAACCTACTTAACATCTTCTCCATAATGGATCTGCATGTCATCATCCAGCAGGTGACAGGAGTAGCCAATGTTCTCAGCCGTTTCTACAGGAAGAGAGTTCCATTGGTCTATAAACACTAAAACCGTCACAGGCAAACAGGCTGCGTTCCAAACGGCAACGATTCGGAACAATGCCCTTCCGTTAGTCTCCTACCTTTCTTATCTCCCGTGAGGACCCAGATCTTGATATCTGCCTTGGCCAGCTTGGCAATGGTCTCAGGAACGCCGTCCTGCAGTTTGTCCTCAATGGCCGTCGCGCCGATCATCTGCAAGAATAGAGAATTTAAAAAAAATTGGATGCATTTCAGGTAAAAAACAAATCCATGGACTTTTTCAAAAACAGTCAATGTGCATATGACAAATCCAATAGGGTCAGGATTCTCACCATGAGGTTTTTCTCGATCAGTTCATACACGTCGTCCAGAGCTTTCTCCCGGTTGCCCGAAGAAATGCTGGCAGCATAATGTTTGGCAGCCCAGGAGTCATACTCCTGCTTACTGATGTCCTTATAACACAGGCACAGGGTCCGAAGGGTTTCATTGGCAAAGATCTGCAACGGAAGAACACGTTTTGGTTTAGCTCGTTAAAACACATGTCATCGTGCCCCTGGAGCTATAACTCTATAGACAAGTGGATTTAAGGCAGATATTTCTGGTCGGCCCTGTTTGGTTTAAGGCAGAAGAAAAACAATTATTTTGCTAATCGACTCATCAACCATAATCTGAACGATTAGTCAACTAATAATCTACTTCTCCATTTATTAATCCGTAGGCTTTGAACGATTATTCAGCTACTATTCAGAGTTATACTTATCCTAACAAATAAATAAAACAAGGAAATCATTTCACGTATGCTAAAAGAGCCACAGCAGGAGTTGTCTCCAGTAGCCTGGAGGTATCCAAGACATTAGAATTAAAATTAATTTAGGATCCCTGCCATCATCAAATGTCTGAGAACAGATATAATGACTTACATCCAGAGCGGTCTGGGTCACCTCCTTGTACTGAGAGTTTGGGGACAAGCGTTCGTAAATGACCGTGTCTGCACCTTTGCAGTAGAGACGGATTCGGCCATCTGGAAACCTCACTGACAAACGGAGAAAAAGCAAGCAGAATGGCAAAACACAGTCAGGCATATTGTCACAGTTAATGAAGTTTCACAAAACCGATCAAAAGATTTTCCCCAAAACAAAGAAGTCTCCTACTAAAAAAATGTACCCTGAGAAGTCTGACTTCAGGCAGGTCTGTATAAAACAGTCAGTCTCTGCAAAAAAGTCAGTCTCTGTAAATCAGTGGGGCCACTCACAGATGATGGACATACGCTTCCGGTCACTGTTGAAGTCCAGCAGGGCCAACATCTCATAGGTGTTCTGCTGGTCCAACTCGCTAACAGTGATGGTGTCCTGGGTACGAGACAGGAAGACAAAGCCAAAGTTCCTGGCAGCTGTGACTAGAGCGCCCTCATCAGGCGAGGCTGCCTGGTAAACCAATTCATCTGCAAAAGAATTATAAGAAAACCATCGTTAGCCACCATCTCCTAGCCTCCGTTTATTTCAGTAGCCTGCTGATGAGATATTTAGATTTTTTGCATCACAAAAATACAAGTACGAAAACACGTTTTACAGCAAATTCTTAATTTAACTCCGACTCTGTGGACACCATCAGTCTACCTATCACCCGTGTCCTGATGTATGACATTTGAACTTTGACCTCTGTACACATTTCTCTTACCATCTTCACTTTGCTCCACCATGACAGTGTGACACAGCGACAGCAGTTTAAAGAACTCCTGGGCCTCCTTGCTCTTCCCGGAACGTACGTAGGTCACCAAAGAATTATCCTGGTACTCAAATTTCCTGTCTGCGTACTTGTTCCAGCTGAAGTCCACTTGCTGTGCAGGACAGAGGGGAAGAAATTAACAGCCAAGCAAATTCTATAGAACGAAAATGTAAAGAACAGAGAATCACAGAAATAGATATTTAACACAAAGTCTGAATTAAATAATAAATCTCACCCTTCCTCGATCCAGAGTCACTCCATCAGAAGTAGTGGGGTCCCCTGTCAACAACAAAAGTGGACATTAGCTTTTACAGTCTCTGTAATTGAACAACATAATGTCTGACTCTGAGTCGGCAAATATTAGCACAAAAAGTTAGTCATCCCTCTATAGACACAGTTTAATATGCAAATGTTTGCCAAGTTAGCAAACAAATTAGCAATGTTTAAGTGTTCAGGTTTAATACACTTCTACAATACTACAATGCGTAAGTAGTCTGTAAAAAACAAACATCCAACAGACCATCCAAATACAGCATAACCAAAGTTCCTCACCAAAGGTTTTTCCAGCGATGGTGCACTTCTTGAAGGCCATGATGTTCTGCGTGAGCGTGCCGGTCTTGTCGGAGAAGATGTACTCGATCTGACCCAGCTGCTCGTTCAGGGTGGTGGTCCGAGCCTTGGCCGGGGTGTCCTTCGCCAAGTAATACATCTGGAGGTCCCAGTTGATGAACTTTGACTGCCCCAGCCGGATCACCTCCACACTGAACAGGAAGAAGGAAACAGGAAACAGAGACACTCGTCAGAGAACTTGCCTCTGAGAGACACAGAAATAGAAATACTAGAATGACTATCCCTATTCAAATCAATGGGTCTGTTGACTCCACACTTTCACTCACTGACCTGACATAGAGGGATATGGGGACCATGGTGTTGAGAACTATGATGTACCCCCAGAAGCTCAGGAAGCCCCTGTAGGAAGCCGACTGACCCAGGCCATCATTTAGGTACCAGGCCTTAATACCGATATCAGACCACCAGAAGCTGTTTCCAATGGCCAGGCCAGCACACAACAGAACCAGCATCCCGAAGATCTGGGGAGGGAAGACCAATCAGTTCTGTGCTGAAGCTGCGACATGGTTCCAGGAACATTTCAGTAGAGTGCCTCCGAGGTGTCCTAGTCCGTCAAGTCGTACCGTGTAAACCATGTAGTTCATCAACTCGTCGATCTTGGTCCTCTTAAATCTGGTTTTGCCGCCGTTCCTCATTATCTTGGTGTCTGCACCTACACCCAACAAGGAGAAACTTTGAGTAGGGTTTACATGAGGTTAGCACCAAGACATCATATTTGCATTGTTTACATCTTCAGTGTGTGTGTCTGTCAAATAATCCTGTGTGTGTGTGCGCGTACCTGCGTAGATGACCAGGCCGTGACAAACATCTGTGTTCCTGACCCGGCATCCCCTCAGGATCATATTGTCCAGGTTCAGGGGAAACCGGTCACTCTTCCAGTGCATGGTCCCAGTATACTTGTCCAGACGGTTGTTGGGCTCCTCACACAATATCATGGCTGTGTGAGGTAGTGAACACAACAGCGACCTCACAATAGGTATCCAGGGCAATGCAGAATTACACCGCACCATTCGTGGTCAGTGTCACACGATAGCACCTATTCAGTCGGCCGAGCTCCACTAGAAACTATTTTCTTTTTTTCCGATGCAAGCACACAACACAATAGCAGATTTCTAAAGAACCTAAACCAATGACTTTTAATTTGGCGATTGTGATTCATTCTCCTGAATTAACAGAGAAAGCCCTTTGACGTCACACATTAGCCAGGCATGTGTCACAACGGAGCAGCAGATTTACCGTCAAACTGCGCTAGCTGGCTTTCCTCTTGAAGCCTCTCGTCAGTTTCTTTCAGACCCATCTTAAACTTCAGGTTGGTCTCCCTGAAAGCAATCACAGACACACACACACACACACACAAACACAGTACATTGACTAGTTCAGTGGACATCTTGGGAATCGATTCAGTTAATCTGACTCATAATAGTACATTGACTCATAAATAGGGATATAAACCCGACTGAACCACGCCAGCTTTCTGGTTCGAATCCACCTCAAATGTCACCCTCTTCCCTCCGTTACTCTACTTTAAACCCAAACCATGGCCATGTAGAGCACTAGATAGGGGGAAATTTGGGTGCCAGAGGTATTGTTTGCTTTAAGTTTACAATCTTATCTCCAGCCCAAACAGATTGCGATTAAAACAGGTCTCAAACTCTTTATCCCTCTCCATGTTTCCAAGGTTCTCATGTTATCAAGCAGCATTGTCAAACACATTAGAAAATACAAGATTAGTTCTGATCGTCGGGTCCCAATGACCACCGTTATCCCCACGTAAAGAGTTCACCCCAACTCCACCGTATGAGAAACAACCGACCATTTTAGACAGGCAAATCCAATATTTAGTAAAAAACATCTCACCCATCAAGCTCAGCCGTTTCCACATAACACAAACTGTTGGGATTTGAACTGGACAACAACAGAATGTCGGCCTAAATTAAGAAATAAACAATTACAACTGAATTAACATAAACAGAGTTTAAATAGATGGTCATATTAATTAAATAAATCCACAAAATAGTGACAACACTTGAAAGTATCTCCTCAAATGCAAGTCATAGAGAACATTACCGGGATGTGATCATTTTTCTTCAAACGAAGGACGTCACCAACTTCGATGTTCATCCACTTTGATTCTAGAAAGCTGGTTTGGAAAAAATGTCTGTTAATGTTGGGTCATTTTTTTATCAGAGCAAGTGATAAAACAATAAGCATGTCTTCCACTCATAGAATAAACAATGTACGAAATGTGTAGATCACTTATAGCTAGCTCTTCTTTTGTGTATTTGTGCCTATAAAGAAATACATGTCTTTCTTCTAGAACATCAATTGAAACAGGCGTACATTGAAGTGAAACAGGCGTACATTGAGGTGAAACAGGCGTACATTGAGGTGAAACAGGCGTACATTGAAGTGAAACAGGCGTACATTGAAGTGAAACAGGCGTACATTGAAGTGAAACAGGCGTACATTGAAGTGAAACAGGCGTACATTGAAGTGAAACAGGCGTACATTGAAGTGAAACAGGCGTACATTGAAGTGAAACAGGCGTACATTGAACTGTAACAGGCGTACATTGAACTGTAACAGGCGTACATTGAACTGTAACAGGCGTACATTGAACTGTAACAGGCGTACATTGAACTGTAACAGGCGTACATTGAACTGTAACAGGCGTACATTGAACTGTAACAGGCGTACATTGAACTGTAACAGGTGTACATTGAACTGTAACAGGTGTACATTGAACTGTAACAGGTGTACATTGAACTGTAACAGGTGTAGGTCTCCACCTGCCGTGTTCCAGATGAACTGGTGTTATGCAGTGGCAGGGGATATAATTCCATCTGTTTACTGAGTCTTTATTCATGTGTATAATTACTTGGCTAATCCCCCCTGGAGGAAATTATGTGATCCTTCCTAAACCGGTTAAGTGGTTAACACCTGGAATGTCCCACCCAGTTGACTACTTCAAAACAACACGGCAGCTTTTAACAACTGCAGTCCTTCACGTTACCTGCCCCTTTACACCGGGTGAACGGTCACGTTACCTGCCCCTTTACACCGGGTAAACGGTCACGTTACCTGCCCCTTTACACCGGGTAAACGGTCACGTTACCTGCCCCTTTACACCGGGTAAACGGTCACGTTACCTGTCCCGTTACACCGGGTAAACGGTCACGTTACCTGTCCCGTTACACCGGGTAAACGGTCACGTTACCTGCCCCGTTACACCGGGTAAACGGTCACGTTACCTGCCCCGTTACACCGGGTAAACGGTCACGTTACCTGCCCCGTTACACCGGGTAAACGGTCACGTTACCTGCCCCGTTACACCGGGTAAACGGTCACGTTACCTGCCCCGTTACACCGGGTAAACGGTCACGTTACCTGCCCCGTTACACCGGGTAAACGGTCACGTTACCTGCCCCGTTACACCGGGTAAACGGTCACGTTACCTGCCCCGTTACACCACCGGGTAAACGGTCACGTTACCTGCCCCGTTACACCGGGTAAACGGTCACGTTACCTGCCCCGTTACACCGGGTAAACGGTCACGTTACCTGCCCCGTTACACCGGGTAAACGGTCACGTTACCTGCCCCGTTACACCGGGTAAACGGTCACGTTACCTGCCCCGTTACACCGGGTAAACGGTCACGTTACCTGCCCCGTTACACCGGGTAAACGGTCACGTTACCTGCCCCGTTACACCGGGTAAACGGTCACGTTACCTGCCCCGTTACACTGGGTAAACGGTCACGTTACCTGCCCCGTTACACTGGGTAAACGGTCACGTTACCTGCCCCGTTACACTGGGTAAACGGTCACGTTACCTGCCCCGTTACACTGGGTAAACAATCACGTTACCTGCCCCGTTACACTGGGTAAACAATCACGTTACCTGCCCTGTTACACCGGGTAAATGGTCACGTTACCTGCCCTGTTACACTGGGTAAATGGTCACGTTACCTGCCCTGTTACACTGGGTAAATGGTCACGTTACCTGCCCCGTTACACTGGGTAAACAATCACGTTACCTGCCCTGTTACACCGGGTAAATGGTCACGTTACCTGCCCTGTTACACTGGGTAAATGGTCACGTTACCTGCCCTGTTACACCGGGTAAATGGTCACGTTACCTGCCCTGTTACACTGGGTAAACAATCACGTTACCTGCCCTGTTACACCGGGTAAATGGTCACGTTACCTGCCCTGTTACACTGGGTAAATGGTCACGTTACCTGCCCTGTTACACTGGGTAAATGGTCACGTTACCTGCCCTGTTACACTGGGTAAATGGTCACGTTACCTGCCCTGTTACACTGGGTAAATGGTCACGTTACCTGCCCTGTTACACTGGGTAAATGGTCACGTTACCTGCAGCTTTACACTGGGTAAATGACCACGTTACCTGCCCCTTTACACTGGGTAAATGGTGACTTTACCTGCCATTCAGGAGGACCTCACACTTCCTGTTGTTGATTTCATTGTCCATCCTGTGACGGGCCTGTGGTAGACAGAATATACATGAGCCAGGGTTCAGATATTTGGTACTAGAGGCCTTTGTCTTGCTTGTTTCTTCACATCACTTAAAGGACAAGTTGAGTCAGGGACACAACCCAAGTTATTGGCATGTTCATGTGCTTAGTGGAGACAAGGAAACCTGGAACATCTGAATTTCGTCACGTACTGCGTTTCAAACAAATTTGCAAGTTGGAAGTCACAGAATTTCCCATTTCCGACAATCACGTGAACTTGACATCCTTAGTTGCACCTTACTCATTACATTTTTAGTCAATGCCTCCATCTACCCTACACTTAAATCTGTGTCAAAGTGTTCTATTAATGTCCACGTAGGAAGCTTGGAGAAACGTGATGCAGACAGAAGAGAAGCGAGTCTCCCTCACCAGATCGTCAACCAGGTCTTTGACGGCTGTGATTCCCAGAACTAGAACCAATGGAACTAAGGTGGTGTACCAAGGCAGTGTGGTGATCTGTGGAATAATCTGGTACGGAGGAAAGAAAAACGACCATTTACATCCATCTGCTTGTGAGTATAAAAACAAAACATCTATTCCAAACACCTTTATAATTCAGAAAGTAATTACAATAAATAGGAATGAAACCCAGGTCTTGGCGGGACAGGCAATTGCGTAAGAACGCGTCACAATATTTACATAGCATTTAAATGCATTTAAACACTTTGTGTCTAAACAAACAACCCATCCATAGTGCAACAGGATGTACAACATTGGAGGTGGAAAATATATGATTTGCATTATGTGGAGTGTCGATAACCAAAAGGTGACAAGGATCATAGTGGCTGTTCTAGAAGCAGAGCAAAACGCTTACCTGTAAGATTAACAAAGCCAGAAAATAGAGGTTGGCGGCCCGTTTGAACTGCTCGAACAGATTCAGCGGGAGGAATGTTAAGACATTGTATTTGTATGTCTTGATGGCGTTACCCTAGGGCACAAGACAACGCAATTATTTAAGGGAGGACAATGACAATGTACTGTTTGTCTTAAATCAATGAGAGCAATGTAACCAGCTGACACAGCACTCATACTAGCCAGACCCTAGAGACCTAAAGGGGGAGAGCGGACCCTGATGACCCAAAAGGAAAGAGCGGACCCTGATGACCCAAAAGGAAAGAGCGGACCCTGATGACCCAGAAGGAAAGAGCGGACCCTGATGACCCAGAAGGAAAGAGCGGACCCTGATGACCCAGAAGGAAAGAGCGGACCCTGATGACCCAAAAGGAAAGAGCGGACCCTGATGACCCAAAAGGAAAGAGCGGACCCTGATGACCCAGAAGGAAAGAGCGGACCCTGATGACCCAAAAGGAAAGAGCGGACCCTGATGACCCAAAAGGAAAGAGCGGACCCTGATGACCCAAAAGGAAAGAGCGGACCCTGATGACCCAAAAGGAAAGAGCGGACCCTGATGACCCAAAAGGAAAGAGCGGACCCTGATGACCCAAAAGGAAAGAGCGGACCCTGATGACCCAAAAGGAAAGAGCGGACCCTGATGACCCAAAAGGAAAGAGCGGACCCTGATGACCCAAAAGGAAAGAGCGGACCCTGATGACCCAAAAGGAAAGAGCGGACCCTGATGACCCAGAAGGAAAGAGCGGACCCTGATGACCCAGAAGGAAAGAGCGGACCCTGATGACCCAAAAGGAAAGAGCGGACCCTGATGACCCAGAAGGAAAGAGCGGACCCTGATGACCCAGAAGGAAAGAGCGGACCCTGATGACCCAGAAGGAAAGAGCGGACCCTGATGACCCAAAAGGAAAGAGCGGACCCTGATGACCCAAAAGGAAAGAGCGGACCCTGATGACCCAGAAGGAAAGAGCGGACCCTGATGACCCAAAAGGAAAGAGCGGACCCTGATGACCCAAAAGGAAAGAGCGGACCCTGATGACCCAAAAGGAAAGAGCGGACCCTGATGACCCAAAAGGAAAGAGCGGACCCTGATGACCCAAAAGGAAAGAGCGGACCCTGATGACCCAAAAGGAAAGAGCGGACCCTGATGACCCAAAAGGAAAGAGCGGACCCTGATGACCCAAAAGGAAAGAGCGGACCCTGATGACCCAAAAGGAAAGAGCGGACCCTGATGACCCAGAAGGAAAGAGCGGACCCTGATGACCCAGAAGGAAAGAGCGGACCCTGATGACCCAGAAGGAAAGAGCGGACCCTGATGACCCAAAAGGAAAGAGCGGACCCTGATGACCCAAAAGGAAAGAGCGGACCCTGATGACCCAGAAGGAAAGAGCGGACCCTGATGACCCAGAAGGAAAGAGCGGACCCTGATGACCCAGAAGGAAAGAGCGGACCCTGATGACCCAGAAGGAAAGAGCGGACCCTGATGACCCAGAAGGAAAGAGCGGACCCTGATGACCCAGAAGGAAAGAGCGGACCCTGATGACCCAAAAGGAAAGAGCGGACCCTGATGACCCAAAAGGAAAGAGCGGACCCTGATGACCCAAAAGGAAAGAGCGGACCCTGATGACCCAAAAGGAAAGAGCGGACCCTGATGACCCAAAAGGAAAGAGCGGACCCTGATGACCCAAAAGGAAAGAGCGGACCCTGATGACCCAGAAGGAAAGAGCGGACCCTGATGACCCAGAAGGAAAGAGCGGACCCTGATGACCCAAAAGGAAAGAGCGGACCCTGATGACCCAAAAGGAAAGAGCGGACCCTGATGACCCAGAAGGAAAGATCGGACCCTGATGACCCAGAAGGAAAGAGCGGACCCTGATGACCCAAAAGGAAAGAGCGGACCCTGATGACCCAGAGAAAGCTGCCTTAGAGACAGTCCAACCCCAATAACTTCCGCTTTTTAATTAAGTATTTGCCGTCATTCCCTTACAAAAATACAACATGAGAAAATGGATTGATAGCACTATGGCCAGTTGGCAGTTGGGCTAAAGATATCAATCAAACGAAATGCAAAATGTTTCTAATGGCATTCACAAGATAATTTCACTTTGAAGAGGACCATAAAGTGCCTCATATGTAGTGAGTGAGTGGCCTGGTCTTCCTCCGAGGCACATGTACTACTGCAGCACCGATTACAGTCTGTCCCATGGCTCTACCAAAAGAAACTCCATAATATTTCTCTACACGCTCTATAGTCTCTGTCACCTCTAACCCTAAATAAATACGTCATCTCTTTCCATCGTGGCCGCTAACATTAACTGGTTCTGTGAGTCTTTTTCCCCCAGTTATCTAGCAGTTTCCCCTTGGTGTGGCTCCAGCACATTTCCCATGTACATTTCCTCAACATGCCCTCATGCAGAGCTAGTTCAGGGCTACAACCAAAATATGGCATTGCTGGCAGCCCCCAGGAAAGGTTACAGAACCACTGGCCTAGAACACAGGTCAACGGATGACTGGGGAGGATGAGATCTAGAGTTTCCATCCACTGCATGTTATGAGAGGTAACATGATACAAAAATAATGGTTGCTGACCTGAGAATGGCAGTTTCTTAAACTGAGAGTGGAAAAACCAGCAGCAGAGAGTTCTGTAGTTCAAGTGTAACAGAAGCACTAGCAGCACTGAAGTGGACTTCCAGGACAACCAATGTCTGACTGTTGCTCAGTTCGCATCTACTCCACATTAAGGTGAACGTTTTAGCATGAAGGGGGGGGTTTTAGGAACCGATTTTGCCAGTCATAATTGGCACTTAACACAACAGCCACGGCACTGACATACAAAACAAACATTATCAAAAGAATTTCTTCCCCTTTTGATGTCAGAAAGCACTCAGTCATAGTCTGCATTGCAACATGTATTTTGTCCCACTATGTAACTATAAGCTAGCATGGTCACAGCCCAGATCTATTAACGCTTTGAAAATGACACTAGCCTTTGTCAAGACAACATGGACAGATCGGGTACCAACAACACTCCTGAAATACAGGTGACCTCCCCTTGGGTAGCAGATCACCATCGTGTATATATCACGACGGCAGACTGTATGGCCAGTCTGTATCACGACAGCAGACTGTATCATGACAGAAGACTGTATGGACCAGTCTGTGACAAATACCTGCCAGCTGACTACAGAGGAAAGAATACAACCAGAATAATTTCAAATAAAAGAAAAAAAACATCCTTATCATTCATGATTCAATACTATGTCAACAATTGCCACATACTGTATTGTACTTTTAAAATACATTCAAACAGGACAAACACTTGAAAAGGTAATGTCAATAAAAACTATAAAAGTTCAACAGAAAAGTATTGAGTACTGGGGATGGTTTTAGGCTCTGAATCTTATAGGAAAATCGTAGGAGTTATAGGACAATCATTCCCATCTTGTTATACAATTTCATTTAAAGCGCCAGTCATCAGTTCATATTTAAAATCTGATACGTGTTTCTAGATAGACAAATCGACTTTCCTGTTTTAGTGTTTTTCTTCCGTTTTCAGACAAATCAACATAATCTAGGTCTGAAACCGAGAAAGTACTTACTGAGTATCTAGACTTCTTCAGGCACATAAAGTATTTCTTCTGAAACTCTGGCAGCTTACAGAAGTTTCTGTCGTTTGCTTTGACACTCCAACCAGCCTCTGAAAACCAGCGAAAAAGTGAGTCAGCAAACACACACTTGCTGCCTGAATGTGGTGAATCTGCATACGAATAACAATCAATATCACGACTACTAAGTTCTGGTCCGATTGTTCCCAGGCTGAGGTTTGCATGGCGTCTCACCGGCACCCCTGGCTTCTTCGGCCGGTGGAACTTCTGGGGGCCCCTCTTCATCCATGCTCTCCAACTCATCATCAGTCTCATCGTCGCTGTACGGCACAACGTTATCGTCCGGACCCAGGGAACCCTGGGAGTCTGCCCGCGGACGACTCATGGCGACGTCACGTCTGAAGGTCGCTCACTGTGCGAGTAACAGGTAGAGTGACAGATTTCAGCAACGAATCCTTTACAAAATATTGAGCCAAATTATACCTCTGAACATCGTAATACAGCAGATACACAGATTTAAGAAGCCAACGTCAGCAAACTAAATCAAACATTAAACGGAAACACAAGCATCAAAATGCAGATCAATAGTCAGTTTTGTAATCGCAACTAGATTGAGCACTTGTCTCATTTTAGTACGTTTTAATAGACTTTTAGAACACAGGGCCCTACAAAAAAGGAAATTCAAAAAGAATTGAGTACATACAAAGAGAATGTGAACCATGCGCATTTTATGTGTTCATTAGCATCTTAAAATGTTATCAGCTCTTTATCAAAGTCCTGAGTAAATAAAATGTAAAAAAAAAAACTGGCCCGATTATTCTACGGTATCTTGTGCTTTTACAAACAATTTCTGTGAATTTCCTTTGTCCATCAAACACCTCTCAGACAGACGGAGGCCATATTTCTCACGTTATTAAGCCAAACAAGGACAAAACAGCCTAACACCAAACCTGATTCCCCTTCTAGTTCACCACCTTACACCAGGGCTTGTGCACCACATATTAGCTTAGGCAGGCTGCCAGTCAGCATGATCTGGGTGCCTACCTCATACAGACGTATGTTCACAACATAATCACATGGCACCACAGCCAAAAATGTACATTCGGCAGTCTAGTTCCTTGGCACTTGGACAAATACACACATCCTCCAATTAAGTGCTGCTGAACCACGCTGAACTACGCTGAACCAAGCCAAGCATCACAGCTGCTTCAAACTCTCCACCGGACAGCCAAGAAATGGCGTTTGTTAATCAGTCAACAGAGGTGCAACCGAGAGTTGTCACACCGAGCAGAACCTTAAGGGAGCTGGGACACACCCGGATTGACCTTTTAGAGAACTACGCTCTGCTATTCAAGGAGTGACTGGCGGCATTTGGAAGAACAGAGAAATCCACTCTCAACTGTGTGATTATTTAGAGGCTGAAAATAAGTCTGAAATGAAAAAAGCACACCAACAGCAATCAGACAGTGATATCTGGCACAAGGGAAAGTGACTAAGGAGAGTCTGGTAGTTCCCTGTACGTAAAGGACACAGGAGATTACGGTTCCGATATCCCACCTAATTACCCAAAGTTAGTAGGGATCATTTAAAAGCAACTAGAGTAGGAAATTTTCCACCAAAATCCAGTGTACAATCTGCAATGTACAACTTACAAATATTTTCTAGACGATCAACTTGCCCGATGTTGAAATAATTTGTCAACCTGCAATGTTCCTGGTCCATCAGTGTTCGTTCAAACTGTTTATAGGTGTGTCGTGTTATCGACTAATCTCACATGACATCTTGGCGTGTGGGAGTTCTTTGTGAAGTAGTGCGTTGCGTGTTTTGCGTGCCTTATGCAACATTTGTTAAGACATACCCAAGGCTTCTTTACAGTCTATTGACACCTATGACATGCCAATAAGTGATGCCGGCAGACCAGATCGAGGAATGAACTTCTCACAGTACAGGTTTTTCAGTTCTATAAGTAGCCTTTGACTACACCGTGCACATTCTTTTCATTTTGGACGACTCGTAGATGTGATCTATACAACCCTTACATTGCCGGTCTGATGTTCTAACCACTGGGCTATGTGATGTGGTATAGGGCCTTTACGATGACCAGAACCATGGCCGTATACCACACCGAATCCCAGCCTCTGTCCACACAGCTCCATGAATACCGTGGGTGTTCAGCAGAAGTGTTGCAATGCGTGGCCAGATAGCAGAGCCGGATGGCAGTCGGCAAACCGGATGGCAGAGTCGGAAAAACCAGTTCTGCGGTCTTGGCCAAGGCTCTGGCCTATAGCAACAAAGCAGTTGGAGGGAAACGAGGACAACAGGCATTCAAGACACCTCCCAAAATGCCTGAGTCTCTGCCTGGCTGGCCTGTAACCCGAGACAAGGGGCCTTACAAAATGCTACCCACCTCCTTTTCAATATTTAATACAAGAGGACTGCCCTTCGCCTAACAGACAGTGTAATTCCCCTGAGGTAAAGGGGTGGCTAGAAGGGGTAAAGATTGAAATGTCGGCAAACACATGTCCTGGACATTGTAGCTCCGCTGTAGGAGCACAGAGGAGTGGCTGAAAACAACAAAGCAGCCTATAGAGGTTAAAACATCTGACCGCAAACCGAATGTTAGTACAGACAGAACCCATGAGCTGGAAAAGTTGTAAAAAACAGGGTAAACAACAACAAGGGCAAACACACTGCCACAGAAATCACACTGAAGTCTCAATCAGCGATTGACCTAAAGGATCTTCAATACTTACCATAAAATCACTTGGTAACATTAGTAGTTTGCCAGAGTATTTTAACAAATATTAACAACGAAACCCACAGTATCTGTTACGCACCTGCAGTAAACACTGGCGATCTACACTTGTCAGGAAACGTAGATACAAGGAAACTGAGGAGAAATGAAATCGAGGATCTCAGACGGATGAGCCCGTCTTCAACCAGAGACATTGAGATATGACACCATTGGGCTGCAGGGTCAGAGTCAAATCTTAGCTCCTTGGTAACCTTCAGAAGAACCCTTATTTCCATTAGTAGAAGAAAATAGGACATTTTCATAAAATGGTTGAGCCATTCAAGTTTTGCCTAAAATTTCCGTCAGTAGGCGCCAGTCTCTGCCACAGCCTTGTCATTAACAGGAATCAACAACAAAACCCTCGGAATGACTACATTTACAAAAGGTTTTTTTAGTATGAGGTTGTATGTGACCACTAAAACAATAAGATCTGTGGTGGCTGATGATTTCATATAAAACATGGTTACAAAAATATGATTGTTTCTGGACAATAGCACCATTATGGTTTTCATAGCATAATTAAATTAGTACCCATTAACATTAACAGCTCTGGGCGTTTTGTTGCTTCCATGTTACTGTATGGCTTAAAGATGCATTTCTCTAATTTTAACCACTGGTTAAAAGTGGCTCGACAGAGTCGAATATTGTCCCGATACTTGCATACCGTGTCATTTTATGTGGCAATTTGTGCCGTATGTCATCAAAACCACTCGGGTTTAAACTTGTAATGTCCTGGCTACCTGGAGGTGTGACAGGGATTCTTATAAATGACACACACAAACAACATATTGCACAAATCACTTAAAAAGGTGAAGTTTACTTATTGTTTGTCACAATAGTCTTAGAATGAATCTTGAAGAAAACTGTAGCATGTAGCCCATAGACTTCAGCCTTAGGTTGTGTTTAGCCAGGTTGTTTTGGTCAACATGACACAACATGAACTGGAATCCTGAACATGTGGGAGCGTGTGCATCTTTCATGAAGAAAAACCTCAACGGATAGGTGTTCTTCTGACAGAGCAGATCCTATGTGTTCTTCTGACAGAACAGATCCTATGTGTTCTTCTGACAGAACAGATCCTATGTGTTCTTCTGACAGAACAGATCCTATGTGTTCTTCTGACAGAACAGATCCTATGTGTTCTTCTGACAGAACAGATCCTATGTGTTCTTCTGACAGAACAGATCCTATATGTGTTCCTCTGACAGAGCAGATCCTATATGTGTTCCTCTGACAGAGCAGATCCTATATGTGTTCCTCTGACAGAGCAGATCATATATGTGTTCTTCTGACAGAACAGATCCTATATGTGTTCTTCTGACAGAACAGATCCTATATGTGTTCCTCTGACAGAGCAGATCCTATATGTGTTCTTCTGACAGAGCAGATCCTATATGTGTTCCTCTGACAGAGCAGATCCTATATGTGTTCTTCTGACAGAGCAGATCCTATATGTGTTCCTCTGACAGAGCAGATCCTATATGTGTTCCTCTGACAGAGCAGATCCTATATGTGTTCCTCTGACAGAGCAGATCCTATATGTGTTCCTCTGACAGAGCAGATCCTATATGTGTTCCTCTGACAGAGCAGATCCTATATGTGTTCCTCTGACAGAGCAGATCCTATATGTGTTCCTATGACAGAGCAGATCATATATGTGTTCCTCTGACAGAGCAGATCCTATATGTGTTCCTCTGACAGAGCAGATCATATATGTGTTCTTCTGACAGAGCAGATCCTATATGTGTTCTTCTGACAGAGCAGATCCTATATGTGTTCCTCTGACAGAGCAGATCATATATGTGTTCCTCTGACAGAGCAGATCCTATACGTGTTCCTCTGACAGAGCAGATCCTATATGTGTTCCTCTGACAGAGCAGATCCTAGACATGACTGGCTATAACGACAAGAAGATTGTCTATAATTACATTATTCCCCAAAAGTGTCCTATTTTATATATACTGCCATTCTCTTGAACAGAGGTAGGTGTAATAAATAAAACTATGAGTAAAGAAGAGAGGTAAAGTCCTCAAAAGTGCGTCTCTATTAGACCAGAGGGAGACGCATCTGAAACATTCTGAACTGGTCTCACTGACACCAACTAATCAGAGTCAAGCAGCGAGACAACCAATATCACCATTATTTAAGTCCAAGGATAATGTCTTTCTCTTAACTGAGTCCCAGTTAGAAAGAGATGGCACTATATTTCTAGAGTTTTATAGTCCTACTTTAGATCATCCCAGAACACTCAAAAGGTCGACAAACAAGTAGATGCGTGCACTATAGACATAAGGCATATCACTGAAAATACTGAGAAACAGAATGATACATGTATAACTTCAGCATGCACTTCAGTTTGATTTACATGAAAATATTCATTAATTAATAATGAACAGCTTCATAATATAAATTAATGTGTTTTGTATTTAACTTTAAGACCGTATGTCAACGTGTCTTAATATATAGGATATAAAGATTTGTTGAACGTATAGGTGCGTTTGGTTCTGCAGGTGTTCATGCTTTTGGTTTATAGTATTGGTCATGCCTACAGTGCAGTCTTATTCCTCTACGTCTCCCCTAATCTGCCTGTGTCAAAGAAAGTGAGACATTCCCAAAACTAAAACAGTACTATGCATTTTAAGGACACCAACCCCTCTATCAAGGATTGTGGGGTTCAGTCACCGCACCTTCGCTCATTTACTACAACTTAATTTCTTTCATCAAACGGATTATATTTGGGTTAAACACGATTCAATTTGAAATGAAGTAAACGGTCATACCAGCTAATGGATCCCTACAAAGAAACAAAGCAAGTCTGTATCAGTACGTCTAGGAATCCAATAACTGGATTCCGTGACTAAAAGGTGATCTAAAACACACATATTAATAGTATTTATTAGTGTTGTAGCCACCCTTGTATCGAGCCACAGCAGTATTTAGAGTGAACACACACACCGGAAGTAAAGTTTATTTAATTCTAGAATAGGAGAATAGAAACCAGGACAACGTGTGAACATCACACTATACTACACGTTAAAAAAACATGAATTAATAGGGAAATAACAAAGTGACTCACCGGTATTCCTGAGTAGTCGACACAGTCGTCCTTCTTCAAGGATGATAGTCAGTTTCTACTTATTGTGCCATGTTTACTCGGTCTTACCTGCCACCAACACGGAGTCGTAGTACACACCCAATACCTGCGCAATGGCCACCTACTCTACCTGAAACCTGACAAACTGGTTTGACAAGACGGGCTGTGGATGTACCACGAAAAAGACTGCAGTTTGTCATTCAAACAGACAAAAATAAACGCGTTTCATGCCATCTCGCAACAGGTTTATAGCTCAAAATGTAGCGTACTCTACCTATACTCACCCCTACTGATAAGCATCACAGCACACACGTGACCCGCCAGGTAACGCCAGGTGTGTAGTTTAATCAGCCCGTGTCTAATCGAAAGGTACACATTATTTGCATTTCGGCATCATATCCGTAATAAATCTATGAAGTGTATCTGTCTGAATGCACCTTTAACGTTCCATAAGAGCATTATATATAATCGTACACATATTTAAATAAAAACATTAAAAAACGAATTCATTGGATTTATATGTTCTATTCTTATTGGTGATTTTATAACTAATTGACAACTAAACCCACGTGGTGGTATTCTATTTAAAAAAACACAGGAAGGCGTGAATATATACTCTACAAATACATTTGTCTTTGCCGCACTGTCCTTACATTAACTAATAGGTAAACAGTTCACCTGTTGCTTTTATGCCATCTAGTGGTTGGTGTCTCCCGAAACACCGAGTTTAAAGGAATTCTTTTACTGGTCAGCAGCTGTTATCCCGACTCAAAGAGGACCAGATATGCAAAAAATGTACAACAAAAAAATGTCTCAGTAATAGATAAATGTATGATAATTGTAATTTGCAATAGATATGCAATATATGAATTTATATGTTGATGTACACACAATAAATACTCATTAGTGACACATTTGGTTGGGACGGTATGAACATGATAATAATAACAAAAAGCAGTGACTTGTAAGTGCACTTTTGTCTTGTATTTAAACTAAAACGTATATAAAGGTATTTGATATGTTACCGTTAAACTTTTTTTTAATTGATGCATGCAACAGGTTCTAAAAAAGTTTAGACAGTAGCAAATTAGGACTAATAGCGCTAAGTTTAAATAACAGATGAGGCACTCGTAAAATCATTATTTATGCATGTTTGCATAAAAAGAAAATTCAAGTGCTATTTTTAAATGAAAATAAGAAAAAAATATCATTAAGGAAATACATTAATATAAAAATAGATTTTGGCAGTTCTGGTCCTCCAAAGACTGACACCATTTTATATAAATGATAACATACGGTTCAGGTAAACCTTGTTCCTATAGGTGTCCTCATACTAACTGATTTAAAGTACTATGTCAATGAGAATTGTTTAACTTGCCACAACTCAAAACGAGCAAAAAAGAATACGAATCTGTAGGTGCGCAGATCTTATTGGTTAAACCGGCCGTTACTCTAAAAGACGTCGGATGTTTTCGACCAATGGTGTGGGCAGCGCGGGGGTAGCCACGCCTCTTTTTTTGTCTACGCAGACTGCTAGCTTTTGGTCCAGCTGGGCAGAGCGCGTATTAGTTGTGCTGCACGTGTTAGGTCATTACCATTGGATTTTATCACTGTGCTTTTTTTTTTTAAAGAATTTGCGAATTGTATGTATTATTTCAGTTGTATTTGGGAGATCACGTTCCTTGTAAATACATGCAGAGTTGTAACACGTGGCAATAAGAGGAACTATGCTGTCTAGCTGGCTAGGTAGTGGCCGCTAACATACCCGCATGGTAGCTAGCCAGCTAGCTAGTTAGGACGTGTCCAGACCTGTCATGCGAAGAGAAATTGACATTCCCAATCTTTCGGCAATGGATTATAAATTCCCACACACGCTTTTCCCGGGATTTTTCAATTCCGGGCCTCCGAGTTCGCAGTTCAAGCATAATGTCGGAGGCTGGGGTTCGTATGGTCGGGTGTTTGAAGTTAACCCAACTCGTCATGCGGTGAGTTATGAGGAAATCAATAGTGATACACACCTTGGTGAAACTAATCTGGCCTGATCATGGCTGGCTGGATAATGCCTCTCATGTCATTTCCCTGCTTTGGTATTCATGTTCATATGTTGGCCAGACAAAGTTAGGTTCATGTCGTATGTTTGTGTTCAGGAAGGCGCTTTGC
The DNA here is from genome assembly GCA_029465975.1 of Dallia pectoralis. Taxonomy (NCBI): domain Eukaryota; kingdom Metazoa; phylum Chordata; class Actinopteri; order Esociformes; family Umbridae; genus Dallia; species Dallia pectoralis. The sequence goes on from CM055736.1 coordinate 20,312,404, forward strand.
CAAATGCCCAAGGCTGGAAATTCAAATCTCAACATCAAGTGACGGGAGAACCATGGTTGCCTACGGAACTTGTGCCGATGCCTCTTCTGAGACCTAAAAGAGGTGCTTATTGTGGCATGCAATTTCCCTTTGAGACTTTCACTAAGGCTTACAAATGAAATAATATTATTGACCATATACTGGTTCTATATTTTATATCAGCTAAATGGTCATTAACAGCTCTCCCAGATCCTCTGGACTTTTCACAGCACGTAAGAACATTTGTACTCCACCGTTTTTCACCCTTACAGTAACTAAACACAATACAGTGTGAAGTCCGGAGCTTGTGATGTGGATGGCTTGCTTTTTTCTAGTTGCAGAACTTCTACGACTATAACTATAAGGATGCTTTTTCCACAATGAGTCATGTCCTGGGAGAGAACCTTTACTGTGGACAGGGAAAGGTAACTGGCTTGTCAAATATTATGGTCCGATATGCTGACTGTTCCTGAATCTGCCGTATAACAGTTTTACTGCTTGTATTTAACTCTCCAGGCAAGTGGTGGAAAAGCTGATCACATGTGGCAAATGGAGAACTTAATTGAAACGCTGAAGTACAAAAAGTGAGTTTAATTAATTAACTTAAAACTTGCCTCTTAGTTAAATTACTGCTGTACGTAGATGGCTTCCATTTGGCACGTGTGACATCTGAAATCTTTTTCTTTTTGGTTAGATGAGGGAAATGGTCAGGTTGAGAGCTGGTTGTAGTCAATTGGAAGAAAGCACTGCATGCTCTTCCCCAAACACTTATTTTTCAGTTTGGTTGGGGATGAAATGACCAATGACTAGGTCCTTTTTGTCATTTTGGAGGAGCTTCGGCAGAAATCATGTGACTGTTGTTCCACTTTAAGGCTAAACACTTATGTGCACCATATTTGGAAGCTCTTTCCTTGTAAGATCATTGGTTTTAATGTGTTTGCCAGCCAAGTGGAGTTACATTCTAGATAAACAATGTAGCCGCACGTATTTCACACTGCCAGTTTGTGTGACGAGTTGGATAGTACGATATCGGCCTTTAGATTTAAAACACAAGTGAATTGATCCCCTTGTTGTGTCAGCACTTTAACATTTGTCTGTCCTGACCAACAGGTGTGCTTTTAATCGCATGGGACATCAAGTCAGGAGGTACACCAACCTGTTGTCAGATGTGATCCATGACATTCCCCCAGACCTGCTAGCTGAGCTGCTCCACGAAGAACTCGCTCATCAGAGAGAGCTGGAGCAGTTCTCGGAGAACACCACAGGGGGCGCCATGGAATACATTCCCTTTACCAGCAGCAGCAGCATGGAGCAAGGCTGTCTAGTGTATCCTGGGAAAGTGGGCCATGACAGTCTTAGTATCCTTCAGTTTGTCTAGAATATGCATTGATGTGGTCGTGCTGACAGACTAGCGTTTAGGTGAGCACTGGCAGCTATGACGCTTGTTTGTTTTTAAAATTCTTGTTAAAAAGAACTAAAAACTATTTTACATGACCTCAATGCAGTACCTCAGACTTCCATAGAGTGGCATTGGAGTTCCAGGACGGGACACCTCCATGTTTTGTCCTGAGCCCCACCCCGTTGTCATTCCAACTCAGCGGCGCAATTCGACAGATCACCGTAGGCGTTCGCCAAGTTGAATGTAAGCACTGACACCTCCTCAACTTCTCCTTGGTTGGCATGTCCACTGTTGTGTTTTCTGTGTCCTGCTGTAGTGTGGTGGCCAGTTCAACACAGGCTGGAATTTGTATTTCCTTACTGCAGTTGGGACATTTTGAATTTTGTCAGTTATTCATTATGAAATTAGGGTCGCAACTCATTATTTAAATGGTTGATTAATTGGTCAATAATTAAGATGCGGTCTCATTCGTCTTTCAATTTTTATTTCGTTTTGTAGCTCCTTTTTGTAGACTCAACTGATTGACAATGAAATTTGCTGCCAACTCTTGTTTTTACTAGTTTTTGCAGCTTTTAATTTAATGTAAGCTACACTTAATGCGTCTCTCATTATGTTGGTAGTTTTTGTCAACCCAACTGACCTGGCTGTTTTGTTGTTCTTTTGCCTAAGGTGTGGTTGGAGTGCGCTCAGACCACTTGTGTGGGGCCTGGAGGGTCAGTGAGAAGAACAAGCCTCAAGTTCTGGAGGTAGTTAAGATCAAGCACCCCGCTACGTGCCTCAGTGCCAGGTAGAGTGGAGAGGTCCTGTCTCTAAAGGCAACACATCTGTGTTGCTCTGATCTGTTTATCAGACACAGGATTGCTTGTCTGTTATTAGAGGATTCTGGTTTGACTCACAATAGTGTCATTTATCTGATGCACCAACTATACTTGTCAAACTCAACTCCGGGCCTCCAGGTCACAATTAAACGAAACATAGAAAGTAAACAGAAGACAACAGACAGAGGTGGTGGCACTGGGACTATTTTAATTGTTTAATTGTTCTTTTAATAGGTGTTTCCACACCGCCTTTGGTGCTTTATTTCGATGAAAACAGTTACCAACCCCCATTAGATTTTTCATGCGTAATGTTTTTTTACCGCTTGTGATATCGTGTCATACTACAGTTTTGTGCCAATCGGTATTAAGGATTTACACCACCTGTTTTAAATATGTCCATAATCTAGGAATTTTCATATCTCATTCATGACTTTTCAAGTGTTTTCGATGACATGGGGCTCCTATCTGGACAGTAATGACATGGGGCACGTTATTTCAGTGCCCTTTTACAACAACAAAAATCCCAGAATGCATTGTTATGTCTGGAGCTAGACACGTCAATCCTGCTGGTAAAAACTTCTAGGTCAATGAGGATTTTCTTGCTAGTCTTGTTGTTATAGCCTTCATGGCATTCAGTTTGTCGTTGCTTAGCAATGATTGGTATTCTCTTAGAGTTTCGCTTTGTGTTTGAATTTATGTGGTGATAAGAGTTTTGTCTCACAGGAGCCATGTTCTGATACAAGATGTTAGAATCTTATGTCTCCCGCGGGGATTGCATCAACAATATACTGTTAAGTCAGCCTAGCTTTCTGTCTGTCGTTCTCCCCATGCTGTATTTTTTCAGTTCTTTGTAGTTAGGAGTCATTATAGTTGTTGGTGAGTCAGTAGTGTTTTTTTATACAAACTCTGGTTGTTGCATTTAATCAGTTCAGCATCTGAATTCATCTTGTATTGCATAAGAATGTAAGTGGACTTACTGAATTACATGGAAATGGCTAATGTAATATGTGATGTAATATGTGATGTAATATGTGATGTAATATGTGATGTAATATCTGTACAGTTATGGAGGCCCATTATCAGCACCCTTTCTTCCAATGTCATGTTGTTTGCTAATCTAGTTTATCATTTTAATGGGGCTAATTTATCATTAGAAAATAGCGATTGTTGGCACAACTGAAAACACTGTGTGCTGATTAAAGAAGCAATAGTTAAAACACACTGCGCTGATTAGAGGTAACTGATGCAAAGTAAAAGCCATATCTCAGACCCAGGAGAAGATTGAGATGGGCAAAAGAACACAGACACGGGACGGAAAAGCAACTGTAGAAGGTCAAGATATTGCGTATTTATGTCTGTCTATCTTTGTTCTAATCTGTTCATTATGTTTGTGTTCTAGTCCTCATGTCCAAGGAGAGCTTCTGGTGGCTAGTGAGAGCGGGGCTGCCCATCTATGGACTCTGGGGAGAGGGTAAGAGACATGTTGAGAAATTCATGGCCCTGTCCCAATTATTTACCCTTCTCCTGTTCTCCCCAACCCCTCTCACCAAGTGTGCCCTTGTCACTTTCACACGTTCCCCATCATAAATTGATGTGACCGTGTGCAAATGAAGGTAATCGCACCTTAAGAGTACGCTTTCTCACTACACGTTTTAGCTAAACGCAGGATGGGAAGCGAGCGGTTAATTTGTTTATGTTCATGGTGTTTATTCCTCTTCCTGTTCTCTGGTCTAGTCTGCAGAGGTTCCGTCAGGACGACTGTAACCTGTACTTTAACACCCGGTCTCCGTGGAGATGGTGTGAGTTCTCCGCCCACCCCAGGGTGATGGTGTATGCCGACCGGAGTGGTGTAGAGCTAACTGATATCAGGGTAAGCTGCACCAAGGTTGAAGAAATCAAACCTTTTAATCTGCTGGGAGCTTAACATTTCCAAAATAACACAACTGGGAAGAGCATTCACTGTATTTTTCTAAAACCAATACATATAGAATAATATAATTTTTTAATTGATTTTGAGAAATGCTAAACATTGGTCTAAAATGAATTTTCAATTATTATAATTTTTTTTCCAAAGGCCAAAGATCATTGTAGTCACACTCTGTTTCGCATCGGACAAACGCCTGATTGTAGAAGTGGAGAGAGGGTCATCCTGTCCAAATATCTAAGTCAGGTCCACACCTTTCACCACCTCATTACCACCCAGGTAATAAATCACAAGGAAACTACTGGCATTATAATGAGCATGTGCATTAGACATCCACTCTTATTGTTGGATTGTATCTTGACAGACTCCTGTCCAGTTATTAAATGTCGACCCCTGTGCTCCACTGTTATTGAATGTCAACCCCTGTGCTCCATGGCTATACTACTGTGAGCTCAGCGATCTGTCAATACCACAGGTCTTTATACCAATTAATGGGACAAACCTGTCTCATCTCTAGTATTTGACTTGAAATGTCTGTGTGATTCTACCAGTACTCTGCATACATCCTGGACGAACGTTTCCCCTGCCTGCCAATGGCCAAGCAGGATCACATGATGGATCATCCTCCCATGTTTGCTCAGGCCGTTGCCGGGTCACAACCAGGAGGCGGGACTACCAAACTCCTACTGGGCTCCCAGAGATCCCAGGAGGTGACGTTGCTGCAGTATTCGGGTTGGTGTGTTCTTCTGTGTTATTGGACAAACCTGTCAAAGTACAGAGCCATGGCTTTACACGTATTCGTCTCATATTTTGTGAGACAATAAGCCTGCTGTAACCCATGACGACTGACTGTCACTTGTCATACAATATAAAGTATTACCTACAGGTAAACAAGTGTTAGTGAACACTGATATAATGTTGACCCGCCCACTGTGACGTCAACTGGATGATTAATGTCTGTGATGTCCAGGTGGAAGGGAGGAGGCTTGTCTCACTCACGGCCCACCTCAGGCCCTACTCGGCCCAAAAGAATCCATGCGGTATCTGTCTGTCCAGCTCCCACACCGTCAGCGCCAGGCCCAGGACAGGCTAGCCGTGCCGGCTGCTGGTAAGAGCCTGAACCGGTGTGGTTTTGTCAATTTGCTCCAACAGATTTAGTCGTGTTTACTGTGCGAGGTGGCCTTTTATCTAAAATAATGTTTTGTTCCTAACCCCATTCCTCACCCAGAAAACGCATATTTTGGCAGAGACTAAAGTGTTTTACATGTAGAGGAAGAGCTTGGTTAATCATTCTGTTGGCACATTAAAATTCTTCCCAAAGACCCGGATGAAATCTCAAACTCTCTTGTCACTGTAGTTAAATGTTCACCTAACATCTTTCACTCTTTTCAGGTCTCTCATTCATCCATCACAGCGAAGGCAAGGATGAGTGTATCTGTGTGTTACAACTCACCGAGACCGGAGACATCTTTTACCACACGCTGAAGCCCCAGACGGAGTCAGACTCAGACCAAGATTCAGGTGTAACTGGAAAACCGTTTCACGAGACGTTACAGAGCTCAGAAAACAGAGACCCGGGAGAGGCGAGGTGTTCCTCAGAACCACCCTCTCCTGCGGATAGCTCTGGATTTGAGGGACGGCCGCAGGATTCACAAGGTCTTGAGATTGTTGTCAACGACCCGGATTATGACCCGGGCCCGCCATTTGCAACCAATCTGGGACTAGGCAGCACTCAAGAAACCATTGCTCCTGTTCCGCAGTCCACGGCCCAGTCTATGAAGGCCACCCCGGACACGCCCAGGTCAAAGGTCAGTGCTGAAGCTCTGCTTGTGTGGAAGAAGTGGCTTATCAAACTTTTCAGTAAGAGAGCACAGAGGGGCCGTCGCCGTCTCGCTCACCTTACTGTAAAAACCGACGGTGTTCTTGGAGAGACTTCTCAGGGAGAGCCGCTGGAGGAGGACCGTCTTCAGAACCTGCGGAAGGACCTCCGGGAGACCATGAGGTGGGGGAACGTTCTTGTCCATGGCAGCACTCTTCTCAAACCGCTGGCACTGGTGCCAGTCCCGGCTCCCGTGGAGACGTCCGAGTGGGCCGATGCCTTGAGCGAGAGGATGACAGTGTCGTGGGAGATGGGGCTGAGTGGTTGGAGGAGCTGGTGGTTGGAGAGGCTGGGTCTGAATCGAGAGGAGAAGGTAACCGCCTCTGTTATTTATTCTGAGTTTGTCCTGGCCACGTACAGATGACAAAGGTTAAATATTGAAACGTTGCGAATAGAGAGGACATGAGCAGACATTATATATTTCTGTACACACCTCTGTTGGGGTGGTAATTGCTGTTTATCTTGATTAAACTTCACATTACAATATTACTACCCGGTATAAATAATATTGATTTGTCTACCTCCAGGTGGAGGCCCTGCGAAGGAAGAGGAGAAAACAGAAACAAGCAAAGGCTCATCGTCGCATCGACCTGTCTGGCAGCTTCACCTCGTCCGTCAGCTGCCCATCGGATCTGGACAGTGATGCTCTCTCTGGTTGGTCGTGGGCCACCAGTCAGGACGTCAGTGACGGCAGGGAGGGTAGCATCCAGAATAAAGACTGGGACGACCTGTCTGACACGGGGACACCAAGGTCTATGACACCTAGTGAATATGCTGAGAGCTCACGGCCTACTACGCCACTGGGCCAGTTTGGTAGCTCCATGTCCCAACCCCCGACCCCAAATGCTCAACCCAGTTGTCGTTCCCATCTTAGCTCTCGGCAAAAGCTACGCGAATCCCTCCAACCGCCATCTGCAGCTCCCCAGCAGCCTGGGTGTAGTTCGCCATCCACTTGCCCTGATACACAATACAGTGTCTCCCAGTCCCTTATGACGCCCCACAAATGGCCTAGTAGCTCACAGACTGTTACTCCCAACAAACAGCCCAGTAGCATGCACCCCAAACCCACGATGTCCCGCAAGGCACTAACTGCTAGTTCAGAGCAAGTTTCCGCCCAATCACAACCCAGTGACGCAAAGTTATTGTTCACGCCTCAAAAACGAACAGCCAAAGTTAGTTTATCACCCTGGACCACAGTGGGTACCAACCCCACGGCGTGTGCCTCGTCAAGGACGGACGTTGCGTCCCAGAAGAAGCCCAGGTCACAGGGCCAGGATTATTTGAGTTCTCTGTTTGCATCCCAGGAACCGGGTGTGGACGCATCGCAAGGGGGTTTGAATGAGGGTAGCCACAATACCCCTCTGGCCTCTTCTCAGATTTCCTCATCGCAGAGGGTACCAAGGGTTGGACTTGTGTCCCCAGCATCACAACCCAAACGGAAGAAGTCTCGTATGGGATTCTGATCTCTGTATTGGTGGATGCATACTCGACAGACTCCAACTGTTTCATACGAGATGATCGCGAGGATGGAAATATGGCAAGTGATCATTTTAAACGTTTCTTTGAGTGGGTAATTTTGTTTTTTTGCGACAGGACTTAACTATGAATTGGTGTGAGATTTCAGGGATATTTTTTTTACTTTTTTGCACGTTGCAAATCTTGTGTTCAATAGTAATAATTCCTGGTAGTGTCATTGAATGTTTTGAATTCATTTGTTGGTGAGAAATGAGGAAATAGATGGGACATTCTAGAGCTCTGTGTCTACATATTTGTGTCATGACGTTGTTTTGTCCCAGCTTCCTCCTTCTCTGTATGTTGCCAGTAATTGTGATCGTGAACAAGTATAGGTGTAATACTATGAAAGCAGAAATATTATTTCATAACTTTTACAGCCCAATAAAGAGAGACAAAAGATGCACAATTTCAAAATAGTATTTTTTTTATGTATTGTCATACAACAGCGGCAAAAAATTATAAGTTAATATCTACAACGGTACTATTCACAGCTTTTTTTTGCTTTTGTACATTATACAAATTTACACATTTTTATATTAACAATTTTTTTTACATTTTATGGCATTTTTTAGATGTTTTTGACACTCTGTTATTTGTTCCTCACATACACCCCAAACATGTTCAATTACCGTATGACTTGAAGTGGCAAATTGAGTTTTACACAAGGTCATAATCACTCACACACACGTTGTTTTTCTGAATAATACCATGCAAAACAATCAAGACGTTGGCTTTACAGTTTGACGTTGCAGGGAAACGCATAACTCGCCTGAACAAAACCACTCTGCAACGCAACATTAACACTTGTTACACTAACTGTGCAAAGTACATTTTTTTCCTGTATTAACTGAACTACACACGCACACATCCAGATGAGTTTGTCTATGGGCTGTGTTTATTCTGCGTACCGAATGGCATCCTTATTCCCTTCAAGTTGAGTTTCACCAGTGCCAATTATGCTCTTATCGAAAATGGTGAACGACACAGGGAATAGGATGCGATTTGGGACGAACCCTTGTCTACGAAGTGGCTGGAATGTGAGACAAATTCAAACATGCACCACCAGCTAATCTAAAAAAGCTACATGTACAGAAAAAACTTTTCAGCTGCCTGTAATCAGGATTGTGCAACAGTCTTGTGTACCAGAAGTACATGTTTGTTTCTAGCTTAGAATAATAATAAAAGGATACAGTATATTTATTGGTTTGTCGGTAAAATAATAGGTGTTCTGACCCTACTGTTACTAACTATAATAAATTAAGATATTAGTTAAATGGGATTACGGGAAGGTGATTCTCTGGGCTGTATACACCAAAGAAAACGAACCGATGATAACAAGGGGGCTACCTGAACCTGCCCGATTCAACAAATGCATGTCACTTTTGTTTTCAAATCGTTTAGATTGGGGGGTTCTTTTTCCACTAGAGGACTTGGTGGTAAAAAAAGGTTGTGGAACCCAGGCACTGTGGCTCCCTCACAGGGGTTGAGGTCTACGAGGTCAGGTGATACTGGTTGCTTTGGCACCGGAAGTGATGGGGGAAGTAAGGTCCTTCTGCGTCAGAGCCCAGAGAGCTGCTGAGGCTCTCCTCCCCAGAACTCATGTCTTCACACGAATCCTCGCTGAAAGAACAAGGGGAGGGAAGGGGAGGAAGAAATGGTACGTGGTCACTTAGCTGAAACTCACCTCTGTTCATTCGCCTGTCTACTGGAACTCATGACGAGTTCTGAACGTCTTTGTTTTGTACACAGGTTTTCTGATTGGTTTTTGCAATGTTTTTGGAGTTGCTAGGTAATATGAATGATACTGGGACAGACGTGAAGGGCTAGGCTAACTGATGCAACATACTGGGCCGTGACGTCAATGTCTATGACAAACACACTGGCTATGACTGTGTTTGACAACAAAGGAAAAATGTAGACTATCCTGTAACAACTGAAAGCATTCAGAGGAGCGGTCATGGTTAGAAATGACACGGCCTGGGATTAGTTGTGTACTTTTGGTCATGTTATTTTGGGGATTTTCCTGTGTTTCCTGTTTCAGTTGTATTACTGTAACTCCTCACAGAACTGTCACGTTTTAACCTCCGGTGATACAGCATTTGTGTGTACCTCTCGCTCTCATCCCAGCAGTTCTCGGGAATGGTTGGCAGTTCGGGAACGCTGTAGTGACTGGTGTGCAGGCCCTGGGCGGTTCTTCTCGACACAATCCAGACTAGCTTCTTGTTGTCCGGCTTGCTACATTCGGGGGACGAGTAGTCAGACATGCACTTGGCCACAAGCCCCCTCCAGTGAAGCAGCTCTGTGTCCGCGATCTGTAAGTGGACCACAGTGGCATTACATAACTGACGGGGTCAGCAGAAACCAATGGGATGTATTCCCGGCGTTGTAAAAGGATAGCGAGGTGAGAGCTTGAGGACAGAGCACGTACAAGGGCCCTTAAAAATGCCGTCCATAATAACTGCTGGTTCACTGAAACATATGCTAATAATCTTTTATTGGTTACTGTTATCTTGTGTAAAATGGACTAGTTGTAATAGAGGTGAACAAAACATTAGGGAACATTTGTTTACCTTGAGATGTCTCTGAACATGACGTGCTATTTCCAACATGTCGACGTCCCGAATAGCTTCGATCTCCTGAGTTAGGAGGGACAGGGCCAGGATGGACGGCTACAGTGGAACGGAAGAAGAAATCAATTAGCATCAGACAACTACCAGTCTGCTGCAATATGCCTGTGGACAGAGGCTGATACTTACTTTAGCTTTGGAGAATGCGATCCGGCAGATGCAGGCTTTCAGCTGCGCTTCCAGTTTATCGAGGTTCAGGGTCTCCTTCCTGTCGAGACATTAAAGATAAATATGTAGGAGCATGTTAACCGAACATTTACAGTGCGATGATGTCTTGACAGAAAATACATCAGTTTGTACAAACGATGAGCCTGTTACGCTAACTGCTGCATTCACGTCCGGTGTCTAAAGTTCATTGTGCCAGGACTGTTATCTTCAGGAATGGGTCAGTTGTATCACCTTACCTGTCTGAGGTATCTGAGAGGGTGATCCTGTGGTATAGGTGCAAAAAGGTTAAGGCTGTGATGGCTTGGATTTGAAAGTTGAGTTTCTCCGAAACAATCTTCTCCATGCGAGTGAGATCCGAGACGGTGAATTTGCACTGGCTGATTCGAATCAGTTCGTTGGTGGAAGACACATTGCACTCCTCTTCGACGGCTTTGGCTGCGATATGTAGACAGCTGATGCTTATACAGGCTAAATGCTTTGGCTGGACCTAGAAATGGGAAACAAAGGCTTACTCTAAATTGAGATTACCCATGCCAGCTACCTTTCATTACAGAAGTGACCTTGTTTGTATACAAATATTAGGTATTTTTATGTCAACATTAACAGGTTAAAATGTTGTGGTCACTCTGGTCTCACCTTCATAATAGCCAGGAATCGATCCAGCAGGTTGACTGCCAGAACAAACGTTTTGGTGCTGTACCCAAAAAAACTGGTCAGACTCCAGAGATCCTCCACTTTGGCATCTCTACATTTAGCTGAAATTCCCCTGTTGTCATTCTGCAATTTGACAGACAAAATGTAGGACTGTCAAAATATTTTCAACAGGCAGGTGCCTAGATTATGTAAGATTCTAGATCAATTGATTACAGTAGTCTGTTTCTATCACAATACTTGTTTATATGTATGCTCTACAGTAGCTCTCTACCTCTCTCGTCGACTCGATCAGACTCAGTCCGGTTTCTTTCGGTAGAAAATTCCTCTCCTGTTCAAAATTGACTTTGAGCTCCCTCATGAGTTTGACGGCTTCCATGTCTAGACTCGAGTGGACTCCGTTCTAGAAATCTTTCCACTGCAAAACAAGAGCGGGTGTTGGAGATGTTTTTTAGTGTTTGTCCGCCCTACACTGGTTCACTCTGGCAACAGGGTCAAGGTTTGTCCAACCCCCTTCCCCTGTAGCAAGGATTCGGTGTCAGATTTCTTCGGTCAACGCCTACCGACATCAAAACAAGAAACAATCGTATACTGCATTTGGAAGATATTAACATTGTAAAATGCATCCCGTGGTTTGTAATGAAACTGTATAATCACTGTACAATGACACACTGAACAGTAAATTAGTGTTGCTCGCTGGAATCATTAGGTAATGCTTAAACCCGTAGCCGAGCGGGGGAGGGGATGGATGGATGCTTGTTGTCTAGGAAGCAGTGTATTCACGGGCAAATACTTGTAATACTATTACGAATATATGTCGATGATGTCAACGTTAACTCGAACAATGGTTTGCTTATTTAAAAAAGTAGCATCACAGCAGAAAATTGAACTTTTTCTATGGAAAATATGTCGAGGATTGCTCGACGAAACCTGAGCTAGTTGAACGTTACATGACGATAAATAATAACAAAGCCACTGTATCTAGCTCGCAAATATAGCCGATATTTACAGTAAATAATATAATTTTATCGACATTTCACAGATGGGCCGTTTGGGCTAAATTTGGTATGTCGATACATGTAGTCCTTCCAGACTGTAATACAGTACAGAAGTACTACTGCCAGTAGCCTGTTCAGGAAGCTGGCTTGCAATGGATACCATTACTACATAGTGAATGTCCAGAATTGCCCCATAATAGGTGCTTACAGACGAATCTACATTGTTAACAGTGTATAGGCTTTTAAATATAATTACCTGTACTGCCAGTTACATCCATAGACTGTTTACAACAACATTTTCCACCTTCCCAATATCTCTTCTGCTTGGTGTTCTTCTGTTTCACCGTAACTATCCTTTCTCTGTTGTCGAGGCTAACCCCGCCCCAAAAAATGACGTCAATTATCGTCATAGCCAATCACGTACGTTATCCGCCGTCGCGAAATGTCCGCCTCCTTTGTATTTTTCTACTATGTTGCATTTATTTATAGTTACATTTTATAGTTTGTCGTCCAGGACCTATGTATGCAGTAATATGTAACGTCGTTCATCGTTAATTCTTGGATAATGAGGATTTTTTATATACTGTGTTGTTCTAGACCTTCAGAAAGCTCAATATTATTAACCTAACATGGTAGGGATGAATGACGTCTCAACCAGCCAATCGTCTTTTCACTTTTTGTCCGTTCAAATAGTCCGCCCAAAATTCATAATTTTAATTGGATGCCTGAACAAACCCTTTTCTTTGAAAGGTTAAAAAAATCTATACAAAGCAAAGCGGACTATATTTATATTTTTGTTAATATATTTATTCAGGCCAGTACTAAATTCTGAAGTTTCAGAATGATTACTGTAATCGAGTCGATTGCATATTATATTTCTTTATGTATATCACCCAAACCGAATTGGTTTCATAACAAGTATTGGGGTGTACGTGCATTTTAGGTTTTGGGACTATATGATTTGTCAATGCTGTAAATGATGCAGTCTATATATGTGGTTTCTTAAGATTACGGTCATGTGTATTCGTGTCTATTATGGGGTATAGAGGTTTATAAATAAAAATACATATTATTTAATCGGTCGTTTCGTCAGGTGAATGGGTAAAGAAAACATCTGAAACGCCTGACACACTGTTGTTGTACTGGGATTCATTCGCGATAGAAAATAGTCCTACTCAATCAAAGCAAGCATTAAAAAAAAGTATTTCACGATTAACTTGCAAAGGATGTCCATAATACATCAATGCCACAGTGGTTGCCCCAAATATTGATTTGGTTTTCTGTCTCAACACTAGCTGCTCAACCATTCACTGTTTCACGGTGATAAATACCCCACGTAACCCTCGTAGAGCTCTGGGGAGGGCGGAGCGATCTCTCTTCCCCAAGAGTCCCCTCCTCGGAAGTAGACTTCTGTCTATTCCGTTCATTTTTATATATATTTCATTTGGAAACCATATTCCCCCACAAATAAAACCTAAAATGGAATCGAAGATGGATTAGCGTAAAACCCGATTCCCCTGTTTGTTTAACCTTATTTTAATGGACCGGATGATTTCCAAGTTAAACGGTGATTCCCACAGCTTTGCAGGGGAGGTAAGCTAATGCTAATGTCGCAAAGGTGAAGTGTATTTAAATATCCTGCTTTCTTGCCCTATTTTTGTTAGTGAATACGTTCTGTTATATCTGTTATTTTCTGTGTTTTTTTTAATGATAAGATTCCTTAATAACAATCTAACATTGACAATAACATTTCTGCTTCTGTTTTTGTTCGGTAGCTAGTTGGGTATTACGTCAGCTATCATACTGTACTAGCACAGTACTGTAGGTATTACTGTAGTATTTATCGTACTGTACTAGCACAGTACTGTCTGTATTACTGTAGTATTTAAAATATTGTACCTGCACAGTACTGTACGGACACAATTACTGTAGTATTTATCATACTGTACTAGCACAGTACTGTACGTATTACTGTAGTATTTATCATACTGTACTAGCACAGTACTGTACGTATTACTGTAGTATTTATCATACTGTACTAGCACAGTACTGTGTACGGACACAATGACTGTAGTATTTATCATACTGTACTAGCACAGTACTGTACGGACACAATTACTGACTGTAGTATTCGGTGATTGGTTCACTCTGATTAGAATACTGTCACATGACCTAATCTATCATAAACCTTATATATGGAAACCATATGGCAATTGGAGTTTGAGCTTTCGACATCTTCTGCATGCCAAATGATGTCTGCGCCCGTTACATTATCCAAGTCAACAAGACAACTGTCCTATGGTTTGGCTCCAGTAGCTCTAATGTACGTGCTCTATGTTGCCTATAATATCTAATACTTGTTTGCTGTTAATGTCTGCCGATTAGAAAATGCCAGTTATTGTTCACGTATGTTTAACATATATGCATGTATTTATGGTTAATCGGGATGTTGTTGGGCATCAGTGTCATTAAACATAGTCACGAAACGTCCACTTGTCTCCGATTATTGCCTAACGTTGTAATGTCGTAATCGATAAGAAGAATGATAAAAAACATGGTAATGTTCGGAAGCACTTCAATACTAAGTGTATTCATATTTGTTGTACATTATCAAAAGCTCCCTTGTCACTAAATTGAATGTAGATACTTGTGTTCATGTTAACATTTTCCATACAGGACACAAGTCTTTGATCCAGCATTCACACTGTTTGTGCGGTTCACAGGTAGCTGTATCTAGTGGGGAGGGAGGCATATCCAAGGGTCGCCAATATGAAGTTTGCCGAACCCTTGGAAAGCCAGAGGCTGTCTTTTCTTCTGGAAAACGCAGCCTCTAGGGAAGACCAGAAGTGGAAGGCATACACGCCAAAAAAGCCAGCTCCGGGCTGCCAGGTGAGTTCCAAAAGTAGAAATGTCGCATTGTAATGGCGAGTTAATGCAGCTAGGCAGGTTAGACATTTTTAGAGGTGATTTACTTGGAACTGGTAGCAGTGTCACCTGAGGTGTAGAGATGCATCCTTGTTTTTGTTTCGATGAAACGGGCATCGGAATGGCATAAGAATGTCATGCTTTCACTTTTCCCCTACTTGTTAGTCCAATATGTGACTCCTGTCTAGCGAAATTACCCAGGTTTCTTTGTGAAGTCAGCTGATGGGTTTTAGCAAGATAACAGGATTTGAAAAGGATGTGTGTGCTTGACTGATAATATGAGGCCTCTTCTCCGCTGACTCGCTAAAGCTCATTTCTGATTAGCTTAAATCCACACTCATACAGTTTGTGGTTATCAGCATGCAAAATCCAGAAGCTGCTGTCTGTTAGGTTTTTTTGTTGCTAAAACCTCCGCAGCTAAGATAATATATTACTGCCACCAGCGCGTGATATTAAGCCTCTTGCCAAATACCAGGCTCTTACATTGGCGAAACAAATTCAATCAAGGTTGCACTATTTTGGGTGAACGCAGAAGAACCGAAGTTGTCCCAGTTGGGGGCAAATGGTGCTGACTAGGAAGGCCAGTGGTCCGTGGTGGCTTTGGCTGAGGTGGAAGCCGAGCTCTGGGGATGAAACGCTCCCACTAGTGGTCAGTCGGGTAGGGACACTGCAACGCCCGTCAATATGCTTTTATCGCAGTCTGTGTGAAAATAGAGACGTCCTAATGTGCTGGCCTGTGGAAGGTAAACTAATTCACCTGGTCACGCGTTGTGCCGTGCTTGTAGGTAGTCTGTGATAGACATCCTCGATGCTGGTTGGTTGCATCCAATAAACAAAGGAGAGGGTGTTAATGAAACATTGCTGAAGGTCTGACTTGTCAACCGGCTTGTGTTACCGTTTCAGACTGTGCTGATGACGCACTGGTGATGACGCACTCAGTCTGGTCTTGGCAGAACCCTCTGTGCTTGTTAGGACCAGATGTAACAAATGACTGTTCTGCATTCATTCGCCTAAGAAACCAATTTTTAAATCATTTAACTATTGAGCCAACAGGCAATTATAATGAGAGAGGAATGTCTTACTAGTAAGTACGTTTCTGTACTTGGGCTCTGTTTGAAGAGATTGTACTATATATGATATTGGGTGCCGTTGGTCTGGTGAGGCTATAAACTTCAACTCCCCCAAAGGAAGAGTTAGACACGAGTTGTATTACAAGTCGGCTGGTTGACCCCGAAGGTCAGATGCATCAGGTCCCTAAGTTCAGACTCCTTCCTCAAGGGATAGCTTGCCTGTCTTTTTGGAAACCTTGTCAGTGTTCTGATATTTCAATTGACATTTCACAGGTCTGTCCACCACTCATCTTAATTGAGCCTTCTCCATTGTGTGATTACAGGATACAGACATCTCCCCTGTCCAGCGGGATGAGGTTGTATGTTGGCTCATTAACTTGCACGACAGCACCAGGCTCTACCCAGAAACACTCTCCCTAGCCATCAGTATTTTGGACCGGTTTTTAGCTACTATAAAGGTGAGACGTCAACCAGATTAAAATAGGTTTAAAAATTAAGGATGTGTTGGTCACTCAACTTTTGACATGCCAGAAATAATGAGCAGAGATGCCATGATTAAAGACCAATAACCAATAATGGATGACAGGAAGTCTGTATATTATTTGTCAAAGAGCAACTTGTTCACTGCATGTTAACCTGTCCTCTCTCCCCCCCCCCCAGGCTCGTCCAAAGTACCTCCGCTGCATTGCCATCACCTGCTACTTCCTGTCTGCCAAAACCAGTGAAGAAGACGAGGTAGACACTGTTGACCTCTACATGTCCTTTCAGTCTGCACATTTTCTTTACTTCATTTTTTAACTAGCAAGGGGTTCTGATTTTGTGGTCTACCAAAACACAATATTCACAATAGTCAAAAAACAAGTCACGTCTCATAACCGACTAAATAAAAGTATGTCGGTTATGAGTTTTTTGTCGCTGCATTAGGCGATTGTACAGGGTTGTCTTGAGTTGTCATGCTGCAGCGACCCCTGGTGGTAGGTCCGGAATTGTGAAATCCCAATCCCATGGGAGAGTAGGACAATGGGTTGACAGTTTACTGTGTGTGTGTGTTTTCCTTCGTGTTCCCCTTCACGTTATTAGTAGCTTTTATACCGAGACCTCAACCAAAGTTTTCTGACCTATTTTTAATATACTTCTGATTTAAATCAATGCGATTGAACAACCCGTAACTTGTAAATGACTTTCCAGGAAAGTCATTAATGTGAGCAGAAAAATTTGGTAGAGGTCTGTGGGAAAAGGTTTCCCTAGGAGATTCCTGCTGTTTAATAGCTGTGACTGTAACAGAGTGGAATCAGCTGATCTCCTCATGCATGGCGTGAAAATCTTCTATTAGTGGCGTTAAGACGTCCAGCTGTATTTGGGAGAGCACGTACTTGGCAGAGCTGCTTCCTCTTTAAAATCTCACAGCTGAGTTACTTTCCCCCTGTGTTTACTGGTTGTTTTGAACACTACTAACCGGTCTGTCTTCCTGTCTGTCTTCCTTCCTCTCTGTCTGTTTGTTTAGCGGGTTCCAGTGCTTGGTGACCTGGCCAGCACTAGTGGCTGTGGCTGTTCCCCGTCGGAGATCCTGAGAATGGAGAGGATCATTCTGGATAAGCTGAACTGGGACCTGTACGCTCCAACGCCGCTGGAATTTCTACACATCGTGAGTTCTGGCGTGTTCAACGTTCGAGACCATCCATGAGAACACAATACAATACTCAAGGCCATATTCACTAGGAACTAAAAGTGAACTTCCCCTGTGTGCTTCTTTCATTTTTGCTGAATGTAAAGGTATGACAAGGAAGTCCACTGAATTCTGCCTAATGTCGCCCATATATGTATATAGAACAGTTGGTTAGGGAGGTACTTTAATAAAAACATACTTCAGGTACTTCAGAACCAATCTAAAATACAGAGTATACTGGCCCTACCCCCTGTTGCAGATCTCAATGGTATACTCTGGTTTAGTTCACTTCCATTCTGTTTCAGCCACCCTTTCCCCACCACACAGCAACGATCACACTTGTCTGGCTAACCCCCCTGTCTGCTCTCCCCTCTAGTTTCACGCCCTGGTGTTGTCCTGCAAGTCTCAGTTGTTGTCGGGTCTGCTGGGTTGTAACCTGTCTCAGCACCTGTCAATGCTGACCCGACAGCTACATTACTGCCTAGCAGACAGCAGCCTGCTGCAGCCCCTTTCTCGGGGCTCCAAGCTGGCCCTGGCACTCATCACCCTGGACCTGGAGAACATCTGTCCCGACTGGCTGGCTCTCACCATCCACCTGCTGAAGAAGGCACAGGTACTGACCGGGTCTTTTAAATGGATGCCGTCACCCCTGACAACATTGAGTCCACAGTTTCTCTGGGATCTGCCAGTGATGGTTAGTTCCGCTGGGTTTTGATATTGTAATATATTCTACTCCAGATCGATAGTTCTGAGCTGATCTGCTGTCGAGAGCTGGTGTCACGTCGCCTGTCCACTATGGAAGCTTCCCTGCCTCCCAACACTGTGTACATCTACCGGCCCCTGTGTGCCTCACCAAGTCTGGTCCAGGGCCCCTGTGACCGAGAAGGAGAGCCCAATGTCAGGCTCCACTCCCCGGTCGCAGACTCACCAGACAAGGGCTTCGTGGCCCTGGCCCCGCTCCAAAAGACCAGGGGCCACACCTGGGTCGCCACCACCGTGCACCAGGCCCATGTTCCGGCCAAGCCCAACCACCACTTTAATCGCCACCTCCAGTTCCCTCTGCGCGGCAAGCACTCAGCCAAGCGCAAGGTGAGAGCTTGGCTGCTACACCAACCGGAGTAAAGTATTAATTTTACACCTATCTACTTGGCCTTCCGTGTGAACTCCCTTGATTTCCAAAAGCATGTTTTTTGTTGTCTTTGTGTTTCTGTCACCAGTAAAACTTCCTTATGATTTATTTATATAAATTACACAGATTTTCGTTCGTTCATTTATATCTATTTATTATCAATAAGGTGGAGGAGATGGAGGTCGATGAATTCTACGACGGGATCAAGCGCCTCTACAACGAAGAGAATGGGGGCATTCCGGAGGGGACCTCATTAACCGTGGATGGCAAAGGGCTTGGGGGGTGCATTGTCCTGGCAACCAGGCAGGACGTCAACGACTCTCCTTGCCCCTCCCTTCAACCAGTCAGTCTCACCTAGAAGAGGAAGATACCAAGGCCTCCTCTTCATCTTATCTGAGCTGCAAGAAATAGAGTGCCGTAGTGTCAGCAGTCCACAGCATGGAGCCACCACCACAGGGCTAGACTGAGCCAGAAAAAAATTATGAAAAAGATTTGCTGCTATTTTATTATTAAGTATTTGTTGAGCGCAAATGTAAAAGGATTGAAAAAAAATACATAAAGAAAAAAATGGTGTCTTTCCAAAAAAAACGTAGAATGACTGTTCCAGTGTGTTTCTCTGTGAGGTTTTTCTTTGAACAAATCTGGGTTGAGTTTGTCATCTTTTTTCTGTTGTTGATGCTGACCACTTCTCTTCAATCAATATATTTGTTCTTTACATTCATCTAAATTTCCTAAGCATGTTGCCTTGATTTCTCACAAACATGTCCATTTATTTTGATTGTGTGTTTGTGATAAATTTGTGTAAACTCCCCCCAGTAGGAATGTGTGTGATGTACCGACTGATTGTTTAAATTATTCTGTTAACTTAATAATCTAAATACCGACCAACACTTAAAAAAATTAATAAAGTAAAGTTTGTTACATGTTTCACACACAAATTGGACCATATTTAATGCACTTACTGTATTATTAGTATGCAATGGAGAGTATAGGGGGCTGTTTGGGACAAACGCAAGGAAAACTGATGAAAATGTATCGACCATTTCGTACCTTATCGTTGCTGTTTAGAAACGACATGCCTTGATTTTTTTTATTGTAAAAAGTCGGTCTAGATCTGTGGTGCTGGTAAATGTCCGGGCACTGTCGATACACGTATGGCACCAATAATAAAGAGTAAGTAAAACGCCTGCTTGTCATGTTATTTGTTTGTTAACGGTATGTCGGTGTCATGTGATTTGACATAAATACTTTATGATTACTGTTAGGGTGAAAGTGCCCCTGCTGTCATAGAGACGGGTTTATTTATCATTATATTGGCGTGATCGAACGTTCGATAGAACGTGACCAGGTATTACGTCACCGGAGGAACCTTTCCGGTATGTCGCGTAGTGCTCAGGTATGCACGTGCAGGTGGAGTTTAAACGGTACAATGGGTGGAGTTAATGGCAACTGGCTCAGTAGAAATAATCGTGACACATCGGACTTTACAACTCGGAGCAAACAGTCGGAATATGGCCGCAGACTTCTCTCAGGACTCGGTTCTGTACTTTATCCGGTCCAATGGGGGCAAAGTTAGGAACGCCGACCTGTTGGCTCATTACAAACCATTTATTAAGGACCACGAGAACAGGACGCGCAACCGGGAGCTGTTTAAAACGTTTGTGAACTCCGTTGCTGTGGTGAAAACGGAGGAGGGAGTTTCATACGTGGTTCTTAGGAGAAAACATCTGGGCGATGGAGGAGAAATCCACGCCGGATCTCACACACCAGACGCTCGCTCTGCACAACAACCTGCGCCACAGGAGAGACCTAAAGAGGGAGGTTTACCAAGATCCACAGCAAACAGAAAACAGGATAAAGGTCAAAGGGGATGGTTTGAGACGCACTTTAACGGTATACGGCAAGTGGTACCTGTTCCACCGGGCGACCTTTTGCCTGCTGCTGGAATTGTGAACAATGTGCAGGGTTATGTACCGCCTCGACCATACAAAGAATCCCACCTCCCATCATACAATGCAGCCATGCCAAAGCAGTCCAAAGAAGGGAGTGATCAGAGGTTTAAGGTAGAAATAAATACTGAACCCATTGTTTTGCCAGTCCCAGAAGTGAATAACAAAAGCATTTACATGGCTGGTTCTAAACCTGACCAGCATTCAAAAGAACCAAAGAGGAAGCGGTCATATCCACCCCGTGACTTTCCACCCATGGAGGCGGTGCTGTCCGTGCCACCTCAACTTGCGCCGGTGCAACAGAACAAAGTGCAGAGACCAAGGACGACTGGTGAAGTGGAGAGCAAAAAAGCATATGCGTGGCCATTTCACAGCACGCTAGCACACGCGACCTCTACGCCGTGTATATCTGAGGGTTCTGTCCCCAGCGACACATCACTCTTTCCTGTCCTGTGTGACTCTGAGGCGACGCAGAGCCACGGCAGCCTGGACGACGACCGCCAGCACACGATCCAGCAGCAGACCAGGCCAAAACAAAATGGAGATGTAGTGGCTTCGCTCTTTGCTACATCTGATTCTCAGCCCACGCTGAGAAAAGGCAGCCTGGATGCCGACCTCCACATCCAGCACAGGATCCAGCAGCAAACCAGGCCAAAACAGAACAGATGCCCGGTCCTCATCACTGTTACTGACATCCAAAATCCGGAGGAGAGCAGAGCCGCTGCTCTGCAGACCCCACCCGAAAACAGCCTGCCCCTGGACACCTACCAGTACCACACCCCTCCTACAGCCGGGACTGGGTACCCTGATCACCAGTACCACACCCCTCCTACAGCCGGGACTGGGTACCCTGATCACCAGTACCACACCCCTCCTACAGCCGGGACTGGGTACCCTGATCACCAGTACCACACCCCTCCTACAGCCGGGACTGGGTACCCTGATCACCAGTACCACACCCCTCCTACAGCCGGGACTGGGTACCCTGATCACCAGTACCACACCCCTCCTACAGCCGGGACTGGGTACCCTGATCACCAGTACCACACCCCTCCTACAGCCGGGACTGGGTACCCTGATCACCAGTACCACACCCCTCCTACAGCCGGGACTGGGTACCCTGATCACCAGTACCACACCCCTCCTATAGCCGGGACTGGGTACCCTGATCACCAGTTCCACTGCCAGGCCAGCTCTGGCCTCTCCGCCAGTCAGAGCAGCCCTTTTCTGGCCTCGTCCGAGGACTCCAGAGACGATTGGCCCAAGGGTTCCCCCGGAGACACGTTTGCGACCGTCGAAGACCTCCACTACCAGGGCGGGAACTATTCCGGTGAGCAGTGTCCGGCACCAGAGAGACTTCATCATGCCAGTGAGGCTAAACTGCTGCCTGATATGCAGCGTCCCCAGGACCGACCGCCTCGGCCCTGTTCTACCGGTAACCTTGACATCAACGAGGCAGACAGAACATCGCCATGGTACCACTCTACGGATAATCTCCATGGTGGCGACGGATCAGAGTCCAGCTCTTTTGCTGGTTCGGCTAACGAGCCTCATCTTAATCCCCCCGTCCGGAGGATCATCAGCCGGCTTCGCAGTAGGATGACCCGAAGCCTCGGAGCCGACCTGGACCAGTTGGTCCCGGAGGACAGCGTCTCTGCGCGGCACAATCGCCTTCACCTCCTCTCCTCTAACTTGTCCACCGGGCACTCCCTTTCCAACCCCTCCTCGCGCACGCACAGCTGCAGGGACCTGAGAGAAGACGGCCGCTCCCGGTGCTCCAGTAACAAGAGCTTAAACGGCAGTCATGACAGCTCCTACTTCCACCGCCACAACCAGGTCCCCCTGGAGTCTAACGAACATGACTGGCTAGTGAAGGGTGCCGCAGGGTCCTGGCCCGTCATCTACGATCTGTTCAGAGACGACCCGAGCCTCCTGACCAAGAGGGACTTTATCACCGGCTACAACATCCTGCACTGGATCGCCAAGCACGGAGACCACCGGGTCCTGAACACGCTGGCCTATGGCGCCGAAAAAGTTGGTGTGAAACTGGACGTGGATGCCAAGACCACCTGTGGCTACACGGCGCTTCACCTGGCCGCCCTTCACGAGAACAAGCAAATGGTTCGGCTGCTGGTGCAGAAGTTCAAGGCCAATGTGGCCCTCAGGGACACTAGCGGAAAGAAGGCGTGGCAGTACCTGAGCGGCCCCAGGGACCTTTTAGATCTCTTAGGGGCCCCACAGTGCTCTACCTCGGCAGGTAGCTCCACCCCCAAGTTGGCGGTCAACAGTCCCCGGTCTGCCACCTCGTCTGCCGCGGTTAAAAGGTCCACATCGATAGCGGCTTTCCTGAATAAGACTCTAGTTAAGTTCCCGGGGCGAGAGGGTTCTCCTGACTTCTTGGTGTAAGTGTGTTTCGAGTTTGGAGCAGATCTACCCCCCGCTCTGAAGGTTGCTTTCATGGTACGAGTGACTGACTGGCATGATCTAGTGAAAGGTTCAAATCTCTTAGTGACTTTGTGTGGAGTCTTGATAGACCTGCAATTAAAAAATTGACTTGCTCTCATTGTTATTTCAAAAGTTATTGCATTTGTTTAATCTCAACATCAAACGCCAAAACATTTTATTTATGGTTCAGAATGTTGGTCTTAGTTAACTACATAAATGGATATGACTTGTGAAACCTGATCCTAGTACATTTGAGAAAGGGAAAGAATTTGTCATATGCGTTTGTGCGGCTGCAGATATGTTCTGACATTTGCTGTTCATTCTAACGTTGCCCTGTGTCAGGGTTGTCTTTGAACGGTTTCGAGTGAAGTCATGTGACCTGGCATTGGAATGTGGTGGTGAGATTGTGTTTTCTTCAGTAGCGCTGTATTGTAACATTGGACATGACTGCATGTACCTATCAATTGTGGGCCAGGGTGCTGGAAATAATATTCTACAGTAAAACTCACCAAAGATTGATTTATGTTGTTCACGTCAGATTTATACAACAATCTGACAAAAGAGCTTAATTGAATCAAACCCACATGGCATTATTTTTAAAGAAGCTTTTTTCCCCCCACGACAAACAAACAGTGACTACTAGTACTTCCACAGAGGCCCCACCTTGTATGTGCTTGTAAAGTGTGTGTACAGGATCAATGTCCTTAAATAAAGAGAATGTTAACACTTCTTTAGTGGGTTTGTCTAAATCCCTACCTTAGTGGACCATATTATTTTTTCACAGAATACTATAATGTCAACCCACTTTATGTGTCTCATATTCAAATAACGGCCCATCTCCCACTGAAGGAGCCCTGCTGCCTTGACTTCCTGCTTAGGATTCTGTTTGTGACATCTTTCTCGATGTGTCTCGACAAGCCCGTCACATTGCGTCGCTAAACTGGCCTCTCGTCTCACACTGACTTATCCAGTCTTCTCCACCTCTGGGCATATACTGACTGGTCCCCCTGTCCTTTAATACCCCCAGGGATCTCCAGGGAGGGTAGGAGAGGGAAAAGTGTATTGGAAGTGGTAGCTGTCATTCTCTGTTTTTAACCCTCCACTGGATTTAACCAGATATACAATCTGAAAGATATTGGTCGTTCATGTTGAAATTGTGTAGGAACCTCTGTACGTTCATTCAAGAAATGTTTACAATGGTACCTTGAAGATCCTTTTGAGGTGGATTTCTGAGCGGCTAGGTGGTTCACGTGGTTCTTCGAGTAACAAGCATGCTTGAGGCCAAAGGTCAATCAGGTGCTAATTGGGACAGGAATATTTGAGTCTGAAGCGGACGTACTGAGATTTATTATGCACTTCATATGGACATAGCACGGAAACGTGTCTGGTCTTGTTCTAGGTATGTCAGGGAAGCAACGTTACTTTCCGTTAAAACCAACACAGTGTTTATTAGTTTGTATAACCTGTGCGGGCGGTATGTCCATGTCACTTCTATCAGGCTTTCGGGGTGACTAAGGCGATATACCTACTAGAGCGTAGACTGCGGGTGGCTATCGCAGTGGTAATTAGGGAGCCTAGGTACAGTGGGACCTTCCCTAGCAGGGACTTGTAGACTAGTGGGTACCAGTGTAGGGGTTGACAGATTGATCGGCCGATTTGTTGTGTTTTTTAATATTTCTGCCGATGACCCTTGCCGATAGACTGGTGGGTTTTCTATGATGACCGTGACCGTAGCATGAACGCTAGCAACTAAAACTTCCTTCATGTTGGCTGTGTGGAGATATATAGACCCTTGTACAGCCCACGTGATCAAATAGTTGCGCGCGCATTAGGGCTACAAAAGAGGTGTTGTTTACGGTTGTTCCCCACTGCATCACCTGCATCAATATGTCAGGTTGTTGCGTTTACGGTTGCACTAATCGATATTCCACCAAGGGGCTTAAGTTTTATAGGATTCCGAGAGGATCACGGCCGTTATTGGTCGGTGGCAAAACTTTAAGATTTTGCAAACAGTTATTCCAGTGTCACAGGTTAACATGCTAGACGATGTTGTGACTGTATGTGGTGCCCTCACAAACCTCTGTAAGAGTGTTGTTCCCAAATGAGTAACACATTACCATGTGTTAGTTTTAACGTGATTTACATTTGTAAAAAGTATTTACTGTACATAAACATAATGCATTATAACAAAACACCCAACATCGGCTGCCACTGGTTTGTATAATGTACTTCCCCCAAGATTATCTCAACAATTCACAGTGCTTTTCAATTTCATTTGTAATTGTTATTAGTAGTTTACTTTCAATGTATGCAGGCAATATAGTTACTATTAAAGTACTATAGCATTACAAAATAAAACTTATAATAGAAGTGCATCAACACATAGCAATCAATAACAACAACATAAAATGTAAGGAAAAGGATAAATGTAGGTCTGGTTGAAGAATAAGAATAAATGTAGGAAAGAATGACCACAGACAACGTATTCACAAGCATCAAGTGATGTGTATGCTCGTCATTTCTCTCGGGTGTACACGCACGGTTTCTCAAATACATATAAATGTGACATATTTCCAAAACGCTACAGTAAAATGACTCCAAATGAGTTGTGCATAGTGTAAAGGACGTCCTGTATCAGAAGTGAGCCTTATTTTGTTCTACTTATTAGAAATGAGTTCATATTAGGCCTCCAAAGTCACTTAACGTGACTTATTTCCAAAACGCTACTGTAAAATGGTTCCAAATGAGTTGTGCATAGACTATTTTTCTACTTATTAGAAATTAGGTCTTTAACGGCTCTGGAGTTGCTTGTGCTGTAGACATTTACATAAAACAATCTATTGAGTTAAAAAATATATTAGTCAAAGACAATGTGAGTTTTATAAAGCATAAAGATAAAAAGATAGATAATTAAATTAATAATAATGAACGTGATAGAGTGAGAGAGAGAAAGAAATAGGAGTGAGAGAAAAAGAAAGAATGAAAGAGAGAGCAAGAGAGAAATAAACAAAGACGGACAGATAGACAGACATCGACAGCTCTGAAAGCGCGTTCTCTCTGCTGTTTCTGAATGTACCGTACTCATAGTAATAGGCGCACACGATCTGATTGTTCAAACCGCGGCTGGCTTGACCGCAGTCTCAAACAGTAGGTGAACGCCGCTAGCTGTAGCTAGTTAGCTAGGGTTAGTAACGCCAGTCGGCGTTAGTAACAAAAGTGCGTTGCACGCAGGGGAATGTTGAAAAAAACCCGAAACAAAAATAACAAATAATAGCGGTAGGAAATGTTGACGAACAATTGCTAAGCTCGTAATGTACGGAATCGTAGGCGAAGCAAAGCAAGGACAAACGGGAACTATATACAGTCACGCCATCTTGGATTGCCTCGGTGATCAGGTTATTAGAGGCACGCTACCTAGACCAGGTACTGACTTAGCAATTTAGCTTTACTTTCAAAACAGTGTGAAGGTAAGGAAAGGTACAACATGTAGTCATCCGAGGTTGCTTTGAAAATAGCTAACTAACAGTAGCTGTTATTTAGCATTACTCCTGAACAAGCTATGTATGCTTTGCCTGTTTATGTTCACAAGCGACGATAGTAGCCAGTCAACAATTAACAATGCATAAGATACTGAAAGTGGAGTTCAATAATATTGAACGTGAAAAATCGTAAGCTTCCCCTCTGCTATCGCTGAATGCAAATGGAACTGAAAATCTCCAGTCTGTCTAGCGAGAGCCATGTCTTCTGACTGTCACCAGCAGCAGTACGACGAAACGGTGTCCCCACAGACCCTTTTATTCCAAAAATGTTTTCAAAAACAATCATTATTCTTCTAAGGCTCCTTTATGTTTATTCATTATACGATGTGGTATAATAGAAATGACAAAGTAACTATGGTAATAAATATCCATACAGTAAGCTTATAAGAAATCCAAAAGAGTAACGAAATGTAAATGAATAACGTTTTTTGTTTATATATATTATGAAGTCCTGTACATTTTTATTATTACTGTACCTATTGTTAGTGTGGTACTGAACCTATTGTTATATGGAGGACCAAGTCTGCCAGAATTAAAAATAATTAAATAAATAAATGCATCAGTACAAGTATTTTACATCAAAATATACGTAAACAATTTTTTATTATAGAATTAGGATTTTTTTAATCTGTCGTTTTTTCCTATTTATTTTTTTCCACAATCATTTATTTCCGTAATTATTAATTTCTGTAAGTATTTATTTCCGTTTAGGCAAATGAGGGGGCGGGACTTAATCGTTCAACCAAAGCAATCAAGCGCAGAGAGCGAGAAACTGATGTAATCGTTCAGGACAGCAGGGGGCGGCAATGCACTGCGAAAGTTGATACCAACTGCGGTTAAACTAGGAGCGACAACAGCCCGCGCCCGCGGGCGTTGTAGTTAGTAATTCAAATAAATATGTAATGTTGAGAAGCTTCAGCCTCGTCCTTCCATGACTTTTCCTAAATACGTGGTTTTGTTCAATCTATATGAAACTGGACCCGTTTTGGTCCGATATGAACACTGTGCGCAGTGTAACCGGTTTACTTTGCGTGTCCTACTCAGAGTCAACTGAAGCTGTGAGCCGACTGTGGACAGAGAGATACATATAGATTCGCTTATCGGCCAATCATGCGCAAATCATTTGATTGTGCACGTCGCATGTGATCTAAAATGTTTTAGCACTACATCAAAATAGGACATACAATTTAATGGATTTTCATTTATTCGATTTTTATTTTATTTAAACGCCATAACCTGTGCATTACTTCCGTATTTATAGCAGTCTAGACATATAAAGTCGATCTTGGAACTCCTACACCGATTAACCAACAGGATTACTGATACCACTGGGACGTACTATGGTTGACCCTCCTCATTTGCCTAAGGTTGAGGAAATACAGAAATAAATATATAAGTATATAAATAGTTACCTGTAGTTATTTCGCTCATATTGCTTCGTTTTAACTGTAGCCTATCTTTCTCTCCGTTGTCGTCAGTCTACTGCGTGTTAAGCCAGGTGAAGACCGTCTGCAGTGGTGTCGTGGGGGATGGGGTCCGCTAGGCACAACAGCAGGCCTCTGGCACTATGTTAGTCTATCGGGTAACATCATACACATCACAATGCAGTATTAGTACGTCGTCCTGAGGGCTAAGAGCTGGCTAGTCATTCCTATAGAGTCAGCTGACCAGTAGTCTGCATACCAAAAGGAAAATAGAGGAATGTGAACTGCCACATATTTTCTTGTAACAAACACCACACGTGTGAGTTTTCTTGATTTCATCCACAGTCATTTACACATTTGTATTTAACAGGGCTTATCGGTCAGTGTGAATTGAAACAGCAACGATATTCCATTCAAGGTTAATTCATCTTAAATCATCTCGTCTGTTCCAGTTCACATAGAAACGCTACACGAAGGTCGAGGATAATTTATTATTATCCATGTAGTGTTTAAATGGAACCTGTTGGAATTAGGCGGCTGTGAGACGCAACCTAATCCCATTTTGACTGTTAAATTCAATCAAACCTGCATTCCAGAATGTACACAGTAGCTGTATATCGAGTGGCCAAAGGAATTTGCCGACTGGTCATAGGTTCTGTATAAAAACCTAGAAGTTTTACAAGACTGGGTTTTTGCGAACATTTTCGGGCGTGTTTGGTGGATTGTTGACATGGTTGCCTAATGTGGTTCTGCTCTGGTGACCTTTATTGGTGGGTGATACTTGATCGTAGTTGTCTGGAAAATACTCCTTTCTAGGTGAGACATCTTGGTTGAGCGAACATTGTGATATGTACGTAAAAACTGTTGGCTTTTCTTAATGCTTAAACCTGCATGTACCCAAAAGCCTCAAATAAAAGCAGCGAACCCATACTTTAACCTCTAAGTAAATATGTGATTTCAAAAACATTTTATCTGTCCCAATTTATAAAGCGATATGTCTATAATAACTCGTAAAAAAATACGTGAAACAAGTGTTAAATCGGAGGAGATTCGTGTTTTGGTTGTCGGAGGTTATAGTCCAAAAGGAGGGCTTTCTGTAGCCTATGGAGCTCGTATAGCAGCTGTAGATGAGTCACATATCTAACAAATTCTTATCTCATCGTTTTACTACTTAATAGTCTTATTTTCCTCCCAGTATCTGTTAATGTAGCGCCATCTGGTGGTGGATAAAATAATTTACCCACAAGCGGACGTGAGAGTGCATGCTTTAAAAAAGAAAAATGGCGACTTCCGTTTAACCCTTACATGACACAAGTTGTTTTTATTTTGCACTTGTCTTGTTTTTTGCGCGTATGTTAGAGTTCAAAGCACCCAAGCTACGCCAGACTGTCTTGTTAAAAATCTGCCTCTAAATTAACTCTGAGCCGTCCTTGCTTAGAAAATAAAGTGTGTTGAACCTGAAACAGTTTGTTCAACCTTAAACTGTGTATTCTGTGTGTGCTTCATTAACAGTTTTGGCACGCCACCCGAGATGTGATCCAGGTTAGCATGGAGAAAGAGACAAGTTGTGGCCCAATGAAGGTCAATTCCCAGTGGAATCCATTGGCTGTTACTTAGTCGGTTACTAACAATATATATGGGTTACTAATTACATAGTATAGTAACCAGGCTATAGGAAAAAATGGCGTGTGATGACAGATAGTCAGGGTATGTTTATCATGGAGACAGAAAAAAGGTTCTGCATAAAAAATAGATTTATTTAGTAAAACAAGGATCAGTTTTCCAATTGTCCTCCCGCCTTCACGCCGTAAAGCAACATTGATACATGGGTATTTGATTAGGAAAGTCACCGTCAGATCTGAGAACTCAGTTATGGAGAAAAATATGCATGGTGCCATTATTGGTGAGACTATTCAAATGACTACCATATGTGTGCCTGACTGTGTGACGGACTGAACTTAGGATATCTGTCAGTGCGTGAAAATAGTTCATTTCTGAGTAAGAGGCAATGTTGTCAGATTTAAACAGACACAGAAACACAGACGTGCCACATTTGAACCATTTCTGTCTCAGATAACAGGATACTGTACAGTGTTTAATAAAGAGGCTCCTCCCACAGTGTGCCACCAGCTTCGGAGGAACTTCTGACTTCATCATCATCATGCACACCATCGCCTTTTTTAATAACTCAAAGTTCCTGTTACCTAAAGTCTGTTGGAAGGCCAAATGAATTCCATCACAATACTATACGAGGTTGTATCATCTTAAGGTCTCGCTCTCTCTTGAGATAAATCCATATTTTTCAACATTTCAGTTTTTAAAAATATATAATATTTCCATCTACATAATAAAAATCAAGAGGTTAGCACACAACATATGTACAGCAACTTATAAACCAAAATATATACAAGGTTGTTTCGTTATTGCAGTTCTTGTCAGGGTCATGTTTGTTGTCCTTTTCAGGAGTATTTCATGCTAAATTAACCATAATCCATGGTTGCTGTAGATCTTGACTTTCATTCATGTGTGAGTGTGGTTTTGTGTAAAAGAAAAAACGGTCATATTTCAAATCATGCTCTTTTTTGACCATTGAAATATGACAATAAATGGCCGTTCTGGGATTCAGTAGTTAATCTGTTAAAATCAAAGTGCTCAGGTCTAGTAGTGAAATAAAATGCTATGGCAGTAGTAATGTTTACACTAATATACTATGAAAATGTACATGGTGAATAAAGTGTCATGAAAGCAATATTTGAATGCAGCATTGACATTCTCACAACCCTGTTTTATACTAGATACCTGAACCACATACTGAACAAACCCAAAAGCATAATGAGCACATGTCAGTGGGAACAGAGAAGTGTGGATAAGCTTGGGTAACACCGTAGACATAAATAGGTAGAGGCACTGGAACGTATCGTTAGCCCCTGATATGTTCTCCTTCTCGACAGGGCGTCATCCTTCATGTTTGTCGGCTCTTCTCTGGGTCACCTCCATAGATCAGAGGTCATAGTTTATCGCTATAGACCTGAGGTCACATGAGGTGAAGGTGCCCCGGTATGTAGTGGTATATAGGGCCGCTGACTCGCCAGATGTGTCTGGCTCCTCTTGCCTGAGACCACCAGGCACCACAGCTCAGTATGTCCTCTGCAGTGGTGATGTGACGGGGGTCAGAGGGATGTTACAGTGGTGGAGCGTGCAGTCTGGGAAGCACCGGGGTGGGGGTTGGGAACCAGAATGCTAGGGTTGTTGGTGGAGCCAGGGCCAGGGGTGCTGACCTGAGGGTCTCCGGGAGGCCCCTGGTGGTCCGACTCTCCAGACGGGAGACCCTCTTTCAGACAATCGTCTGCCTGCTTGATGAGCTCATCCAGGTGCCTCTGGCGGATCAGCAGGGCGGGTTTCACACGAACGTAGAGCTGGTAGTCCCGGAGCTGTGGCCCGGTCAGGTACCCACCCAGGATGTCCAGAACCATGCGTTCCCGCCGGTCCAGATACTCCTTTAACTCCCGGGCGTCCTCATGCTGGCTACACAGCTGCCTACGCTTCTGCTGTAATGACTCCTGTAGAGGGAATACTGACCGTCAGTTCATATAGTAGATACTGAACCAATATAGTTTATATAGTAGATACTGAACCAATATAGTTTATATAGTAGATACTGAACCAATATAGTTTATATAGTAGATACTGAACCAATATAGTTTATATAGTAGATACTGAACCAATATAGTTTATATAGTAGATACTGAACCAATATAGTTTATATAGTAGATACTGAACCAATATAGTTTATATAGTAGATACTGAACCAATATAGTTTATATAGTAGATACTGAACCAATATAGTTTATATAGTAGATACTGAACCAATATAGTTTATATAGTAGATACTGAACCAATATAGTTTATATAGTAGATACTGAACCAATATAGTTTATATAGTAGATAATGAGCCAATATAGTTTATATAGTAGATACTAAACTGATAAAGTTTATATAGTAGATACTGAACCAATCTAGTTTATATAGTAGATACTGAACCAATCTAGTTTATAAAGTAGATACTGAACCAATCTAGTTTATATAGTAGATACTGAACCAATATAGTTTATGTAGTAGATACTGAACCAATATAGTTTATATAGTAGATACTGAACCAATATAGTTTATATAGTAGATACTGAACCAATATAGTTTATATAGTAGATACTGAATCTGTGTAGTTTAAAATATCTTACTCTCTCCTCTGTGCCTTCCTGTGTGTCCTCCTCTGTATCCAGCACTAGGAGTGCGTTATCAACCCTAGCCAGCCGGTAGCACAGAGACAGCAGCAGGTTGACTATCTTATCCAGGTCGCCGATAAACATCCGAAACTTCTCCTTCTCGTTGGGCTTACAGTGTTCCTGGACCAGGGTCTCCATTTGACCTCCCAGATCCCTAAACCTTCTCTGTTCTTCAGCCAGGTTCTCTCTTTCCCCCCGAAGGGAGGCGACACTGAGGGTCAGAGCCTGGAGGAGCTCCATCTGGTGGACCGGTAAGGATTTGGAGGGGAGAGGAGAGGAGGGGAGAGGAGGAGAGGGGAGGAGGAGGAGAGGGGAGGAGGAGGAGAGGAAGAGAGGAGGGGAGGAGAGGAGGGGAGAGGAGGAGAGGGGAGGAGAGGGGAGGAGGAGGGGAGAGGAGGAGAGGGGCAAGAGATTATGAGGTCTCCTCTCTACACAGAGATCTTACTGGATCATTTGGACCAGGTTTTAGATGAGAGGTTTCAATGTTGAATTTGGATGGATTTTACATTAGTCGTTTTCTCCAAAAATACATCTAAAAGTGAGTTTAATTTATGATTGAATATACTGCTTTTAATGTAAACAAAATCAATGTGCAAAATACTCTCAACCTATATTCCACATTCGGGACAAATCACATGTGTATCACTGTTAAAACAACAGATATTATGAATGTTCAGGGTTAAATTATGCTCAGACCCTCTTCTGATGAAGGTCGGCGTCCTCTTCATCCAGGTTCGTTTCAGTCCCACCTCCTTCCTCCCTCTGTCCCGTAGAACAACCACCATCTGGTCTTCTACAAGAACACACACACACACACACAACAATGAAACCAACCTTAGAATGGTTCAACTAATTACCCCGAGCCTAAAACATAACTACGCCGGAACATTCTTCCAGTCATGACAGACAATGGCACAAGCTGATGCCAAAACATAGCTGTGGTATTGTGGGAGTTGTCGGGTTATTTGAGTTGAAAGCAGACGCCGCCCTGCTCTGAGGAATCTGCCCTAACTGGTACTACCCTAATTTGCAGAATAGGTTGGCATAGTGGCATTGGAACAACAGCATTCCACTGTGAAGTCGGGTCACATGGAATCAAAGACAACGTCCTCATATTAAAATGTTCTGTGGCGTGATATATATAATGTATATATATACATACAGAGAGAGAAAAGATTACAAATACAATTCTGTAGAATATTATGGTATTTTCTGTGTCAAAACAGCCATATTAATAAATAATTATATCATTAATGGTAGTTTCCCAGGGTATCTGTCAAGTTAAGCATAACAATGCCCCAAGAATATATTGAAAATGAAAATAATTCACAGTATAGAAGCAAAGGAAAAAGTAAAGACCTTATTGTTCTTTGACCTGCTATGTTATATGCAGACAGTAGAGGGCACTGGTTTTCTACTTCCAGTCTCTGATGTGACCTGACCAGGTCACACAGTTGCCTTTTAAGCTAGAGCTCAGCCCAGAACATAAACACTAATCTAGAGTTATCATTCACTCACGTCAGAGGCCATTGTCATCCTGTCTATGTTAACTGTTTTCCTCCAAACAGCACATTGAAAATAAAAAATAAGCTGAAAACCTAGAGAAATAATCTACAACTTCATAATGTACTCCAATTACAATAGAAATATTTACCTGACATCAAGTAAAACACCATTATTAAGGAGAATCGCTTTCCTAACTGTTCTAATATGCGAGTTAATTCCACACACCCTTCCTTAAATTAATGACCTATTGAAATATCTAAGAAGGGCTGCGCTGTGATAACAAGGATCTATGAGCAATAAACGAGGTGATGCAATCAGCTTGAACAATAATCCCTTTGTTAGACTGTACCTGATGTTAATGAACCCTGATGAAAAAGAAATAAAACACACACACTAAGCACACACTCACACACACTAGGCACAAACACACTAGGCTCACACACACACTAAGCACACACACACTAGGCTCACACTCACAGACACTAAGCACATGCACTTCCTCATTCTCTGCAGGGTAACCAGACCCCCCCTCCATGCACCTGTTCTCCAGCCAGGTGCTACTCCTGCGGCGTTGCCAGAGCAACCTCCCTCCCCCTGCGGGGTAGATCTCCTCCATGAGGTCCATGGCACTCGTCCGGCCACTGCCGACCCAGCTGTCCAGCAACAGGTTTAGGTTCTTCTCCCCCCGGGACACCAGCTGTTTGACCAGGGCCTCCACCCTCAGTTCCCCGGTAGACCTCTCTCTTCTGGCCAGGAGGTGGTACTCCGGCCCCAGGCTTTCCTCCTCGCTAGGCCCCTGCTGAGGCTCTGGGAGACTGTTACTGGGGCTGACACAGGTTTGGAGGGCTGGGGACTCAGGGCGGGGCTCAGAGGTCAGGCTGGGCCTTTGAGAGGCCAGCAGCTGGGCGGAGGAGACTGCCTGGGTGGAAGCGGAGGGAATGGAGGGCCTGTCTGGAACCACAGCCTCCAGGGCGTCATAACTGTGTGGATCGGACATAAACACACAGCGGATATTCACGACTTGCACCCTGCTAGCTGTCTAATACAACTATTAAAAACAATCTCCAACTAAGGATTGAGACACGCAGAATGTACAAATGATTTTTATTGCCTAATATGAAAAGGTTTGTTCTAGCTGGCGCTATGACTACCTGGTTCTGAGGATGAAGGGCTTTGGCCGAGTAGGACGGTTCTCTCTCTGTTCCAGCTTCTGCTCCCTACTTGGTGATGAGGAGGGAGGAAGAAGGGGGAGCGGGGGTGGAGGGAAGTCCTCCGTGATGTCCGTCTCCCTGATGGGGGGAGTGGGTGGAGGTGGAGGAGGTGGCTCCTGGAGGAACACCTCGTCGTAGTCCTCCAGGGTGACGGTGTGGGTGGTTGCCAGTAGAGACGGGGGCTCCAGCAGGTTGGACTCTGAGATACGGAGGGAGATGAGAGGGTGTGGTCTTGGGGCGGGGGCGGAGCTGGAGGCTTTAGGTGATGGTGGGGAAGATTTGGTTGGGGGTGGGGATGTTTTCGGCAGCACCGGCGGTGGAGTGGTCTTTGGTGCAGTAACCTGAGCCTCAGGGCTGGACCCATCCCTCTCCAGAGGGAAGTCAGTCAGGGTGTCTTCTGAGGTGTCTGACGAGTCCTGTCTGGTCCAGCTCCGCCGGGTCTGGTTCTGATAAGTAGCTGCTGGGTTCCCCCTGGTAGCTTGGGGTGGCTGGTTCTCCGGTGTCTCTGCTTTGGGAGCGTTGCTATGCATCAGGTTGGGGAAGGAGATGGCGTCCATGTTAGCCTGGCTCAACTGCTCACTGGCCTGTACGAAGAAATGAATAAATAGTTTGAGAAACAAAGAGATGTGACTGGACTTCATATATAGGATGTGACTGGACTTCATATATAGGATGTGACTGGACTTCATATATAGGATGTGACTGGACTTCATATATAGGATGTGACTGGACTTCATATATAGGATGTGACTGGACTTCATATATAGGATGTGACTGGACTTCATATATAGGATGTGACTGGACTTCATATATAGGATGTGACTGGACTTCATATATAGGATGTGACTGGACTTCATGCATAGGATGTGACTGGACTTCATACATAGGATGTGACTGAACTTCATACATAGGATGTGACTGGATATTTCTAAGTGACCCCAAACATTTGAACAGTTGCATTTATATATATTTTTTGTTGTCAGTCTCATTATCTTTTGGCCGTACGGATGGCAACGGAACAAATTATACAAATAAAGTACACCTATAAATGTGACGTAGAGATACTGTACGAACCTCCCAGCCCAGGCTGGTTCTGGGGCTGGTACCGGGGGGTGAGAATGGGCAGGGCAGGCCCACAGAGGCGGCCAGGCCGGAGGCACTCAGGGCCCGCTGCCGGTCGGGGTTCCTCTGCCTGTCTCTTCTCATGACGGAGGTGTTGCTTTTGGATAGTCCCTGGCTCTGACGGCAGTGGGACTGGCACTGGGAGGCTGACATGGGACGCTCTGAGGCCTGGGTGTCCAGGAGGCTGGACAGAGGAAAACAGCACACACACACAACCACACACACACAACCATACACACAACCACACACACAACCACACACACAACCACACAAAGACAAGCGTGTGAACCTTCCCTTCCCAATTGCAAGTATTCTAGACATGACATTTTTCAGCTCTGTTCTCCTCCCTCTACACAAAGTGGTTCCAAATGTTCTCCTCTATACCAAGTGGTTCTATATGTTCTCCTCTACCAAGTGGTTCTGTATGTTCTCCACTACACCAAGGGGTTCTATACCGATGTTCTCTTCCTTCTTTACCAGGATGTTCTATATGCTATTTCACCCTATGCCAAGGGTATTTCTACAAAAGGCCAGTGGTTCTCCTGCAACTAGGGCAATCCAGGTCCAAAATAGCAAAGAACACCAGGGCAGAACTGTCCAATATAGCTACTGACCAATTAAGGCGAAGAAACAGGGCATATTGCCTTACAAGTCTGCTGTTTAAAACCATTCCTCAGTTCTGCATGAACACGAGAGAAAACATCTGAATATTGCTATTTTATTAGCTACAACAGAAAACCCTTTGGCATGTAACTATGTGACTGGAGAACTACTGCTGGTAACTTCAGACCTTATTTGCATCTATTCAACATGTTTTGCCTTTATAAGAAGATTTGATTACATTTCTGCTAATAACATCTGCCTAACACAGATTGATGTTAGGAGTTGATGGGCAGCACATTTTAAAATACTACGTTGTTGTGTGAATTGAACAGGTATATAGTGTTTAAAAGGTCTTTATGTGACTTGATTTGTGGCACACTCCCAGAGTTCTATTGCTATGGTTACAGACCTCTTGTTGTTGTTGCGTGTGCAGATCCGGGGTTCTGTTGAGATCTCAAACAACCTCAGATCTCCTCCTGCCATGAAGTCCTGCAATGAGAGAAGGATGAGGTGTGAGGGACAGAAAGAAGAAGGGATGAAGAGAGATGAAGAAGAGGTAGAAAGAGCTGTTTATTTAGCGGCTTGGAGGAGGAGGATGATGAAATGAAGACCACAACATTCCAGAGGGATTTGGACTGGCTGAGGTTATGGATAGTGATCTACTTGGAAATGACACACACACACACACGCACGAGGAGAAAACAGCCATCTAGCTGTAGTTTTGTAAAAACCCTCCCAAAAAACGAGTTTTAACAATACGAGGCTAGTGGGGCTTAGCTTAAAAGTGCACTAGACAGAGAATAGACGTTTGAACGTCAAACAGGATAGACCACAGGCTGTGCTGGTATGTACTGGTGGGCGAACAGATCAATATGCGCAGTGAGAATGCGTCTCTTCAGCTGTATTTATTTATTTTCACTGTTAGTGTGGGAACCAATGAATAATGTTGCCAAATCTCTCATTCCTACCCACAAAGAAGCTGTTCTTTCCCAACTACACAGAGGGTTAGACAGAGTTTGTGTTAAAAGCAGAGTGTGTTTATGCTAGTCTGTAATCCCTCTGGAAGATAGAGGACCGTTTTATCCGTCCATCCAGTACCAGGCTGCAGTGAAAGGGAGATGGGAGAGGCTAAACCCTTATCTGTGGATGCCCCTCCCTACATCCCTGACCTGTGTGTGTGTGTGTGTGTGTGTGTCATATCAGTCAGTGATCAGTTACTGCCCTAGTCTAGTGGTTCCACACAGGAAGTCCAGCCCTAGTCTAGTGGTTCCACACAGGAAGTCCAGGATTTTGCCCGTCTGTTTCCAGGCCACAGATTGTAACATCTGTCCCTTGAACAGCACACTACTCAAAGTACTTTCCAAATGTCACCCAAGTGCACCTTTTAGGAAATAGGGTGGTAATTTGGACTACAGACATGGTTAGGGGTTGCCACATCGATACAGCTCGCTTCCAACCACTCGGATCGGACAGAATTGTGTGCGTTAGATCAATATATCTCTTTATGTATGAGCTCACTTAGTGGAAACCACTGAAGAGAAGCCAGTGTGAAGAGCTCATATAGCTGCCCCTACTGACCGCTTAATCAAACCAGGTAACATCATCACACACATGTTTAGTGCAGAGAGGCGTTTAGGCATTTAGCATCCCATGCCCTACCTGAATGGGCCTCTCAGATGGCGAGGAGCGTGATCTGAAGTGTTGGGGTGGAGGCCTCTCATCCAAGCGCTCCAGCAGGTCCTCCGCTGAGACAGATTTTCCAGAGCTCCGGGTTGGAGACGCCCGGTCAAAGGCTCGCTGGGAAAAACCCTGACTTCGCATGGCCTCATAGGCCTTGACTGGTTCTTTTCTACCAAGGCCGGAAACGGGCAGATCTCCCTCCGTCAGCCGGTCTGATCCAGATTCAGCGGGATCTGGGCAGAAGTTGCAGGCTGAGACAGGTGGTGCAGAGACTCTGCCTGGGTAGAATCCCTGAAGGCCAGGAGGCAGGGTGGAGGAAAGCCTTCCCCCTCCAAAGAGGCTGCTGTCCAGGCCAGGGGGCTCCTGTAGAGAGGCCAGGCTGGTGGAGGAGATACTCCGGGTGTCTGCGAAGGACTGGAGGTAGGCACTGTGGGGCCGGTCAAAGTGCTGCTGTCCCTCCCCCCTGTCCGTCTTCCAGCCCCTCTTCCTCTCCATGTAATCGGCGAGGGCGTCCTGCTGCAGCTGCCGGAGCTCTGGCCGGGACGCAGACGGACTAGCCTGGGGGTTCTGATAACTCTGGTAGGGCTGGGAGCTACTGCTCAGGCTGCGACTGGCGGCCATCTCAAACATCCTCCGGCGGTCCGCCACACTGGTCTCGGTGCCTGGGAACACAAACTGCTGCTGTGCGCTCCTCCTTGGGTCCAACTCTAACCCAACCTGCCGGAGAAAGAAGAAGAGACCTTCTGTCATTCAAAACATTTAAATGCTTCATCCATAGATATGGATCAGAAGGGGTTAAGTGCCTTGCTCAAGGGCCCACCAGGAAGCGTTCTCATGTATAACACCCTGACTCACTTCATGCATGCTCTCTGGCTCAGAGTAGGATCTCTTCTTCTGCGCTGCGGTCAGCCGCTTACGCCCTCCGATGCGGACGGGGACTGGCGGTCCCATGGTCGATACACCTGCGGGCTCCGGGGTGACAACGTGTCTCTGTTTGGGAGTGTGAGGGGTGTGTGCGGTGGCCGGGGCTGGGTCCGGGGTGGTGATGGTGTGCCTCTCCTTGGGGGTGTGTGGGTTGGTTGACGTGGACAGACCTGGGACAGTGTTAGCGACAACCAATGGTTTAGGGCTGGTCCTGGGGGCCACGGTCTTCCTCTCCAGGGATAAGTGCTTGGTTGGAACTGTGGGAGGATTGTTGCTGACACCAGAAGCGGGGTGGACGCGGGCGCCCAGGTCTTTGCGTCTGAAGGAGGTTGACCGGAGGACCTTGGACTGGGCGTCCTTGATGCTGTCCCTGTAGGTCCGGTTAAAAGACTGGTACTGTATGGTTCCTAGTAAATCCTGCAGGTCATCCTTCAAATTGACGCCCTTTTCCCTTAAAAAATAATAATACTGCATTTTATTTAAATGATACTTTATAAGACGATCAATCATTTAGTTAAAGAAGACGCCAAGGGCATTTAAAATCAGAAAACATACAAACCTCGCCCCGTCATAGCCGTTCTCCTCCTGGTCTCCCTGGTGACCAAGGTGCAAGGTGCTTCTGCTTCTCTGCAGCGCCAGGGCAGGGTGCGGGTCCTGGGGTTCAGGGCGTTGGTTTTGGGGGTACCTGAAGCTCTGGAGCTTGGCTTGTTCACACTTTCCTCTCTGCAGCTGTTCTTCATAGGGATGACTCTCACGGGCCACTGTAGTTGTCTCATGAGATGAGCTGGAACTGGAGCTGAGTGCTCGGTGGCCATAGCTGGGGCTGTTGCATCTCTCCAACATGTTCCGGAGATCATTCAGAAATGGGGGCTGTGATGGACGGGATCCCAGGTTAGCGCTGATGCTAAGACTCCTCTGCTTGCCCTGGCTCTGCTCGAAATGGCTCACCTTCTCCAGGACAGACAGGCTCCTCTGGTAGCTGTTCTTGCTGCTGGTTGAGCCCTCCGGACTGGGGCAGCGCTGGACCTCCGCTAAGGCGTTCTCCAGTCTAGTCAGGGGGTGCTCCCGGCCCTTCTTTTCTTTCTGTTGTTGGGGGGGACTGGGGTCACTGTACTGTTGAACGGGGGTTTTGGATCTCTGGTCGTTACTTGGCAAGTCGGGCCTCTGGGCCCTCTGTTCTACCTGAGGTTCCGGCCCCAGGTCCAGGTTCGTGCTGCGGAACATCTTAGCAGCCCTGCTGCCAGCGGTCTGAGAATGTAGTTGACTATGGCTGAGTTCGGTCACTTGGACCACCTCTCTGCCCTGGCTCTCAGGGGGGTATTCTGAGCCTTGAGGACACCTGGAAAGTCTTTCTCCACGTGACTGGACTGGGGTGTAGGGGTCCCTCCTCTCCTGGCCAACGAATAAAGGGGTTCTGGTCGCCTGCTCGACCTGCTGGCTCTGCCTTTGGTATGCCGCCTGACCGTCTCCCTTCCAATGTGGACAGTAGTGACCCGGTTGGGTTCGGGTCTCCTCAGGTTCTGCCTCGTCCTCTCCTGTGTCAACCAGCCGGTCTGGGTAGGTTGGCTGTCTATGGGGAGGATGAGTAGAGTCAAGCTGCTGGGGCAGATGGTGTGGCTGGGAGTTGCTTTGGAACCCATTTTCCACAGCCACCACCACAGTGTCGGGGCAGGCAGTTGGCATCTTGGGGTGGTGGGGCTCCGAGGGGGGCACAGGGTAGATGCCCTGGGGCAACACCAGGAGGCCAGACTGGAGGTTGGAGGTCTGCTGAGTCTGTGGCGGCAGGGGGAAGACCTGACCCTGTTTGGGCTTTATGGTAGGGCTATAAGAAAAGAGAAGAAAAGAGGAAGTAAATAACCACCCTGGTGTCCCCAGCAAGAACACAAACATAACCAACATGCACATGTCAGTGGCAGAGGGACAGAGCACTGCAGGCTGACGGTGAGTAGAAGCACAGCTCACCACTTCAACAGCAGCCAATGGATACAACGGAACAGCTGTAGTACCTGCTCTCCGGACTCTTCTCTATGACGGTGTGGAGCTGGCCCTCCGCCCCATACGAGCCCTTCCCTGGGCCAGGGGCCACCGGGCCGGAGGAGTGGTGCCAGGACCCCTTTTGCAGGGCCCGGAGGGAGCGTGCCTGCTCCAGGCTGGACCAGGAATTGGGCCTCTCGTGGTTCCTGATGGCCGCGTAGCTGTCGCTTCGTGTGGGAGGAGCTGGTGCCCCCTTAAGGCTCTCGTTGGAACTGCGGCCGGCACCCTGACCCCAGATGGGTCCCACACTGTGACGGTTAGGGTTATTGTTATTGTTACTACCACCATCGCCGCCGCTACTGCTGCTGCTACTGCTGCTGCCCCGTTGGCATGAGGCTCCGCCCCCACTACGAGACCCCACCCTGCCACCCTCGTGGTTCCGTAGCAACGCAGCAGAGCTGACCTCGTGCTCTTGTGCCCCACCCTGCTGGGGATCATAGCCTGTGTGGACGTAGCGGATGTCAGCTTGGTTGAGGTCCTCTGCCCCGGCTCCACCCCCTCCTCCATTAACCCCGCCCCTCTGCGGAACCATCTCCATGGAGTAGGACTTCTCCTTATTGAAGGTGGGAGTGGCCGCTAGGTATTCTGGGATACTAGAGCTGGTGGAGAAGGAGGAGTAAGCTGAGTCTCTCTTGCTGTGGAGGTGGTCGATGCTGTTGGAGGACTTGGACGCAGATAACTGTTGGCAGGATGAACTGTGCAGAGGGAAGAAGAAAGTATTTTACTAAACATATTTAATCATTTGAAGTATTAGGCCGCGCTGGCTTTGGAGACAGCACCTATACATAAATATATACATACTAAATTGAAAATAATACAACCACATTTTAAAACCATGAGTTTAATAATGCCAGCACCTGTAGGCTGATTGGCCCTGGTGTTCCCCCAGGCTCTCCATACTGCCTCGGGAACTGTACTGGTCCGGACTCTTCCTGAGGTAGCCTGGGTCATAGCCCAAAAGGTCTGTAGTGGAAGCACTGGAGAGACAAGGAGGGTTGGGGGGAGAGTGGGAGGTGCCAGATTGGGAAGAGGAGACAGTCAGAAGAACGGAGAAGATGAGAAAGATAGTCAGCACTAAGCCAACTGTCATACTGTCAAGTCGACAATTAAAAAAACAGACAGGACAGGAAGTAAAACCGAACAAACCAAAAACATCTACCCAGTGACTAGACATTTATTGCAGAAAAGCATGTGGAACTTTAACTGTTTGGGTCATTAACTTACGCAGACTTTAGTGTCACAACACCACCTGTGGCAATATTCTCACTATGTGTATTCATTGTCAGGGGGGTCGAGAATTATCAATTCACCATTAACCACTTTGACATCAGCTAGCCTTCGTCCCAAATAACACCCTATCCCATATATTATGCACAACTTCAGACTCTGTGCCCTATATTGTGGACTACCTCATGCCATTTGGAGAATTAAGGTAACTCTCGTCTGTCTTGTCCTTCTGTAATTTACCGAGATCTGGAGCCGGCAGACACAAGTATTGATAAATCTACATTCAAAGGAGTGAGAAACAAAATACTTTGCTCTTATCATGGATCATATCTACCGGTGCCAGGAGTTTAAGACCATAAGATTCCCCTTTTGATTTAGCCAGTTGAAAAATCTCCTGGCCTCCTGCCCTTATATAGTCATTCAGTTAGAGAGGGAGGGGAGGCTGGCAAGGTATAGTGTTTGTGTGTGCTTGTGTTTAGTCTGCATGCATGCCTGTGTGTGTGTGTGTGTGTGTGTTTGTGTGTGTGTGTGTTTGTGTGTGTGTGTGTGTGTGTGTGTGTGCAGGGGGATGGTAGAAGGCCAGTCTTGGTTGGCATTTCTACTGCAGTAATGAATGTGACGGACGTCACATGTCTGTGATCAGCACAATCGCTTGTACGGAGGCACTTCTGCATCCATGAGAAACACAATTACTCCCAGTTCCTCATCCACCCTCAGAACCCTCAAATACACTCAGTTCCTCATCCACCCTCAGAACCCTCAAATACACTCAGTTCCTCGTCCACCCTCAGAACCCTCAATTACATCCAGTTCCTCGTCCACCCTCAGAACCCTCAAATACATCCAGTTCCTCGTCCACCCTCAGAACCCTCAAATACATCCAGTTCCTCTTCCACCATCAGAACCCTCAATTACACCCAGTTCCTCTTCCATCCTCAGAACCCTCAATTACACCCAGTCCCTGTTCTACTCTCAGAACCCTAAGAACATGCTGCTGTGTACCTCTTCACACCCTCTGTGAACCTCTCACCCTCTCTCCTTCTCTCCCTGTATCCCTCCCTCTCTCATTCTGTCTCTCTCCTTCTGTCTGTTTGCATGTATCTCTTTCTGTCTGTTTCTCATTCTGTGTGTCTGTCTGCCTGTCTCTCTTTCTCTCTGTCTGCATGTCTCTCTGTCTGTCTCTTTCTGTCTGTCTGTCTGCCTGTATCTCCTTCTGTCTGTCTGCATGTATCTCTTTCTGTCTGTTTCTCATTCTGTCTTTCTGTCTGCCTGTCTCTCTTTCTGTCTGTCTGCATGTCTCTCTGTCTGTCTCTCTCTCCGTCAGTCAGTAATACTGCGGCCACATTGGATGACCCGGAACGCTTAGTGTGGGAGTCGGGGTTGCCATGGAGACGGCACAGGATAAAAGGGAGCAGCCATCAGGAATGTCCCACCATAGCAGACTGATGACGTCAACACTCTGTCTCTTTGTGTGTGTGTGCACGTGTGTGTGCGTGAGTGTGAGTGACGTGTGTGTGTTTTTCTTTATTATCTGACAACACTGAGTGTCTGGGTCTCACTTGTACAAACACAGTTACGGTGGACAGATAAACACGCTGACCCGTCCCCAAGCTCATCTACAGGCGGTTGGCTCGGTCTAAGTTAACACCACTGCTCTCCTAGAGAAACAGCACAAGAC
The DNA here is from genome assembly GCA_029465975.1 of Dallia pectoralis. Classification (NCBI taxonomy): domain Eukaryota; kingdom Metazoa; phylum Chordata; class Actinopteri; order Esociformes; family Umbridae; genus Dallia; species Dallia pectoralis. The sequence continues at coordinate 20,356,816 of CM055736.1, forward strand.
GTTGCGCCTAGAGTCACAATTTGCACCCTATTCCCTACGGTCCCGTGGTAGTATCTAGTGCACTACACATGTGTCCAGGGTGCTATTTGGAATGCAGGAGCAATCTATATAAACCAGTTCTATGGTAGCAGTAATTAATGCATAACTTACTGATATAACTGTCTATGGGATAATTACAAGCAATGTACGATAATTCTGTTAATACAGAACACTGCTGTGTTTCCCCATTGTTCTATCTAATATGAACATGGAATTGCCTGAAAGAGAAATACAAGTACAACAACAAAAAATGTAATAATTAAATGAGAACAAATGAAAAATGACTTTAGAGTGGGTAAAGGTTTTCACTGAGAAAGCTAACAACAGGAAAGTTATATTGAGTGGGCACCATTACGGATTGATTAATTGACTGGCTGACTTGACTGATTGATTTACTGACCTGGAGTGGTAGGTCTGATGCCAGGAGGGGCTCGTGGTGCCTGGGGAAATCTGCATCATGCTGGGGTCTGTCTGGCCCTCACTCAGCTTGGTGGAGTGCCACGAGTGAGGTCTGGAGATGGACCCGCTTCGTCTGATCACAGTCACCAGAAACACACAGGAAAAAAGAGATGGTTATTTTCTGGTGAAAATTGATTTCAAAACAGATCCAATGTGTTCCTGTGAACTAAAGAGGTTCCCTGGACAACACTTCCAAACCCCCGAAAGGAATGCCGGAATTTAATCTCTTTGGACATCACATAAACAAAAACGGACTTCTCATTCCAATCTAATTTCTCATCCCAAATTGTATTCCAAATAAGTCATCCTTCTCTCAAATCTTTTCCGCTGAACCAATTGTCACATCAATCTGATAACACAAAGTAACATTGGTTGGCTCGTACAGTGATAAGCCAAAACATTATGACCACTCACTGGTGAATCGGATAATTGTAATCGTTATTTAAGGGCCTGATAACCAAACTGGATCCCAATTGTCTTAGAACCCCCTTCCCCCCCAACACCACAACACAAGCAAAGCAGCCTACGTTGTGCTGTCAATAACTGAGAAAACTTTATTTTGGCACCATTTAACCTGGGCCCGTTGGGGAAGTTAACTATAGACAATAGGATGCAGTTTGGGATTCTCACTGTTTCACAAAAGTCTGATGCTGACCAGAGGATCCTGACCACTGCATTAGACCACACAGCCTGAATACCTTGGCTTTAATCAAAACCTATTGCTGGTTTAAAACAACAAGGGTTCATTACACAATGACTGACATAAACAGTTTGACAGATCACTAGACCCCCACTAAAGACTAGCTGATTTCACAATATCAGAAGGAACATCTCATCTTTGCTTTGCTAGTGTTCCTGGCAGCAACTAACTAACTGTTGGAGACGCAGCTATCATATCTCATGGTTCTGAGCACAGAAAATCTTGTTGATCCGAAGACACACCACTTAGTTTGGAAGATAAACAGGAAGTGATGCTATCTTCACCTTCATCCCAGAGAAACATGAAAGCTGCCATTGCTCATGTCCTCATAGCCATTCATCACGTAGCAAACATTCCAAAGTATTTAGCCGTTATCTCACGTTAATGTCATACTGATATATCACACAAGGCACATTAAATCATACAGGTTTCGACGGATTAACAGCAGCTTTAAATGACCAACAACGTTTAAAAATGATCACGGGTGGTAACAAAGTGTCCACAGTGATCATAAAGGACGAACTTACTTATACGCCGACTGAGAATAAAAAACAATCAACAGAATTGAACAGATATCAGATTCTATGATGATGCTCATTGTGTCCCGCTTGAAGAGCACTTGTGCCACGGACAGAACACAGACTACAAAGCCGGTGAAACTCAAACCTCGAGCGGTAGCCTCAGTATCCGTTACCTTAACATGAGTCTACTCTACACCCGCGGGCCGCCGCGTGCGTATGGAGCCATGTTTCACCCGCATGTTTCAGCGTATATGTTACCCGGCTGCAGATCTGAAACGGCATCTCCTCAAATAGTCGTCCGTTACCTGGTGAAGCGGAGAACTTTGGAGATGAGCCCCGTAGCAAGGTTGTTGACATTGGCCTCAGACGGGGACTTACACAGCGCCCCGTCCGACCTCCCCAGGGCTCCTGCGCCCCTGCCCGGGCCTTCATCCCCCTTCTTAGGCTTCCTTCGGAGCTTCCTTCTGTAGAAGGCCCCAAGCAACTCCATGGTGCAGTTCGGTGCAGCCCGATAACCCAAGTTGTCCGCTACACTCTCTGTCAACGGTCACTGCTAAAACGGTCTGCCAACGGTAGGCTGGCGGAGGAGCATCAGGGGTAGTTAAACTGTAGCGCAATTAAGCGTCATTCCCGCGCTTATGGACGACAAAGCATGAAGTAAACATCCTTCCCGGCGATGCAGAGAGACAGAGAGAAAGATAGAGAGGGAGAGAGAGAGGGAGAGGGAGGGAGGGTCCGGTATAGGGAGGGATAAGGAATGAGACAAATAGACGAGGCAAACCGAGAAAGAGAAAGACATCGAGGGAGCGAATCTGGACTCTGAATATCCAGGAGCAGAACTGAGTCTGCTAGGAGGGAAAACACAGCTCACGATATCAGGTGGTCACACCTAACACTTCTCCTACCTCATCCCAAATGGCACTCTGTCCACTACAGTGTCCCCTCCTTTACATCGCACTAGTGTACAATACAGGGAACGGGGTGCCGTTCAAGCCACAGTCTACAATGGACATGTGACCCCGTCATCCGACTCGCGGAGCTCCGCCCAGAGGCCGTTATGCAGCCGTTGAACAGACATGAAGAGGAAGGGGTCATCACCTAGCCAGGCCCATTAACTGACACTATTACTGGGGCGTGTCCCTCCCGGCTTCCTCTCCTGGGTGTTGACACGGGTCCTCTGGCTACTTCAGGAGATGGATGGGGTTGTCGTCCCCACACATTGTGAATGGGAGGGTTTCTCCTGCACCGTGAATTTAGGCGCCAGATACGTGAGTGGGATTCAGTATCGGTCCTGAAACGCGGTAACCGAGTATGTATGGATGCACACGCGCACACACACACATGCCAGGCATGAACATACACACACAACACATGCAAACTGGGTATAGGAAGCTGACTGAAGTGTGTCACAAAACTAGTGGACGATCATCAGTCACATTTCTACCTTTTAACAGAAAAACCCGGATTCCCCTGCGGACAATCCTACGAAACCCAACATCTGGCGATTTAGCATTTGGAGCGTTGAGAAAAGACAGACGGTCAGAGTTCCGCAGCCTAAATGTTCCTGTAACTACCAAGATCATAAAATACCAGAGCTTCCGTCGATAAAGTTACCTGGAAATCATTATGGCGTAATTAGATTTGCTTCTACCTTGTGAACATTGTACATTAAACTGTAATGTCGTATTAGTATAAATAATTTGGAGCAGTTGGGGTTAAGTGTCTTTCTCATCACCAGGGATTAGAGACAATTTTGTTTACTGGTCCAACGTTCTTGACCTCCAGGCTTCTCTGACACTTTCTTTTAAGTCCTCATAGAGAAGATCCACATAGCCCCTATCATCAGCAACTGTTCTGTTACCAAGGTAACCCGTTCTGACCTGAAACTCCCAACTAGTCCCAGCATCCTGGACTACTTGCTCTATGGAAACTTGAAGTGAATATCACATCACACAATATCACCCCTAACATTATCAGTGCCTCCCTGGCCCAGATTGACGTCAAACGGTAACCATGACACTTAACACAGACCAACACAGACACAAGTTACAGTACGCCCACAACACAGAACGCTGGACGTGTTGGGTGGAAAATAAACTATTTACATTTCATTCATTTTGACTTGCCAATTTTCTACACACGGTCTAAACATATGTATGTATGTATGTATGCTCGATCAATCATATGGCACTGAACTGTGCAAGTTAAACGGTACCTTCTAGGAGATAGTTATTGAATCTTCAATCCCTTTACTATCTTCTAAAACAACAGTCTCAAAAGTCTCTGTGTTGGACTGGTCCTGACCATACAGTATAGATGTACTCCTCTTCCAAACTCTTCACCTACTCCTCTCTGGCCATGCCCGTCTCCTTTCCAGCACCCCCCACCCGCTCTTCCTCCCCTCTGTCTGGCTAATCCCCACTCCAATTTCAGTTTCCTCTCAGATCAAGAGATTATCCAGGGCAACTGTGTTGGTTCCCACAGCGCAGATAAGGTTTCTGTTCCGAGACACACCCTGCTCGTCTGTCTCCATGTCAGTCCGTGTACAGCCCAATCATTACGAACAACAGCCCCTCAACGAGCAGCGATGCCTGTCTCCCAAATAACTCTACTAGTCACAAAGTAGTACCCTACTTTTTACAGAACAGGGTTATCCATGACTAGCTGCTGGGGAGAACGTTGCACTTGTATTTAGGAGGAAGGAGGAGGAAGGAGAGACACTGAGGAGGAAGGAGGGACACTGAGGAGGAAAGAGGGACACTGAGGAGGAAAAAAGGACACTGAGGAAGAAACTAATGAAGGTCACCAGTGAGGGTCAGAGTGCCCTCTTATGGGCATACCCCCTGCCCCTGACCGGCCAAGGCTGCCCTCTGTCACACAACCAACTGACTACAGGCTGGAGCCAGGGGCTGCTGGGATACCACAGGTAACGTCACGGCAACAAGATGAGCTTCACTGGTCATATCAGGAAATAGCAGCGACATCTTGGGACCGAAGCACCAACTCTCCTCCTGGTACTCTTTGTCTACAACGTACTTACTTATGTCTTTGTCAATAACTGGAGCAACTTTAACTATGTTTACAACGCTAGCCTAGTGCTGTATTCTTTACTAATTGCTATTTTTATTAGTGCGCCTAAATTATAACTGACGTACGTATAAGGTAGGTAACAGGTAGCCTAGCGTTCGTTTAGTGCGTCACAGGTTGTTAAATCAGACTTTGCTCTCCAGGTCATTGCTGTAAATGAGAAAGCCTCTGCAAATCAGAGCTGTGCTGCCTGTGAAAATGCAACCAATGTATTTCACGGGGAAACCCCTGTACAGAATGCTAACCCTGACCACTGCAACAGGGTCAGACTACTCTACGACATACTGTCTACCACTACACAACATGAACCTACAGTGTCCACTACTACACAACATGAACCTACAGTGTCCACTACTACACAACATGAACCTACAGTGTCCACTACTACACAACATGAACCTACAGTGTCCACTACTACACAACATGAACCTACAGTGTCCACCACTACACAACATGAACCTACAGTGTCCACCACTACACAACATGAACCTACAGTGTCCACTACTACACAACACAAACCTACAGTGTCCACTACTACACAACATGAACCTACAGTGTCCACCACTACACAACATGAACCTACAGTGGCCACTACTACACAACACAAACCTACAGTGTCCACTACTACACAACATGAACCTACAGTGTCCACTTCTACACAACACAAACCTACAGTGTCCACTACTACACAACATGAACCTACAGTGTCCACCACTACACAACATGAACCTACAGTGTCCACTACTACACAACATGAACCTACAGTGTCCACTACTACACAACATGAACCTACAGTGTCCACTACTACACAACATGAACCTACAGTGTCCACCACTACACAACATGAACCTACAGTGTCCACCACTACACAACATGAACCTACAGTGTCCCCTACTACACAACATGAACCTACAGTGTCCAACACTACACAACATGAACCTACAGTGTCCCCTACTACACAACATGAACCTACAGTGGCCATCTGAAATGTCTTCGTTCACAGGAGAACTACACATTGAATCCAGACCTGGACCAATGAGCGAGTGTTGAGGTCATCCATATTACTGTGTTGGCTCTGACACTGTGAGCTGGGAGGCAAGTAGGACAGATTGGATCTATGGTGTTTATATAGAGGCTCCTCTATGTGGAGAACAGAAAGGAGGAGTTCATGAAAAGACCTGTAGGACTTACAGAGGTTAAATTAATGAAAGTCATGTGACGACCCCGTCCTAAGGATTGTATGGAGGGTCTCAGTTCTCTGATACAGATATTTCTTTATCTTATGGATTTGGTTTAAAATTCTAACAGTTTTTCTTACATTTGAGTTATGTAGTATGAAGACTAGATACATGCTATTGTCAGATAAATCAGTTAAAAAAATACATCCGATTATGAAGCTTGTCTGCACTAAATATTTCATTAAAGATGTATTATTCTAGAGCTGTTTACATTCTGACAATCTTTAGCTAACTCCCTGAGAATATTCCATATCGGGGAAGAAGGGAGGAGAACTGATCTCAAATAACAACTAACGACAAACTGCCAAATGATCTACAGATCATGGATAAACTAACCTCCACCCAGTTTACTCTGCTCTCCTTTCACAGTAAAGGGCCAATTTGCACAGAAGCAAAAGCTTGTAAATTCTCAGGAAGTCCTTTTCTCTTCCCTCGACATACTCTCCACTGCACAGCCGTATCACAGCGGGCCGAAGGCTGGAATACACACAGAGACCGGGGTTGGAGATGTTAGCCACACAATGGAACTGCAGTGCCAGGGTTGAACAGGCGGTCTCTATGGCAATGCCTTCACAAGGCCTCCAATTACATCCATCTGTTAATCTGACTTCCCAATTGTACCATATTTCCTTGATGGTGCACTGCGTTTGACCTGGGTCCATTTGGGTAGTGCACTACACACGGAATAGGGTCCCAATTGGAATAGTGTTGAACCCTTCTGTTCACTTAAGACATTCCAAATGAATTAAAACCAACCGGAAACATCCGGCACTCCGTTGCACTCTGTCATGTGACATTTCCATCCAATGGGACTGCCATATTAGGACGAAACCTCTGGAGGCCTCGGCCTGTCTGGAACTTTTTACAGAGCTCCGAGTTTATTTATCCCCAGAAGATGTGTTAAAACATTTCTGTTTTGATGGGGATTGACGAAACTGGACGCTGGCCCAAGAGAGCCTAGTGACCCATGAGAAATGACGACGTGAGGGTGCTAGGATGGATGGTCTCCAGCCAAACCTGGAGAGGAGACAGATCCTGATGAAAACTGATAGGGATGAGGTCAGATGTCTACCTGTCCACTAATAAAAACAAGCAGGGCAGCAGTCCTGTTCTGCGTAAGAATGAGCTCACCATGGCATCTCGTTACTGAGGAACACAACAGGAGAAAGACATCCAAGACAGAGGCGAGACCCACACTAGGATACAGTAAACTACACCCAGACTAAGATATATTCCGCAAGACCCAGGCTAAGGTACAGCTGTGTGTAGCTAAGGTACAGCTGTGTGTAGCTAAGGTACAGCTGTGTGTAGCTAAGGTACAGCTGTGTGTAGCTAGGGTACAGCTGTGTGTAGCTAAGGTACAGCTGTGTGTAGCTAAGGTACAGCTGTGTGTAGCTAAGGTACAGCTGTGTGTAGCTAAGGTACAGCTGTGTGTAGCTAAGGTACAGCTGTGTGTAGCTAAGGTACAGCTGTGTGTAGCTAAGGTACAGCTGTGTGTAGCTAAGGTACAGCTGTGTGTAGCTAAGGTACAGCTGTGTGTAGCTAAGGTACAGCTGTGTGTAGCTAAGGTACAGCTGTGTGTAGCTAGGTATCTACACACAGGAAGGATAAAGTGGGAAGTGGGAACATCAGTAGTGAAAATAAACAAATGAAGCACACACACACAGATTCCCTCAATTCCCACAGTTGGTGACTATTTCCATCAATGCATTGCACAAAAAATAAATAAATTGTAAATTGTAAATATTTCCTGTTTTTGTGCAGCGTGAGAGATCCGACAGGAAGAGGTCCAAGCAATTACCGCTCTGGTAAAATATAAGGACACTAAATAGGCAATGGGGTGTCAAAAAGCCTTTCTTTACCTGGAGCAGACAGTAAAATCTGACATGGCTATTCACATATGCATATTATCTTGCTGACCTCATTCCTTCACTCTTGATGCCTTTTTGGTTGCTAAACCTCTGTCTCTCAATCTCTTCCTAACCCTCTCTATTTATCTATCTCATGGTAACGAGGATGAAAGTGAATCCAGTGTGAGTCAGACCTTAGTCGAGATGCATAGTCATGCCACACCCACAGACACACCCCAGCGCACAGAACATCAACATACAACACCCAGACTCACACCCAAATACTGTCCCAAATAATGCCTGGTCCTGGAATAACACACTGAATCTGTTTAAAAAAGCATTTCGGTACAAAACGTGCCTTAATCCCTACGTGGGAAGCTGGTCCATAGAGGCATTCGGGACCTGTCCCAGGACTGACCTATTTTTTATACGTAGTTTTACTCCTCCGGTACATCCTCCTCGTGTGTCCCTGGGGGGTCCGTGGCTGGATGTGGGACCGCGGGGGTCCGGGGGGGTCCCGATGGTTGGTAATGGGCTGGAGGTTGTCAGTGTCAGCGGTGTGAGGTCACCACAGAAGACCTCCCTGATGAACAGGCCAAGACAGAGGTGGGTCAGAGCAACACGAGGTAGAACAACTCGACTTACCCCTGTCAGAATAGGGCATACATGTTAATAGTTTCATACCGGGGCTCCCAAGTGACTCAGTGGTCTAAGACTGTTGTTTCTTGTCTGTCTTCTTTAACAGTGGCACACCTTGAGTGATGCATTGCAGCACACCTACACATGTGCCTAATCGTTTATTTAGTAGTCATAACCTCAATGGCTCAGAGGAAATGTTGGGTTTGAGCACTTTGTTGGGTGAACAAATAAACCCCAAAAAATTCACCTGTGTACAATAAACAAGTCTACATGTAGCACGAGCGTTGGGCCCGCCTAGTAACCTCACCGGACATCATTATGTTAGCCTGGGCTATGTTAACCTTTTAAATAAGTGAGCGGGTTCTAGATCGCTTCATAATATTATTATTGTAATATATGCAGGTTATCGACATTGGCTTGTGTCCGACACAAAAACCGTACCAAAACAGTATAAGGTTTGACAGGCTCTAAAAAAGGGTTAAAAATGTGAAAAAATTATATTTCGGAGAAACATTAGAATGGAAACAGAAAGGTGTTTCTCAGCGACGATGTGTCAAAATGACATAGTTTCTGCTGTAATATTACGGGATAACATCGTCAAACCGGCTTCATATTAGCTAATTCAGATTACCTCATATAACCGATGATCTGGAGCAACGGTCGTAACCCACCATAACGTGACAGTGACGAATATCCTGTCATGTTGGACATCGAAGTCTTCTTCGTTATAAAGGTGAGATTTACCGCGTACAGTATACCACTAAATTAAGCTAAATATACATTATTTAACTAGTTTTTAGTGAGTTTGGCCTGTGGCTCTATGATTCGGGGAGACCTGGCTTCAGTATAGATAGATATGATGGATATGAAAGTATCGAGCTAACGCGTACCTACAGTATTACTGGACATTTGCTAGCTAACGAGACGTTATTACACTGTCAACTGAGGTTAGAGATATCGAGTCTACGTATAGATTATAGATACATCAACAAACTATTATAACCACGCTTAAAATGGGAAGTTTGAAAATAGTTTAATAATCGCGAAGTTGCTCAACTCATCTTTAACTTAAAGGTCAAGTATAGTTTCCCCCACACTAATTTCAGCGTATTTGTACAATAAGGACAATACAGTATTTTGTTTCATTAAAACATCTCCCATCTGTGTCAGAAGTGAAAAGATTGAGATCCTTCTTTTACAATGTTTTTTCCTTCACAGTAACCTTTGGTTTACAGGCTGTGATATGTCTGGTGAAGACCTATGTCGTTTTTGAAATGAGCTTGGGTTTGAATCCCAGACACTTTCTCACACATTTTTCAGTGTGAAGGTGATATAAATACAGATATGGGAAAAGACGTAGTGGGTCAATGGCTTTATCGGTAAAGTTAAAGCGGGTCAACATGTCTTTGTTGCTTTACAGCTTTTAACAGTGTGGCATGTGTATATGGCAAATACCATGCTGTTCATTTATCATACCCTGAACTATGTTCAGTAGACATATTTTAAAGTCCCTCAGGATCTCACCAACCAACACTACCAATTCCATATAATATCCAGGAACTCTGGTCAATCCAAACGTTTTCTCATTTCAAAATATTGAGATCCATAGATACATAAACACCGTAAATTAAATGTATATTTAAGAGTATTTGCTTAATCTGTGTGAGGGAACGTGCAAGACAAAAAAGGTCCCAATGTCCCAGTACTTCTAGAGAACAATGTTAAAGATAATAAGTTACAGCGAAAGCTGTAAAAAGGACTTTATTATATAAATGTTACTGATTCATTCAATTTGGTCAGGTGAAAAATACCGGTTTATGACTGTAACACCTACTGTATGTCTATGACGTTAGGTCTGAACGTTTGGTGCAGGCGGCATGCTAAATTGTTAAAAGGTAACAGTAATAGATACACCACACAATTAAAAACCAAAATAAAAAAAGAACTCCTTAAAAAACCCAGCAATAGAACATTCATTTGATGTGCTATACAGAATTTCACAAGTTATGTCATTTCGTTTTTTTGTTGCTTTTATTGCTGTATGATTTTCGGCGTTTAACTGACAGTCAGTAAAGTCGGGTTGTGTTGGCAGTACAGCTATGGCGACCAGGTGAGCTTGTATTAGGTGCATTTGAATTAAAGGTCTCAAATGAACAGAAGAAACTTGAAGATGAATAGAAAACAAATACTTGTGGTTGTACTAATGAATTGTAAGGAATGCTGAGAACAGAGAAAGTAAATGATCTAGTCGTTAGGCAAGTTATAAACAAGGAGCAACAGGTGTAACAGCTACATGTGAAAACACTTAAAACTCAAACCAGCTTGACTTGTTTCAGGAATGGAAAAGTACATGAAAGAGAACAGAAAGATTCTTAAAGACTTGCATTCAGATACTATTTCATACTATGGAACACGGTCAGGTTAATTCAAAAGCAAAAAAATGTAAGCAACTCCTTAAAAAACATTTAAAATTGTTATATATTAAAAACATCTGCATTTAAATCACTTTGTGGACCCCTTCAATTTGACCCAAATAAAGTTGCATTTAATTAAATTAATACATAATTTTAGCCATTAGCTACACACAAGATCCCAACTGTAATCCAAATTAAACTTCTACATTAAATCTATTCCCTTCTCATTGTAGATGTATGGCACATTGAGTGCCCGGAATGAAATGACAGTTAAATCTGTTACAAGGGCATCACAAATGATTGTTTTCATCTATTAGGGGATTACCATAGCACACTTTGAGTTTCTGTCTTTAATTGATTTGAGGTTTTTAGCTGATAGGCTACCAGATGTTAGGGTTATATATATTGCCTACTCAAACATACAATCTTTGACATCGCTTTAGCATTGCTTCTACGCAACCTTCAATTCATGCTACATATGAAATAGTTTTGATCTCAATCTTTGTACTCCTCAGCAGGCTTACAGCCAGAAAGGATCAGGGAAGAGGATTAAATAAGCAAATATCTGCTCTCTCAGGTGGAAAAGGCCAAATACCCAAGACAAACTTCCTTTAGGCATAGTTCTGTCATAGTTCTCTCTCTGTTACATCGCAGAGAAAGCTGAGAGAGTGAGAGTGATGTAGTTCAAGGATCCACCATCACAATGACTTTCAGCATGTCACACACACACTCCAGACAAAAGACACAGAGGTTGTAATTGGGAAGATAAAGACAGAGAGAGAGAGGGTCGTTGGAAGTGAAGACAGAGGAAGATATGAGAAACAGGATGACACCGGTTCAATGCTTGGAGGTCTGAAAAACAACGATCATTTATATCCTGGACGATGAATCTCGTAACTAATTAGAACCCGGCACACAATCAGTGACCAATCAGAACCCAGCACACAAAAAATGGACAAATCAAAATGGTGCACATTCCACATGACACTGTTCATAAATCACGACCAGCGATAGCAGTACAAAATTGTGGGTTCTTTCCAAAAGCCACTAAGGATATTAGCATGAAGGCTGAAGAATGCTAGTATGGTTTGTAACTAGGAGTGGGGTTTCAGTGTGAAGTTTTCACATTATTAGAATTACTCTAAACTCGATTGTGGTGGTCAGCCGGTGGGCAAATGCTACGCTAACTAGCCTAGAAGGTCGGTGAACACTATTCTCTGACTAAAGGCAGCTAAAAACGGATAGATTTTAGTCAGTCATCGAAGACACCCGAGAACTGTTTATCCGTTGTGAGTTTAGCCTGATGCGTTAGGGGATTGCAGTCTCTCTCTCTGTCCTTGTCTCTCGCCCCACCTCCGCATGCTGCCGACAGACCCTTGTCATGTGATATGATAGTGAGTGTGGATGTGTTGAGCTGGGTGAAACACACTCTGACACTCTAACACCACTTAGCTTTGACATTCTGATGGCATGACTCAGCTAGAATTCTTCAGCTATCACTTCACTACCTCCCTCCACCTAACCTTTCATCCCTCACATTCTCCCAGTCTCCCTCTCCTTCTGCTCCGATAATCCTGTCGATTATCCAAAGTTAATCTTTGCAGTTAGCTAACGCTACAGTTAGCATGTGAGTCAGCCCTTTCCTACATGCCACGGGCTAAAATGATTGATTGCTATTCTTAGTCTGGATCAGAAACAAAAGGGGAAGGCGGAGCCCTGTGGCTGGCTTTAAATCCGTCTTTTAATTTCTCTTTAAAACTGTCACTACATTTCAAGCTACATGCTTTTCAGACAGAGAGGACCCCATTTAAGGGCCACACTGCAGACATTAGGATGACGGCTACTTCACGTTTCTCTCCTAGATTATAGCAGGCTTCTATTGACTGAAATGTTATGAGTCATAATTCCCATAAAACCTTGTGTTTCCTTTGGTTGACACACCATTACGTTCTTTTATTGGAAATGTTTAGATCCTCTTTATTCATGGTCTGTGTTTTGTGTGGTCTCACTTTAATTAGGATCTGTGTTTTGTGTTGATTCATACATTTTCGCTAAATATAAGCAAAGCAATTTCTCGTAGGGCTATTTAAAGCAAATATGATGAAAAACATAATCTTGTCCTGACGAGATTAACAAAACACATGACAGGATTAAACCTAAACAAAGTTGAGGCCTTTCCCGTTTTAGTATCTCACTAAAACCTTTTCTTTAGTGTTTATCAAACCTCTCATCATACCTCACAAAGAATAACAGCTGGAGGGGTAACAACCCTGTCAGAGAAGTCAAGTTCAGCTGCCCCTCCTATATTCCTCTGAACCCCACATTCAGCAGTTATTACCCTAAACTGCATGTTCTTGACACAGGCTTACGGCTGCCTGGAGGTAAAAGAACAGATATAAGCTGGATTGGACCACAGCAGTCTTGGCTGAGGGCCTAGAGACACATACAGGGACCTAGAAAGACAAGTACCCTCCCTCTGTGCTAGCTAGGGCCCTGGCTGGCATTCCTGGAGGTTCTCAGGGGGAATCAGCCAATTAATGACAGAGACTCCAAACTCTGGGGAAAATACCTTAAGAGCAAGCATGGAAACAGTCTAATAGATGCAGTATATGCGTTTACATTGGTTCATAATTCTCCTGACATGCGTTTTTTTATATCCTAACCTTCTGCATTTATGATCCTAACCTTCTGCATTTATGATTAATTCCTGCTACATTAATTGTCCTTGCTAAACATTCCCATAAATGAATAGAAGAGAAAAAACATTTATATGTACAGTATCTAGTTGAATGTTGTTGACTATTTTATTAAAATAGTTTCTATTAAGAATATTATTGACAACAATAATAAATTGCTTACACTGCTCCGACTGTGTATGGGGTGGGTGGTTTTGGTCGTTTTTAGTGAACGTTGTCATTTATCGCCATAGTACCATACCCCCACCTAGCAACCAATGGGACCCGAAATTGTTTAAACTGTTCACGCCTACTTGTTGGCAAATGTTAATTTCCTGTATTCACATTGTCACAGGGTAAGGAGAGATTTTTAAATGACTCTTCTTGTCTTACTATTCCTCAGGTTCCCGAAGACAGCAGGAGTCCAATCCCAACAAAAGGTTTGTATTTATTGAAATAGTTGTAGATATTAAACACAGTTAATGTGACGTCAGATTAAACATTGTATTGCTGTTATACTGGAACATTTACAATTAGAAACAGAAGAATATATGTCTATTGACATTCCAGCTAGTTAAGATGTGCCACTAATCTCGCCCGACAGATATTTCAATTTGTAAGCTGGGATTTTGAACCACCAACCTTTTGATTTCTGGCTCAAAGTTTTAACCTATAAGGTCAAAACAACATTCTTCTGCCTGTCAAAGCTAAAGTGTTTTCATTTCACAGTTTTGACAAGTCTGTCAAGACTCAAAAGAGAAAGAATTGGTGAGTAGTTTTTATCTCAACTTGATGATGTTGTGTTGATGTAGTGTATTGCCCTGTTATGTAATAACATAGAGATTTGGAACCTATTGGCAAATTATAATTCATGGCTTTGTAACAGTTTCAAATACTGGTCCTCTAGTTTCTCGAAAAACCCTGATAATGTTTAGTTAAAGGACGTTAAGGCCAGTCCCCCAACTTTAAAGACTAAAAGGCCCTTTAAGGACGATCTCATCTTAGGCAACAAACAAAGCACTGCACCTGCCCCATTTCCATATGGGCAAACCGATTAGATTGTACACAAAACCTATTCAAAACCATTATTAAAGTCACATGACGTGAGACTAAAGAAAACACAGTGATGTTGTACTTCAAGTACCTCCTGGAGAGAATCGGAGATCCTAACATCAAATAAAAAAGCCACTCATCCAAAATTACACTGAGCTGTTCTCATGGTCGCGTGTAAAATATGCGATTGCTTAAGAGGACGATGACGTGAAAAGAAACACAGCATGTATGATAACAGTAGAGACATCTGATAAGCATAATTACAGCTGATTATTACTAAGAGCTTGGGTGCATTAGAATTGGCATGGTATTCACACGGACAGAGTACAGGTGATCTGCTTACCTTGGTCCTGACGTATCAGATATCAGTCAACAGGTGGAGGCCTCATCTGACTCGACACAACACACACACACGCCTAGCCTATAGACCTAGCCGCAAACAACACACACTCCCAGTGCGTCACTGTTCTCAACTAGTCTGAAACGTTTAAGGCTGCCAACCCTGTGGAAACGCACTCGCTCACTCATTCACACATACTCAATATACAGCAGTGGCAGCTGACTAATGGAAACCAAAGCCAGAGACCGATTGTACCTGAGGCGGGACTTGTTGCTCATGCTCACACCATTTACTGCCACACACACACTCACACAAACACAAAGCACTTAGCAACCTCTAGAGACATCCCTCCTCCCAACCAATCAGTAGGCTGCGGGCAGAATGGATGGAGCCTATAGGCGATGATGTCACAGATTTCACTTGAGGTGAAGACAACAGTGACGAGCTTTGGACGTGTCTGCAGGGCTGCAGCTGAGAGTGACGTCCTGCTGATCATGCTATTAAGGGCCCGTAACCATTAGAAACACACGTCCTCAATGCCCTGTCAGATGCATCTATTAAAGAGCATGGCCAAAATGACAGTTAAGATCGGGTCTATATGTGATGATAGTTAATGACACTCTATATGTGATGATAGTTAATAACAGTCTATAAGTGATAATAGATAATGACAGTCTATGGGTGATGATAGTTAATGACAGTCTATATGTGATGATAGTTAATGACAGTCTATATGTGATGATAGTTAATAACAGTCTAAGTGATAATAGATAATGACAGTCTATGGGTGATGATAGTTAATGACAGTCTATATGTGATGATAGTTAATGACAGTCTATATGTGATGATAGTTAATAACAGTCTATAAGTGATAATAGATAATGACAGTCTATGGGTGATGATAGTTAATGACAGTCTATATGTGATGATAGATAATGACAGTCTATATGTGATGATAGTTAATAACAGTCTATATGTGATAATAGTTAATGACAGTCTATATGTGATGATGATGTCTATAAGTGATAATGACAGTCTATATGTGATGATAGTTAATGACAGTCTATATGTGATGATAGTTAATAACAGTCTATAAGTGATAATAGATAATGACAGTCTATGGGTGATGATAGTTAATGACAGTCTATATGTGATGATAGATAATGACAGTCTATATGTGATGATAGTTAATAACAGTCTATAAGTGATAATAGATAATGACAGTCTATGGGTGATGATAGTTAATGACAGTCTATATGTGATGATAGTTAATGACAGTCTATATGTGATGATAGTTAATGACAGTCTATATGTGATGATAGATAATGACAGTCTATATGTGATGATAGATAATGACAGTCTATGGGTGATGATAGTTAATAACAGTCTATATGTGATGATAGATAATGACAGTCTATCTGTGATGATAGTTAATGACAGTCTATAAGTGATAATAGATAATGACAGTCTATATGTGATGATAGTTAATAACAGTCTATAAGTGATAATAGATAATGACAGTCTATATGTGATGATAGTTAATAACAGTCTATAAGTGATGATAGATAATGACAGTCTATAAGTGATGATAGTTAATAAAAGTTCCATTGATTAGCATGGTTAACAACAGGTCAAAGATTAACCAATCTTTTGGGGGTGATGGTTAATTAAATGTCTATAGATGAGGAGCGTTTATGACAGGTATACAAAACAAGCTAGTTAATAAGGGTTAAGTCAATACAAAAATAGCATGGAATAAGGATGGGTGAGAAAGAGGGCGGGAAAACGAGGGAGATAAATGTAGAGTAGGGCTGAAATAGCAAGGGAGGGGTGAGAAGAAAGTGAGAGTTGTAGGTAATCTCCTCGCAAACATTCTTTCTTGTTTTCCATTGCATGGCACTAAAGCGTTTAACAAGCTAACAATGGGAAAGGGAGGTTTGGAATTTTAAAACTCAGAAACACTTGTATGAAACTAGACTGCCTTATGATGTCATGGAGTAGATGTTCATTACATACAATGCAAGACATTTTATCCTAATTCTGGCAATTCTTGGTGCTGAAGCAGTTACTTTATCTGACCCTGGGATCAGAAATCAAACAATACCCTGGGATCAGAATACAAACATTACCCTGGGATCAGAAATCAAACAATACCCTGGGATCAGAAATCAAACATGACCCTGGGATCAGAAATCAAACAATACCCTGGGATCAGAATACAAACATTACCCTGGGATCAGAAATCAAACAATACCCTGGGATCAGAAATCAAACATGACCCTGGGATCAGAAATCAAACATGACCCTGGGATCAGAAATCAAACATGACCCTGGGATCAGAAATCAAACATGACCCTGGGATCAGAAATCAAACATGACCCTGGGATCAGAAATCAAACATGACCCTGGGATCATTATAACACAAACTGAGCTCATTTGTCAGGTACGTTGTTAATCATTGTTCAGGTGAGATTACAGGTGTGCCAGTAAATGAGGATGTTGTCCGGTGTGAGATGGGTGTTTTATAATGGTCTATGGGAGGTGTGAGTGTGAACTGGAAATAAAACTAGGGTCTCAAACACATGTCACACTGTGACTAACGTCTGGGCTTAAACAGAGGTGCTGGACAGCACCTGCCAAATTCTATACCTGTTCACACACACACACACACACACACACACACACACACACACACACACACACACACACACAAAGCTTGGCCCAATAACCAGCAGGGCCAGGGTAAAGGAGCAAGTAGCAAGAAAAAATATATTTTCATCTTTGTTGCTAGATGCACCATTGAAAGTGTATCCCATAATATACTTCAGTCTGCCTAGACATGTGGAAGAGGGGAGAGGACGGAGGGAGAAGAGGGGGAAATGAGAGCACAAACACAACCGGGTCTGGTCCAACTCCCTCCGCTCAATTAGGCTAAAGAAAGCCAGTCATCCAACCAGCAGCTCTGTCCCCATCTACCCAGTGAAGCAGAATTAAACCTCCCTGCTGGGCTCTTTCAATGGACACCCCTTGTTTACTTTATGCAGACGTCTTTTCAGATGGCCGGCAGTATCGTGGGTTTCTCTGTCCTGACAGCTTTCTCAGATGGTCGGCAGTATCGTTGGTTTCTCTGTCCTCACAGCTTATTCAGATGGTCGGCAGTATCGTTGGTTTCTCTGTCTTCACAGCTTATTCAGATGGTCGGCAGTATCGTGGGTTTCTCTGTCCTCACAGCTTATTCGGATGGTCGGCAGTATCGTTGGTTTCTCTGTCTTCACAGCTTATTCAGATGGTCGGCAGTATTGTGGGTTTCTCTGTCCTCACAGCTTATTCAGATGGTCGGCAGTATCGTGGGTTTCTCTGTCCTCACAGCTTATTCAGATGGTCGGCAGTATCGTTGGTTTCTCTGTCTTCACAGCTTATTCAGATGGTCGGCAGTATCGTTGGTTTCTCTGTCTTCACAGCTTATTCAGATGGTCGGCAGTATCGTTGGTTTCTCTGTCCTCACATCTTATTCAGATGGTCGGCAGTATCGTTGGTTTCTCTGTCTTCACAGCTTATTCAGATGGTCGGCAGTATCGTTGGTTTCTCTGTCTTCACAGCTTATTCAGATGGTCGGCAGTATCGTTGGTTTCTCTGTCTTCACAGCTTATTCAGATGGTCGGCAGTATCGTTGGTTTCTCTGTCTTCACAGCTTATTCAGATGGTCGGCAGTATCGTGGGTTTCTCTGTCTTCACAGCTTATTCAGATGGTCGGCAGTATCGTTGGTTTCTCTGTCCTCACAGCTTATTCAGATGGTCGGCAGTATCGTTGGTTTCTCTGTCTTCACAGCTTATTCAGATGGTCGGCAGTATCGTTGGTTTCTCTGTCTTCACAGCTTATTCAGATGGTCGGCAGTATCGTTGGTTTCTCTGTCCTCACAGCTTATTCAGATGGTCGGCAGTATCGTTGGTTTCTCTGTCCTCACAGCTTATTCAGATGGTCGGCAGTATCGTGGGTTTCTCTGTCTTCACAGCTTTCTCAGATGGCAAGCAAATATCACAGGGGGATTGCTGTCGCTGACATATTTTCATGCCGGGATATAAATCGTGAACATGTTTTTGTATCTTTTCAGATGATGGCCAATGGGTTAGGTAAGGATTTCACATCATCTATGTGAACTCATACGGACATAGATTTGACAAACAATTCACACTTGAATTGATGGAATTTTTTTTACGTCTGCACAAATTGTCCAATCTAGATAATTATTATTACACTTTTGCCAGAATCTTTTTACTACAATGAAAAGCATCAAGTGGACTATATTTCCCACACTAACTTTTTTCTAGTGGTCAAATGGCAGTCAAGATGTTGATGCTAGCTTTTAAAATGGGATATCATTAAGGAAGTTAAAAGCTTGCTTGTTTCCAATGTAATTAGCAAGCTAACACTACAATAGCAAATGCTAGCAAGCATTTAGCATTCCGTTAAATTGTACAATAACAAGTATTTAGCTATAGTTTGTAAAAATCTCTCAGGGCTACAGTTCTGTGTGTCCGTGTAATATCTTACAGCAACCAAAACAAGCTAGTTGGTTGAACAGGTTTTAGGATCCAGTAATGGTTCTTAGCTGGTGACTGCATAGCAACTGCATCACCAGATCTTTGCCAATCGGCCTGGCACCAATCGTGAAACTGGGAGGCTGTCGCCAACGTTTCCCCCTTAGATCAAATTTGAGAATTCCATCCAGCCATCTCTAATTGTACCCTAATTTCTCCTCTTTGTGTCAGATGAAACAGTGTCAAGCCTATTCCTGTTGGGGTATCATGATCCAGTGCACACCTATATAACCCTCTAGGGGAGCTCACCTAACACTGTACAGTCAACTGTGTGTCCCAGTCTTGCTCCTGGCTGCGCCACGTCCCTATAAAGCCTTTTCTGGACAGAAGGTTGTTAATATATCAACAAGCAGCATGCCTTGTGGTATGTAAAGTCACCGTTTGCAACAAAAGTGCTGTGCCTACAGAAACTGCTTCATTGCTGTCTAATATCAAACTCCCAAAAGTCAACAAGTGCACCAGGAGTTGTGCCATTACACAGATTAGGTTGTACCACTTTACACTAAATGAATACGAGTGTCTGTCAAGTCGGGCCAAGTTGAATTGGCACTAACGACACTGTGTGTGCTGCCCATTGTGTTGTCCTGAGGAGAAAATAATGACAGGTGGCAGGCGGAGAGACGTTTGGCACCTCTGCAGCAGCAGCACAAAGCATTGTTAAATATTTACAGCATTCCTGAGTGTCACATTGGACTGGTGGGAGGTAGCAGCCAGCTCTCCATGCGTTCCTGTGACCTAGTTTTATCTACAGTATACCGGTAAACGCCAGACTATAGGAAACATCACGGTGTCCCTTATCAATAAGCCGCTTCCCTTTTCTGGTCTTGGATGGGCATCCCAATTTGGGATGAATCGTAATCTTGTTTCAAATCAATTATAACACACATTGCCCTCTATGACGACATGCTGAGTAACGGCCTGTTTCAAATCCTCCAGCATCATCCCAGTCCCCAAGAAATCAAGGATCTACAGACTCTTCGACCTGACCTCGGTTATTATAAAGTAATTTGAGAAACTTGTGCTGTCCCACCTCAAATCCATCACTGACCCAGTATACTGACCCACTTATTTCTAATGGAAACCAGTCTGCATACTGGGGGGAGATTGACCATCTGGTGTCCTGGTGCAGACCACTTGGAGCTCAAAGCACAAAAGACATTGTAATGAGAGTGGATTTTCTGAGAGGTTCAGCAGTCCTCTGTCCCATCGTCCTTGTGGCTCCTCAGTAAACCCGTCAAAGACTATGATGAACTTTTACACAGGCATAATTGGGTCCATCCTGACCTACCCCATCACTATCTGGTACGCTGCAGAGCAGGTCATTGGCTGCAATCTACCATCTCTACGAGACCTACACACCTCCAGGATGCTGAGGCAGGCAGGAAAGATTTGAGCCAATCGTTTTACCAATTCAGAACTCTCCCCTCTGCCAGAAGGCTGAGGTCTATCAAGACCAAAACCTTTCATCACAAGAACAGTTTCTTTCCCACAGTGGAAGGCCTAACTGATAATTGCCTGCTCCCCATATTCGCATTCACTCTCACTGGACATTTCCACCTTGCATATTTACACATTGTATATTTTAGTAATTGTAGTCTGTTGTTTGTATTTGTTCATTGCGTGAGTATTAAGTGTCAGAACAAATATAAATAAAACTCTTTATGATTCTGCAGATGGTTTCAGGTATGGAATCCAAATACTCACAATTAATTAAATTGAAACTCTGTATGTAGGATTTTGATGGAGAATTCTTAGAACACAAAACCTCAAATAATGCCTGCAAAACAGGGTCACAGCTATACATACTAATTATAAAAATACCTAACTATCATTTTACACCCACAGAGTTGGATTTAAGGCTCTGTTTACAGACCCCACTGACATAACCAGCAGTAAAACCAAATAACCACTGTAAGTACATTATTTGGCACACAGGGGTAGGGGGAAGAGACAGCAAATTGGAATGTTAACTTGGCCTAAACAAAGAGAAGACATTGGCAGCATACCTGACCACTGACACTGACCCAAAATGAAAAGAGAGAGGTAGTGTGAGCCGGGCAGGGGTAGACCGAGAGAAGGAACAAGCATGTGAGAACCCTTAACCCTGACGTAATGCAACTGGGACAATTTGGTCTGGTGCTTTCTCAGCTTCTACGTCCTTAGGTCTTTTGAGGTTCACGGGATCCACACGTTCTAAGCTATTCATACAGACATGTATCCATGTGTGTCGTGCCTGCTTTCCCATCAGCCCCCAGCTGCTACATAGTCAACACTACGTTACCCCTTGTTCATCAGTTGGAATAATGTTTGTTCTTTGTCTGTTTTTTAAGTGTTCTGCTCTGAACAAGCTCAACACAAGAGGCAATCTATTTATTTTTTCGGAGAAGAATTATCATACATGCTGCTGTTTACTCAACATTTACAACAGTCAGGCATTGAATAGCAATTTCATGTGCAAACATTGGCTAATAGGAGTTATTTTTCCATAAACTCAGGTTATATGGTAGCATAGCTGAAAAGATAAAGATATAACATGACGTCTGCTCTAAACCCAGTTTTGCAGGAACGGATAGAGTGCACTTTAAATGTACTAAATGTATTCTCTTACCTAGGCTTGGTTACATTCATTTATACAGGGAAGGTTTGTTACAAAATGTGTTCATGTGAAATAATGCAAAACTTTCAGGAATTATTAGGCATCTGGAGAGTGAGTTGGGTTAACTGCATTGCTCAAGGGCAGACGAACATATCATTTATTTCCATGTGAGTTTGGAGTATTCAATGTAGAAACCTGTCTCCAACTTGAGGAGTGCAACAGTCTAACTGCTAGCCAAACTGCAGTTACATTGCCGAATGCTCACAAAGTTTAGCGACTTGTGGACAAGGTTATTTGTAAGCTGCCTCTCGTGTCTGTTCTGGCATTATCCACCTATCGACAGATAGCCATCTTGATATATGTTTTTTAATGTTTATTCAAGTTGCAGCAGCGTTTTTACTGTTCACAAATATGAGGCGGAGATATCAATTCATGTTAATCATATTTGGACACCGAGCCGTAAGCGAAAACATCATTTATATCAGACAGATGGAGGTTTAAAAAAATATCTCTGTGAAACAGAGATGTGAATAGTTTAAAATATCCAGCTTGTTATCTCTGAGAAAGACAACACACTCTGCCCTCCAAATAATGACCAACACTCTGCATCCACAAAACTCTGCCCTCCAAATAATGACCAACACTCTGCATCCACAAAACTCTGCCCTCCAAATAAAGACCATTACAGATATGTCCTTTTGAAGTTACAAAATGCATTGTGCCTATTGACAGGAAACACACAGACAGACAAAGAGCCACATACCTGTCAGAATCACTACTAACATTCGCCTTCTTGTCCATCCTCTGTTGTCATACAGCCAGTGCTCATGGTAAATGTAGTTTCCTCGCAGTATGGCTAGTGTCAAGGCATTGTTGTCGTATCACTTATCTAGGACCAGTTCACGTAAAGGTCTAAAGTACTTTCTCTATTGTGTTCCTTTAAGGCAGATCGATGTGTGTATCTGAAGTGTGGTGCTCATTAGCTCAATAGGTTTGCATGAGGCTGTGATCAGCCCAAATCCACGACTGTACTCTGTACAGACAATTTGTTTCGTTCACTTCCTCCTGTAGTGTCTGTGTCCAAAGTCTACGGTTGTGCAACTTCTCCCCAGTCTAGTCTCCTCACATGCTCCCCAGTCTAGTCTCCTCACCTGCTCCCCAGTCTAGTCTCCTCACTTGCTCCCCAGTCTAGTCTCCTCACCTGCTCCCCAGTCTAGTCTCCTCACCTGCTCCCCAGTCTAGTCTCCTCACCTGCTCCCCAGTCTAGTCTCCTCACCTGCTCCCCAGTCTAGTCTCCTCACCTGCTCCCCAGTCTAGTCTCCTCACCTGCTCCCCAGTCTAGTCTCCTCACCTGCTCCCCAGTCTAGTCTCCTCACCTGCTCCCCAGTCTAGTCTCCTCACATGCTCCCCAGTCTAGTCTCCTCACCTGCTCCCCAGTCTAGTCTCCTCACCTGCTCCCCAGTCTAGTCTCCTCACCTGCTCCCCAGTCTAGTCTCCTCACATGCTCCCCAGTCTAGTCTCCTCACCTGCTCCCCAGTCTAGTCTCCTCACCTGCTCCCCAGTCTAGTCTCCTCACCTGCTCCCCAGTCTAGTCTCCTCACCTGCTCCCCAGTCTAGTCTCCTCACCTGCTCCCCAGTCTAGTCTCCTCACCTGCTCCCCAGTCTAGTCTCCTCACCTGCTCCCCAGTCTAGTCTCCTTAATATCCTCTGTAATATCTGTTCCCCAGTGTAGTTTTCTGCCAGTCAGTCATTCAGTGTGACTTATGGTTCAGTAGTCTCCAATCTGTGGGACTCAACAGGTGTTTGCCCAGTCAGGCCAGTGCTACATAATCCGGCCACTCCTGCACCACACATCCACCCAGATGAGGTGTGTTTGTTCAGTCAACATCACACTGCCCAGACTATTGATAACGTCTCTGCCACATTAAACAGATGGACAGGGATGCTTTGTCCTATCCATTCTTTGTTACGCCCTTCCTTATGCCTCTGTCTCTCTCTGTATTTCTCTCTTTCTGTCTTCCTCTCTCTCTCTCTCTCTCTCTCTGTATTTCTCTCTTTCTGTCTTCCTCTCTCTGTCTCTCTCTCTCTCTGTATTTCTCTCTTTCTGTCTTCCTCTCTCTCTCTCTCTGTATTTCTCTCTTTCTGTCTTCCTCTCTCTCTCTCTCTGTATTTCTCTCTTTCTGTCTTCCTCTCTCTCTCTCTCTCTCTGTATTTCTCTCTTTCTGTCTTCCTCTGTCTGTCTCTCTCTCTCTGTATTTCTCTCTTTCTGTCTTCCTCTGTCTCTCTCTCTCTCTGTATTTCTCTCTTTCTGTCCTCCTCTGTCTCTCTCTCTCTCTCTGTATTTCTCTCTTTCTGTCTTCCTCTCTCTCTCTGTATTTCTCTGAACCCTGGACCTGTATGCAAATTAGCATCCTGATATTCTACCGTCCTCTGGCCGGATATCGTCTTCCCTACCCATCCCCCTCTCAGACCGAACCACAGAGAGCGAAGGCAGGGGACAACCACACAGGGACAAAGAGATATAGAGGAAAATAGTGAGCCCTTTCTCAGACAGGTGAACCGGAGACCCAGGTTACGCGGGGTGTGTTTCAGGGTTAGAAACAACAACAGGTGAGGGACAACGGCTGCCATTATGAAAAAGAGAAAACCAGGTCTGAGTGCATCTGGCCCGAAGCCAGTAGGGGAAGACCCAGAACAGTTTGTGTCTGCATCTGTGGAGCCACCCCCCTATCCCTTATAAAGTCCTGCTGACGGTGTGGCTAGTCTGATCTGCGATGCAGTGAAGGTCTGCTGTGCTAGAAAAGCAGTTAAACTCCATAACGTTGTTCCATTGAGAATGGATAGAATGACAATGGACTAAAGCATATTATGTACCTACAACCTCTAGATTGGGACCTCTGAAATGTCCCTAATTGGCAAACATCATGTTAAGCCAGTCTATGATCCCCAACAGTCTGCTTTTGAAACACTGATTGATCAACTGGCTGACAGGCTGTCTGGGTAAGTAGAGCAGCTTTCTGTCATCCTCTCTGTCATGCCAAGAGGATTTGTCCTGAAGAATGTGCCCTCTGTAGGACACTGCGTGTATTGCAGTTTGTCCCTGCGTGGCTAAAACGTCTCGTTCTCCGGCCCCACAAACAGATCTTGACACACGTGCAGTTTAGAAAATATTTGTGCGGGCCTGAATTTGGCCACTGTAAGCCAGAAGGTTTGCCCAGACGTTTGGCAGATGTGTGATGTACATGAATCAAACCAGTCTGCCGTATATGAGCATCAGGGGCCCTGAACCGGGCGACTCGTGGAGAAGTGGCAGGCGAGGCCCTATTTTTACCCCTCAGCCCTGCAGGGTGTGTGAACCATGTCACAAGACCGCTGTGGTACAGATTAGAAAATAACCTGGCAAGTTAGCCATGATTCCCCCCACCCCTGGTCCACTCAACCCAATGAGACGAGACACGCACACACACACGCACACACACACACACACACACACACACACACACACTCAGACCTTGTTATCTGTGAGGGCTGAGGCATGGCCAGTATAGACATCGGAAAACAGTATTAGATTAACAGTGTGCGGGGGGCTACAGGAGCACTTCGCTTCAACACCGTCACATGACTAGGAGGAAGCACACAGGGTGCACGACCTGGAACCATGGCAATGGACGCACAGACAGACAGACTGACAGGGGACCATGGGGTTGGTGAGTTTTTAGTAATATTAATAGTAATATTATTACCTGCGTACAGTGAGTCTGAGGATCTTGTGGGATCCTTTAACCAATGAGATGGCCTCCTGCCTGAATCCACTGAGCTCCACGTCGTTAATGATGACCACCTGGTCTCCTGGCAACAGGGGGTGTTCCAACAGGTCGGCCTTCCCTCCTCCCTCAACCTGGAAGAATAATAAGCTTAGATCTAACTGCTCTAATTATTTCAGAAAGCTTAGGTCTGCATGTTGTATTAAAGTTAGAAAGCTTAGGTCTACATGTTGTATTAAAGTTAGAAAGCTTAGGTCTACATGTTGTATTAAAGTTAGAAAGCTAAGGTCTACATGTTGTATTAAAGTTAGAAAGCTTAGGTCTACATGTTGTATTAAAGTTAGAAAGCTACGGTCTACATGTTGTATTAAAGTTAGAAAGCTTAGTGTAATGTGCTCCAGTCATTTAAAAAAGTATCTGTATACTCCATTAGTATCAGAAAAATTAGTTCTACAATCTCTAGACATTTTAGTACATTTGATGCCTAAAGACAGATCTGTATGATTAGTGAAGACAGATATATATGATTAGTGAAGACAGATATGTATGATTAGTGAAGACTGATATATATGATTAGTGAAGACTGATATATATGATTAGTGAAGACAGATATATATGATTAGTGAAGACAGATATGATTAGTGAAGACAGATGTGTATGATTAGTGAAGACTGATATATATGATTAGTGAAGACAGATATATATGATTAGTGAAGACAGATATATATGACTAGTGAAGACAGATATATATAACTAGTGAAGACAGATATATATGATTAGTGAAGACGGATATATATTATTAGTGAAGACAGATATGTATGATTAGTGAAGACAGATATGTATGATTAGTGAAGACAGATATGTATGATTAGTGAAGACAGATATGTATGATTAGTGAAGACAGATATGTAAGATTAGTGAAGACAGGTATGTATGATTAGTGAAGGCAGAGATTTATAAGTAGTGGAGACAGGTATGTGTGATTAATAAAGACTGGAATGTACTCATGAGTCACATGACACCAAACTACAGGAATTGTCACCCCAAGTAACATTACATCCACTCTCTGGTGAAACATGGATAAACACAGAACAGGGCTCTAGCCTCCCTAGGATATACACAGCATAACAATGTAGAGCTGAATAAGCAATGGCGGTAATCACATTAGTAATAGACCCATCGCACACTTGGAATGACCAAAAAACGCGTCACACATGGTTTTGATTCGCCTCATGTGTCGTGACAAAAGCAGACCCTCCACCATTCATGTCCTCTAAAACCTCATCCTCCCAGGATGAACGAGACCCCCGGACGGAATGACAACAATAGAACTGGAAACATTATTGAATAATCCGACGGGTCGGAATACGTTGCCGCCTGGTAAATAGTTCAGGTCTACAGAACAGGCCGGGGGGGTGTGCAGTTCTCAACCATGGATGTTCACTCCTGAGTCAACATGAGTCGTTGATGGTGCACTGTTCTGAACAGAAAGCCATACTTCAGAAGCCCGGTCTCATGGGCCCTCGGCCCAAACCAGTGCACTACATATGAAATAGACCTCCATTTAGGACGCACGCCTCTGAGGAGGCCGTTTTTCAACCACAGATGGGCTGTCAAAACTATTGACGATGGACCGGTCAACTTGGCCCAGCTCCCAAATGGGCATCAATTCCCCATGTACGGCACTATCTATAGCTGGCACTACCAATAGGATGTGAGGTTTAAGTTCAGCAAGACCGAAACTTAATGCACTGTCCACAATGTGGAGCTTCGATAAACAGTCAACAAAAGGACTTTGAATTCATGAGAGTTTTGGGTGGGTTTGAATGTCGTTTCGTTCTCTATTTCCCCTCCCCTTTAGTTGCCTTTCAGACTAAACAACCCCTTGGTGCAAATTCCGTTGCTCACATTCCTCTTTTTCTCTGTCTTCTCCCCCCCCCCATTCTATCGGACCCAAGCCAGAACCCCTGGCCTCGTTCTGGTATCTAACATTGTTTTCTAAGAGGCTGTGTGGGAGGAGGAGGCTTGATGCCATAGCATGTTGAAATCTGCTGATTCAGGCTAACCAGGAAAAGACAAAACACCAGCTGGACCTCCATCAAACAATCTAACCATGACCTGGACCACACCTGCTCTCTGTCCTTGTCATGAGTCTGTCCTGGTTCCTACATGCCGTGTATACACCTAGCATGGCTTTGTGTGCCTGCCCTGACCTGGTAGACCTGCTTGGGGAATAGACTGGTTCTGGTAAATTATATTATTGTGTGAGACTGGTTCTGGTGAATTATATTAGTGTGTGAGACTGGTTCTGGTAAATTATATTAGTGTGTGAGACTGGTTCTGGTAAATTATATTAGTGTGTGAGACTGGTTCTGGTAAATTATATTAGTGTGTGAGACTGGTTCTGGTAAATTATATTAGTGTGTGAGACTGGTTCTGGTAAATTATATTAGTGTGTGAGACTGGTTCTGGTAAATTATATTAGTGTGTGAGACTGGTTCTGGTAAATTATATTAGTGTGTGAGACTGGTTCTGGTAAATTATATTAGTGTGTGAGACTGGTTCTGGTAAATTATATTAGTGTGTGAGACTGGTTCTGGTGAATTATATTAGTGTGTGAGACTGGTTCTGGTGAATTATATTAGTGTGTGAGACTGGTTCTGGTGAATTATATTAGTGTGTGAGACTGGTTCTGGTGAATGATATTAGTGTGTGAG
Organism: Dallia pectoralis; assembly: GCA_029465975.1. NCBI lineage: Eukaryota > Metazoa > Chordata > Actinopteri > Esociformes > Umbridae > Dallia > Dallia pectoralis. The sequence continues at coordinate 20,385,507 of CM055736.1, forward strand.
ACCCTTATTACTGTGGCTGCTGTTACATGTAGTAACATGTATTTCTCCCATTCAACAGGGGACTTACTGCACTGATGTCTAGTTAATAAGGTGTATTGTCAACATGCAGACAACACCAGCTCTACAACAAAAGATGATTCACAGTGTAAATACGTCAGACTATCCCTAAAACTTCTCAGGGGAGTCGATGTTTCCTTATGTTGGAGTTACCTTTTGAGGCCAACTGTTACCATGTCGAAAAAAGGTCAATTATAACGATGTCGAGGAAGGTCAACTGTTACGATGTTAATGAGGGGTCAACTACAACTATGCAATGGAAGGTCAACTGTAAAGATGCAGAGGAGGGTCAACTGTAACAATGCAGTGGAAGACAAACTGTACCAATGCAGTGGAAGACCAACTGTAACAATGCAGTGGAAGACCAACTGTAACAATGCAGTGGAAGACCAACTGTAATGATGCAGTGGAAGACAAACTGTACCAATGCAGTGGAAGACCAACTGTAACAATGCAGTGGAAGACCAACTGTAACAATGCAGTGAAAGACCAACTGTAACAATGCAGTGGAAGACCAACTGTAACAATGCAGTGGAAGACCAACTGTAACAATGCAGTGGAAGACCAACTGTAACAATGCAGTGGAAGACCAACTGTAACAATGCAGTGAAAGACCAACTGTAACAATGCAGTGGAAGACCAACTGTAATGATGCAGTGGAAGACCAACTGTAACGATGCAGTGGAAGACCAACTGTAACGATGCAGTGGAAGACCAACTGTAATGATGCAGTGGAAGACCAACTGTAACGATGCAGTGGAAGACCAACTGTAATGATGCAGAGGAAGACCAACTGTAATGATGCAGTGAAAGACCAAATGTAACAATGCAGTGGAAGACCAACTGTAACAATGCAGTGGAAGACCAACTGTAATGATGCAGAGGAAGACCAACTGTAATGATGCAGTGGAAGACCAACTGTAATGATGCAGTGGAAGACCAACTGTAATGATGCAGTGGAAGACCAACTGTAATGATGCAGTGGAAGACCAACTGTAATGATGCAGAGGAAGACCAACTGTAATGATGCAGTGGAAGACCAACTGTAATGATGCAGTGGAAGACCAACTGTAATGATGCAGTGGAAGACCAACTGTAATGATGCAGAGGAAGACCAACTGTAACAAAGCAGTGGAAGACCAACTGTAATGATGCAGAGGAAGACCAACTGTAATGATGCAGTGGAAGACCAACTGTAACTGGCCAAGAAAAGATGAGGACAGGTGTACCAAATTAGACCCTTATCCCTGCATAGTGTGCTTCAATAAACCAAGCATATAGGGTGTAGGACACACTTTCAGACTCCAAAGGAGGCGTGATCTCCGGGACTAAGACCCTTTCTAGGGCTGGTGGAGACAGGGGGGTGGAGGGAGATGGGGTCAGATCGATTGAATCACCCCATTGACTACACAAAACTAAACATTTGAGACATGCACTTTAAAAAATGATAATTCACACATGTGGTGTGGAGGGCATTGTGTATGATTGTTTTAAGAAGAAAAAAGATTTCATGGACCAGCACAAAAACAAAGGGGTTTTACCAGTGATCTGCTGAAACCCAAACTAACCAAAAGCGGGAAGTTGGTAAACGTGAATGTCAATGGGCTGAAATAAAAATGTGGCCTGCTGAGTATGAATGAATAAGCCGTTGAGGGGAACCAGGAAGAGTAATATAATACAGACTAAACCCAGAACAACACCTTATCATTCCTTTGGCCTCCCACACACGGACATTAAGGTCAAATCTGTCTTGTCTTCTTGTATGGAGAAAGTGGAAAACCCCCAAGTACCTAATTGATGACGGATAGGGACAGGAAAGAACCGTATGAGGGTAGACCAGCTCACATCACTATGGAGTCACTACAGAGCTACTGGGGAGAATATTCTAGGAAAGCTAGGTTGACTTGTAATGTTTGGTTCATGACACATCCTGTGATAAGAGCATATTGAAGTGTCAAAATCTAAGCACCTGTGTAATACGCATTTGTGCAACAGAATTTTTTTTATGTTGCATTCTGATATCTTGTCCAGAAAGGAGAGTTTTTCTTCAGGCTGGTGCTGGGCCATCTGGTTCAATACGAGAAATTACAAAGCTTTGAAGGAAGGTTCAAATCCTAGTCATGTGACACTATGGAGCAGATAAGACCTAACACATAGAAGTGACATTAGAGTTTTAAATAATCCCCCTCAGCTCTGTATGTAACAGTTCACACTGTCAAAACACTGTTTCCAAGCCATGACACACAACAAACAAAAGGTTTTAAAGGACCAAAGATTTAACTTGTTTTTGTGTTTTCATTGCGTTTTGTCACAGCTACATAATGCTCATAAAGATCTACACAGGAATAGAACGGGTTTGAAAGAACATTTGCTACGTAAACATCCTTAGAAGTGTTATTTAAGTGTTAGGGATACTATGTTCCTGTAGCTAAACATTGAAATGCGTCCAAGATCATCATCTGTTTTCCATTGGCCCACAGCCGAGCCCAAACCCTTTAGAGAGAAAGAATACTATACGTCCATGCTGTTATATTTAATAAACTATTCCCTAAAGTATAGTGAATCCTGTTCACTAGCAAACTCCAAATCCACACCTTATTTCCTATTAAATGAACATGTCTACTCGGAGCTAAGAAAGTATTCGGATGAGCTACCGGAAGACAGAGGAAATGAGGTGTGTGTGTTTGTGAGTGTGTGTGTGTGTGTGGTTGTTAAAGCTTCTGTTGCCCACAATGGAAAACCTCATTCAACATGGAGGATATCTCTCTTGGTGAGAGATCCTGGTCCAGATATTTGAATAATTTGATGTAAACACATTATAAAGACCTTCAGATGGCCTCGTTATCCGAACTGTAGCCGACACATTTAATAGCAGATTGTGCCAATCATGAGACCTCAGATTAGCTGACATACTTTTGGTTGTCCGGCTCCACTGGAAAAGTTTGACCCAGGCATGATGTTGAATAATAGAGGCATTCTTTAACTCTGGGTCGGGATGAAACGTAACGAAACCTAATGGCACTCGTGTCACCTGTGTTTTGTCCAGAATTAATCCTTGGATGAGGTTTTCGGAAGTGAAATGCAACTCGTCCCAATTCCTTGGATGTTTTTTGTGAACACGTTTGCGACTGGAGTAATGTGAGGAAATACACATCATTACCTAATAACGTTTCCAGGCATGACTTATTGGGACCTGTTGTGACATGTACCGTATAATAATTACAGTCTGAATAGATATTGCTACATTATGTCCTATAGAAATTAGACGTGACAGAAACACCACAAATAGGATATATGATGTCACTGTCATTAGTTTCAGGTATCACCATAACAATGTCGAAGTCCCAGGGTTATTAACCACGGTGCCTTCAGGGGGCCTTCTATTCCACTCAATTATGACAGCTGTGTTAAATGCTACAGGACGGATTTTACAAGATAAAAAAAATAGATTTATGGTCAACTACACCTGAGACGCGCACACACACACCCACACTCACCTTTGATATAATTAATTCCTCTCCATGTTCTAGACCTCCCTTGAGTTGGAACCCCCAAGGCGCTCCACCCAGAAGACGAGCTTCCAGAATGAGTGTGTTCCCTCGGCATATGACGGTGCTGTATCCGGACAGCCCGCTATCCATAACCACTAGCACCGCAGAGGTTGTCTGGTGGATCGGTCCTTTTCAGCCAACCAAACCCGAAGCAGAGGGGGAAATTAAGAAAAAAAATAGTTTATTAGTTAAAAACTATTTCCTTTTCTCTTTCCTCTTAAAGTCATCCGCGGCGCATGATCAGAGGGATATGTGCACATATATTATCTATATTATTCTTCTAACAGATCAATAATATCCTGACATTCCGAATATAACGACTGGCACATGCTTAACCCACACCAATGTACCCGCAGCTAATGAAACAAGTTTGACTTCTTTCCAACAATGAGCAACAAGTTGTGAAAACTAGACAATCTGGAAATAACGAAATAATATGTATACTATACTGAAAACAGAGCAACAAACATCCAATGGATAGTCTTACTTTTCATCGTGTGTCAGCCCTCTCCCTCTTCCCAATTCATTTTAGCATCACAATAGGATTTGCTCCAAGCCACTGGTCGAGGAGAATAAGCGCTCCTCCCGCACCACCGAGCGGGTTTACCGAGCAGTTTGCCCGGTCACAAATGCGCACCAAAGTACCAAACTTGATTCACCCAGTCTGGTTATGTGCTACGTAAATACTTTTAGGTATGGAAATGTGATGTATCAGTCGGCCTCATCTGGTCCCCTTGATGCGGTCTGGCGAACCTCCCAATTCCAGTTCCATGGATGCAAAGTTGCACCCCCTACTCTCCTCTCACCGTCTATGTATGACCTGAGCTAGTGCGCATGTGTAGAGAGGGATCCACTCCTCAAATTACCGGCTCACTAAACACAAGTACATCCCAGTGGAGTGCAGAGCGACACCAAACCACGTACTGTACGTTCAGTCCCTACCTGATGTCGGCTTCATACAAAGCGAAATAGGGAGGCGCAAACCACGACATTCTGCAATCAGGTTACGGGTAAATAACATAATATATCATAATAAAAGTTTGCGTGTTCCAATTACTACACATTACACGCTTGTAACTTTAAAATCACATACTAAAATAATATATATATGCTAATGAATATTAGTATTGAGAATTGTAATACATTTTTCTTGAAAAGCTCTGGTTCTGAAGACCTTTTGAATAAAGTTCTTAAGACCTGGAAGTTCTAAAGACCTCAAAAGGTTCTAAAGATGTTTTGAATAACGTTCTTAAGACCTGGACGTTCTAAAGACTTATTGGCTGGTTCTAAAGATCTGAAAAGGTTCTGAAGATCTTTTTTGACAAAAATGTACATAGTTAATACTGAGATGTAATATTTTAAATGTACATGATGCCAGTAAACAGGTTGCTGGTTGCAAGCATTTTATTATTTCTTCTTTTTTCCTTTGTAAAGCACATTGAATTGCTTCTTTGTATGAATTGTGCTATATAAATATTTATTATTATAAATAAGCTTGTCTAACACCCCAGGTTGTGACAAAATATTAGTCCTAAAAATGTATCATAATGCAAATAAATATAATACGAATACATACAATCCAAAACATAGAACCTTGTCAGACGAGAGCAATGTAAGTTAGCTATATTTTAGGCATTTAGCATCAAAAAACGGTGCCAAAAAATATAAGTAAAAAGTGTATCTTGAGAGCCAGCCCACAATAAACAAAGATGTTTTGTAAATGTTCGAAAAAAACTATTTTCATTGCATTCAATTGAAAACCATCCTTACCCTTAAAATTTGCAATTTTATTTTATCTAATGATTTTCAAATTCTTACCATGTCATTGTAAGTCTAGAAATATATATATATATATATATATCCTTTTTAAAAACGTTTATCCCATAAATGTTCTTTTACAGAAATATGTTAGGTATTGTCTCGTCATCTCATTTATGACCAGCGGGTGGTGATGTTGAGTAACTTTAAGGACTGCCATGATGCACTAGACACTTCCAGACAGGACTAAACCCAGGCCCCATTCCGATATTTTACGATTCGTCTCGTGTCCGTGTTGTTGTATATTGTGCATTAATGGACCCAACCGGTTCTTCTCTGCTGCATATGCCAAGTTTCATCAAAATTATCTTACTGGAACTTTATAATAGACATTTTGGGGAACTCCATGGGTACTCCATATTCCATGGGTACTCTATATTGTGCTAACAGAGGAACGTTTTGTGGACCACTATTCTGCAGGATCCAAACGGAGGTGTCAGTCCTCGGGCATACATTTAGCCAGCCTGTTCCTGGCGTCTGGTTTTCCATGCAGGGGGAATGATCGGGCACACACTTCGTGGGGGGTCATACATATTGACCGTACTGACAGTGTGCCAATGGAATGAATCCATCACTGGTAATCCATTAAAGTGTCTCTGTGAGTAATAAATCAATCCCTTGGGACATCAATGTCTCAACACCAGGGTTGCCCAACTCCAGGATCTGTTGATGAAATTCTTGGTTTTACAGAAATCTTGGCTGGAATTCCTGCTTATTTGGTCCCAAATTCCCTAACCAGGATTACTGGAAAAGGACACCATTGCATAAAACTGTATACCAATACTGTCAGTTTCTTTCTTAACACATTGTGTGGCATTTATTATTATTTTTCCCAAGGGTTCAGGACTGTGTTCTAGTCTGGCATATTGTCACATCATGGCAGCATGTCCAGCACAGGAGTCACTGTGGATTATACTGTGTTAAAGATTGAGGGGATCTCACAGGATTGTGCCACAACAGAAAGACAGATCTCTTCTCACTTTGATCAGATTTGGCCCTATTCCGTATGGCTAATACTGCCTGTTAAGACATTACGTTTAACGGAGAAGGCCGACATGTAATGGAACACAAACCCGATGATGGAATTTTTTTACTGAGTCAATAATGTGTTCTGGATCCTCCTCTGACTTCCCCAAGCCACTCCCCCTTTATAGACTGTCCCCACTGAAGGTCAATGGTAGACACAGCTATATCAGAGATAATACAAGCTGGGGAATGTTTTATTAATAGGAGATGGAGGACCTGAGGGAGAAAGGAAGGGCAAGAGAAAGATAGACAGTTAACAGAAATGTACATGTATGCATGCCTGTAAGTAAAGCCTTATCTAAATGCATTTTATTTTACCCAGCACGCACCGACGAGCTGTTTGTCCTTAACATGTAGACAATGCATTTAGAAAATGCTTTACTTTACAACATGAGATCTTGGCCTGATTCCTGTTTCATGTTTGAAAATGAGATTGCAGTGAGATCACAATGCATGAATGTGGAAAATATGAGGACAAAGGCCACGTTAGCCAAGGATATTAACAGGGCTAGTTACCCATCGGTCATGGCAGTGAAGCAATACTGATCTCAGTCGAGCAAAGTTATCTCTGTGAAGTGCCGTGTCTAAATATAGGATTCCTGTCGCCATTCTGGGGAGAAACTACACCAGTCACCCTCCCTCAACCCTACCTTCAGAACCTGTAGGACTCCTCCCAGCTGTCCTGTCCTCCCAGCTGGACACCCATGTCCTCAACTGTTTTTTATCATAGTTATGATAGATATTTCTGAAGTAATTTAAGTTCATACGGGCCTGAAATTCCAAAGTCGAACCTGTGGAATTGTAATGAGTGCATTTTAAAAATTAATATTACATGTGCCATACAATAAAAACAGCTTGTTTAGATGTGTATATTATCACAGCTAAAAGTATAAAATGCCTGAGGTGTAAGAGACACACAGTGTCTGCAATGGCATGATCAATTTAAAGTACAATATCCATAAAGATATTTTCTGACCAACAGAGAACACTGTAAATCTGTCGCCATGAGAGTTATTAATAGAACACAGGGAAATGTTCTAATAAATCCTTCATGATCCCTCCCCTTTAGAACTGTTTCCAAAGACGACACTTGGCCAAAGAGTATTAATATAAAACACGAATGGCATTACAATAATATACACACAGCGGATCTATAGCCCTTAACATCATTCAATTCTACAAATACTAGAATAGAGCTTTTAAATATCGGAATATCATTAAGAGCTTCTTAATTGAAAGATCCAAAACTCTGGTTAACAGGCATTATGGCATTGAACAGCCTCAAATGTGCACATCATGGAAAATAATGTCAGTATAAACATCTAATATTGAACAAAATGTGCACATTATAATTTATTGAATACTTAACTGACAAGACATACTTAGTAGCTGCTAAAACGAGCACTGCAGTCAGTTTAGGGTTACCATGGAGCTAGATAAACCTTTGGTAATTGATGTTTGGCACGATAATGTATTTGTACAATCCTAGGTCACCTATGTTGCATTAAATCAGAAGTTTACTCTACATTTAATTTGAGCATTGTGTCCAACCATGGTGGTTATAGAATCAAGAGCCTATATCTATCAAATTTAGCAGGCATGAGTATCAAGAAAATTTGCTTATTAAAGTATAAATAAAGTATTAATTAACAGTTACAAAACAGTGCAGGCATAAGATTTCATTCCTTTATTTTTATAGGTAGTTAAAAAGGTACACAAACCCAGAAATGGTGAGAAAAGGAAACAAAAAAAGAACACTAGGTGTGTCGTGAGTAAACATCACAGGAACTGAAAAAACATTTGTGATGAACCAACTACTGACAAGCCTTAGGTAAATAATAGTAGATAAAACTTATTTCTGTTAAAATGTAATCCAAGCAAGAGCAATTAAATTACAGAGCTACATTTCCTTTTTGTACAGATAAAGAAAAAACACTAATAAATGGACATATATTTAGCAGCGTCCCAAACAGTGACAAAACATTGTACATACCCCATTGACCAATATATATTGCTTCACACACAAAACGGCATAGCAGATAATTTTCAGTCAATTTCACAAGGTCCTGTTTCACAATCACAAGGCACTAAAACATGTAAAATACCTGGATAACAATAGTTTACTGCTGTGATCATTGCTATAATGCCACGCCACAAAGTCTTGAATGTAGTCACTAGACAATTTACGATTATCATATTTCTACAAGCACTCCATTGAAAAGTGATTTGTGCATTTTGTATTGCCAGATCATAATCACACATTGAGAATAATTTGTGGAATGAGAACTGAGATGAAGCACAATCTCTAACCAACCATCACAGTGGCAACATCACAGGAGCTCTTAACTAATACCCTGGTCTTACAGAGATCCTGGCCAGAGGAATCCAGATGGTTTGCATAATCCATCTGGATTAGGGAAGAGCGGGGAATCAATTGAAAGGTCAAATTAGGCAATCCAAGAATGGACAGTGGAAAGACGCCTCCTTGCTCTACTCTTACTAATAAATACTGAGAATGTTTGTTACATTAGACAAAGTGTGAATACATGTTTCGGCAAATCTTTGCACTTTCCTTTAAAAAACAAATAGCATTGATTGAAACTTTCAGTGGAAACCCCACCACTTGCTCAGCACAAGCTCCTCCCCCCCACTCCCGGTCTCCAGACACCGGTTCACACATTCCTCCCAGCGCTTGATCATTCCGTCCTCCACCAGAACGAACTTCCATTCCACCTGCCTCTCCACAGGGAGCAGAAACGAACTCACCCAGAATCCACCCTGGCCTCTCTCGAGAGGAACAAAGCCCTTCCAGCTCCCCAGCTCTGGCAGGTTGCCCGTCACAGCCAGCTCCTGCTGAGGGGAGTGGGTGTGGTAGTGAATGCTGAACCTCACTCGTATGCTCTTGTGTTTGATGGGAAGCACGGCGGCCATCTTTTTCCCATGCAGGCCTCCATCGAAAGATTCGAACGTGGCTCTTGCTTCTTTGACCTGCTTGACCGAGCCTGCAGAGTCATGTGGAGGATCGTCTGTCTGATGCCGCCGTTGCTTCAGCTCACCTAGGGTTTTAACGGAGTCCATAAGCTCCTCTCGGTCACTGGCACTGGCAGCTATCCATTCGTTGCAGTCCATAGTGGCTTCCATTATGTTTATTTCAATTTTCTCATGGCTCTCTTCCATCAGTCTAGCCGAACTCTCATCACCCTCCACCTCCTCAGAAACGGCACCGCCGTCTCCTGCCTCAATTAACCCTTCAACTGCACAGTCATGAGGAACACAGCCAGTCGTCCCAAGATCCGCTACTATGACAGTGTCATCCTCTACAGAATACATTTTTGAATCCACCTTCTTATGGCTGGTGATGTCAGCATCTGGGTGTTCCACATCCTCCACCTTCACACCAGACCCACGTTCAAGCAGAACAACTGTACAACTCTCTTCCTGGGGCTCGGTGGCCACGCCAACCGGCATAGTCGCATCCAAAAGCAGGACTGGGCCTGGTGCTTCCTCCAATACAGCGTCACATACCTTGACATGTTCGCAATCACTTAATGTCACCTCAGGTTCAACTTCAGCCACATACTCTAGGGCCTCCTCCACAACGGCATCCCTGTCATGACCTAGGAACTGTACTACCGATGTTTGCTCTTCGCATACGTTGTTAGATTCTTTGCAGTCTGGGTCAGACTCCAAGAGATATTCACCCAGATGTTCTGGATTTTGATGGATTTGCTTATCATAGAGACATTCTACTTTCTCTTCCATGGTCTTCACAACATACCCAGGTTCTTTCCCCATGTCACCTGATGAAACCTGGCAATACGCATCATCTAGACATTTTACTTCCTCCTCAATATTCAACAGATGTTCTAGTTCAAGTTCTTCGTTAGTCGTGCCCAGTTTAGGTACATTTCTGCTTTCCAGGGTATTGGCAACAGCAACATAGCACCCTGTACTGAAATTCAAACATTCTATTTCTCCCATTTCAGACTGAAGTTTAGTGTCACTCAATGGCATCTCCAACTTGTCATCTTCAGGCTTGTTGGCAACACAACTGGTCATGTATTCTGTACATTTAATTTCCTCAATTTCTGTGTTACATAAATTGTCAGGCAGATGGTTGTCAACATCAGGCATCGCCAATTTTGTCACTGGCATCTCTTCCTGAGGCTCTTTGGCGAAGACAACAGATCCGGTGAACGCACCTGGATGTTCTACTTCTCCCATCTCCACTTCACACCTAAGCTCAGGTGGGGCTTCTGTAAGATGCATCTCAATTGCCGTCTCCACATCACAGAAATTAGTGGTCCTATTTTCTGTCTCCTTGGTCTTAGTGTCACACAATTCACCAGGTTCTTGGAGGTCAGTGAGAGTCAAAATGTCAACGAGATTTTCTTTGAAACAGATGGTGTCATCACCTGGACATTCTGGTAGCGGCTTCTCTGTTCCACATGAACGGTCCACATTTGGCATTGTCAGGATGTTCACAATTCCTTCTACCTCTTTATTGGTTATTGTTGGGTTCATGATATTGTCTTCTGCATCCTCACTGGTTACTGGGATTTCCCCGATGGGTTCCTCGTCCCCATCCACCGGCTCACTCCTCCACTCTTCTTCCTCACAGTTTTTCAGGGTGTCTGGAACCACTTTACACTTCTCTGCAAAAGACACATCACAGCAGATGAGAAATGTGTTATATCTTCATAAAAAAGTGAGTTGATGTGTTAAGTTTAGTTTATTTTTAATTGTCTAATTACTAGCCACATATGACTGAATGTAATACACAGCAAGGATAGGCTTTCAAATTGACAATAACAGAACATCTAGCCTTTTTTGCAGTACAGGAAATGCTGATTAGTGTAATTAATACTACTAAATGCATAAACATCACAAGTAATATTACCCAACATTATAGTCAATAAGATCGGTTGGTATGGTCAAAATATGTACAAAAACGTGCTCTAATTTATAAACGGTTAATGAAAACTGAGAGTATGCATTAAAACACAAAAAACACTAGCAGTTTAAATCTAAAGTCCTGAAACGCAGACAATTAAAAAAGTCAGCTCTCATTCAGTTCTCATTCCAGTGGAAGCCAATACATTTGCAAATGACAACATCCTAATACTATCATGAAACACAATCATTGAGTTTCTTAATTCTAAAAGTTTTCCTTCCAGTTTCTGTTTATTGTCAACATGTATTGTCTAATAGATTGTCTTATTCGTATTTTTAAGTGAATACGCCAACCACTACAGTAACATCTTAAAGCTAAGACTATTGAAAGGGTATTACAGGTTACGGATAAGGCTTTAATGGTAAACTACGTAAAACATGTCCATGTTCCATCTTGTGTGATCATCACCGCTACATGCCTGGCACCTCCAGCAGACTAACACCCACGCGAGTGTGTGTGTGTGTGTGTGTGTGTGTAGTCATTACAGTAAGTTATTCTAACATGGAGATCCTCGCGTTTAAAGCGCACAACCCCATACAAGCACCAATCAGAAAACCCCACCATACAAGCACCACTCAGAAAACCCCACCATATAAGCACCAATAAGAAAATAAATTACCCGTTTACCTGTTGACGACACGTTTTCCTCGTTTGTAGTGTCCTTTCGGTCGTCCCTATCGGTTTCCAATTTAGTGTGAACACCATCCTGTAGTCTTTTTGCCCTTACTGTCTGTATATATTTGTAGATTATGAGTATAGCCCATACAGCCAGTATAACAGCCAGAGCAACAATCCAATCATGCACACAGTATGACGCAGTTAAATCACCAGCACCTCTTCCTGCTGTCACGGTTTTACTTTCCTCTGTCATGTTCACAGCCTCTGTGGTCGACTGGAGAGAACCAAGAGGATATAGACGATATTCAATCTGCTCCGATCTCACAGGCGTGTGTATTCCCGTTCTGCCTGTTTTCAGATCAGCAATCAGGTAAGCGCACTTCCAATTGGCTGATTCAGTCACAGGGTGTTGCTGCGATGAGCAAATAGCTGGTAGGTCTGACGGGTAATGACAGGTCTGGATACGAATACAGCGGACATTGTGTAAAAGTTCAAACTGTAATACCTAAAACCCATTAAGAATGCATTGCCGACACGCACGAGCTTAAAATCGATAAACGAATCAGTGAATGATTGTGTGTTGTCGATCACAGGCTAATAAATGGTCATATATGTTTGGTGTGTCAAATCCGAGTCCCAAGGCTGATATTGGCTTGGCAGAGGCTGTTGCACTGGATGATCACTCGTCCACACTGTGGGCCTATGGGGCAATGGGACATTTTTCTGCCCACTGCCCCTCAGTTATTTATTTATTCTTACACATGATATTTGATGTAGTCTGCAAACAATCCAAAGTACAGAAGTTGCTATGTGTTGCGGGACCTTTAGTGCCAGGAAGCAGAGCTAAATAAATGGACGGAGTGAGGTAAAGCAAGATATATTTGGCATAGTTATATTGACATGACTTTAGACCTAAAATTTGTTTCAGTTCTGTTTGCTTTTCAAGACAATCGTGTATTAGCCTAAACTGGAATCATGTTAAGACTAGATCTGATTTCAAGGTGTTACTGCTAAGATAAAAAGCACTACAAGACTACACATGTACAGCCCCCCAGTGTTATCATGAGGTATTGTTTATTGATGATATATATATAATATATATTGAAACAGTTGTAATTCAAGTCTATAACACCACTCAATGTGGAGAAAGCGAAGAGGCTTGTAAATACATTCCAAATACATTAGAAGTGTTAGAGTCAGACATTACCAATTAAAGTAAGAATCTACTGCCATCTAGTGGATAACAGGGTTCTTTCCACTTCCACGTATTGAGCGTGTGTATGGGGATTTCATAGATTTGCATTGGAATTATTATTAAATGTTTTTAAGCACATTTACGTAATAACTTAATCAAATATCCAAACATTAAGATTTTAGCATTTTTTCAGACAATATTATTATGGTTTTAGCGGTTCACTTGTCCACCGTAAATATGAAAAATAAACACACGGTGGTGCTATTGAGCTATACATCACACTTGAACGCTATTTTCGCTCCTCCGTTTGAGGTTTTAAAATGGATACAGTGGTCCATCTTCTCTCTAGGAACATATTGGCTTAAGCACCCTTGAATGATTTGTCCATGGTTCAGTTTCACATGGTGACGTGTTTTATCACAGACTACCCAAATTAATGGAAATATGACTGCAAGTCGGGATGTTATGCGTTGGGGGAAAGCTAACATATTGGCACAAACCAGAGTTTTTCTATTATATAAATAAATATTCGCTTATTCGTCTAAGCTTCCATTCTGTGAAAAACTAGATAATGTATATTTTGGGATTTCCTTACGTTATAAGATACTGGATTTTTATTTCCATGAGCTGAAAGACGTAACCATTAAGATGAAAACAATAAAGGCTTGAACTGTTCGCTTCAATGTAATTAATCTAGATTAAGGTGTCACTCTTTAAATTCAATTATGGGGAAAAAATTACATTTCAACGATCTTTACATTTTAGGAGATGCACGTTTGTCCGTGCGTCATTTTTGACTGATGGGGAGGTTTCTAGATTAATTGGGCAAGTTTTCATTTCCGTGTGAGGGCTTGAGTGGGTCAATTTAGTAGATACTGTTGCATTGACTATGCAATATGGGTTTCGCGTTTTTGTGTGGAGTCTTGCTGATATTGATCTGTATTACATTTTTGGCAACTCTATTAGTCTGGGTGGTGTAGTCAACTCCGGACAACAGGTGCCCTTTCTGGGCTTGTGATTGTGCTCTGAACAGATTGGGCCTCACATTTGCACGTGCCTGCGGGTTAGTGATTCTGGTCTAATAGTTCCACCTTGTTGTCGGACGAGAAACAATTGCAGGTGTCATATTTTTGATGTAAGCCCAGGTACGTATTTTATGTACGGCTATGTAAAACATTTGGTCAAAGTGTGATTCAGGTCAACAACTTGTTATTGTCGTCGTTTAAGACACGTGTACTAATTATCAAATCAAAGTGGTTGGCTAACATGCTAGTCGGAGCTAACTGGCCAACATGCTACGGTATCCTGCTGCTAGTTAAGACGATGGTTTCAATGTTTAAACTAGTTTTTCATTCGGAAATTACTAGCAGTTTGACTTATTTAAAAATATATATATATATATATATATGACACATTAATGCCGTTGTTGCCTTTTAACTGTTGTTTTTGGAGGTTAGGTTGTGTTGTGGCACTTATCTAGCGTACTATGAGCGAACTAGTAGTGAGTGTGCTTGTCACAATTTAGACGGAGTAACGTGCACAACGTAACGTGGTTATTGTCAATGGAAGTCAGCCGTTTGAATTCAAATTTGTTAATTCCGTTGAACCCTGATGAAATAGTCCAAACTGTAATACTGTTGTTTTAGTTATGTGACGCAGTTGGCTGACATGTGAACTGTTACTAATTAGTGGAACTAATGGAGATTGTTGTTGTTTTTCGTGTGAAACAATTTTCGTTGCTTTAGTTTGGTGCTGTGATCCAAGTTTATATGCTGGACTTTATAACACTACGAAGTGCTGTTTTTAAAAAATTGATTCAAATTATCCTGTATAGTGATATTGTAAACGTATTAACGTTTTCCATAGGCCTGTAACACATTTATTTTGCCAACTGTCAGCTATGAATAACAAATACTGTTGTTATGCCGTCTTACAAAGAAGCACTTGCGTCATTATTGAATAAATATTTGTGGCATTGCTCAAATGTGACATAAATTAGTAGCTAAGTCTAAAATGTATTTTTCCATTTTTTTTAATTCCCTATTTATTTAGTTGACAGTTCTTTTATGTATTGATTTGTATACTTCTTTAATATTTATTTTTGTATTTCCTTGTCCTTAAGGTAATGAGAGACTGGGCCTAGAACATTCCATAGCAACAAGCTCAGAGAGTGGGATAGAAGCTGACTGTGCAGGTGGTGAGTGCTATTTTGTGTCCTTGCTGTGTTCCCATGTTACACCTTTTTTGGGATATTGCCCAATCACTATTCAGGAGAGGTCCCTAGATCACCATTCAGGAGAGGTCCCTAGAGCGAACTAGCTCTGCTTCAGAACTGTTACTGGGAGCGAAGCAATGGATTTATCGTTTCCTTTATTTATTAATGTATTTTTTGCTACAATATGGTTATTTGGGGGGTGTCTGTCGTACATGTGTGTGGTTTGATTGCTTTTTCCAGTAGAATTGTATCTTATGCTATAGTCTCATGCAAACACCCATAGATTAACAATAATAATAGTTATTTTTCTTCCTTATTGGTATTTAGTGATGATATCTTGGGCAACTCTGCTACAAATGCATTGTGAAATCACACCAAAAAAATTGGATGTTTGCAACATTGAGCCATTTTCACCCATAGTTTCACCTGGGGCCATGGATACCTTTGCGGCATCCTGCAGCCTACCTTTTAATTTATTTAAAAGTGAGTTGACATGAAAGACCGGAGTACCTAAAAAGTAATCGACTGGGATTGGAAATGTGATGAGAAATTCACGGTACGTTAGCGTTACTACGTTTCAAGCTAACTAATATATGGGATGTTTCTATCCAACACTCCCACTACTACCCCCCCTCCCCAGGTCCTACATAGACAGAATAGTCCAAAGACTTTCAAAACCTTCTGACCAAGTAAACTGCATCCGTATGGTGCGGCTTAGGAGCCTGTGGCATCATGTTCCTCCGGTTCCTCCCGACTTACACATACTCTTTACATTCATATTTAGTTACTTTAAGCCATGTTATGTGCTTACCACCAAACAAGGCTGACTGTGTTTTCATTCCCCGACCAACTATGGCATCTATCTAACGTTACCTATAATGTTTTGTTGGCGGAATAATAAATTGGATAGCTAGCTCTGTGTTTATCCAATTCATTGCCTGTGTTTGTGTTCTTACTAGATTACTGTGGCCAGCTTCATGATTTGGAATTCAAGCATGGAGCAGCATACAGGGATTGAAGTGTTAAACAGAAACGCCAGTGCAAAAAGTCTGTTTTTAGAGCAGTAGACTGGTCTGCCTTGAATTACGGCCGTTTGAGCCATTAAGACGACCTCATTTTTACTGTTGAAGATTATTTGTTTTCAAGTAAATTTCTAACATGTGACTCATGTTTTAGCCGGTTTTAAATTGTGCACGTGTGCGAGTGCATAGCATCTCTCTGTTACACTAAACGCCTGAATAAAAAATATTTGAAATTTGTTAGAAAGTATATAAATAACAATCCCAATTGTTAGGGCTAAAAGTTAACCATCTCCACATGACACTTCTGTATTGTGGCTTGGGTTTAAAGTCTAGCGTGTGCTAATAGCCTAACTTGATCTCTGGCGAGTGTGACAGTTTACGTTCATCTGTGACAGACATACTTTATATATATATATACCTTATTTTACCTCAAGCGATATGAGGTCTACTCTTGTCTGTTCTACTAGCGATTTTGATTTTCAAGATTTGCTAGAATTTCAACCATGGTGTTAAATGTAGATGTGTAACACAAGATGCATGCAAAGTTTTCTGGTATTATTTCTTACCTCTTCATTGATGTATGATGCTGAATTGTTCGGACTTGAATATTGACCATAAGTTAAAATGGTTCTGTAAATGGTGGTAATTTTTGTACAGGTGCATTTAAAAATAAATAATGTATCTTTAAAAAGTTTATTTTTTTGTAATTTCATTTATAAAGTGGCACCTCCTTAAATTATAGAGTAATTACATACAAACTAATGTGTTTCAACCCTTTGTTGTTTTAATCTTGATGATTAAAAACTTGCTCAGTAATCCTTGCTGTGTTCAGTAAAATACTACATAATTATGGCTGATTATTGATGCATTTTGAATTGAAGGATATTTGTCTACAATTTGAGTAAACTCTCATCAATCACAAAAGTACTTAATCTGCCAGAGTGGCTAAAATAAAATTCCATCCAGTGCCCTTAAGAGTGCTTCCATTTAGTTTGTGTCTGAATGTATAAGTTTTTGATATTCTCACTAAACCTTTACATTGTGTTAGTAGTTGTATATAGTCATATCACATCCAGGGTGCTTCGAATCCTTATTGCTGATCTCAGGCGTTTCTGGTACTTTGCCTATACACCATGCTAAGAGGTGAGTCCATTGTGTTTCAGAACTGCTTTTAGCTGTGGTATACCGGCCTTATACCACCACAACTCATGCCTTATAGCTGTAATTATAACATGCATGAAGTTTATTTGTTTTTTCAAATACAAAAAGGAATCACTGACTTCAGAATTTTAAAATAACTTTTAATTCATGATCAATGCCAATTTCTTAGGCTGAAAAATAAAGCAATGTACATCAATGCCAAGGTAGAAATAACTTAGCAAAATATTCACAGGGCAATACTACTGAGTGGATGTCATTTTTCACATCACAACCGACACCAGAAAAATTTGTACACAAAATGCATGCAATGGCTTGTGTTAAACATCTACGTTCTGCACTGCAATTGATGAAAATATGTAGCATTCACATTTTTTTCTAAATGTACCAAAATGTTATTGACGGGGGATGTACTGAGAGTAGACAGTGTCCCGTTAAGGATGAAGCAATACTGACTTCAGCATGTGAACCAAAGGGATGAATTTGATTATTACAGGACATGTGCACATTGAATGGATGAATGCCGGACTGTTGGGGGGTGGGTCAGAGAAATACCTGTGATGTAATAATGTAGAAGAATACATACAATGGTTGCCTTAATGTTTGGCACGTGTAATTGTGTCCTAATTGTAAGATAAGTCGCAGAACGACTGTTAGGGGCAGGTGTTGCCCAAACATGAAATGGCTGTTGTAAGCGTGCAATGGACCGGTAGGAACATTCCTTACCTAATATACTCAATGCTTTCTTACCTTGGTCCTAACTGTTACCCCTGTTCTTTGATACATAACTGTCATTTTTGAATATTCAGGTGTTTTGACTGCCTATCTTCAATGGAGAGTGAGATTCTGTGCTAGCCTCTTAAAGGTGGATTGACTTCTCTAGAATATGCTGCCATATTGTCTGTTTTCCTTTTCCTATCGGTAGACGCCCATTAACCTTAACATTATCAATCTTACATTTGATTGTATTGTTTGATTTTGTTTCGCATAGCGACTAAGCATTTCACTGTGACTATCTGACCCCGCTCACTGACTCAATGCAGTTGATAGTGGTAGGTAAAACCGAATAAAGTGTTCTGGCGTGCCTCAGGTTACCGACGTTGGGCTGGACTTAGGCTAGGATATTAGCATATTCATTTGGCAATGATTGAAGATGTGTAAGAAGTCATGTTATGCCACTTTGGCATGAAACCGCTTTAATTCACCTGCTTTGATTACAAAACATTGCATAATTAACACACTCAAATAGCCTTCATTGTAAATTACTAATAAATAATGCAACAGTTAATGACAACAGTATAAAAATGTTTTTTCAATGAGCTAAGAAAATAGGTCTATTTAAAAGCAATGCAAGTCAACTGTAAATTCATTTGTTTTAGGCACATAACTAACATTTATAGACGGAACAATATATATGAGATATAGTAACAACCTCAAATGTGGACGGTACCAACCACAAACAATTAGATTAACTTTGTGTTATGGTTTTAAAGGTGCAGATAAGTCGAACTATGGGAAACTTTAAGAGATACAAAGGTGACAGTCCTTCATAAAAATAAAATGGTACATTTATTAAACACTCAAAAGATTCGCTAAGACATACACAATTCGGTTGTTGAATACAGTAAAACATTTTCCTTCAAATAAATAAAAATTGACATTAATGGACTAGACACTTTTTACAAACATGGTTATGTGGTGTGCCAAATTTAGGTGAAACCACCATTTTGACCCAGGTAAAATGCAACTTATGATGGTCACATCATGGATAATTGTTTTTTAGCATCATTGCAGATCCATTTGAGAAATTAAATCACTTCACATTCTCACACTGGGCCAATTGATGGCACGGTATAATTTACCATTGGCAACTAAAATTATACAATAAAAACTTTATTTACAATATAGTCTAGTTTTGAAACCCACAAAATTGTACAATATTTTAGAATGAAACTGAACGACTGGTAGGTCTTAGGTAGGTTAGTTCACTAAGTCGGTCTTTATCTGGTGCTAGTGACATCTAAGCTGGTGGGTTAACTTTGAAGAATATCCGGAACGTTCCATCTATATCAGTGATTCACGTTTTCAGTTACAGTGCCAACAGAATTCTGCTCTACGAACCCTGAAAGTACCCTCTCTAATTTCACTATTAGGAATGGTGTCATGCGTGTTTAATAGTACCCCCTGTGGAGAGGTAATGTAACCCCAGATGCCCTAGCACCAACGTTCTGACAGCCTTAGTCATCTAATCTGAATTGGTGAAGGCTTTTTTTGTGCGCAGTCCACTTTAATGTTTAGTCTTTACATTGGCAAACGTGTTGTTTGGCTACAATAAATATTTTGGGTTTGCAGAGCAGGATATGAGCTAGTTCAGTTAAGACCAAGTCTCTGTATTTTAATTTAACAAGCTGTGTACATCCAAATACTAATAAATACGGGTTTTGAGAACTCATAGCTTCTGCTGTAAATTCTTCCTCATGAAGCAAGTAAAGGATGAATATAGTCCAGTGTTTACTTTAAATGCTGCCTGTCCATTTAACAGTCCATTAAGCAGTCTGAACCATTGGCTCAAATATTTAGTGGGCCGGGTCCTGGGTCATAGCCCATGTCCTGGGTCCTGAATCTACATACCAAACTCCAGAACACGGTCAGTTGTCTTTGTGCAGAAACAGGCCTAATTTGTTCCTTAAAGCAAAAAAAACCCAACATGGGCCAAAACAATATGTGCTTCCTCACATGTTTATAGCAGCGGACCAAATGACGACAAAAGCTTTTCACGCAAAAACAGGGTCTTAGATATTTTTCCAACATCCTTCCTTGATAAACGTAACTTTTTAATTGGTTGGTTACGACTGCCTTGTCGTGGTCATTGTTAACGCATGTAGTCCGTGCCTGTGGGTGGCCAGTGGAAAATACCATCTGCAGTCTGACGTAGAAAACACCTCTTTCCCAGTCTGAGGTCTCTCCGAAACAGTTAACCTCTTGGCTCTTTTCTTGGCTGCTTCTGCCGTGCCTTAGGTTCCATTGAATTCCTCTCTTCCGCCATTTCTGTCTGAGGTTTATGGACCTGGGTATTGAATGGGCTTGGCACTGTAACTCCCCAACTGGCGAGCTTGACTCATTGTCTGCTACTCAAATGACATGAGGTTGGTTGGTATCTGGCGAACCAAGCAACAAGTAATTAGGTGATGGACATAAATCTCAGTTTATGTTTCAAAAATGTGCACTTACGTAGTTTAAAGTGTCATTCACATTTGTGTATGGTTAACCTCATCTAATTATTATAATTTATTCATACCTGAGGTCTGTTGCTCCTGCATGCCTCCTCCAGGTGTTTGTGCCAGATGATTGCGGAGAATCTAGATCCTGTCTGGAACTTGTAAACATTACCTGCACAGGAGCATACAACCGGCGTTTGGACAAAACAATCAACAGGTGTATTATTTCATACTTGCACAGTCGCTCTTCACAAAGCCCACCTTTGTCTGGGTCATTGAGCTGGAAGATGTTGGGTCTAGCCGGGTCGTCTGGCAGAACCACCATCCAACCTGTTACACACACTTTCTTACACGCAGAGGATTTGTACTGCATGAAAAAGGGAACAGACTGGATCAGTACAATGTTTGAAGGGTGAAGTAAAAGTCACACAGCTGTTGCTCAACATGTGAGCTTTTTGACATTAGAAACACATTTTAGTTGCTTTTTATTTTTTTGTTTAAAATCTTGATCCTGATAAAAAAGCCATTCTAAATTGGTGAAGGGGACTGATATTGTCTATGGACCGCCAGTTAAACAGCACATGTTCAAATATGTTGTTTAAATAATTTCAGTTTCAAGTCAATACAGGTTATGAAAATTGGTTTCAGTTTAATAAGTACATGTGTTACAAAAGTAAAATGTGAATGCCACATCACAATTCCTACTACTCACATGTTTCCTCTCAGAAGCTCTTAAAGCCTTGGCACTATAGAACATCAATGTTGAGCCGGAGAGAGAGATCCAAAAGCGTGTCCATGATGACAACTGGAGGACAATCGCACCATATCATGACAAAACACATACACACAATGGATCTAAATAAGGTATGTGGAACTTGATGGGGAGCCAGTGAAGGTGTGAAGTGTGTGATGCATTTGCGTCACCCTTTGTGTTAATGCTGCTGTGGTGGTCAGCTTGGTACCAACAGAAGTGCATTATAATGCTGGGCAACCTGGGATAGAAACAACTTTGATATGAAGTCAGAGAATGAATTCCACCTTACCTTAGGTTTGCGACCCCCTTTCAGTAGGGTCTTTCGCCGAAGGGGTCCCTCAATAACAACACTGCCCGTCTCGCTGAACCCATGCCCCAAGTTGGCACCCGAGGGACTAGGGAGGGATCAGTATTGGGGAAGGGTGAAAGATCAAAATGAAATTGCAAGAACACTGGTGAAAGTGACAGCGGTCTCTTTCTGGTCCCCTTTTCACACAGGTTAACACAGCCCTGTCGTAAATAGCAGGCCTGGTTCTGTATTCACAAGAGTAGCTAGAACTGGACCCGGATAAGAATAACATGGAAGGAACATGACACAGATGCCACATCTCAATTTCTTCATAATGTTCAAATAATTTCTCTACACAGCAAGAAGTGCATGCAAGATGTCGGCTGTGAACTTTCATCAACATGACCATTAGATTTCCTTTGGCAGCGGCTTCATTTTCCTGCTGTAGCAAAGAGCTTCAAATCAAGATACAGCATCTGTAGTGTGAAAAGGGTCCAAGGGTTTGAAACGCCCCTGTCTTTGGCCGAGCTTCTAAAAACGAGCAGCTATGGAGATTCGCCATTATGGGATGTCCCAGAAACAGACGGGTAGGCATGCTTTTGATTTAACTAATTCGTGGTTACCAGCTTAACGTTTTGCTAAGCTACAGCGGGACTAGAGCCAGGAGGATGCATGGGGAAGCTATATTGATGGATTTCTCCCGGGTGTGAACTTGCTTGTCTTAATGATAATATTAATGATATTTTGGGGTAGGGATATATGGTCCGATAACAACCACAATTGAAAGATGTTCTGTTATTCCAAAATAAGCTTTTCTCATTTTGTATTTAATTTCAGCCAGTTTTGCCCACTCTTAATTGCTGCTTCACCTTCCTCATGGTTTCAAGGGCCAAGTATATATATTTTTCTTTTATAATTTGTGCAATATGAACTTGGACAAAACTGTTTTTCACTAATTTTAGTGACTGAAATGTATCAATAATATATAAAAGCATTCAGTTCTCTGTAAAGACTCAGAAGGTACTCGTTAGCACATTACAATTTGGCCTCTAGTGTCCAATGTCCATTATATGAAGAGTGCATGGTAAGATTCACCTAGTACTGTAAACTCTGCCATGATAACCCCAGGAACGCCATCCAGTGGCTGCAACAAAAAGTTCCCCTGTGTTCCAGAAGTCCCGGTTGAATGTCTCCAGATTTCACTTACATTCCCTGCTAATTCCAGTGTGTCTACAACCCGGGATTCCCGGACAGCCAGAGAATGAGCTACGCTCGATAAAAGATGCCACCAGAACACTTCTCTCACTCCAAATGGTCCCAGAGATCTAATGCGTATTGTCGTGGAAACTCATTCACCAGTGCAGAGGCATGTCATGGTGGCCCCTGGCAGGAAACCCCCACCAGATGGGTCAAGCCCCGCCCATTACAGAGAAGGAAGGAGACATGAGAAGAGTGCTGCATGCATGCGGCGACGGAGTGTGACCCGACCCCTCGTCCAGCTAGAGATGGATGACCTATGACCCGGGGACACGTGACATCACCAGACCCCACCGACACCACTGCACTGTACCTGTAGACATAGCTGCGGCTCCGGGGGGACGGGCGTAGCGGGACCCGCCAGTTGGGGCCCAGTGTTGCGTACATGCGCCCCCTGTGTTTGCACATTGGCGAGAGTCAGTCTGAGTTTCCGTTACGGGGCACGACGCCACTCGCGTGTGAGACTTTTAGACCTGGGTCAAATGCACGTGGTCTGTCAGGGCGACAGTCTAGTACTTATGGTTTAGTTTTCCTGTGAACAATGGAACCAGCTGAATAGTTTCTGAAATGCGTGCTGCTTGTTTAATGACCTGTACCGCATTTGACCCAGGTCTGACTTCATTCAGTGATCAGACTCAAAGTGGGGGGAGTCTTATGAAAAGTAGCATTACTAGTCTGCTATGGGAACAGAGATACATAAGAAATGTTTGCCAACGCAGTCTGACATCATTGCTTTCAGTGAGTTGTATGCAGTGCGGTCGAGTTGACCCGATCAGACAGTAACTAACATTTCTTACAGGGTGGTGTGTATCATGTCTGCTGATGAGCAACTACTCCAACACTATTAGCAAATCAATTCATTACGTATCGGCTTATGTTAACAGTTACTATTTGCATTGGTTAAAATCAATTGTAATTTAAAAACGTCTCATTAATACACTGTAAAGTCTATTATGATACGTCATTCACTAATAGTGTGCAAATCCGTGTGCGATAAGGTTTGTTTGGGTTGCTATGTTTAGAATAAAGGTTGGCAGTGTACTCACCTTTCCATTCCCGGTGAGAGCTCCTCAGCAAATGAGCTTTCACTGCTGCCTATAGAAGATGCAGTAAAACAGAATGTTGTCATTGAAAGACACTGCTAGCTAACTGTGAAATATAACAAAACTCAATATACTAAGGTCTGAGGCTCTGCAGTTTTAAAGGATAAAAAGTTAATTCTGGGCCAAGATGCAGTTACTTGAATTTATTCCCAATGATAAAAAAATATATATTAGACTGTCTTGGCACAGGTGTCAATCCGGTTGGCTGGAGGGCCGAGTGTCTACAGGTTTTTGCTCTCACTTTTTGTACTTGATTGATTAATTGGGTCACTAATTGGTTAGGTTTTACTCTCACCTGGTTGCTTTGGTCTGAACTGGGAACTAAACACACGGCCCTCCGTGGAACCAGTTTGACACTTCTGGTCTAAGGTGTTCAACACCACATTACCTGAACTGCTCAGTTGGCCCCTTTATTATGTCTTGTCTAACAAACAGTGTTTTGCAGGTATATTTCAGGTGAGTTACCTAGCGATATACCATTGGATACACAGATGCTGTTTTACAGGTATATTTCAGGTGAGTTACCTAGCGATATACCATTGGATACACAGACGCTGTTTTACAGGTATATTTCTGGTGAGTTACCTAGCGATATACCATTGGATACACAGATGCTGTTTTACAGGTATATTTCAGGTGAGTTACCTAGCGATATACCATTGGATACACAGACGCTGTTTTACAGGTATATTTCTGGTGAGTTACCTAGCGATATACCATTGGATACACAGACGCTGTGCGGGTTGTTCCTAGCAGGGCTGTGGGCCTCCAGGAAGCTGTCGTCTAGCAGGTGACGAGGTTTAGGGAACGTAGCACTCTTGCTTTCTGCCATGCCGTAGGCCATCATACTGAGGGGAGAGGGTGAGGGAGAAGGAATGCGTGGGAAAGAAATAGAAATGTCTTTAGGGAGATTGTAGTGCACAAATCATTTGAAATCATACAGAATGACAGTATGGTTGAGACGATATTGTTATACAAGTTCATCCATTTTTATTATGGCTTTTAAATCAGTGCCAAGTATTTGAGAATAAGACTAGGTTTATTTAAGTGCATACATTTCAATGATCTAAAATGTGTTTATTTTATAGCCAGCTGGGTAGACAGGCGTCTTTATAGATACAAATAACACTGTTCGTATTGCATCACTTAGACACAGACATTTCACAAACAATAACTTAGTATTTGCTTGGTACTTTTATTAAATGTTGAGCAAGAATTATGCAGTAAGTTCTGATTGTTATTGTGTATTTGTTGAATACATTCTGTGGGATGACTCATAATCTTAACAAAACCATGTGTGTATCTACGCTGGTATATTGTGTGTATCTACACTGGTATATTGTGTGTATCTACACTGGTATATTGTGTGTATCTACACTGGTATATTGTGTGTATCTACACTGGTATATTGTGTGTATCTACACTGGTGTATTGTGTGTATCTACACTGGTATATTGTGTGTATCTACACTGGTGTATTGTGTGTATCTACACTGGTGTATTGTGTGTATCTACGCTGGTATATTGTGTGTTTCTACGCTGGTATATTGTGTGTTTCTACACTGGTATATTGTGTGTATCTACACTGGTGTATTGTGTGTATCTACACTGGTATATTGTGTGTATCTACACTGGTGTATTGTGTGTATCTACGCTGGTATATTGTGTGTATCTACACTGGTATATTGTGTGTATCTACACTGGTATATTGTGTGTATCTACACTGGTATATTGTGTGTATCTACACTGGTGTATTGTGTGTATCTACACTGGTATATTGTGTGTATCTACACTGGTGTATTGTGTGTGTGTGTGTGTGTTTGAAGTGTACAATTATCATGCTTCAGGACCAGAAGTGGGGGATTGTACTGAAATGTTCTCTCCAGCTGTGTTATTCTGTTATACTAGGCTAACATGTAGGCCTAAATATATTTGGCATTTGGTTTCTGACCATCACTCATCACTGCACACGTGTAGGAGAACCTTTTCTCTGCAATTATGCAGTTGTACTACGAGTGTATTTACACTACAGGTGTGTTTTGGTGCATTTCTATATTTATTTAAAAAAAATCGGAACCATATAATATTGTTTCTGTGTTTGGAATCGATGTCACTTGAACTTATGTAGAAAACACAACATGTATAATATGTTCTCTGAT
The DNA here is from genome assembly GCA_029465975.1 of Dallia pectoralis. NCBI lineage: Eukaryota > Metazoa > Chordata > Actinopteri > Esociformes > Umbridae > Dallia > Dallia pectoralis. The sequence continues at coordinate 20,411,900 of CM055736.1, forward strand.
GAGCCAAAACATTATGATTAATATGCTTCTCCTTGTGTTGCCCAGGCATGGACTCTACTAGACCCCAGAAGGTGTATTCCCACAGCGTCATCAGTTCCCCTGGTGATTCACACACACGTACACTGCTGTCTATGTGATGTAAAAAGTCATCGGACCAGACAACCTTTTTCTGCTGGTTCTGTCCCGACCTACGTGTGCCCATTGTAGGAACTTTCCATGGTGGACAGCGCTCATTATGGACTATACAGCCCCATATACAGCAGGGTGGAATACACTGTGTCACTATTACCAGTCTGTAACTATACAGCCCCATATACAGCAGGGTGGAATACACTGTGTCACTATTACCAGTCTGTAGCTATACAGCCCCATATACAGCAGGGTGGAATACACTGTGTCACTATTACCAGTCTGTAGCTATACAGCCCCATATACAGCAGGGTGGAATACACTGTGTCACTATTACCAGTCTGTAACTATACAGCCCCATATACAGCAGGGTGGAATACACTGTGTCACTATTACCAGTCTGTAGCTATACAGCCCCATATACAGCAGGGTGGAATACACTGTGTCACTATTACCAGTCTGTAGCTATACAGCCCCATATACAGCAGGGTGTAATACACTGTGTCACTATTACCAGTCTGTAGCTATACAGCCCCATATACAGCAGGGTGTAATACACTGTGTCACTATTACCAGTCTGTAGCTATACAGCCCCATATACAGCAGGGTGTAATACACTGTGTCACTATTACCAGTCTGTAGCTATACAGCCCCATATACAGCAGGGTGGAATACACTGTGTCACTATTACCAGTCTGTAGCTATACAGCCCCATATACAGCAGGGTGGAATACACTGTGTCACTATTACCAGTCTGTAGCTATACAGCCCCATATACAGCAGGGTGGAATACACTGTGTCACTATTACCAGTCTGTAGTTACACAGCCCCATATACAGCAGGGTGGAATACACTGTGTCACTATTACCGGTCTGTAGCTATACAGCCCCATATACAGCAGGGTGGAATACACTGTGTCACTATTACCGGTCTGTAGCTATACAGCCCCATATACAGCAGGGTGTAATACACTGTGTCACTATTACCAGTCTGTAGCTATACAGCCCCATATACAGCAGGGTGTAATACACTGTGTCACTATTACCAGTCTGTAGCTATACAGCCCCATATACAGCAGGGTGGAATACACTGTGTCACTATTACCAGTCTGTAGCTATACAGCCCCATATACAGCAGGGTGGAATACACTGTGTCACTATTACCAGTCTGTAGCTATACAGCCCCATATACAGCAGGGTGGAATACACTGTGTCACTATTACCAGTCTGTAGCTATACAGCCCCATATACAGCAGGGTGGAATACACTGTGTCACTATTACCAGTCTGTAGCTATACAGCAGGGTGGAATACACTGTGTCACTATTACCAGTCTGTAGCTATACAGCCCCATATACAGCAGGGTGGAATACACTGTGTCACTATTACCAGTCTGTAGCTATACAGCCCCATATACAGCAGGGTGGAATACACTGTGTCACTATTACCAGTCTGTAGCTATACAGCCCCATATACAGCAGGGTGGAATACACTGTGTCACTATTACCAGTCTGTAGCTATACAGCCCCATATACAGCAGGGTGGAATGTGCTGTCTGTTATGTCACATTTCTCCTGTTACTATCATGAACGTATCCTGTGACTTGTACCATGGTAGACCTTCTGTCAGCTGACCTTCTGTTAGTTCAGACCAGAACGGTAGTATTTGGGAGCCCAACACCCTGTTGCCAGTCTGTGGTTTGTCCCTCTTTGGTAGATAATGCTGACCAAGAGCTCCCTACAAGCCATACCGTTTTCAAGATGTTCTGACTCAGTCGTCTGGCCTTGACATTAATTGGTCCTTATTAAAGTCAGACTCGGGTCTATTCAGATCTGGACATGTGACCTTGTTAGCAGATTGTCATTGTTATTTGCTTCACCTGTGAGTGGTCATAATGTAATCATCAGTGTATGTTAAACTAATGTGCAACTTGTTCATTGTGAAATGTTGATATATTTTCATGAACCTAATTTCAGGAACCTTTATTTGCCCACATTGAAAGTACATGAAACATTATATAAATTGTGCACTAATTGATACATGTTAAACATGTGAAAAGGACAGCAGACATTTCTAAGTTATGCCTAACAAGTCTTTGCTTGATGTCGTCTTGACCCATTTCTTCATATAGAAGCAGAGTAGGCTATCTGTTTTTCTTCAGTTCTAAATCGGTTAATTTCTCAAGTTAGCAATTGTCTGCTGCCACTTTAGACAGAGGCAACTGTAAAACAATATTAACAACATGCATCACTGCCCATTAAAACGCTTATGTTGCTCTCTTGCTGTAGTATCCAAGGTGATCTCACAGGTAAAGCTGCAGATATTGACTCCTATGTTGTGAGACCAAGTGGAGATACCAATTCAATTGTATCACCACTTGTCTTGACTGATTTGTCTCAGCATGGATTCGAACCTCCAACCACGGGAGTCAAAGACTGCAGCTTTGGATATACTGTGAAAGCTGGCATTGGGGCATATTTCTTACAAGTTCATGTATGTAAAATGGCCACTAGGGGCAGTGTGTATGTAGGTATAAATAGACATGTCAATTGTGTCTGTATTGTGGACAGTCGATGGCTTAGTGAAAAGATCACTGACTTGAACTCTGATGGTTGTGAGTTCAAATCCTATGTGAGGCGGTCGTCCTTATCCTCTTGTTTCCCAAGCGGGGAGAAAGTCGGCAAGTCACCAAGTGAAGGGTGTCAGGGGGTCCAAGACCCTAGACAGTTGGTTCAAGACTCCATGTTCAAAGGGTGACGTGGAGTCAATCAGATGTGTCATTTAATTATCTTAACTCAGAGTTATTTTTAGCAAAACACTGTAAGTCAAACCCCGACACCCTTCGCGTGAACTCTTGAACCTACTGTCTTGTTCAGAGAACCACACCAGCTGCGGAGACAAGAGGTTAGGTGGGCTTTGAACTCACAACCATCATAGGTCAAGCCTGTGATTCTTCCATCAGGCCACCGGCTTGGGCCTAATACTTTACAAATTCACGCGTCTATTTATACATAACACTATGCAACACTGCCCCTAGTGGCCAGATTACATGTAAACTTCTAAGACATATGCCACAACGCCAGTCTATAGAGAAAGACAATCCTAAGTAGTCTCACAGGTAAAGCTGCAGTCTTTGACGCCGATGTTGTAAGTTCGAAATCCATGGTGAGACAAATCAGTCACGGTAAGTGGCAATAAGCCTAAATAATTTCTAACTCAATAATTTGTCTTGAATCTGCACAGAATTGAAAATCGATTGCAGTCAACGTTTGAAACTCTTAAGAGTTAATGTGTGATTCGGGCAATGTTGCTCATTTTAATGTAAAGATAGACAGTGAGTGTTTCAAGGATTTGTGGCAAGTGTCGTTGGATGGGTGTTAAAAAAAAACCTACACTGACTCAAACGGTTGAGAGCTGTAAACCATGTTGTGAAATAAAAAAAAAAACAATTATGTCTTTAACAACTATGCTACCGCAAAAGAGAATTGTACAGGAGATAAATCTATTTTGAAAATCATATGTGTAGCTGTTACAGACTTATGTACGGTCGGATATGGAAGCTGATCAGAACATGCCCTGACGATTACAGGGTTAGAAATAATGATGTATGAGTAACGTGATGAGATTGCTGTTGGATAATGATAATGAATAATTATGTGTTAAGAGTAATAGCGTGATATGATTTTTTGAGAAGGCCCTCCAATGAATTGACACATCCACAATTATATGACAAGACCACTGCAACTTGGCACCTGTAGCCCCATATTGGCTACAAATATGACGTGTAAAATTTTTTAAGTTACATTCATAAACATGCAAAAATATTTTTCTTCTGTAAATTAATCTAAATCCAATTTGTATATAACTATATTACGGCTCTAAATACAAGCATTAAGGCATTAGTATCTTGACAGCACATACATGTGAGGGATGTGGGTGCATAATAGATTAAAATAGAATTAATATATGTATATCAGCAAGTAAACATTTCCAAGTTTTAGGAGTCATAACATTTTCAACATTGCACGTTCAAGCACAAATTCTGGAAAAAATAAGCATTTGGATGGTTCAGACATTTGAACTGTTCAGCCTGAATGCCAAGTGTCATGTCTGGAGGAAGCCAGGCACTGCTCATCACCTAGCCAGTACCATCCCTACAGTGAAGCATCGTGGTGGCAGCGTCATGCTGTGGGGATAGTTTTTAATGGCAGGAACTGGAAGACTCGTCGGGAACGATGGGAAGATCGATGTAATGTACAGAGACATCCTTGAAGAAAACCAGTTCCAGTGCGCTCTAGACCTCAGACTGGGGTGAAGGTTAATCTTCCAACAGGACAACGACCCTAAGCACACAGCAAAGATAACAAAGGAGTAGCTTCGGGACAACTCTGTGAATGTCCTTGAGTGGCCCAGACTTGAACCCGATTGAACATCTCTGGAGAGATCTGAAAATGTCTGTGCACCGACGCTCCCCATCCAACCTGATGGAGCTTGAGAGGTCCTGCAAAGAAAAATGGGAGAAACTGCCCCAAAATAGGTGTGCCAAGCTTGTAGCAACATACTCTAAAAGACTTGAGACTGTAATTGCTGCCAAAGCTGCTTCTACAAAGTATTAAGCAAAAGCTTTAAATACGTATCTACACGTAATATTTTGTTCTTAATTTTTCACAAATCTTAAAAATATTTGAACTATCTTTTTCACTTTGCCATTATGGGGTATTGTGTGTAGAATTTTGTGGAGGAAAATAAATGTAATACATTTTTCAATTAGGCTGTAACATAAAAAAGTAAAGCGCTTTGAATACTTTCCGTGAATACATACCATGCGTCTGAGCATATCGAGTATAACGACTAACGTGAACTGTTTAATTCATGTTGTGTTCTTGCTCGTATATATGTACAGCATTTGGCACACATTAGATATCACACATCCTTTGACGTCATGCCTTACATACTAAACATGACACAGATGCACTCACTTGTTTCCTAGGCTGTGGCTCTTCCTGTGGCGGGAGGGCGGTGGTGTGGGCATGTGCACCCCCACTGAGGCGTCGGGGCAGGTGGGTCGCCGGTAGTTGTACCTCACCGACGCAGAAACCTCAGAGGGACCTAAGAGAAGAGATCAGGAGTCACAATGAGGGATCTATGATTAGAGATCAGGTGTCACAATGTGGGATCTATGATTAGAGATCAGGTGTCACAATGTGGGATCTATGATTAGAGATCAGGTGTCACAATGTGGGATCTATGATTAGAGATCAGGTGTCACAATGTGGGATCTATGATTAGAGATCAGGAGTCACAGTGTGGGATCTATGATTAGAGATCAGGTGTCACAATAAGGGATCTATGATTAGAGATCAGGTGTCACAATGTGGGATCTATGATTAGAGATCAGGAATCACAGTGTGGGATCTATGATTAGAGATCAGGTGTCACAATAAGGGATCTATGATTAGAGACCAGGTGTCACAATAAGGGATCTATGATTAGAGATCAGGAGTCACAATAAGGGATCTATGATTAGAGATCAGGTGTCACAATAAGGGATCTATGATTAGAGATCAGGTGTCACAATGTGGGATCTATGATTAGAGATCAGGTGTCACAATAAGGGATCTATGATTAGAGATCAGGTGTCACAATAAGGGATCTATGATTAGAGATCAGGTGTCACAATAGCAGATCCAAGTTAGACACTGATGTCCATTTTAATTGTGTAATGGTGGATCATTATGTTTTTGTCTGTGATTGTTTCTGTTAAATTGTGTGCCTTTGTTTTATGTTCAAATCAATGTTGGTGTCTGTGGGTGTCAACAAAGTGTAACAAATCCGCATGTGCTTCAGATTAACAGAATTAGTATGTCTTCAGTCTTAACATGTTACATTTATTAACACACACACGCTGTAAAATATTAAATTGTAACATGATGTTCTCACCATGTATTATGCATTATGGGCCAACCGTGAGTGCAACAACCGTGCACACGTTTGCACTTTAACTAGCCACGTGCACTGAGGGTCTCATGCCGGATCTGCGGACGTGGTAAGGGGCGTCCAGTGTGGCTATGTGACGGCTCTACCAGCAGAACCTCTGACTCAGCCCTTGTTTCCCTGAATGGCTATTCCCCAAGGACATTGAATCAGTCATGACATCAGCTGACAGCACACCTCAGCTGGGGTCAGTGTGCTCTCCAGTCTGTTTCTCATTACACAGAACACGGATGATAAACGGGTCAACGTTATATGTCCAGCGACATAGCCAGGTGCCGGATCGGTCTGTACAGGGGGGTGAATGATGTCTAGATGCCGGGCCTCATCTTGACTCCATTCCCATGTCAGTGGCAAATGGTGAGATGTTAATTGTCATGCTGTATCTGCTACTGGTTCCTAGGATGTTCCATCGTAAACACGGCAACAGAAAAGTAAGAGACTTCCTGTTATCCCACAGCTAAATGAGCTAAACGCTCCACACATGTTGAGATTACAACTCATATTTAGGCTTGATCTTCTTGACAAACTATTAGCATCAGACCTTTTAGGAAGATAGTTTAGTCCATTGCTTAATCAATGAGAGCCGTGCTATGCAAGCTGCCCCGGTTATGAATCCGTCATCGCTGCGTGAATTATTCCAAAACAGACATAGACGAAATACCCAAAACCATGCCAAGTATCCAATGGGGCACGTCCAAGTACATGTTTGATGAAAAAGAGGCTTTCTTATTGGACAAATTCCGGTCTGTCCCTCCTTTGTTGTTGCCACTCAAACCTTGTTAGGTTTCATCTGGATTAACACTCGTCAGGTTTCATCTGGATTAACGCTCATCAGGTTTCATCTGGATTAATTCTTCACGCGTGTGTGATATATTTACAACAAGAACGCAGAATAATCTAAAAAGTCTCCCGAACCTGTTTCTGAGCGTGTTTCTGAACGTACACATGAAATGGTGAGCGCAGATTGCATCTGGGACCTGGCAACTGCACTGTAAAAGATAAAACACGTGTTGGCGTTGCTCTCAGTTGTGTGCAGCTTTGCCTGTTTGGCGGTTTTACTACACAATACATCAAGGCTCGTTTATACATGGGAACGGATCCCAGTCAAGTCTTTTATGTCTCGTATTTTCCTGCAGAACACATTCAGTCTAAACCACTATACACACAACTCCAACCACAGACTCTATACATCCCCTGCTCTTGCCGCTCACATGGACAGCATGACGTGAATTAACACAAACAACAAGTAAATGTGCTGACGACGAAGGGTGTGTCCGCTGTGGCCCGCGAGGAAGCAAGGTGGAAACTGGTTACTGGAAACAGGAATATGTTTAGTTACCCAGAAGCCTCTGATGTTGACCCCTCTGGAGATAAATCCCTCTGTTGCCACCTTTGGGTTCAGCAGCGGACTTGGGAGTTAATATGCGAGTGGATCTGGGTTGGTGGGGACGACCGGTTAAACACTGAACATGTGGATACAGCCAATGGGTTTCTTGAGGTTTTGGAGAGCATTATTGTAAAAGCTGCCTAACGATATTGAAGAGCACCGCATGCAGTGTAGTATGAAGACCTCACAAACACCAAGTATGTCCTGCCTCGTCCATCACACCTTTACACTGAGAACATCTGCCACCAGGGACATTTACAGGTTATTTGTATCACAGCGTGAACAGCCTGACGTGTGATAATTAGTAAGCATGCAGAGGTAAACAACGACATCTCACAGCCGGGTGCAGACCGCAACACATTAAGAGCGGAGTCGCGGCTTCTGTTCAAGCAGCAGTCAGCCTAACAAGCTGCCCTGAAGGCGCGTATATTGAGTTTTTGGAGGGATTAATCACGTGGAGTAGATGAGTGCCGGGCATGTGTGACGTATGTAACTGTGTAGAGATTTCACGGGTGTCTCTCCGGCTAATCGTCTGCCCGTGACACGTGCGTGTTCTCAGGCCGTGGCAAAGTCTCGTCTCCAAATACATTCGGACGTCCCCAACGTCCGTTTGGTATTAGAGGACTCATGTATTGCCATGGTAACCGACGACTGGACACAGTGAGGGGCGGGTTCAGAATATTAGAGCCTGTGTTGATAGGGTTAGAAATATTGTATTCACAGCATGTGTTTGGTCGTGTAACGGGGGTGGTTTTACACATATGTGTGTGCGGTCTCGGTTGTACAATGAAATATATAAAAACCTGACACTTCAGTCCCCAGCAGCTACGAAAAAGTCATAACAGTTGGGTTGAGGTTTAGAATAAGAAACATGGAGAAGCGGGGGGGCAGGGGGCTTCCCCATATGACAGCAGACAAGCTGTATAACTGAAGCCATCTTTAGTTGTTACAACGATGTGTGCAGCACGTTATTCTGGTGAATTACTCGATGCTCGGCGCTGATGTAGTGGAGCAGTCTGGATTCAGTCATGGCGTTTTGTTTTGGCCTCTGTGTGTTTGGAGAGAGTGAGTAATGCTACACCTCCTCCCATTGGCTGTGACCATGGCGTTCAGTGCTTGTTCGTTGTTGGTGTTACGGGCGCGCTGACAAACTTAGAGACCTGGTCTGACATCCAGAGCCCTTCTCTGCACGTTATGTAATCAGCAACTGAACAGGGAAAGGAAACTGGGGATTGAGCCATGTTATTGGGTCATGGTATTGGGCCATGGTATTGGTATTGGGTCATCTGTCATATTCTCTTCTGGCAAAGCCTCACGATAATGCATATGATAATGAGATATATATATGTTAGCCGGGGGAGAATGATAAATACATTCCACATGTAGGCTGTGGTGATTAGAACATGAGATCATGAGATCTGGATTGGTTCAGATCCATTCCTCAGGACCGTATTGGAGGAGATGACACTGGTGCCGATACAGACTGCAGCAAACCGGCATGGCTGTTCACCAGATCAAAGTTCTCCATGACAATCGAAAAGTAGCCTATTGACAGATAAAGAGACAGACGGATGGTCTTACCAGCTAGATCTTCCTTGGACGAGGCCATACGTGGAGAGCCGTGTACAGGTTCGATCTTCAGAGAAAGCCTTTAACAGAACACACACATCCTTCAGGTCTACAGAACACACACATCCTTCAGGTCAACAGAACACACACATTCTCCTTCACAACACACAAATGACATCTCACATTTATATTGTAACCACTGCAGATGTTCCCATACAGAGGGAATCACTTTATATATCCACAACTCAACAACTAACATAATTCACATCATCACCTGGACGCATTTGTATTTTATTAATCTCATGTGTTCATGTAACAAGTGTTTTGCATAATGACACAGATTAATAAGTTCTCTGAGGATAAAGACATTAATAAAAAAAGCAAAAACAAAAAAAGCAGTGTGACTACAATAACAAACACATTTTTTACCATTAAATGAAAGCAACAACTTATCATTATCAATAGATGCATGTTAGCAGTATAAGGTGAATCTTCAGTAGTACATAACAATATTACTTAATGGATGCCCATCTATAAGGCACTATAAGTGAAACGTGACACATAATACCAGAAAACCTGTGAGACAGAGAGGTAGGTAGGCAGATATTTGTTTGGTGAAAGCAGACTGGACAGTTAAGTATGAATTACTGCATCACCTTTACCTGACTCATCTTGCACTGTGACAGCTGTTCAACTACGCAGTATCTTAGGGAACGGACACACAAAGTTTACGATAACATAACATTTCTGTTTAGTTCTACAGAGTCAGGGACTGGATAGAAGTGTTGACACGTGCTTTTAGTTTCTTCCACAAACATATTGCAAATACTGAGAACAGAGTTCCAGGCTTCATCCCAGTGTCAACACATACTGTCATCCATACAGCGGACGACATTCTTTCTGGGCTAATCACCTGCTCCGGCCGGAGGTCTAAACATCCTGTGGCCTAATGAGCTGTAGTGATTCCATCATCCCTATTTGTGTAGAGTGGCAAGAATCCTGATGACCTCTAAAACAACACAGAATGTGTCTGTTATGTGACCACATGTGTAGGCGTCAGTATCCATCTGCCACATGTTTCATCTAGACACTTTTCAATATAAGACCACGTAAACCACATCCCCCACACCCAAATGTAAATCACTGTCATATAAAATAACAACCTTCCCATATTTTCACTAGCCCTAATATAATTATCGAGCTACATTTCACTGGCTGGACGTGAGGCTAACGTGATACTGAGATAATTACAAGTGTTCTCAGCAAGAACACTGCCGACCACCCGAAACAACTCTGGCTAAACCACAGACCGACCCGGCGGCGCATGCCTTCACAGTTGAGCTCCAGCAGCCTGCTCACCCCCAACCGGGCCCCAGCTTTAAATCAGGCCCCGCTAGATACTCCGGGCCCCAGCTTTAAATCAGGCCCCGCTAGATGCTCCGGGCTCCTGAAGGCACACCACTGAGTGTCCCTGGAGACCCACTGGATCTACAGCGCTGCCTGAAGAACTCATTACAGTCGCTGGATGAATGAGTCCCCTGTCAGAAGACACAGTCCTCCCCTTCCTACAGTGTACACCTTGACCTCGTGACCCCACATTCTCATTCTCCACATTTAAAGCTCCCCTCTGTTGGGAGCCAATATGAAATATCATCATCTGGTGCCTCCGAGTGCCTTACTGTGTTGTGTTTTTACACACGTGTTTGTGGGAGAAGGAGATGTGTCCCACTCACTTGAAGTTGTCGTCCTCTACAAACTTCTGAAGCTCCTCGATGTACCGGACAGACATTAAATACTTCTGCACATGTGGGAGGGTCACCAGGTGATCTGGGGGGTGGGTAGATTTGGATTTGGGGTAGACAAAAACAACAGTTTGAGTGAGATAAAAGCGGGCTTTGAACACCAGTTATGTGTTGTGTAACATCATTTTACGGCAGCCAAACTTGACAGTGTCCATCTTTCAATGCCTTCTGTCAGTAACACAAAAACATCTGAGATGTCTAAACTAGCTTATTAAACTAACATCTGAGATGTCTCTCTTACCGTATTTACAGGACATTTGCAGGTCTGATATCACCCTAAGCAGGTTGTTCATCTGATTGGTCCTCTGTTCCGTCTCGATTATGCTATCTGATGCTGGATAGGCGGAATCGATGTAGATCATGTCCAATAGGTAGATGCCTGCATGAGAACAGGACCAGAGGACGACGAGGCGTTAGTGAGATCCTCCATTATTGAATATACCATGTAGAAGCAGGTATTACTTTAGTGCCACCTTCCACAAATGGTCGACATTAGTTAAGAGAAAAAGAAAACCGATAACAATAACAGAGAAAGAAGAAACAGATTTGTCTGGATATATATATATATATGTCAGTAACAGGCTTCAGATTCTCACGTGCACACCTGCACCTATTCAATAAACCTAAATGTCACAATATGCTCTTTATGTGTCTGAAAGTCAAGCCTTGTGTTTTACAACTGGATTAAATCCAGGTGAGCATGTAACAAGTGAACTCTGTATATATATAAAATGACGGAGGGGAACTAATGCAAACCATACCCCTCTGTGTCAAACTGTGAGAACTAGCAGAAATACAAACGCTCTGTTACTCTTTTTACACTTTTATTTTGTAAAAAAAGAATAAATCATAAAAAAAAGAAACAGCACATAATGCACTGAAAACAGAACCTGAAATACCATTCATATTCATTTAGCGGATGTGACAAGTTACATTTCCTGCCATTCAACTAATTGACTCCAAACCAGCTATCAATTGCAACGTCCACCCATAAGGCATTTGGGAACACTGTCACATTGCATTATGGGTAAGCAACGAGGCGAGGCACCGAAGTCTCACATGCGGCCCATATACATTTACTCAATGTGGGTGGTAGGACTCGTCTCAAAACACACTGCTGCAATTCAGTGACATCACCCGCACAATGTATAGAGTCTAGACGTCCCCCCCCCCCGCACACACACACACACACACACACACATATACAGCAGTTTAACAGCTGCCCTTAATTTGCCCAGACAATATGTTCCACATGTTGCCATGGCCACTGTAATTGTGTGTGTACAACACTGTACCTAAAGCTGAGCGAAGTACAATGTGTTTTGATAACTGTCAAACGTTGTGAGTGTCTGCAGCTGGCTTGATATGGGGAGGGCGAAGTGGACTGAGAGGCACCGAGCACTTCAGGTTGAGGGAGCTCGGAGCTACAGCTTCTGAATCACATCCTACGACTCTTGTCTTCCTTCCGGGGGAAGTTGCTTAGAATGTGCCACTGCGTGCCAATATCCAAGAGTACAGGGGAGGCCAAAACAAACCACCCGAAAAACAATGTGGGAAAATATCCCCTACACACAAACAACAATGAACTACAGCCTATACACAATGTGATCTGAACCACAAAGCTGAACGAAACAAAAGGAGAGATTTTTAGTCTAGAATATTGGTAACTCATATACAAACATAGACTTTACACATGATCCACACACACACACACACTCACAACTCAGCGACACAACAGCTAAAGCCACCAGTTGAAGAAACTGTTTGACACCAAACACAACCTACATAAAGACACCACTAAAGGCCAAGATCAATGCTGTAATGGAGCTCCTGTATAGCTGTATTTGGGAAAACTCGACCACATCTACTACAATGGACCCAGTAAGTCCCGTCTGTTGTTCACAGTGCAGCAGATGTAAGCAGAAAGGGTAAACATGTTTTATTTGGCAATATTTAAAATGTGAACCAGAAACATCTGTAGCAATTCACACAGCCAGGTGTTTATTGTCAACCACAACCAGTTTTCCAATCGGCTATCCTGGTTAAATGAAAGTGAAATAAAAATACTTTAAGTTAAGTAGGAAGTTGGAACAGGTTCTGTACGGACTTAACACTAAATAATAATTGATAAGTGATTTTTAATGGCTGACTAAGAGAATCCAGAGTCCATAAATGATCCTAATTTGACTAGAAGGCGGCACAATGAGTTGATATGTGGCCTGAATAAGAATGGACAGATTGTCATAGCCGAACCGGTGCAGCTGGATTTCAACATCAGTATGATGGAGGTAAAAATCTAAATGTCCTATTGCCAGGTAAAAAAACAAGTGCAAAAATGTAAACTCGCACCAAGTTTTGCTTTTGTGTTATTGCACCTTGGCCGTACCCCTTTGAACAAAAAAACAAGATAAGGCAACCTGTGGGTTTCAACAAATGTCAGCTGACCTTAAAAAAAGGTATTATTAGCTGTGGTCAACGAAAAAGGTCAGGAGGAACGATTAACAATAGTTCCTGGAGAGAAGAGTTCCTTTGCATCACAACAAATAGCTGCTTTCTCCAGGCTTCTTCCCATAGTTACGCTAAAGGAGGAAATGATATGAGAGTAATGGCTAATAGAGTTGGGCTTCACTCATTGGTTCAGGTATGAACGCCCGTATCCGGGCAACCATTGTTGACAGAGAGTAGAGTGATAAGACAATAATAAACAGCAGTGTCCTAAAATGGTCCAGGTACAGCAATGGCTTACTCAAATACAAAGGAAAACGGTTACTATACAGATCCAGGAACAGTAACTCCATTGGCCCCAGTTTCAAACAGGCTTCCAGTCGTGTGATGTGGGCTTTTTAAAACGAACCACATGGCCGCTTCCAGGCTGCCAGAGAGACGTCAGACAATAGCAGACACTCAGAGGCTAATCTCAACATTTGTGTGCTGTAATGACAACATTTTCTAACTCTGGCGAATGGCGTCTGGGACGCTAGGATATGTTTCCATATGGTTTGGTGTGCTAATTTATGATTGCTCATTAAGCCAAACGAGGTCCCGTCTTCACATGTTGACAGTAGTGTTATTAATGTGTGGATGGACGTGTTTCTGTGTAAACTACATGTCGGGGTGCTTTTGAGAAGTTGTCTGACAACCAGTAAACATAATCAATATTCACTTTGACCTTTCTTTGCCATACATACGTTAACTATCGAACACTATCTACTATTGTTTGAAAAAATTTCTGCGTAAAATTGCGTTTACATTTTACTTTATATTTTACTTTACATTTTACTTTACATTTTACTTTACATTTTACTTTACAGAAATAATGAGAGTAGAGAGTTAGACAAGGAAGAGACAGAAGAAAGGTACCAATTAAAAACATGTTGACCCTGATGGTTGTCAGCTGATGATGGTGACAGGATTCAAATATAACTGTCAAAATACAGTGTTCCCTCTGCAGGTGCGCTGGTTTGAGTCACTGCATTGAATCGGCATCATATTGTGTTAAAATCTCAGTAAGGGAGCAAAAAACAATGAATCAGAGCTTAAAAAGACAAAGCAAATGAGTGATGATCCAGATTGGTCCCACTCACATCGTTAGGGGGTTGTTTCTTTTACGTGAACGGCCTTCATTCGTCTTATCATTACGACTCTTCTCTCTCCTCCCAGGACCCAGTAACCCATTCCAGATGCTAATGACGTGCACATAGAGCTAACTCTGTGAAGCCAAAGGCATTATTTACCAAATTTCCTCCTTTATGATGAAGCCATTACTTAGCCCTGCCACACACCATAAAACATTCCACCTCAGAGACATCTATTAATGTTATCTAGATTAAAATAAAAATGGAACACAATAAACGGCCGTTTACCTACTTGTAAAAGTGTTCTTAAAGAGGACTCCAAATCACTGTTTGACAGAGATATAATCCCAAAGAGGAAAAACACGGGTTTCCCTGCTCTATGAGTCAACTGGACGAGCTCATGTTCCGACTTTGGGACAGGGAAGAACATGGCGTCGCTGTCTGCCGAAAACCTCCAATCTAAAAAACAAATCTGTCTGGAAATGTTTTAAATTACCATATTTTTATGTTAACTTACATACAATTACACAACTTCAAAAGGAGTCTGTGTGTGTGTGTGTAAACTTGTGTTTTAAAGAAAAAAAAATGAACACAAATGTCTTCACAATCCATGAAAATATAACATGATAAACCAGGAACTTTTTCCATGTCCTCACTTTTGTATTCTTATTGGAGTTCGGAGTGGAGGTTATGGTTAGACACCAGAATAAGGAGAATGTGTGTGTGTGTGTGTGTCTTCTCATGTCCGGTGTCAGGAAGCTTTCACACAGAAACCTGGACAAACATCTAAACTTGAGACATTGAACATTGTCCTCACAAGACCTCACTGTAACCTCTGACATCACAGCTCTTCATAGAAAATAACCACTTGACTTTCCTCTGTGTCGGAAAATTATTGGACAGATCCTTCTGAAAAATTGATCTTTATTGCAAAAAAAAGAAAAGAAAACGAACTGCATCCGCAAGTGAAGAACTCACTTAACAAATATTTAGAAAAAGGTACTTAGGGTAACAATTCTGTTTGCGTTGACATTTTCAAAATGAGATAACTTCCAAAAATGTATCTAGGATTAGGTCTGTGAAGACAAGCGTTTGGCAGTAAGCCAGCAGTGCGGTCTGGTTCAGTCCAGTACTAAACACAGAGAGTGATATAAAGGAAAAGGCTCTGGATTACCTCATTGTCTCTCACATAAGTCTGGCTCCAACCCAAACCAAGCAGAAGACAACTGAGGAAAAACACACTCTAGATCTGTTTCCAGAAGATCCGGATGAGCGTGAAAATGACAGTGATCCTGGCCGGTTTTGTTCTGCATTTCATTTGTATGACAGAAGCAAATAGCGGTTTCCCAGATAACGGGTACTTTTAAATAAACACAACGGCTAATTCTCACAGCAGGTAATCTTGACAAAGACTAAAGTCTAAAATGGTTGACAGAACGGTTAGTTATTTTGTAACAATAATAGCTGTTATGTTTCATTCCCATGTTGAAATGGAACTGGCTTAAATCCATATATTATATCATGTTATTATATGTTATATATTACATACCATGTTATTATATATTATATATTACATACCATGTTATTATATGTTATATAATATACCATGTTATTATATGTTATATATTATACCATGTTATTATATGTTATATATTACATACCATGTTATTATATATTATATATTATTCCATGTTATTATATGTTATATATTACATACCATGTTATTATATATTATATATTATAGCATGTTATTATATGTTATATATTATACCATGTTATTATATGTTATATATTACATACCATGTTATTATATGTCAGAAGTTACATACCATGTTATTATATATTACATACCATGTTATTATATGTCAGAAGTTACATACCATGTTATTATATGTTATATATTATACCATGTTATTATATGTTATATATTACATACCATGTTATTATATATTATATATTATAGCATGTTATTATATATTATATATTATACCATGTTATTATATATTATACCATGTTATTATATGTCAGAAGTTACATACCATGTTATTATATATTATATATTACATACCATGTTATTATATATTATATATTACATACCATGTTATTATATATTATATATTACATACCATGTTATTATATGTCAGAAGTTACATACGTTGATTGATATTTTGAGTCACTGGAGCAAGTGGTCTAATTATGACATTACAGAACCCATAACGACCCATGGTGACAATACAGAAACCATAACCACACCATGTGATGTTACAGAACCCATAACCACACCATGTGATGTTACAGAACCCATAACCACACCATGGTGACATTACAGAACCTTTTCCCACACCATGGTGACATTACAGAAACCATAACCACACCATGTGATGTTACAGAACCCATAACCACACCATGTGATGTTACAGAACCCATAACCACACCATGTGATGTTACAGAACCCATAACCACACCATGTGATGTTACAGAACCCATAACCACACCATGGTGACATTACAGAACCTTTTCCCACACCATGGTGACATTACAGAAACCATAACCACACCATGTGATGTTACAGAACCCATAACCACACCATGTGATGTTACAGAACCCATAACCACACCATGTGATGTTACAGAACCCATAACCACACCATGGTGACATTACAGAACCTTTTCCCACACCATGGTGACATTACAGAAACCATAACCACACCATGTGATGTTACAGAACCCATAACCACACCATGTGATGTTACAGAACCCATAACCACACCATGTGATGTTACAGAACCCATAACCACACCATGGTGACATTACAGAACCTTTTCCCACACCATGGTGACATTACAGAACCCATAACCACACCATGTGATGTTACAGAACCCATAACCACACCATGGTGACATTACAGAACCTTTTCCCACACCATGGTGACATTACAGAACCCATAACCACACCATGTGATGTTACAGAACCCATAACCACACCATGTGACATTACAGAACCCATAACCACACCATGTGATGTTACAGAACCCATAACCACACCATGTGATGTTACAGAACCCATAACCACACCATGGTGACATTACAGAACCCATAACCACACCATGTGATGTTACAGAACCCATAACCACACCATGGTGACATTACAGAACTCATAACCACACCATGTGACATTACAGAACCCATAACCACACCATGTGACATTACAGAACCCATAACCACACCATGTGATATTACAGAACCCATAACCACACCATGGTGACATTACAGAACCTTTTCCCACACCATGGTGACATTACAGAACCCATAACCACACCATGTGATGTTACAGAACCCATAACCACACCATGTGACATTACAGAACCCATAACCACACCATGTGATGTTACAGAACCCATAACCACACCATGTGATGTTACAGAACCCATAACCACACCATGGTGACATTACAGAACCCATAACCACACCATGTGATGTTACAGAACCCATAACCACACCATGGTGACATTACAGAACTCATAACCACACCATGTGACATTACAGAACCCATAACCACACCATGTGACATTACAGAACCCATAACCACACCATGTGATATTACAGAACCCATAACCACACCATGGTGACATTACAGAACCCTTTCCCACACCATGTGACATTACAGAACCCATAACCACACCATGTGACATTACAGAACCCATAACCACACCATGGTGACATTACAGAACCCATAACCACACCATGGTGACATTACAGAACCTATATAAAACCTATATATAAAGACTCCATATATAAACATAAAGGCAACAGGGGCAGAACCAATGGTAGTTACTGCAGGATGTGTTATCCATCAGACACGTCTAAACCTAAAACAGCTGCCAGGTTAACTCACTTTTGCTTTACTTACGGCAGTTAAATCAGGACGCTGATTGTCAGCGGAACACAAACCCAAAGATTGTGGGGAGAAAGAAACAACAGAGATTGAGCCCTGTGTAGATCGGTCGTTTGGATTGGACATACATTTCCTCTGACAGAATTGAGCCATATTATAGGATGGTGCTACTGTACTGAACACAGTGAGAGCGAGAAGCACAGAAGCATGACAATGTGGTGAGGTCATTTGAGAGGGGTGGGGGGTGAGTTTCCATCCACTGGAACACACGTCCTGCTGTGGTCCCCTAGCCACTTTATGCCGGGTCTGTGGGCTACCGACCAACTTGACAGAGCCTGTCGTTGCTCGCCGTCCAAATACCTGGGTACTTTGTCATCTTCATTCCCGCTCTGGGCCGGCATGAGACAAACTCCTGGTGGTGTGATAGTGTTCCTCAGAAACTAACACCATGTCACTTCAATTAGTCTCTGATTCATTTAAGACGATACAAACGCGTCTGTCATGCACTCTTTTTCTGTTTTGGATGCTGCATGTATTTCTTGTGATTCCTCACATTTATATCATGGTTATAAAAAGGAAAAAAGCCCTCATCTAAACAGTTGGACGGGACAGAGAGTAAAGAATTTAGCTTTCAGAGACGCCTGTTCAAAATCTCCAAGTCCCCTGTCAGACTACCTATGGGTTTGAGAGGAGGAAATATCTTGAGATGTCCCAGGAGTTTGGCCGGTGATTAACCAGGACTCCTGGCACTTGAATTAAACCTGATGTTCATCATATAGCTAGCATGATTATGAAGGTCCATCATCTTCCTCTGCCTTTAAAGGGTCAAAGGATAAAACAGCTGCCATTGATGGGTGTTGAGTAAAAGTAGACTTTCACCGTAATGCCTTTACCTTCTGGATTACAGGACCAACCAAGCAACTAATTTCCCCAAAAGTGAGTGTAGATTGAGCCTTCACTTGTCTACTCAGAATATTCGCACAAATATATGAATGCGAAAATAAAGTGTGTTCCATTTCTAGGTCCAATATAAACCAGCTCACCTTAATGACTGCAGGAACATTTTGCAGGCTGGTTTCTACAATAGCCAAAACTGGTTCCACTTTAACAACAGCATTCAGGCCATTGGTCATTAATCATTAAGTTAATGTCTGCAGGTTGAAAACATTACGGTGTTAAAGTGAATCCATCTCAAATCCTGCTAATGTGGAATTACTGCACTTACAACTCATTGGTGAAAATGGCGGTTGGCTTTTTGGCCCTCGCTCAAAGTTGCTGGGGTTTTATCGTAAATTTTTTCCTACATTAGTCTGCCAGGATAAAGCTGACAAACAAACATAAAGGAGTGGAGCAAAACATCAGGGACATATTTTAGTCACAAAATCCAGCAGAGGGGATGTATCACTGCAAATAGACTCTCTTTGGTGGTTTCCTGAAGCCTGTGGTCTGCCAATGTCCAGACAGAGGAATAAAGTAGATGCCTGTGGTCTGCCAATGTCCAGACAGAGGAATAAAGTAGATGCCTGTGGTCTGCCAATGTCCAGACAGAGGAATAAAGTAGATGCCTGTGGTCTGCCAATGTCCAGACAGAGGAATAAAGTAGATGCCTGTGGTCTGCCAATGTCCAGACAGAGGAATAAAGTAGATGCCTGTGGTCTGCCAATGTCCAGACAGAGGAATAAAGTAGATGCCTGTGGTCTGCCAATGTCCAGACAGAGGAATAAAGTAGATGCCTGTGGTCTGCCAATGTCCAGACAGAGGAATAAAGTAGATGCCTGTGGTCTGTCAATGTCCAGACAGAGGAATAAAGTAGATGCCTGTGGTCTGCCAATGTCCAGACAAAGGAATAGAGTACATAGGAAAGACTGAAGAAGACATTCCTTTGTTTGTGTGTGTGTCTTCCAGTAACAGGAACTGGCAACATTTGGACAAACCGGCACCAGCAACTTGTTCAGAATGCAATCAAATGCCTTCACAGATGACATTAAAAATGGATTTAAAGTGAACAAGCACCGTACGACACTGACAAGAGGACTCAGGAGGGTTCCTCCAGCAGTCAATCATGGGAGTCATTTTATTGCCTCGATTGTTTTCTCCACCTTTTCTCCATCTTGCCATTGTTCCGTAGAAAGCAGAGGGTTCAAGGCTGATCCAAGTCATAATTAATCATTAAGACAAATGTAAAAGAAGAAAACAGGAAACGCCACAGATAATACAGTTTGTTTTGTGTTTGAAAAGGAAAAGACCCTTGACAACAACATATTGTGACATGCAGTTGTCTTGCACTAACTGTGAATCACTCTGGATTGGTTTGGACCCAAATGTAAAACAAAACAAAAATAGACAGAACAAAATGAGCAAGTGTTGTTAAGCACAACAAAAAAAATAAATCAACTGCTTTGTCATAAACCAGAAATGTTTTTCCATGCTTGTCAGCCAGTTTGTTCTCTCTGTTGCTGGGGTTTATGTCAACAAGTCTTTCCTAACCTCGTCTTATGTTCCTCAGAAGGTGATTAACGACTCAACTCATCCATGTTATTATTCCATAGTTAAACACATTTAAATGTATTCGTTTTTAATTGTGAAAACCCGTCCCTGTTTAGTCATCTACCCACTCTGGCGGGCTGAGTTAGTTTAGCCTGGCACCTGCCATGCCAGGATTATGCGTTTGTTGCCGAGGAAACCAATAAGGAAACAAGTGATGCACTCATGACTGGGTTGCGTCAGGCAAATGTCTGCCAAATGGAATATAAAGTAGTACTAAGATCTCAGCTGTACTTAACACTTTTTTCCTAAAATCAGGAGCAGGTCACCTATAATACAATACGCCCTGGATTTGTGTTCATTCCAGTAAAACAATTTTAAATCCAGCCCCACCAAATATGGCTGTAATTTCATGTCATTCTGGTACTTTGAGTAATGATGAAATCGATCTAGTCATTGATTTCGGTCTCTATGGTTACCAGGGCCAGGGGAGTACCAGGAGCGTGCTGTGTGAAGGGGAGGCATGTTGTCCAGCCAGCTGAAATAACATGACCTCTGCAGCGATACGCAGCCAGACTAACCGACATCAGATGAGTCCAGAACCACAACCCAAACCGTTCCATCAATGGGCCTGACAGTCCAGGGATAAGTGGGCGACTTCTGAGCGTCTGACGGGTACTCCGAGAGTAGCAGGCCTCTGTGGTTGAACTACGACCTTAAGCCCATACAAATGTCAAGCTGCCTCTCACGAAACAATTTCAGCAGATCCTTAAAAAAGACTACAATGAACCAACTTGTTTTCAATCCATTTTGGGAACCAACTTGTTTTGAATCTATCTTTGGAACCAACTTGTTTTGAATCTATCTTTGGAACCAACTTGTTTTGAATTTATTTTGGGAAACAACTTGTTTTGAATCCATCTTTGGAACCAACTTGTTTTGAATCTATCTTTGGAACCATCTGGTTTTGAATCCATTTTGGGAACCAACTGGTTTGGAATCCATTTTGCGAGTGTTAAAGGGCCTTCCATTCAGGCCTATCGGTTGGATCTCATTAGCTGCTTTGCTCGACTTGCTGAGGCACCTTGATGCCATGGCGTCCCTGTGAAGCATAATGGACCAGGTTGTTTGCATTCAGACCTTGACATCATGCTTGGATTGCTTTCTCACCATTAAGCTGCAGACCGGGAAACCTGGCAGAGCTGTGATCACAGCAGCGTCTGAACCAATACGACCAGGGTAATTAGCAGCATTTTACTTCTACTTTGTGATTTCTCCAGATAAAATTAAAAACACCTCCTTGCCAGAGCGATTAAGATCTGTTCTCTGTGAGAAATGCATACTATGCTTGCTATATCTTTATTAATACTGCTGTTACTCTCCCAGGAATGCCTGGGCCTCCTAGATGTGTAGATGGGGACACAGAAAATCAAGTACTCCTTGACACCATGGTGTTTCGGTCGTAAAAAAAATAAAAAAAAACCTCTGAGAGAGACAGAAGCGATGGGGGGAGGGGTTGACATGGAACACACTGAGAACTTTATTACATTTCCATAGCCTTCTCACATGCGTGCTCAGAACCCGGCTCTCTGGTGCCTTGGGACACCAGAACCTAGTCTGAAGATATCTGGAGATGGACCAGTTCACCTGACTCTGTGCCAGTAAAGGTCAAGAGGCTTCATTGACAGTTTTTATTCAATGAGTTTCATATCGTTCAACTACACTGGACACCTTGATACACAACACAAGTCT
Organism: Dallia pectoralis; assembly: GCA_029465975.1. Classification (NCBI taxonomy): domain Eukaryota; kingdom Metazoa; phylum Chordata; class Actinopteri; order Esociformes; family Umbridae; genus Dallia; species Dallia pectoralis. The sequence goes on from CM055736.1 coordinate 20,434,483, forward strand.
ACTGTACACTTCAACTTTGACCTTTGCTGCACAGAGAAGACTGTCACCACGCTCCTCAGCTGCTATTTGGTGTGTCAAGTCATCAGAACCGAAGTCTTAATGGCGGTGTAGCGTTACCATGCAATGGACCAGGGCTATGAAATAGATTGAATCTAGTGCTATTTTAAAACACTGATAGCCATCGGGCTAAATAGCAGAGGCTTCTGTGGTAAGAATTGAAAAAGAATGCAGCAGACAACCAAATCCAGGCGTTCTCTGTGTTTGCCAGGGCAGAGAGAGAGGAAGATATCAGTGTGGGAAAAATAGCAGGTCAGCAGGAATTCAGGAGAAATATTCCCAAGATGATCAACAGTGTGCCCACAGAGGCCCAGTTAGACTCATACATCTGTAGACCAACAGTGTGCCCACAGAGGCCCAGTTAGACTCATACATCTGTAGACCAACAGTGTGCCCACAGAGGCCCAGTTAGACTCATACATCTGTAGATCAGCAGTGTGCCCACAGAGGCCCAGTTAGACTCATACATCTGTAGACCAACAGTGTGCCCACAGAGGCCCAGTTAGACTCATACATCTGTAGACCAGCAGTGTGCCCACAGAGGCCCAGTTAGACTCATACATCTGTAGACCAACAGTGTGCCCACAGAGGCCCAGTTAGACTCATACATCTGTAGATCAGCAGTGTGCCCACAGAGGCCCAGTTAGACTCATACATCTGTAGACCAACAGTGTGCCCACAGAGGCCCAGTTAGACTCATACATCTGTAGACCAGCAGTGTGCCCACAGAGGCCCAGTTAGACTCATACATCTGTAGACCAGCAGTGTGCCCACAGAGGCCCAGTTAGACTCATACATCTGTAGACCAGCAGTGTGCCCACAGAGGCCCAGTTAGACTCATACATCTGTAGATCAGCAGTGTGCCCACAGAGGCCCAGTTAGACTCATACATCTGTAGACCAACAGTGGTAGACCAACAGTGTGCCCACAGAGGCCCAGTTAGACTCATACATCTGTAGACCAACAGTGTGCCCACAGAGGCCCAGTTAGACTCATACATCTGTAGACCAGCAGTGTGCCCACAGAGGCCCAGTTAGACTCATACATCTGTAGACCAGCAGTGTGCCCACAGAGGCCCAGTTAGACTCATACATCTGTAGACCAACAGTGTGCCCACAGAGGCCCAGTTAGACTCATACATCTGTAGACCAACAGTGTGCCCACAGAGGCCCAGTTAGACTCATACATCTGTAGACCAACAGTGTGCCCACAGAGGCCCAGTTAGACTCATACATCTGTAGACCAACAGTGTGCCCACAGAGGCCCAGTTAGACTCATACATCTGTAGACCAGCAGTGTGCCCACAGAGGCCCAGTTAGACTCATACATCTGTAGACCAACAGTGTGCCCACAGAGGCCCAGTTAGACTCATACATCTGTAGACCAACAGTGTGCCCACAGAGGCCCAGTTAGACTCATACATCTGTAGACCAACAGTGTGCCCACAGAGGCCCAGTTAGACTCATACATCTGTAGACCAACAGTGTGCCCACTCTCATACATCTGTAGACCAAGAGGCCCAGTTAGACTCATACATCTGTAGACCAACAGTGTGCCCACAGAGGCCCAGTTAGACTCATACATCTGTAGACCAACAGTGTGCCCACAGAGGCCCAGTTAGACTCATACATCTGTAGACCAGCAGTGTGCCCACAGAGGCCCAGTTAGACTCATACATCTGTAGACCAACAGTGTGCCCACAGAGGCCCAGTTAGACTCATACATCTGTACATCAACAGTGTGCCCACAGAGGCCCAGTTAGACTCATACATCTGTAGACTTTTGCACACTGATACAATGCTCTGCATACTATTTTTGAACTGCTCTTTTTGCACTTCTGGTTGGATGCAAACTGCATTTCGTTGTACTGTACTTGTACTGTTCAATGACATTAAAGTTTAATCTAGCGTAATCTAAAACAACCTCTTTCCTGTTGAATCCGCCCTAACCGCTGTTTACGGTTTGAAAACCAGTTTCCCACAGTCTGGTCCAAAGTACGAACAAGAAGGACTTTCTTCCACGGTTGAATTTGGGAAATGTTTTTGAAGCAATTGTGGAATTAGCATAGACTCCGTTCAGAGTAATAAACATATGATCCAATCGTTTAACCGCACACACTCGCCTTGCAATATTCCACATGTCAGAGTAAATGACAAATGTCTTGGCGTTCCACGATCCTGCAGCTCCCATTACAAAGCAAGGCCATGCATATTTTGACCTTTAAATGGAACGTATGAAAACAAAAAATACAAAAACCTCAGCGTCAGCGTCCCTTGTACACGGGAGGGGGAAGTGGGTTCCAGGGTCCTCAGGGGATTTAAAGTGGTGACCTTCAACTGCTCCCACACATCTGGTACTTTCATCACGTCACCACAACCCGAAGGGAGACTGGGAGAGTGTAGCTGTTGGTTACCAGGGGCAACCTAAGCAGTAAAAGGGGGGAGGGGGCTACTTTATGTTTGTATGGAAACCACGTTCTGTTACTGTGACCAGAGCTCATGAAGAGGAAGTGGAAAGTTGGGCAGACCTGGCTTTGTTTTGACAAGGTTCAACGAGACGGACCCAAGAGGTCGACCCACATGGAGGCATTTCCATCTGGAGAGTGATGAAAGACACACCTGCCGACCCCGAGGCCTGGTGAATGGTTCTGCCGACCCGAGGCCTGGTGAATGGTTCTGCCCACCCGAGGCCTGGTGAATGGTTCTGCCCACCCGAGGCCTGGTGAATGGTACTGCCCACCCGAGGCCTGGTGAATGGTTCTGCCCACCCGAGGCCTGGTGAATGGTTCTGCCCACCCGAGGCCTGGTGAATGGTTCTGCCCACCCATGGCTTGGTGAATGGGTCTGTGCCAAACACCGGCATTTATTCAGTCCTACCCATAACTGACAGGAGCTGTGGCCGTTGACATTTACCATTTCCTCCCCAAATAAAACTGTATCACGTGGATAAACTTAGAGCCATGACACAGTTCTGGTATATCTCAGCCAAAGAGGCCTTGTCCGTTAACACCTGGAAAAAGATGCTCACACCCCAGGTGACCTCAATGTGTGTCGGACCGTCAGTTATTAACATAACTACTTACAGAAGTTCAGATAATTATGACAACCACAGAGGACGATGATCAACAGGAGCGCCTGATAAGATTATCACGTATCTGCCAAACCGACATTTGATTTACAAATGCTGTGAACAAATTAAACCCCTATTAAATTTAAATAAATGTATTTTAGATCAGCAGTTTTCACAAAGTGCCTTCAGCCATAAACTCCATAGAACAAGCAACATGCACAGCAGCTAGGATAAACTCCGGGGTAGGGTGGAATGTTGAAAAAACCTAGAGAGTAGCAAAGGTTAAAGGCTCACAAATAATAATACAATGGAGTTATATTACAACTAGCAAAATAATTAACCACCCTCCTTTGTTCTAAGTGAAATCCGTGAACAAAAAAAACCTGAGAATGCTGGGACAAAAAGGCAGAACGAATATAGAGACAAAAGAAAAAAAGGAATTTTGGTGAGAAAGACAAAAGAGAAAAAGCAGCAAAAAAATGGGAGAGCAAAAAGAGACATCCCACTGGGCTGTAGACACAGAATATTACCCAGAATGACATGAGGATGATGCCAGTATTCTCTTATCAAAGGTTTCCATGGGAGGGTGAATTTGGAAAAGCAACACCAAGAACAATTCATTCAGCTCTTTTCAGACATTATTTTGGTTGTCAGGGCCAGCCCAACAAAAGCAGACGGGTAAGAGAGCTGCCAATACGCTGCTACGTCACCTACTGAACCAATTCACACCCCTTGGGAGGACGTGGTCACAAGTTAAAACAGTAGAAAGACAAAAAAGCAATCACCATAACAGTTTCACAACTTCTATCAACAAAACCTATGATTTCATCATCGTCCACCCAGCAGGAACACAGCATGAGGACCAAGTCAGGGAACGTGACTTTTGATGGAGGGCACATATGAAACCAAAAATACAAAAACCTCAGTGTCTGAAAGCTCAGTGGGAAGACAAGTAAAACCCCCTCACAGTGAGATGTAGGGTTAGCAGCAGATGGTAGCTGGCTGGATGACAAGAAGGAACCAGGGGTGGATGGGTCCATCTTGATCTATTCACCTTTCCAAGCCCTTTAACTCCACCGTCCCAGTAGCCCTCACACAATAACATTCCTTCTATCTGGCTACTGTTTTACGGTCCCTAGTGGCCAAGAGAGCCATGGTTAACCTCTCTCACATGCTACAGATGCTCCAAGAACGACCCCGAGAAGGAAAGGCCCCCGAGAAAGAACGACTGCGAGAAAAAACGACTCAAGGAAAGATGACTCCAAGAACGCCTTTCAAACATTCACAATTGGCAATCAAACATTTAGCGCCAAAGCGGCGTGATGTCATCAAACAATTACCACCAGAGTAGCGTGATGTCATCAAACATTTAGCGCCAAAGCGGCATGATGTCATCAAACATTTAGCACTAGAGTAGCGTGATGTCATCAAACATTTAGCGCAAGAGCAGCGTGATGTCATCAAACATTCACCAACAGAGTGGTGTGATGTCATCAAACATTTAGTGCCTGAGTGACGTGATGTCATGAGAAATAGTCCCCCCCCTCATTCTGACCAAATATTTTCTCAAGCTCCTGAATCTGTCAGTGGTGTAGACTTGTTTTCCAGGCTCCTGAATCTGTCAGTGGTGTAGACTTGTTTTCCAGGCTCCTGAATCTGTCTTGTGGTCTTTTCCTGCAGCTTGGTCCAAACAGATCCAGTGTGCCGTGTGTCCAGACTTGTTTCCGATGAGGAACAAAGCATTTTTCAGGGCAACAGTCACCCTGAAATCCCTGTTCCTTCCAGTTTAGCAGGACAAGCAAGCCAGATCTCACCAAAACCCCACACCCAACACAGCACAAGGTCACAGTGGCCAAAAGGTCAGAGGTTAAGGTCAGAAGGTCATCAAACATTCACCAACAGAGTGGTGTGATGTCATCAAACATTTAGTGCCTGAGTGACGTGATGTCATGAGAAATAGTCCCCCCCCTCATTCTGACCAAATATTTTCTCAAGCTCCTGAATCTGTCAGTGGTGTAGACTTGTTTTCCAGGCTCCTGAATCTGTCAGTGGTGTAGACTTGTTTTCCAGGCTCCTGAATCTGTCTTGTGGTCTTTTCCTGCAGCTTGGTCCAAACAGATCCAGTGTGCCGTGTGTCCAGACTTGTTTCCGATGAGGAACAAAGCATTTTTCAGGGCAACAGTCACCCTGAAATCCCTGTTCCTTCCAGTTTAGCAGGACAAGCAAGCCAGATCTCACCAAAACCCCACACCCAACACAGCACAAGGTCACAGTGGCCAAAAGGTCAGAGGTTAAGGTCAGAAGGTATTGCCTTTCTGTGAAATGACTGACAATGACATATCACAGTTTTACTTGTTCAAATGGGGTTGGAATTTGTTTCTATTAAAGGGTGAAATAGATCTATTAAAGTGTGTAATGGATCTACTAATGGAGGAAATAGATCTATTAAAGTGTGTAATGGATCTATTGTTGGCAGATTCAACTATGGCGGCGTGCAGTGGATGGCTGGTCTGTTCTGGGTGTGTTTGAAGAGGGCGTGGATTTAGTCCCCCCCCCCGATGCATTTCCGCTTCAAAAAGGCCAATCTCTTTCCAGGTCAAAGGTTAAAGCATGTTAAGCCCCCATGAAAGGTCTTGGCAAAGCAATGCGGAAACAAACAGACCACACACACACACACACACTTCTTTCGGTTTTGTATAACAAACTCTACCCAAAACTAGCTAATTAAAAAGATAAGCCACGTTCACATTTAACAGCCGGCATGTTGAGAGGGTCAAATGGGGCACAATTCGGAGTTGTTGACTGAAGACAGTACGCCATTTACAACAGATGTTTAAAAAAAGACCTGTCCACGATGGCATTTACGTCGAAATAAAACATACTTGCTCCCAGATGACAGAAAATTAGTCAGGACGAAGTGGATTTAAGACACACGAGAAGTCACACACACATGGGGTTTAGCCCCGGGTGAGTCAGCACAAGCTGGGGTTTAGTCCACCAATAATTAGACTACGCTATTTAGGTCATTTGGGGCCACAAAAAACACAATAACCATTTAATTCATTTCATTAGCCAGGCTACAGGAAAACAAGGGCGGGGCTTAGTGCTTTAACACGGACAAACACACTGAGTCTAGTCATATCCTAGCAACAGTGCAACTCAGTCTTCAGTTGTTTCTAAATGGGGTTTCAGAACTCTGCCCTGATTGGCCAATACCACAACAACACACAGCAGCAGGGAGGTGTTCTCCCAGTAAACCACTCCATGCTCAACAGCACAAGTTCATAAGCTACCTAAGGGTTAACTAGGACACCTCACAAAGTCCCTGGTTTTGAGATCATCAAAGTGAGATCCATGGGCGTCCCGGGAGTTAGACTGGCTAATCGTGCTAATGACCAGTGTGTGCTGTAAGGGTTCAGGTTCAATATGTCAGCATGACCCAGGACCGCAAGTCAAACACATCAAAGGATGGTTGGTCTCCAATACCTAACAACAGAGAACAGACTTACGGGACACATCGTGTTTTTACAAAACAAACTATTCAAATGGCATGAGGCACAGTGGTTTCCATGGAGACAGCAACAACAGTAGCTGGCATGGCGACAAGTTGTGAAGGGATATTGAAGCCTGTCGTGGGACGTGCTGATCAGATAAATGATATCCCCAGGGGCCTCGCCGGAACCAAGGCTTCTGTGAGGGAGTCTGTGACAAACTCCAGTAACGGAAGATGCAAAATGAGCTCAGATGTGAATGCCTTAAGAAACCAAAACCATTATGCCTGAGGACAAATGTGGTTACTTTTAATGGCAGTTTTGTAGACCAGCATTAAACCGCTGACAGCATGAGAGTTTTGGTTACTGAGTGAGATTCAAAGTGATTATCTTAGTCACAATACAATGCTAGTTGTATTGCCAGTACATGCCAAGCAACCAGGGAATGGCACAGTCATTTATGTGCAATATAGTTTGGTTAAAAAATTATACAAAAATATATACCATAAAGACAGGATTTCTTTGCTCAAAGAACAGATTCAGGGATTCAGATTATTTGTTTTAACAAAACATGTGGACAGTTAAACCACCCAACATCACACAGAAATCAGAACAGATTTCTGATACAACACCTTTAAATAATGACAAATAACTACCAGTTGTTCCTTACTTCTGAACAATCTCAAACGATTAATAATTTGTAGCAAAATAGTTAAATGATGTGTTTCATCAAACATGCAGACATGACGGCACAGAAGGGAATAAGACTCTGTATTGAATGGAGGAGACAGCTTCTTCGTGTTTGAATACAAATGCTAAAATAATTTTGCAATTCAGAGGTAAAACCCTCCCCAACAGATGAGCGAGAGGTGTGACTAAGGAAAGAGGGGATTCAATCTGAAGCAGAAAAGGAAATGACATCTGCTACGGGTTAATGTCAAACACAGTCAGATGGTTGACTTGCCTGTGACTGCCCTTTCTGTCTAGAAAGTTTCCAAAATCTCGGACGAAATGTCAAGCACATACATATCAAATCTGTAGGAAATATCCTCAACTGAATGTTAGAATATAGGCCACAGTCATAATGAAGTCACATCAGTTTGTATGTTGTGTCCATGCACAATGTTCTAATATCCATGCACAATGTTCTAATATCCATGCACAATGTTCTAATATCCATGCACAATGTTCTAATATCCATGCACAATGTTCTAATATCCATGCACAATGTTCTAATATCCATGCACAATGTTCTAATATCCATGCACAATGTTCTAATATCCATGCACAATGTTCTAATATCCATGCACAATGTTCTAATATCCATGCACAATGTTCTAATATCCATGCACACTGTTCTAATATCCATGCACAATGTTCTAATATCCATGCACAATGTTCTAATATCCATGCACAATGTTCTAATATCCATGCACAATGTTCTAATATCCATGCACAATGTTCTAATATCCATGCACAATGTTCTAATATCCATGCACAATGTTCTAATATCCAGGCAACAATGTTCTAATATTCATGCACAATATTCTAATATTCATTCACAATGTTCTAATATCCATGCACACTGTTCTAATATTCATGCACAATGTTCTAATATTCATTCACAATGTTCTAATATCCATGCACACTGTTCTAATATCCATGCACAATGTTCTAATATCCATGCACAATGTTCTAATATCCATGCACAATGTTCTAATATCCATGCACAATGTTCTAATATCCATGCACAATGTTCTAATATCCATGCACACTGTTCTAATATCCATGCACACTGTTCTAATATCCATGCACAATGTTCTAAAGATGTGCCAATAAAACAAACTTTTGACAAAGGAGACTTCTATTGTGTTTTATAACTCTGCCTGTCTGTCCCCCATCTCTCTCTTCCTACCCCACCCCCCCCTGTCTGCATCTCTGCCTCCCCCTGTCTGCGTCTCTCCCCCCCCTCCGTCTGCGTCTCCCCCCATGCCAGCGTCTCTCCTCACTCCACCCCAACTGAAGGCTGTGACCTCACTCTGAAACCGTTGCAGCTGGTGGCTGTGGCGAGCTTGACTCCCTAAATAGCAGAGATGGAGGGAGGGTTTGGGGGCGGTTAGGAAAAAGGAGGGCTGGGGGGATGGGGGAGGGATCTCAGGGGCTGCAGGGGACAAGGGTTTGGGTGGGGGGGCTGGAGCCCCAGTCTGCCTGTTTCACGGAGCAGGATCTCCTTTGTGTCGAGGGGAGGGGAAAGGGGAGGTCCCAGCTCACGACTTCATTACTACGAGAAGGAAAGAAAAGTCAGTGCCTTACCTCTAATAATAACAGAGATTAAGACAGAGCTGACGAGCGAGCAACACTCAGTAGGAGAGAGTGAAAGAGAGAGAGAGAGAGAGAGAGAGAGAGAGAGAGGGTAAAAGAGGGAGTAAAACAGAGAGTAAGAGTCTGGGGGGAGATAAGAAAAGTGAGAAAAGCCAAAACAAGGAGGGATCAGCTGAAAGCAACCTAAGTGATAAAAGAATGAAACATCAGGATGAAAGACACTCAGGTGTTCACACACCTCATTCACCAGACCAGAGCTAAACTCACTACCTGCATCTGCTGAGGACTCATTCACCAGACCAGAGCTAAACTCACTACCTGCATCTGCTGAGGACTCATTCACCAGACCAGAGCTAAACTCAATACCTGCATCTGCTGAGGACTCATTCACCAGACCAGAGCTAAACTCACTACCTGCATCTGCTGAGGATTGATTCCTTTAAAGTGAAGACCCTTAATAAAATAACGTTTGACCCGTTTCGGGACCTATATCACGGGTGAGTGTAACTGAAGAGGAACTTAACTACAACGTTTGGCTGCACGCTGGTTTTCCCGGTCAATGAGCACATCAAGTGTTTGAAGGCTTGAGGAAACCTTCACTGCATAGACACTGCAGAGGGACTGGTCTGACAGAAGACCCAGGAGGAGGACAGAGAGAACGGAGGGAGGACAAAAGAGACAAACCAGGAGGACAGGGAGACAAACCAGGAGGACATCAAGAACGGAGAGAGGACAAAAGAGACAAACCAGGGGGACAGAGAGAACGGAGGGAGGACATAGAGAACAGAGGGAGAACAAGAGAGAAAACCAGGAGGACAGGGAGAACGGCGGAAGGACAAGAGAGACAAACCAGAAGAGGAAGAAAGAGCTGTGGATTCATCATGACTGTATTCACAGAAGAGCCTGTCTCAAGTCTGCCGGGAAGGCAAGGGATTTAAAGGAGAGACACAGAGTGAGAGAGGGAGAACGTGAAAGAAAAGAGAGAGTTGGAGAGAGACCGGCGCAACTATCGGGTAGGGGCTGGTGTTTCTTACTCCTGCATGCAGCTCATCTTCTAAATGCTTTTAATGGAAATGAGGCAATGAGGCAATGAGGCAATGTGACAATGTCAGCCCTGAAAGTGCTTGTTAGTGTGGCAATTACTTGGCCTGGCAACTACAGCTGCAACAACCGTTTAGCAGAGCCACTAATTTCCCAAAAGCTTTTAAATTCTCCGCTTTATCTGTAACAAACGTAAAAAGGTCATTTGCTTTTACGACCATTCAAGGGCTAAGGTGATCGCTTTTACAAGACTTATTAGATGGAACCAACAGGACTTCAGAGTGTGTTAAACAACTGTAAACTTTCACTTAACCCGTTTGTACTGAGTCAGAGGAAATCAGCTGGGTCCTGGCTTGTTCTGGCTACATTACGTGAGAGGCTGTCATGACTTCAGGAGACAAGACGCTGTTGTCTGTTTTAATCGCACAGACGACCTGGAGTCGTGTCCCTGGCTTCTGAGGTTTCTTTCATTCTCTGTGTGTGTGTCTGTGTGTGTGTGTGTGTCTGTGTGTGTGTGTGTGTATGATTATTGTGTAGGAGGGTGTACAATGTTTATGTAAAAGTCTAAAATTCTGAGGGTAAGATATTTCCTTTCCAAAGATAAACAAGAGAAAAGTACATGTCACTTCAGATTTCTGTGTGTGTGTGTGTGTGTGTGTATTTGGCCCGACTCAATTTTACATTTTTTTTAAAAAGAGAAAGTGCAGTAGCAGCTCTTCAGAGAGCACGCTGACCAATAGGATGTAAGGATAATCAGAGAGCACTCTGCCCAATAGGATGTAAGGATAATCAGAGAGCACTCTGACCAATAGGATGTAAGGATAATCAGAGAGCACTCTGACCAATAGGAAGTAAGGATAATCAGAGAGCACTCTGACCAATAGGATGTAAGGATAATCAGAGAGCACTCTGACCAATAGGATGTAAGGATAATCAGAGAGCACGCTGACCAATAGGATGTAAGGATAATCAGAAAGCACTCTGACCAATAGGATGTAAGGATAATCAGAGAGCACGCTGACCAATAGGGTGTAAGGATAATCAGAGAGCACGCTGACCAATAGGATGTAAGGATAATCAGAGAGCACGCTGACCAATAGGATGTAAGGATAATCAGAGAGCACTCTGACCAATAGGATGTAAGGATAATCAGAGAGCACGCTGACCAATAGGATGTAAGGATAATCACCCAGCTGCTGGTACATCAGCAGAATGTTCCCACCAATCATAGACTGATCACTGATTTAATCTGGGCGTTCTAGAAACAAAAACGGACCTTAATGGAGCAGAATGGGTTCTGCAGAATACTTATGTTCAAAGAGGGTGAAACTAGGTGTGCTACAACCGTAGGAGGTGTGTGTTCAACGTATGAGGAGACCAAACACAGACCCTCACAGCAAATGTACAACGTGCTCTTCATGACAGCTTGGTGCAAACCTGACAACCGTGACGGTACAAAGACAGGGCTTGAGGTTCCTCAGACAAACTACCTCAGAGTGTTGATGGTTCTCGAGTCACCATCAGGATCACTGCAACAGGACAGGTGGGAAAAAGACGTTTGCTCTTCCTTTTTATGGAGTCAGTTAATATTTCTTAATGTCATTATAAACATGGTAATTATCATCTTTCTCACAGTTACTTAAACACAGAAAGATTATTGACATTTAAATTGATTTTCATAATTACAGCAAACGAGACCATTTAAATCTCTTAGGGTAAAGTAACATGCCTCCAACTTCAACCTTGTTTTGAAACCTCACAGAAAAGTGCTTATTAATCACTGTGTTATCAGAAGCTGTTCTGTTTAAACTCTCTTCTCATTCCACAGATATCTTCTTGCATGCATGTCTTCACTTCGATCCTGAATAAAAACTAAATCTTTCTCGCTGTCCACCGGGGTGAACTCAGAAGGGTAAAGGTCAAGACATTGTTGAGAGGTGGTTTCAGCACCAGGTTTTAAAACCGTGAGAGGATCTTAAATCCATGACTTTCACATCCTCTCTTATCTTAAAACCCATTGGAGGACAAGGTCAGAGGGGAGGAACGTTTTGTATTTTCATCGAATGGAATTTGAGTAGGACACACAGAGTGGGAAACAGATCTCCCAGGTGTTTTCCTAAGCACACGTTCAACAGAGAGACTCCTGACAAAAGTGAAGCGAAGAGGTCATAGGTGAAGCAATGAGGTCAGAGGTGAAGCGATGAGGTCAGAGGTTTGGGGGTCACCCAGGGCTCTGTTACGCACTTATTGACAAGGTAGAGGGAGAGAGTAAATATAGCACATACAACATAGCAGTATATGTTACTTTACCCTGACAGGTTTAAATGATTTGGTGTAACTTTAAAACTCAATTTCAATTCAATAGTAATTGTGAAGAAGGTCCTAATTACCATGTTCATAGTGACTGACACATTTAGAAATATGAAGTGACTCTGTAAAATGCTTTTACATATATTCAAGTGTAGAGGAATCATATGTTGGCGTCTTCAAGACATTTTCCCTAATTTTGTTCCAAACAAATGCCTGAATATATGGTGACCTTTAACCTAGGTGATATCTGACCTCTAGTAATTCCCTGAACCTGTCATACGTGTGGGTCCTGTCTATAAGGGAGGCCACTGTGTCCAAGTGAAGTCAAGACATGAGTATTAACCCAAACCCAGGTTCTCCAAATGGCCCTGCCTTTATGTTAAGCATGAGTATTAACCCAAACCCAGGTTCTCCAAATGGCCTGTACATGATCCTAATCTGCTCCGTACATGGTTCTATATTGGCTGCTAAATGATTCACAACAGGTTAGGACAGCATAGAACATGTGATTTATATCCTGAATGCGTGTGGTTTTATATCGTCTCCACGGTGACATACATGTTATAGACCACCATAGAACATGTGATTTCTATCCTGAATGTGTGTGTGTGTGGTTTTATATCGTCTCCACAGTGACATACGTGTTATAGACACCATAGAACATGTGATTTCTATTGTGAATGCATGTGTGGTTTTATATCGTCTCCACGGTGACATATTTGTTAAAGACCACCATAGAACATGTGATTTCTATCGTGAATGTGTGTGTGGTTTTATATCGTCTCCACAGTGACATACGTGTTATAGACACCATAGAACATGTGATTTCTATTGTGAATGCATGTGTGGTTTTATATCGTCTCCACGGTGACATATTTGTTAAAGACCACCATAGAACATGTGATTTCTATCGTGAATGCGTGTGTGGTTTCATATAGTCTCCACGGTGACATACGTGTCAGGAAAGAGATGTGTTGTGCCAGACGAACTCCACAACTGCACAAAAAAAAACTGAACTCAGCATTTTTGAATACTTTATGAATAGACTTTGTTTGTTAATTTACAAACATGTATCCAACAGCCCAACACAAGCTCATGGCTAGAACGCCGCTTTCATGAAAACAACTTGGAATTGTCTGAATGCAATAAAAGTAAAGACTTCCATAAAAACTATAAGGACCATAAAACGATGCAAACTTAATTACGTTTTTTTTTCACATCTACAGCGCCCATAGAAAAAATACCATTAGATAATAATATCTAGATTTCTAATACTTCATTTTGCAGTAATAAAAAAAATCCACACAAGAGTGTGTAACATGAGTCGTAGATAAATTAAATAAGTTAATGGGTGAGTAGAAGTTCAAATGACTGTATATGTATATACAGTGTAAATTGGACAAGGGCCCTAGAAGAATCCCATTTACATAAGCCAATAAAAGGAAGTGGAAAACAGTGATGTCAGACTCAAAAGGAACGAGATGGCACACCCATTTGATATTGACTCTGTAATCATGGTCTGAAATCAATCATCAAGACAGACAGTTGCAGGTCAGAAGGGGTGAAAGTTCAAAGGTAAGAATCTGAAATGCATCAAGTTTGATCTGTCAAAACGTGAATGTGCATCAGTCAACTTTTTAAATCAATAACAAATAGATAACCCAAAACAATTCAAATTGAATGTGCAACATTTGACATAAAAAGTGAAGCTCCCTGTTCACATGTTTTGTTCCTGAGAGTAGATTTTGAACATTCCACTGTGTTTAGGTAATATCCTCAATTTTTGTGAACAGCAATAGTAAAAACAGAGTAACATGGGAGGGCCCTCATGAAGGGACAACATGCCAAGAACACAGACATTGAGCAACAACCTAGTCAACATTTGGCCCTGTTTTATGAGACGGTGGGGGTGATGTTTTTTTTGGCAAAAGTTACAATGAAGACACATTTGCTGGTACCGGTTGCCAGAACGTGCCTGTCATTCACTGGAAAAAAGCCTCACTTGACAATGTTAGAAGTAATGGAAATAATGTGTGAGTATGGCAGCGTGGACAACATTTATGGTTTTAATCGTTGTGAAATACAGAGTGCAGAATTTCATCATTTTTACGACTTGTGGTTCCACTTGAAGCCCACCAACCGAGAATGTCAAGTGAAGGACTAATATACTACCCTCCAGAATTTGCTCCACAAGTCAAAGGTGGCGTGTAGATTTGTTCAACCACAAAGGATTAGTAGGGAACTACAGTCTAATCTAACATTAACAATCCTCTTGTTCACTGCCTGGACACAGACTGCAGATTCCAGTAAAAGTCAACCAAGGATGCAGGAGCAAGACATGGCGTTTCCTTTTCACCCAACAAGCAGACAAATAACTGCACCGTGTCTCCATGTTTTGATAGACTGTGTTGAATTCTGCAGAGAGTTAATTCTCTTTCTCTTGTTTTCTATCTTAAAACAGAGACCACCCCTTTAAAGAGCTCTTCAACAGAATGACAGTCACTCTGGTTCTCCCTTTACTATTGCTGGTCTGCGGGCCTGTCTCCACACTACAGGCCGAGGCTCAGGAACTGGAGAGCGGGGAAGACGTTCTAGAGCGGGAGTTCCTCTACGCCGGGCGCACCAAGCGCGCCGTGCCAGCCGACGCCTCCCCGCATGAGGACAAGTGCTCCTACACCTTCATCGTCCCGCAGCAGAAGGCGACAGGCGCCATCTGCGTCAGCTCCAAGGAACCCGACAGCACCCTGGAGAACCGGGTGAACAAGCAGGAGCTGGAAGTTCTGAACAGCGAGCTCCAGAAGCAGCGGCAGCAGATCGAGTCTCTGCAGCAGCTGGTCGAGGTGGACGGTGGCATCGTCAACGAGGTCAAGCTCCTGCGCAAGGAGAGCCGTAACATGAACGCCCGGGTCACCCAGCTCTACATGCAGCTGCTTCATGAGATCATCCGCAAGCGCGACAACGCCCTGGAGGTGTCGCAGCTCGAGAACCGCGTGCTCAACCACACCTCGGAGATGGGCCGCTTGGCATCACGCTACCGCGACCTGGAGCACAAGTACCAGCACCTGTCCGCACTTGCCGGGAACCAGAGCGCCCTCATTCTTCAGCTGGAGGAGCACTGCCGCCGAGGTGGCCAATCGTACGGAGGTGAGAGAGAGAGGTCTCGTCCGGTTCGCCCCCAGCCACCCGTGGTTCCCCAGCTACCTCCACAGCAGAGGCCAGCGGCACCGCCAGTAGCGCCTAAACCCTACCATCCACCCACCTACACACGCAACAACCAAATCACCAACGAGATTCAGAGCGACCAGAACGCCAAAGCCCTGCCGCCTCCACTGCCCACAATGCCTAGCGGCACCCACCAGCCGTCCACCACAAACATGCCCTCCGGTGAGTGCGTTCAACATTTTATCTTTCGCCTGAAACTCTTGCCCAACTGATGTTACCACAGAAGCCAACTTGTCTAATAGGTCTTGAGAAAACATCTATTTAATCGTTATCTTCAAAGGGAGGTTTTATGTCAAAGCCCAACACACGGGCTACAAGGTACGGAAGCTATTTACCAATCCAGAGACAAATGACGTGTGAACAGGACACTTAAATACTCTCTCATGTTAAAGTCATACATACTGAATTAATAGTTTCATCCATACTACAGCTCATAAATTGTTCTAGACAGATTCTCCTTAGTGTCTCGCTCTATAGCGGGAGAGTTCTAAGGAGGTCCAACATTCCAAATAAAACACGCTTTGCTCTTGACACGAGAACATAAGTGATACATATTTATCCACCCTGCTGCAACACTGAACAAATTACCTTAACTCCTTAGAAATCCTCGAGGCGGGAGGAACGATTGACAGGCATTTATAGCTAGAAACTGGAAGACTTTGGCTAGCAGCCCGTCTAAACAAACCTCAACTTGACAATATTTATTGAACCGTACAGAATTCCGGAAACCGTGTGTTTTACTACACTGCAGACGGAAAATGGAATTTAAGGAAAGTAATGAGTCTAGAGTTTCCACATTAAAACACAAACACAGAAACGTATCACGCTCCACATCGTCAACACTCCTCCCAAACCTGTATCCACAACCTGGAGATATTTGCCACTCATCTCAGACAGAACTATGACTGAATTAATGGTTTGGGTTTACTACGTTTTATTTAATTCTAATTCAGTTCGACAAGCTCATGAGGAAATTCGAAGTCATATTCTTTATAAATCAATGGGTACATTGAATAATTCCGTAATATGTTTCTATAAATGCAAAACCCCTGCAGCTTAGACAGTTGTCCTGAAAATACCTAGTTAGGTGCTTACACAATAAATGTACACACCATAACACTAAACCATATGTCTGTATCCAGATCCAGAACACACGTTTCTGGGGTGATTGGAGTTTGAACAAAAAAGTTTAAAAAGTTACATTCGAACAACAAGCACACAGGGTCGGTCTGCCACAGGGTCTGTCTGCCACAGGGTCTGTCTGCCACAGGGTCTGTCTGCCACAGGGTCTGTCTGCCACAGGGTCTGTCTGCCACAGGGTCTGTCTGCCACAGGGTCTGTCTGCCACAGGGTCTGTCTGCCACAGGGTCGGTCTGCCACAGGGTCTGTCTGCCACAGGGTCTGTCTGCCACAGGGTCTGTCTGCCACAGGGTCTGTCTGCCACAGGGTCTGTCTGCCACAGGGTCTGTCTGCCACAGGGTCTGTCTGCCACAGGGTCTGTCTGCCACAGGGTCTGTCTGCCACAGGGTCTGTCTGCCACATGAGACAGAAAAGTTTTAGGGAAAGAGCAGCTTTCCTGCAAAAAAACAAAACAAACTCTGCTCACACACGTAGCAGCTAAGGGAAATACGAGAACTCTCGCTCGCAATAATATTTTACAGTGTTATTACCTGTCCTGGTAATGGATGTAAGACGGCCCTATGTAAACAAATGTGGACCGTACCAATACAGAGGGGTATCTAAGCGCCTGTATTTGACTGATCATTCTACCACTACATTATGACGGGATAGTTCCCCTGTTGACATTTATATACTGGAAGCGGTGACTGTAAAAGCCTGTCAGGACCATCCTGCAAAACAATGAATTACATCGCTACAGCAATTACAGATTAGTCAGCTCTTGTTGCTTTCCCAAAGGCGGCTCTTGTTGCTTTTCCATAACACAAGTCATAATGAATGTCAGACAACGCTCCGTGCACGAGATGTGCACGAGCGTATGGCTATAAATATTCAGCAGATTACTCTTAGGACCAGGCACTCGTCGCCTCTAATCTTCGACTTGATGGGCAGCGAATCGACGCCCGGTTTGAGATTCTTAGTGTCGTTCAGAAGTTTTTAGATCAATCAAAAAGGAACCATGGGAATGTTTCAGACCCACCAGGGACATGTGACCTTTTAACTTGCTGTTAAATATCACACCTCTGAGGGATCTAGCCGGATTAAATGTAGCCTGGTTGATACATGCCCAACATAAAGACAACCCTGGGCTTGGCATTGCCTGCATCATTATAGTTTATAGCAAAACAAATTACAGGGTACTACTGCCACACAGATCCTGCCAAAATAATACTGCCACACAGATCCTGCCAAAATAATACTGCCACACAGATCCTGCCAAAATAATACTGCCACACAGATCCTGCCAAAATAATACTGCCACACAGATCCTGCCAAAATAATACTGCCACACAGATCCTGCCAAAATAATACTGCCACACAGATCCTGCCAAAATAATACTGCCACACAGATCCTGCCAAATTAATACTGCCACACAGATCCTGCCAAATTAATACTGCCACACAGATCCTGCCAAAATAATACTGCCACACAGATCCTGCCAAAATAATACTGCCACACAGATCCTGCCAAAATAATACTGCCACACAGATCCTGCCAAATTAATACTGCCACACAGATCCTGCCAAATTAATACTGCCACACAGATCCTGCCAAATTAATACTGCCACACAGATCCTGCCAAATTAATACTGTCACACAGATCCTGCCAAATTAATACTGCCACACAGATCCTGCCAAATTAATACTGTCACACAGATCCTGCCAAATTAATACTGCCACACAGATCCTGCCAAAATAATACTGCCACACAAATCCTGCCACACTAACACTGCCACACTAACACTTCTGCACGTAATACTGTCACATTAATACTTCTATTGCTACTGTTGCTGGTTTAATAATACCCAATAAAATAGCTGAACAGTGGGCGGTGTGTAAACATGATCCATATCAGGTGAGGGGGATTTAGAGCATTTGTCACAGCATCTCTCGACGAGGGTTGCGGACACCCACGTAACGCGACAAATAAACCTGTGCCAAATCACACCTGGGGAGTAAAGGCAGATTATTTGATCTGTAGTCTTGCCGGGAACAGCTTGCCGGGAGGGGCTGGCAAACACAGTGGAAAAAATGCATCAACCCTGCCGATTCACAAGGTGTAAGGAAGAATCACGCCCTTAACTCTGACAAAATGGAACACCTTTTTCCATGCAAGGAGGCACATAGAAACAGAGAGAGAAACACAACCCAATCATGTAAAGTACACGCAACCCAATCACATACACGCAACCCAATCACACACAATCACACACAACCCAATCATGTAAAGTACACGCAACCCAATCACGTAAAGTACACGCAACCCAATCATGTAATGTACACGCAACCCAATCATGTAAAGTACACGCAACCGAATCACGTAAAGTACACGCAACCCAATCATGTAAAGTACACGCAACCCAATCATGTAAAGTACACGCAACCCAATCACATACATACACACAACCCAATCACAATCACACACAACCCAATCACAATCACACACAACCCGGTCAGTTATAAGACGACGCCAGTGTTAGAAAATAGAATGAGAGCACAGTTACGCGAGCCAGCTGGTTTTGCCAAACTGTGATTGATGACAAGCGGGGGTGGAGGGGGGGAGCATGAGGCTGTTTGGGGGATATCTAGTTCTTATAGAGCATGACAAGTGGGCCACACAACGCACGCAAACAACATCACAGCACCTTCACGATTTTGGCCGACCCGGGGACTTCACCACAACGGCCTTTAAATCACCTGAGGAAGAGAAAGGCGGAAGTGTCAGCTCGTGAATACAGTAGCAGACTTGGTCCCTGGGGGGTTCGAGGAAAAGGAGAGACAGAATGAATTGGTTTGGCTGGTTTTCATTGGCCGTGGGTGTCCGGGAGCTTTTTACTGAGCCCCACAACCCCTTCAGTTACCTCATGCCTTTAAGCTATTCCCTGTGTTCCCCCAAGTGGCGGAGAGACGGAGAGTCTGAAAGCTGGAATACACCCCGCCGTGTGAGGAGTCTGAGAGGGGTGGTAGGCGGTTACGTGATTTAGCATTCGGCCAGCGTGCCACACACCGTGCCTGGTGAGAGCAACCGCACAAGTTCTCCCAGACGAGGTGAGGAAAGGAAAACCGTGTCTTTGAACTCTTTGAACGCTGGCATAATGGGAAGACGGCAGGATGGAAAACAGAAGACTAGTGATTCTCTTCTAGGTTGTCCAGCAGAACACATTATGTTGACTATAAAGACATAATAGCCTGTGGTGAAATAAGGCCAGATCACAACTGCCAGCTACAAGACTCCAACTGGCTCTGGATATATTTTCCCCAAACTAACGCATTTCTTCTGTTTTTCTAAATTGCCTGATAACACAACCGCATAAACATCCAATAATTACTGCTAAAACACTGAATGCAGATTGGCTGAAAGTCGTGATATGAGATTTTATTCCAGAGGTACAACAAAAAAATAGCTCTTATCAGATTGATAATATGGAATATGCTAAGCACCTCAACGAGCGTTGTGTAGTGATTAAGAACAGCCGGTAGCCTTGATGCGTTGCCAATGAATCACAAACCCCATGTGTCTAAATCCTTAATTAGAAATAATAACTTTGATTAATTTGGCGCCACTCGCACACTCCACACGCACACTCCACACGCACACTCCACACGCACACTCCACACGCACACTCCACACGCACACGCCACACTCCACACTCCCCACAGCTGTCCGAATACCAACAGAAATACAATTATCACCCTAATCAGAAAATCCTTTAACAATCCCTGAAAGCCAGCAAGAAACTATGTTGTGAGGCAGAAATGCTTGCATGTTGAATGTATCTAGTCAATGATGAGACTACGGTTTCTCCAGTGCTTCCTTCTGCACTTCAACTGAACTGGTTTTCCTTTAACAATCAGAGTCCCCAGACAGACACCGTTTTAATGACCATGAAATGGTATTAACAGCTGTGTAATTGAGAGCCACTGAGTAGCAGATAATCCACAGGCTACCGTTAGCGCATGGATGCCGTTAAAAGCCTTTTCCCCTCTCCCCTCATGCCAGTGTTGTTGTTGGCCTACCGGCAGCTATTCTCCCTTCCTGAAGAGCAGCCAAAGTCAATTCTAGGCATTAAAAAGGAGAGATTTTCCAGCAAGAAAAAAAACATACAAATATTTAGGAGTCCTGGGAATTGTGTGTTGGGAACTGTGCAACCACATAATGAGGGGCTACACTGCTGACTCTGCTTAATGGGACACTGGGAAGGGGTTTCCTGGTGTGTTGCAGCCAGTGGGAAGGGGTTTCCTGGTGTGTTTCAGCCAGTGGGAAGGGGTTTCCTGGTGAGTTTCAGCCAATGGGAAGGGGTTTCCTGGTGTGTTTCAGCCAATGGGAAGGGGTTTCCTGGTGTGTTTCAGCCAATGGGAAGATGTTTCCTGGTGTGTTTCAGCCAATGGGAAGATGATTCCTGGTGTGTTTCAGCCAATGGGAAGGGGTTTCCTGGTGTGTTTCAGCCAATGGGAAGGGGTTTCCTGGTGTGTTTCAGCCAATGGGAAGGGTTTTCCTGGTGTCTTTCAGCCAATGGGAAGAGGTTTCCAGGTTGGATTTCAACCAGTGGGAATGAGCTCAGACTGAGGTTTGGGAAAGTGGTGACTGAATAA
Source organism: Dallia pectoralis (assembly GCA_029465975.1). Taxonomy (NCBI): domain Eukaryota; kingdom Metazoa; phylum Chordata; class Actinopteri; order Esociformes; family Umbridae; genus Dallia; species Dallia pectoralis. The sequence continues at coordinate 20,455,768 of CM055736.1, forward strand.
CTTTCTGCTAGCCTTTGAAATCAGGGTTCTGTCTGGTAACTAACGTGGAAACTTAAAACCCACGCTTGATCACATGAAACTGTAACCAGCTGTGCTTGTTCATCCAATAAGTCCCTTAATCAGATAGCATAACTCCAATGAAAAAAAGGATTGGACACCAGTATAGATTAAAATACAATATTACACCCATTATATAAAATATTAATCTCCCATATATCTTTTAAATTGGTATTGCAGAACTTTTGTTATATGTTGTAATGTGCACGTTTGACTTCCAACATTTCAAACTTCACGTTTCCTCCTTTGCATCTGGAACTGATCATCTTTAGCACGATGACATCAGGCTAGCGGAGACAGTCTAATGACTCCCAGCGCTCCAATGACAACCACCTCTCCTCCCTCTCCAGGACCTTTTAAGGACTGTCTGGCGGCGCTGGAGGACGGCCACACTGGCAGTGGCATGTACCTGGTCAAGCCGGAGAACGCCAACCGTCTGATGCAGGTCTGGTGCGACCAGAGGCACGACCCTGGCGGCTGGACCGTGATCCAGAGACGCCAGGACGGCTCTGTCAACTTTTTCAGGAACTGGGAGACCTACAAGGTAAAAGCCCAGTAGAGGGGGTTGATCCTTCAAGGAGCTGCGTCCTGGTGCCCAAGACAATTATGTAATCAAATAGCAAACTAAATTAAGTCAAAATGGAGATGTTGTGAATCGCTGACAAAAAGCTTGTCAAAACCTCTTTTCCATTTCATGGAATTGCAAATGCTAGCGTTATAGCATTCTGAAAAGTTGACCAGTCAAACACAAAATACCACAATTGAACAACAAAAAAATCTATGAGAGGTTTTTAACCTTACAGCCGAGTAGGTGGTCTAAGGTCCTAATATCAATAAAGTGTTATTTTCGGTTCTGAGGCAAAAAAACATAATCGTAAGAGCACAAGGTTAAACATCTAGTGGCTAGACATTTACGACTCACGTCATTCAGGGTGGGTTGGCCGTTTTTGGATAAATATATGCTCCCTTTAAAGAAGATACATTTCCAAGGCCCCCAGCCCCACTCACTTCTGATGACCAGCCACATCCAGACACATCCAGACACATCCAGACACATCCAGACACATCCAGACGCACGGGGATCCCAAATTACAAGCTCATAATTGCCATGGTAAAAGGCAACTGATTGAATTCATGTGTGGTTTGATGGAAGCCACAGTTCCAGACACTCGGCCAGCTGAGGGAAGAGCACGTCTAAACACATCCTGTAATTATGCCACCGCGCCATGGCTAACACCACACAAGTGTCGAAGACGTGTTCGAATCCGTCTCTGAGAGTCACAAGTGTGTGTACGGGAGTCACAAGTGTGTTCTATGAAGCGTTGACTGAATAGAGCACTTTAGGCAAACAAAGGAAACCGCTGGGAAACCACATACACATGTATGTTCAGTAGCATGACAGATGTAGTGTTTGAAATGAGGAATTCAGACCCATTTAAGGATTAGCCAGAAGACATTCCTCACCCTCCTTCCCGATCTTACCTTTCACAGCAAGGGTTCGGGAACATTGACGGTGAATACTGGCTGGGCCTTGAGAACCTCTACTGGCTGACCAACCAGGGCAACTACAAGCTTCTGGTGATGCTGGAGGACTGGTCCGGTCGCAAGACCTTTGCCGAATACGCCAGCTTCCGCGTAGAGCCGGAAGCCGACTTCTACAAACTAAGAGTCGGACGCTACCATGGCAACGCCGGGGACTCCCTCACCTGGCACAACGGCAAACAGTTTACCACTCTGGACAGGGACCACGACGTTTACACTGGTGAGTGCAATGCATCATGGGTAGTATGTCATGCTAGACCGAGACTCAAATGAGCAGAACACAGCCAATCCGTACCAGACAGTGTCGTCAGATTTACCAGTGAGATTTATGGCCACACACCACAGGGTCTTCTGATTAATTTGATCAAAGGATGTTGTGGTCGAATCCAATATCCTCGTTCATCTCAAACAGCTTTTTAGACGCCTGTCGGCAGCTGTGATTGACAGGGTGCTCATTTTCACACAAACATCACAAAGGTAAAGCAGGTACAGCGTTACTGGGGAGAGACCAAGTCTCCTGTCAGCAGGAACAAAGAGCGGGGACTCATTTCCACATGGTTTCTCCATGGTGACTCCAATGGCACAAAAAAACTATGAGGACAGGTTGGCATAGCAATGAAAAACAATCAATGGGCTTGAAAAAAGAACAAGAAAACGTTAGAAGAATGCATTATTAGGGACTTTGCAAAAGCAAGTGGTATAGCAAAAGGAGAAAATAAACTGCTTAAAATAATAATATAAAAATATTTTTGAATGAAACCGCTAGACGCCCACTATAGATAAGGACTGAACAGCTCCTGCCAAGGCCTCCTTGTAACGACGGTTACACACGGCGGTAGTCATACACACGATTCATACATCCTGTCATTGACCCAAGCTGCCTTGTTTCCCAGGTAACTGTGCCCATTACCAGAAGGGAGGCTGGTGGTACAATGCCTGTGCCCACTCCAACCTGAACGGCGTGTGGTACCGTGGAGGGCACTACCGTAGCCGCTACCAGGACGGCGTGTACTGGGCAGAGTTTCGCGGCGGCGCGTACTCCCTAAAGAAGGTGTCCATGATGATCCGACCCAACCCAAACACGTTCCACTGAGATGGCAGGTCTGCCGGCGGTACAAGACGCCAAGTTGCACTGGCAAAGTCTTTCCCGGAGCGGGCATTTCCTGAAAGACGACAACGTTCCCCTGGTGCGGAGAATCTGTGCTTTTGTTTTTTACAGATCCTGTCTTGGCCCTTCTTATTTACCTTCTGATAACTATGTTTAATGGCTTTACTTTATACATATCCAGATGATTAGGATAAAAGTGCAATAAATGTGTTGGATCAACGGGACAAGTGTATCTATTCTCCCACCACTTCCTGGATTCGTTTCTGTGGACTGGCAGGGTAGTCAAGTTCCATTCAGAGGAGTTTGCCAAACTATTGCAACTCAACGTCAGGAGCTTGATTACATGATCTTAACGTCTATTAGGAAACAGACTTTAGCACGTAAATGAATGAATGTTGGATTCTGTAGGTTTTCTCTACAGTTGCCGACAAATTAAACCAAGGGACAAGTGTGTACTGAAGTATATTCATGGGTTGTAATATATTTTTTGCTGTGGTTGTTAATATAGAATATAGCACATCTTCATTTAATGCCTATTTGACAGTTCTGTCATCAGGCAATTAATAATATTCGTAATAATGCTTGAAAAGTTGTACTTTAAGAAAACATGACACAGGAATTAACTTCCAGTGACCCTATCCAAAGATACTGATTGGACAATAAAACACGTTGCTTCTCTGTTGGGCCAATGCCTAGAATTACAGAAGGTAGACAAAAATACTTTTTTTCTTTTTTAGGAAGTTGTGTCTTTTCTGTAGTTTCCAACTATTAATTTAGATTGACTGTGGGTCTGTTTGTCGGCCTGACATCTGAGTCAACAAGAAAGGCCTTTCATTTATACAGCAGGGCAGTAATTCACCACAAATTCAGCTTTTCCCCGATCAGTTACCATGAGGAATTCCCTATAGGGTTGGGCTGGCTGACGGGCTGACGGGCTGACTGACTGACTGATTGTCCTGGGGTTCGAAGAAAAGGAAGCGGGCAGTGAACAAACAGCCTTGATCTGTCCCCCAGGCGTCGAGGACGCTTGGAAAGTAATCATCGCTGTGTCCGAATTAGCCATAGCGGAGAACAGGTCAAGCAATCCACCCGACCCTGTACAAATGTGTGTTGACTCAGTGAGTACCGAACATCTATATTGTTTATTCATTAGGTGCGCGAGAGCATACCCAAGGTCAAAGGTCATAATGCTCTTCAAATGCACGCCAAAACAAAGCCTCACCCGAATTATCCAAATACAGGGAACATACATGTTTCAAATACGTCAGACGGACAGATAACATCAGGACAGATGTCTCACAGCCCTGTTAATTACAAACATCGCTTGTTTCAAGTAGTGCCAGCAGAAATGCAATATGGCGTCTTCATTGATTCAGACGAGCAATCTATGGATTGGTATTTCTCAATGAAGTAGTTAGCAGCCCTGTTTCGCCATCGCATCAAACCAGGTGCGTCAAGCTTGATTATTCCCGATAACGTCCGGGCGACAGCTCAATATCACGCAGACACAGGCCATCTCTACTGCCGAACAGCTAATAATCCTGAGATCTGGTGCCAGGAGAAGCAACTATCAAGTGGTCTTTGAGTGTGTGTACATACAGTGTTTTGTTAGGAGTATTTTAATATAAGCCATCAATCTGTTGTGTATTATCAGAACCTTGCAATAAACTATGTACAGCCTTTTGGTTTCGTTCTGCTTTCGGACAATAGAGCTTTGCCGGTAAACACAGCTGCTGGAAAAAATAGTTGAAATGGCCACCAATGCCCGGGTTTCTTCACAGAATTGACTGTGAAAACAGAAATAAGTGTTGTTTTCTACAGCCTCTTGTAACAGTCAACCAAAACAAGCCTGTGTGCGTGCGTGAAAGTGACTTAGTGGGAGTAAGAGATGCCGTGTTGGAGTGAGAGAAACGCAAGTAGCGATTTACACAGGTGGAAAGACCACCACCTCATTCTGTTCTCTTGAATACTGCATGTTCAACCGGGCCACGGTGACCAAACCTCGCCAAAATGGCCAACAATATAAATACACATCCCAGTAAGAGTCCTTCAGACGGCTCCAGAACTTTTATTATCGAACCTGTTTCGACCAGTGCAAATTCCAAAGAATAGGAAAAACATATCTGATATCAAAAATGTCGGAAAAACTAGATAAAACAGAGGAGCTGGTGTACAACAAAGACAAAGAATTCTGAATGTGGATTACAAATAGGCGTTAGGAAACGTCAACAGCATAGTGATGTGCGATCAATTGAGCCAGTATGAAGAGCCCATTGTCTCCTCAATCTAATTGAGCCAGTAACCACAGCAACACGGACAAGAGTTCCTTTGATAGACGCATCTCTCCCCTATTTACTCATCGGATGGCTTGTTGTCGTCGAGGGTTCACCGTTTTACTTCAAAAGGTCCGCTCTTGGATGGCCAATTCCAAGAGTGTCTGTTTACTGTAAACAGGGGATGATAGGGTTAATTCTGGCTACCAAGGACACCTGGAGGTGGTGTGAGGGAATTAACATCTGGATCAATCTTCATCCAGGTAGACACACACATTGGATTATGACAGACCTACATGGCGAACGTATATCTCTTAAATGTCCATGAGTGTCCTCTTGTCAAGGCTGTAGAATAATAATGAAGTAATAATTAAATATATTACCGAAGCTTGTTTGATGTAGCAGAGATTCCCCAGAGATTTGAGCAAAACAAATGGCCAAATAGATATTACCAGGAAAGAAATGGAATGTGCTTAAAGGACTGAGGGGGTGGTCTAATCTCATAAGTTATGCTTTTAAAAGGCCTGGAACACATTACGATTGAATGAAAACTATTTTTCACTAGCCGAAATAAACCTTAACTCATTATGCTTGCTGACCCCAATAGTTTAAACCTGGTCTCAGGACCCACAAGTCCTCACTGCTCTTCAGAGAACTACTGATATAAACCTGGTCTCAGGACCCACAAGTCCTCACTGCTCTTCAGAGAACTACTGATATAAACCTGGTCTCAGGACCCACAAGTCCTCACTGCTCTTCAGAGAACTACTGACAAGTGTTTTAACCCCCCACCCCTTCCTGTCTGCAAAAGTATTTGCTGCTTTTTAACACGTCTCTCCACGGCCCTGCACAGCTTGGAACGGTAGGTGTGTGTGTGTGTGTGAGTGTGAGTGTGAGTGTGAGTGTGAGTGTGAGTGTGAGTGTGTGTGTGAGTGTGAGTGTGAGTGTGTGTGTGAGTGTGTGTGTGTGTGTGTGTGTGTGTGTGTGTGTGTGTGTGTGTGTGTGTGTGAGTGTGAGTGTGAGTGTGAGTGTGTGTGAGTGTGAGTGTGAGTGTGAGTGTGAGTGTGTGTGTGTGTGTGTGTGTGTGTGTGTGAGTGTGAGTGTGAGTGTGAGTGTGAGTGTGAGTGTGAGTGTGAGAGTGAGAGAGAGACAGAGACAGAGACAGAGACAGAGACAGAGAGAGAGAGAGAGTGTAAGTGGGAATATCTGGTCTAAAGGGGTTTATTTATTATTTGTCCCCAGTGATAACTAAATACGTTATGCAGAGAGAGACAGAACTAATAACCATCTGGTGAGGTGTATTATATTTGTCCTGCGACACACCACATATTTAACACGTACGTTGGTGGTTAAAACCATAAAATTAATAAACAGATCGCAGAGGATTGTTTGAGATGGACCCATTAAAATGCCAGTCATACGGTTGTAAACCGGTTCAGGGAGGGCATCTTTAATAGTAGGACTTTGCCATGTGTAGAACAGCGATCAACCGTGTTCTTACTCATGTTCCCATCATGCACTGGTAAACGTGATGATAACACAGCGATGATGGAGATCTTTTGGTTTTATGTTCTAGCTGGTAATTATTTATGCCCACCTGATGTCCCGCTTGATGAAACTGAATTCAGATGATGGTTTTCTGCTGATTTACAATATATTCTCACTAGATTACTGTGTTTTCTACTTTAAACTACATGCATTTTAGAGCTGATCCCAGAACCCTACACTTAATACAGAGAGCTCAGTGTTTGCCCTGAAAATATACAAATGAGTCCTGCTGGTCTTAGATCGTCAAGGAAAAAATTCCTCAAGTGTTGAAATGTCAGCAGAGGTCTCAACAGACTGGTATTGTTCTAAACAGCAGTGATATGAGGGAAGTCTAGGACCCGGTCAAAGAACCACAGTTTCTATGGTTACCACTGTCCGCTCTGGAATGCAGATGTTTGTAACGATTTCCATTTCGACGTACTGGTGATGGACGTCTAAGGAAACTGAGGACGATGACATCCTGTTACTTGTATGATTGATTGTTACAGTGGCAGCTGACGATAGCAAGCTCTTTACTATGTAATGGTAGACTTGGCCAATTCAATTTCTTAGCATTACGAAACATACAACGAAAGAGTGTTTATGGTGACGGAACTGAACCAACACGGACTGTTTCAGAGCTCCGTGTTTCAGAGCCGAGCACGGGTGACAGACTTAGGAAAGCATCTACATTCACAGAAGAACATGGTCAACTGCCACTCTGAATATGTAACCATCTGAATAAGTCTGTTTCCATTAACAACCTGTATGAACAAACCAGAAACACATTTGTCTTCCTGTTTGATTTCAGCAGCGTGAAACAAACCACAGCTAAAGTTAGAGACTCACCCAGGTAGGAGAGACTCACCCAGGTAGGGGAGACTCACCAAGGTAGGGGAGACTCACCAAGGTAGGGGAGACTCACCCAGGTAGGGGAGACTCACCCAGGTAGAGGAGACTCACCCAGGTAGAGGAGACTCACCCAGGTAGAGGAGACTCACCCAGGTAGAGGAGACTCACCCAGGTAGAGGAGACTCACCCAGGTAGAGGAGACTCACCCAGGTAGAGGAGACTCACCCAGGTAGAGGAGACTCACCCAGGTAGAGGAGACTCACCCAGGTAGAGGAGACTCACCCAGGTAGGGGAGACTCACCCAGGTAGGGGAGACTCACCCAGGTAGGGGAGACTCACCCAGGTAGGGGAGACTCACCCAGGTAGGGGAGACTCACCCAGGTAGGGGAGACTCACCCAGGTAGGGGAGACTCACCCAGGTAGGGGAGACTCACCCAGGTAGGGGAGACTCACCCAGGTAGGGGATACAGTAAGTTGGGGACTCACCCAGGTAGGGGATACAGTAAGTTGGGGACTCACCCAGGTAGGGGATACAGTAAGTTGGACTCACCCAGGTAGGGGATACAGTAAGTTGGGGACTCACCCAGGTAGGGGATACAGTAAGTTGGGGACTCACCCAGGTAGGGGATACAGTAAGTTGGGGACTCACCCAGGTAGGGGATACAGTAAGTTGGGGACTCACCCAGGTAGGGGATACAGTAAGTTGGGGACTCACCCAGGTAGGGGATACAGTAAGTTGGGGACTCACCCAGGTAGGGGATGCATGGCGTTATCTTCAGGGAGCGAATGTAGTCCCTCATGCGTGTGTAGTTATCTTCTTTGGACGTCAAGAAGTCAAGCTTCTCAAACATGGCCTTGTCCTTCCGACTGATCAGCTAACAGAAGGAAAACAGGAAACGGTCACATCATCAATCATAACAAGGTATTTTGATTTGATCAATCATTCAATCACCGGGTGTACGGCTTCATCGGTTAATCACAACAAGCCACGACCCCACCTGGTGCTAGCAGACATCATGGTTATAAACATCTACGCAAACCAGCCTGACTGTCTTGTTGTAACAGTGAGTCTGTGACAGTTGGCACAAACCTGGATGCCAACACAAGGTTGCACACACACGTCAAATTTAGTAGAAGGGCCCCTGGCATCCAAGATGCGTGGTGTCTTTATGAGACTTCGGAACTAATCTCCTGTTGTAGGACTTGGGTATAACCATGTATTTACCTCTGGTGTGAACTGCTGTTATAACTGTCCATCATCAATGTCCAGAGTGTTGTGGGAAGAAACCAACTGACTACAGCACTCAACCACAAGCTGCTCAATCAGAGTCCTGTAAACATCAAGACGTAACCGCTGACGACCGGTGTTCCATATCCCCCTGGCAACAACAACCAGCAGATCAGAACCGCAAAACCATTTAAAATAATTGGTTGTTTTTCGCAGCGAGGCTCTGCTCTATGTATACGACCAGAGTAGGACCTGCTCCACACATACAGGCCGATGTTCAGGAAGTTTCTGCATGTTCCTTATTACCCGACATCCAGCTGGCATGTAACAGAAACAGCCCAGTCATATAGGGGGTGGAGTCCCACCTCTCCTCAACCTTTTTGACACGATATCCCACATCACTTGTAAGATAGCTAGACCATCAGCAGAGTCACAGCTGTAACGCATATAAGAAATAACAATCATATAGGATGTTCAACATGTCGACAGACTCTACACCGAGCATTTCACATTTTATTTTAGCTCAATATTTTGTAATATTTAAATTCTTCGAGCCCTGCTTCATCACAGCAAGTTGAAGAAGACTCAGAAACAATGATGGTGAGATTATGTGAAAGCACATCCAACTCAGCATCTTATCACCATGCATGATCAACCAGAGTTTCCACCAGAATTATAATGGGCCACAGGGAACGCCCTCTCCCATCATTTACCTAGGATGAGCTCGCAGGCGCCCAAACCGCCACAAGGGGTCAGTAGCACGCAACATAGCAAGGCAACCATATTGCATTACTGCCACCCAAACCCAGATGCTGACCCTCTCTGGGATCCCTGGGCCAATCAGCAAGCAGGATTCAAGCCCTGGTAATTGTAAGGCAGTGACTTCATTGCTGCTCCATCTTGGGACTGGATGTCATTCCTTTTAAACAAGATCCATGTTTAGCCCCGTGGAACTGAACGCGGTTTTACTACTGCTATGAAGTGTTGTTTATTATGAGTCTACATTTATGAAAATATATATTTATGGCCTTTCAGAGACCACTTCAGATGCACACACAACAAATGTCAAAATATAATTTGTTTCTGGCAAGTGGAATATATCATTCCATTTGGTGCCAGTTTTAGAGCAGTTATGTAAAAGAAACAGAGACCTCTTTATGAATAAGTCCTAGGTTGACATCGTGGCATGTATTGGATGGAGAAAACAAGTGACACAGCATTTTTTTGGATACACAATGTGGTCCAACAGAACACGCCCGGGACCATTAGTCAGTCCAGGGAACAGGTCCAGGGAACAGGTCCAGACCCGGCCTAGACATCTGTCTGTCTGGTCTGGAACACATAACCTTAAACGTGGTGAATCACTGTGCTCCAGCTCAACAGCACTTACCCCAGATGTGGTATTAAGGCAGTGTGAGGAATAGGGCATTACATTAGTGGTGCCCTTTATTACATCAGGGCTGTTATGTCAGTTCTCAGTCATCACAGCCCAGCTGAGGTAAACAGTGTTGGAGTCCATTTCTGTCAGACACCATCCAGCATGTTCTGGCCTGAACTTGGTCCGAGGCTAAGATGTCCTCCGTCTGTCTTCTGGGTGGTGAAGGTTCAGCATATCTGGGTTTACACTCATCCTCAGTCTGTCTTCTGGGTGGTGAAGGTTCAGCATATCTGGGTTTACACTCATCCTCAGTCTGTCTTCTGGGTGGTGAAGGTTCAGCATATCTGGGTTTACACTCATCCTCAGTCTGTCTTCTGGGTGGTGAAGGTTCAGCATATCTGGGTTTACACTCATCCTCAGTCTGTCTTCTGGGTGGTGAAGGTTCAGCATATCTGGGTTTACACTCATCCTCAGTCTGTCTTCTGGGTGGTGAAGGTTCAGCATATCTGGGTTTACACTCATCCTCAGTCTGTCTTCTGGGTGGTGAAGGTTCAGCATATCTGGGTTTACACTCCCCAGTAGCTGACTTGGTGAACCAGTAGACTATGGAGGAAAACATTTCAACCAAACCACAATTCTTTATTTGATTAACCTGTTATAGAACGTCATAGAAAAACAGTCATGTCTATTTGACCACAACAAAATAACAGTGCTCATATGTCAAACCGACAATAGAAATCCTTTATCACAGGGGCATTGCATTTGGTCATATCGTTGTGTTGCCTGATTCAGTTGTGTTTGTGCTCAAACTTTTGACAGCTCAGATCCAACCCAGGTCGACACACAGGATGTGAATTTACATGTAGACCTCAACAGAAAGAGCTGCTCCGTCTCGGATAAAATTTGGAAAGTTATTTAAAGTGCTACTGTTCAAAGTGTCCGTCTTCTGTGACATTTGTTTTGACACAGACAACTGGCAACAATTAGACCTCATTTTCAAAATCTATATTAAAAATGTGTATAATATGTCCTACATTCTTTTGTCTTTCTGCATGTAAGTGGTCCTCAACAACAAGGTGGTTTTGGTTTTACTCTGGGACATCCACATCTATAACGGTAAGCACAACACAGTACAAATAAAAACAGTGTTGGAAAACAGACAGCAAGGGTAGTTTGGGTCTCTCAAACAATAAGATCAAATTGTATACTTTATTTGACCATCTTTTGGATAAAAAAGCAGCAAAAGTTTTTCCCAGTTTCAGAAGGTCAACATTTTATAGCGAAAAAAACATTAATAACTTCACTTAACATAATCTGGGCAAAATCCATCTTTAAACAAATGCATGTGATATCATCACTCTTACAGAACTTAGTGCCTTGGATCTGTTGCCATTATCAGTGAAATGAGGCTCTGGGCTAAGAACAGAATACAACGACACAGGTACTAAATCCAGGGGTGTAAATCTAGAGGCGTGTTGTACAAACTGTTCAGAAAACTGTCTCTGCGTTGGTCTGACTATCACTGTGTAATTCTGTGAACATTCAGGATGAGATCATGTTCCTCTGATGTTTCCTACCAGTGTTTACAGTCCAGGGGAGAGTCTCACATGAGACGTGGGAATTTCCTCTATGTACATTATGGAGATAATTACAGACCAGCACTGAACTTCATTCAACGCTGACAAGTGTTTCCAAGCATGGAAAGATGCTGACTAATCAAAAAAATATATCTGAACTAATTTTCCTATGAAACGAGTAACTATACAGACCACATACTGTGTATTTTTAAGCCAAAACCTACTTCACAAACCATACAAGATATATTTCTGCCACAGAATATGATATATATAATATTTATATAAAGGAAAAGTAAAATTAGTTTGTCAGCACCTGCATGTTAACTAGCTTCATAATATCCATTACAATACTAAAAGTTTTTTTTAAATCTTGTCAGAAAGAAAGTGTGGAAAGTATGGTTGACTTGAGATCCTCCTCGAAACATGAACACGTGTGGTTGAGAGAGGGATGGAGAGATCACGTGGAATAAGAGAGGGATGGAGAGATCACATGGAATAAGAGAGGGATGGAGAGATCACATGGAATAAGAGAGAGATGGAGAGATCACATGGAATAAGAGAGGGATGGAGAGATCACATGGAATAAGAGAGAGATGGAGAGATCACATGGAATAAGAGAGAGATGGAGAGATCACATGGAATAAGAGAGAGATGGAGAGATCACATGGAATAAGAGAGAGATGGAGAGATCACATGGAATAAGAGAGAGATGGAGAGATCACATGGAATAAGAGGGATGGAGAGATCACATGGAATAAGAGAGAGATGGAGAGATCACATGGAATAAGAGAGAGATGGAGAGATCACATGGAATAAGAGGGATGGAGAGATCACATGGAATAAGAGAGAGATGGAGAGATCACATGGAATAAGAGAGAGATGGAGAGATCACATGGAATAAGAGAGGGATGGAGAGATCACATGGAATAAGAGAGAGATGGAGAGATCACATGGAATAAGAGAGGGATGGAGAGATCACATGGAATAAGAGAGAGATGGAGAGATCACATGGAATAAGAGAGAGATGGAGAGATCACATGGAATAAGAGAGGGATGGAGAGATGTGTATCTAGGGCTGAACACAGCCCCACCTGACCCCACCAACCACTAGCATGAGGGAGGGGTAGAGACCAAATGGACCCGACCAAGATTGAAACCAATTTACAACAAACCGATTAAGAAAAGGCATTTCTTTGACCTTTCCACAGCACACTTTGGTTGCAGACTTTGTATTCCGCAAATACTATGTAGAAACTGCTTTCTGCACCAGTGGTCAGAAACACATTTTCCTTCTCTTAAACACTTCACGGACTATTAATCTATCATTAACTATTTTTATTGTACAGTCACTGGCCTGGAATAAAAATGGCACACACAATTTTATAGCTGACAAACACAAATTCCCGGCACAGACCGCGACCGATCATTCTGACCAATATAAAGTCACCTGGAGCTGGATGACTCAAAAAAATAATAATAATTTTGGTCATCAGACATCATTACCAGTAAACACTAGTGGTTATACATCAGACATCATTACCAGTAAACACTAGTGGTTATCCATCAGACATCATTACCAGTAAACACTAGTGGTTATACATCAGACATCATTACCAGTAAACACTAGTGGTTATACATCAGACATCATTACCAGTAAACACTAGTGGTTATCCATCAGACATCATTACCAGTAAACACTAGTGGTTATCCATCAGACATCATTACCAGTAAACACTAGTGGTTATACATCAGACATCATTACCAGTAAACACTAGTGGTTATACATCAGACATCATTACCAGTAAACACTAGTGGTTATACATCAGACATCATTACCAGTAAACACTAGTGGTTATACATCAGACATCATTACCAGTAAACACTAGTGGTTATACATCAGACATCATTACCAGTAAACACTAGTGGTTATACATCAGACATCATTACCAGTAAACACTAGTGGTTATACATCAGACATCATTACCAGTAAACACTAGTGGTTATCCATCAGACATCATTACCAGTAAACACTAGTGGTTATCCATCAGACATCATTACCAGTAAACACTAGTGGTTATACATCAGACATCATTACCAGTAAACACTATTGGTTATACATCAGACATCATTACCAGTAAACACTATTGGTTATACATCAGACATCATTACCAGTAAACACTAGTGGTTATCCATCAGACATCATTACCAGTAAACACTAGTGGTTATACATCAGACATCATTACCAGTAAACACTAGTGGTTATACATCAGACATCATTACCAGTAAACACTAGTGGTTATACATCAGACATCATTACCAGTAAACACTAGTGGTTATACATCAGACATCATTACCAGTAAACACTAGTGGTTATACATCAGACCTCATTACCAGTAAACACTAGTGGTTATCCATCAGACATCATTACCAGTAAACACTAGTGGTTATCCATCAGACATCATTACCAGTAAACACTAGTGGTTATACATCAGACATCATTACCAGTAAACACTAGTGGTTATACATCAGACATCATTACCAGTAAACACTAGTGGTTATACATCAGACATCATTACCAGTAAACACTAGTGGTTATACATCAGACATCATTACCAGTAAACACTATTGGTTATACATCAGACATCATTACCAGTAAACACGCACAGTTGTGGAAACTATTTCATACCCAGTCCCCAAGAGAGACAGACACTATTAAAACACACACAGTACACCTGAACCCAATCTCTAAGAATTTGGTTTAGGACAAATAAAAAGTGACCAAAATATGAAAGGATGGTTACACAATCTAGTGAGTTCGTAAATACAGGGACAGACATTTAGTCAGCATAGAATACACATTTTAACACTGACTAGGTTACCATTGGTTTAATTTAAAATTCACAGCAGCTTTTAACCATCCTAACAAAGTTTCAGGCATCCGTGGAAAACCAACTTTTGTTACAAAATGTCTGACTTGATGCAGCTGAATAAAGTCAAGGTTAAAATGGATTCAAATAACATATCCACTTGATTAGAAACATTTCAACATTCCAGGATTGCAAAAATCAACGTAAGCATTTGCTATTTTTTAATTAGTATTTAAATAAAAAAATATTTCGATTAGAAGCCGTGCCAGAATGAATAAGTTACTTCTCATCAGTGGGTCATAATTAACATGATCAGATCTTTCCACTGTAACAACCCCAGATGTAACTGTCACATTTTATCCGAGACCAGGCAGCTCATTCTGATGAGGTCTACATTCCCATTCTGTGTGTGTCGACCTGGTTTGGATCTGAGCTGTCAAAAGCGTGAGCAGTAAGCCAAACATCTCTCTAACCCTGGATGTATGAACACAGAATATGTGTGCTAGATATGTTCCTTGTGATGAAACAGATTGGTAAGATAAATAACCACAAGGATCTCCTCACATGATATTTAAAGGACTCGTCCTCAGCGTGAGCAGAGAACGTATGCAGAAGCCGACCGCAACTGGGCGCCATCTAGTGGTAATGAAGCCGTAAACCTGCTTTTGAGGCTTCTGAAGAGACTTTGGTTATATGGTTTTGCTCTTAGGACCAGTCCGCGAGGTCACCACAAGACTACGTCTGAGCTTTTGTTTTGTTCCCAGCTTCATGATGTTGCTTTTCGGGAGTCTGACTCCGTAGCAAGTGTGGCAAAAATCTGAGCAAAAATCACATTTAACACATTCACTTCTGGTTGCATGTTATAATTCAAACTACAGAAAACAACTGTTCGAAGAAAAAAAAAACATTAAAACAAACAAACGTTAGTCAGAGTGATACCATGATCGGGAACCATCAGTTTGGCCACTGACTAAGCTTGGGGGGACGCCTGTTCTCGACTGGTTTAGATTTTATTAATCAGATAGACTACAGTTTGTTTGTGATGTGGACGGCCTATTCTTCAGACAAATCAAAGGTATGCTTTGGTGTTCCTCAAGTCTCAGTTTTAGGAGCACTTTTGTTCTCACTATATATGCCGCCTTTGGGTGATGTTGTCTGAAACAATAATGTATATTTTCACTATTATGCCGATGACACGCATCTGTATATATCAATGAAACATGGAGAAGCACCCAGGTTAGCTACTATGGAAGCAAGTGTTTCAAAATCCATTGATTGATTGGAGACAATGTGCAAAAAGTGTAGATCCAAAGTTTTTCCAAGCTTATTCCTTCAGTCTCTGCAAGGTTTTTACACACTTGATTATCACCTTATTGACAGATTTGTCATGGCAGCCTGGGGAAATAGTGAATATTGTCCATACATATCTTGTTGTATGGAAGATGCCTTGGAGAAAACCTCCATGTTGTCAGCATTTTAATCCATTATGTTCTGCCAAACAAAAATAAGAAATGGTGGACGATGCGGGCAGCGTTCTCCTCTCAGTATTAGGGTAGCACTTAGAAATTCCACTACAGAATCCAGCGATGATAATAGAAGTGGTGCCATAGAAACCCGTTATGAATAACAGATGAAAAGCCGCTCAGTGAGACAGCGTGAAGCACTTCTACCACCACAGAACAGCAGACGAGGCGGCAGGGAGGTGCTCAACACGTCAAGTGATATAAGTTTCAATATTTCTAAAGATCTCAATGAGGTTAATGTAGGTAGAAAGCAAAACACTGCACAATCAGTAACCATAATAATAGATTAAATCCGCAGGGTGCCAGGAACAAACGGTGAGAGTCTGTTGCTCCATCCCTGAGCAAAGGGTATCTTTAATGTTCCTGGTCAGGTCATGTATGGTTGACTGTGGTCTGGTGGCAGGTTGGTCTAAGAAATTTAGCCAGGAAGAGAGCTTTCTAATCCTATGACCTTGGTGAGAAATTGTGTTGCCTGACACACAATCAATACACAGCTTACTGTAATGATGTGTGATATTAGAACAGTAGGACTCAGGACTACAGGATTTTATTTTATTCAATTATGCTTAGCGGTCAATTAAAATGTACATGTATTATTCTCCTGTTGATGAGTTCAATCTATAAATGTAACAGCTGTTTCTAAACGAGACATTTGAAAAAACGTGGTGTTATTTTATTTGCCGATTTTTGTGTAGATACAATTTATTGGCACCCATTGCCTTCCATAATCAACTTGAAGAGTGCGGAAAATATGCTAATACGAACATTCCCGTACTCCCAATTTTCCGCTTTCTATACAGTCGGAGGCCTGGTTTGTGAGGAAACACGCGTCGCCCACCATGGGAAAGTGGGTTGTGGGTAATCTCTGGAATGTACAGTAACAGCGGAACAGTTCTACTGTGGTTAGATTGGTTCTTTCGTCAATACTTCAAAAGTGAAAGCTGAAAGGAAAGTAGAGCACCATATAACTGTGACCTTATTTTACTTTCCTCTAGGACAAATACGTATTGGAAAGTCTGTACCTTCGCAATTTGAATTAATACGATAAGATACATTTTTTAGACTATGTTCTTTTTTCTTAAAATGAATGGAACCCCAGCACATTTTGTACAACATATTTTCAGAGTTGCTATGAAAGAAATATAGCAACATACCGCTTGACCAGTAGACAAACAGTGATTCAGCCAGTACAGGAACACGTTCTGCTCTACATTAAATCACATGTAGCCCAGAGCAGGTGGACAAGGGTACATTGGCCTTCATCAACACTGTGACCAACCTACCAGAAGAGTCATCCTCAAAACACAGCTGTTTCACTGATAATACAGATATTATAATAAGACAGAGGACTCTTCTGCCTAAAAAAGATTCTATGTTTAAATTATCACATCAAATGAAGATGTTGTCAGGTTTTGTAATCAAGTATTTAACGGCCACAACAGATATTAAAATGGCGTCTCACCGTCCAGGTCTTGTTCAGCCTAAAGATGGGGGCACTCTGCAGGGCCGAGACCACGGACATCATGGAGTGCAGATTATTCAGCTCCAACAGTTTCTGAAAAGAGAACATCAATCAAACATCAAACACATAAGTCACTCAGCCATATCACTCTCTAACTCAGCATATACATAACTACACTGGCCCCCCATGAGAACAGGCAACTCTTGCTTCCCAACTGAGCCAGGACCTCTCAGAAGACGCCTTAATAAAGCTTAGTAAATATGACATGTTGAATCGGCGTTGCTTATTCATTACTTAAGGTTCTCTTGTAAAACATTTATTATCTAAAGCAACCACCTGTCAAGTAACAAATATATAACAACAATAAACAGAATATTTGCTACAAATGCACCCGTAAGAACTGACCCGCAAGAACTGACTCGCATAAGTCGGACTGATTTGTCATTATATATAATTTCATCTCATAGTAAATATTTGATTTCAAATCCAATCTTTCAGAGTGTTTAGCCAAATGATGGAAAACAGGTTGACTGTCCTTTTTATAACAGTTTGACAGTTATTGCGTTTTCAGAACCACTGTGTTTTATCACACCCACAGTATAATCTATGGGCCAAAAACTAAGAAAACCTTACACAGAGTTGACAATTGCTTGCTTTTAAATCTCACTTCCACGGTGGCCTCAGTTAGAATCACCACATGCTAAGCTGAAAATAACACCCTTCTGCTTTTTCATTGAGGTTAAGCAATAGTAGCGACATCAGAAAGTTAAATTACCAGCCCGAATCCAATTGATGACACGGAAATAAGTGAACTGAATCAGTGAAATCAATTGATCAGCTTCCAAATGAATCATTTAATTCAAGTCTGCTGGTTTTGAAATCTGAGAATATTATTCCGGCAGATTTACTAACGTGGGTTCAGAAGACAAGAGAAACATGTCACACCTTTTCCACTAAACTATTAATAAAAATGTATTTTGTGAGTAATTAATTATGGTAAACTCTTACCGAAAAACGAAATGCACTGTTAATATACTACATTCTCGAAAAGTCTCGCCCAGTTTCATCGCCAAAAGCAGCCGGCATTTTTCACCACATATGTTTCTTGTTAACAACTTGGTTTTATTTGCTTTTCCATCATGGTCCTCGGGAGAGACAATCATTTGTAATACAGTATGTGTAACCAAATGGGAAAATAACACAGATGAACCGGCAAGAATAGGAAAACCCATGACACCATTTAATGAGCTATGAGAACCTGAGGGGAAATGCCTCCACTCAAAGTGTAACTAGTTTACCTTAAGGCATCCAAGAGCTGTAGATGTCTTACTCAACAGTAGTGGACCAAAACATTTGTTTAATTCCTATTGCTTTTCCTATTTGTATTGATTCCGGATTGTATAGCCTAGAAAAACTAAATGTCATAATCATGCACTGTGACAGATTTCCAAACGCCTATTTAAAAAACCAAACAGCTGCAACAGCGCTTTGTTCCTACCTAGATTTCTCGGCCTGCCCTTTGGAAAAAGCCTGGCTAGGTGTTGTTTAAGTTTTGTGGGTCACCAGGGCTTCAGCCCACCATATGGAGAACACATGACTGGACAGGTGGCTCAAGACATCCCTTATAAAATTACTTTAATTACATTAATGTCAATGGGTCCCATGACAACCTGTTTCAACCTATCACCAGATGTGCGGGGTGGTAAATACAATAACCGGAGGAACAGAGTTTCCACACTTTTAACATGAAGGAACCCCAGATGCAGAGAGCCCCTGGACGACCTGGACAACCTGGTTGTTATAGAAGATATCCGTTTTGGGTTATTCTGCTGGGGGTGAACTGAGCTGCTTGTGCCAAAAAAATAAATAATCTAAGAATGATCAATAATCTGTGTCTGAGAGGGTGAACTTACCTTGGCTATTTTGACAAAATGGCTTAGTATTTCTGCTCTGATCTTCAGCGTCCGGGCAGTCAGGATTTCTCTCACCAGCCAAAAGCTTACCTACAATATAACAAGCACATTATTACTGAGAAAACACATGGGAACAGTGTTAAAAGACATACTCATATCAAAGTCTGCTTCCACATTTTGGACTCTTGAGGAAAGAAATTAACTGGATGTTCATGTTTCAAAGTGGATAAATTACACTGGGCAAGGCACCGAACACATATCCACAAATGCTAACAAAACTTGCATCTCTTCACTAAAAGTCCAGCTTAGAATATTTGTGTCTTTTCTCCAAAACAGCTGGACTAACGTATCAAAAAGTAATATTTGCTCTGAAATGTCTCATGACATTTTTTCAGAGCAGATGAGTTTAACATATGCCTAAGCATGTGCTGTAGATGACAGATATCTGGAAAACACAGCAAGTTAATTCAGCCACGTGGACAAGAAGTAAAAGGAAAGACGCTCAATGAACCCAAAACCACTCTGAGCAAATATCTACCCCATTCACCTACAGACCTCAACATTTTGAAATGATACCCAAAAAATATTCCACTCTAAACCTGATTTCTTTACCATGCTCTGCGTTTTAGTTTAAACCAAAGGAAAACGTGATACTTTGCTTGTTCGTGCAGCTCAACTGACAGCCATCATCATCATGACAGAACTGCTAGGAGCTCCTCTGTGGGCAGTTCTTCTGTACAGTAGCAGGTTTAGGTTTCTGACAGGAGGATACGCCGTGCTAATCCTAAAACTCTGGCCAATGTCAGCTCCAACAGCTCAATAAGAAACAGAAAGTCCTGGGCAAACCTGAGCTCCTGCAGTTGGCACCATTAAGCTCAACCAAAATCCAGTCAGTTTAGGAAGCATTTCTCTGGCAGAAGGTAAAGTTTGCCTACATCACAGAGCAGCATCTTGATATGCTTCCTGCTTGGTCCTCCAAGGACTGGTTCATGGACCATCACAAATACTAGACTAGAAAGGTCCTGTCCACAGCTCTAAACATTATCCCTATGAGCCAAAGTACTCCACATACACTAGTTCCTGTCAGACAACTGAATAACAAGCGGCACTGAAAACCTGGAACCAATATGTGACCAATCCATCAAGGTTATTTGGACCCAGGGCACATCAGGTTACACAGGCTTAAACGAATTGTACACGCAGTTCATCACGCCTGGAACGGGATTCACGACAAACAATGATGTCCTTCTGAACATGGGAACTGGAGGAACTCCTGCTGGTTGTGCACCAGGTGTTGGGGTACATCTTGGCGTTGGGGTGCATCATGGCGTTGGGGTGCATCATGGCGTTGGGGTGCATCATGGCGTTGGGGTGCATCATGGCGTTGGGGTGCATCATGGCGTTGGGGTGCATCATGGCGTTGGGGTGCATCATGGCGTTGGGGTGCATCATGGCGTTGGGGTGCATCCGGGCGTTGGGGTGCATCCGGGCGTTGGGGTGCATCCGGGCGTTGGGGTGCATCCGGGCGTTGGGGTGCATCCGGGCGTTGGGGTGCATCCGGGCGTTGGGGTGCATCCGGGCGTTGGGGTGCATCCGGGCGTTGGGGTGCATCCGGGCGTTGGGGTGCATCCGGGCGTTGGGGTGCATCCGGGCGTTGGGGTGCATCCGGGCGTTGGGGTGCATCCGGGCGTTGGGGTGCATCCGGGCGTTGGGGTGCATCCGGGCGTTGGGGTGCATCCTGGCGTTGGGGTGCATCATGGCGTTGGGGTGCATCCGGGCGTTGGGGTGCATCCTGGCGTTGGGGTGCATCCTGGCGTTGGGGTGCATCCTGGCATTGGGGTACAGTGGCTCTACACTTAACAGGAAAAGACAGACATCTTCATCTTTCAGCTAGTTTGTCACATGGGGAGGAGAGAGCGTTTAACCAACGAGCCAAGCAGAAATCGATTACTATTAAGCACGGCAATCCTTTAAAATGTACGTGGCAAAGTTAAATAGTGAGCCTTTTCCCCTTGCCGTTTTAAACTGTTCCGAGATCAGTTGTGTTCTGAGGTAAACACTTAAAACCAGTCACATATGGATGGCATCACCACTCAGGGTTTCCACTATTCAGAGATGAAACAAACCCTTAAAAAGTATTTGCTGTGCGTTGCTAAAACAACTTTAAATACGGCTCCAAGACAGGGTTTGTCAGATCAGAGAGTAGGCCTTTAAACCAACAAAATGACTACCATGGTGGAAAACTGGAAGGCAGATGATATCCACTCACTATATCCCAATCATGTTGCTATGCTATTCATATCTGGTACCCATAAACAAGCCAGCATATCTCAGTATAACGTAACAGTAACATAATGTGTCAAATGATCCAGGCTTAATCTTGGTCTCAACCACAAAAACTCTCATTCCACCAGCAAACGGAGAAGAGGTGTTCATTTTCTCAGCTGCCTCGTTGTACCGTGACATTTAATCCAGCCGCGATTTGACACCTGCTAACATACACGGAAGAGCTCAGATTTTATTCAGGTTCATAAATCAAGTAGCTACCTCGTAGCCTCACTGAAACCTGACAGCCCTCTGAACTTCAGTCTGGAAAGAGTGTGTTGATGTTGCCTGCGAGAGGTGCTGGCAAGGAAATATTAAGGTGCTAAACTTGTGACAGATGTGACAGGACGTTGTGTCTTTTAACCAGCTTTAATGACAGTCAGTAAGATGGATGCAGAGTTCTGGGATGAAGCAGAACTGAGTTAGCAGACATATCAGATAATAAGCTTACTCCAGCCAGGTAAACGGCTCACAACGAGACACACTGATGCAAAAAACTTTGAGGTGGCGCCAGAAACATGAGTATTGGACAGAATTTAAGTACACACGCTAAACCCTTGAGCACCAGGGATTCCAGGGGCCAGTAAATAAGAAAGCAACTACGATTTGATACCAGGGCCTCATGAAGGAGTGGTGCAGAGAAGGAAGTCTGAGGTGAGGAAACAGATGCAGCTGGGTATTCCCGTACAACAAACACGGGAGAGTATTCCCGTACAACAAACACGGGAGAGTATTCCCGTACAACAAACACGGGAGAGTATTCCCGTACAACAAACACGGGAGAGTATTCCCGTACAACAAACACGGGAGAGTTTTCCCCTTAAAACCTCCTGTTTCGGTGATATGAGAGTGTCTAGATAAGGTAGAGAGAAAGGCATTGTGGGAAAGGGAGTGATGGAGCAAACTGGACAGAGAGGGGCAAAGAAAGACGGAAACTAATTTTGGTAATCAGTGCCTACACTGGATTGGGGGGTTACATTGGCTATGTGGTCATTAATAAACTTTAGTCATTGGAATACATTACATTAAACTGAATCCAAATATTACACATATATATGATTACACATCATATGTGTGTTGCGGGGAAAAACCGATTTAGTGGAAGCTCTGTCCCCAGAGTTCAGATTAGCATTTAAAGCCTCTGGCTTGGTAGATTTGTCGTGCACATTTTCTCATTCTTAAACACATGCTGCCCCCCTTCCTGACATACTGATATAAATGTATGTTAAAGCCAGAGAAGCGGTTCTCAGTTAAAGACAACATACTATATTCGTATTCCACATCTACACAATCTAGTTGCTCAGTCAGCGAGAACAAGCGATACACTCCAGCAGACTGTTTCATGGTGATTACCAGATATGCTCCTAACAACTTGAGAAAGAAATCCGTCTGTAGCACCTTTAAGTCAACCAATCAGAAGGGGTCTCGACTTGACGGAAGGCTGTTAAAGGGATATGGAAACAACTAGAATGTTCCAGAAGACCTCCCTATCAAATGGCAGTGTACGCAAGCAGTCCATGTAAAAGTACCAAATCCTTACGTGTGAGGCCATGTTTCCAGAGTCAAGGAGCCAGCTAGTCATGTTTAGCTTAATGGTGTCATAAAATAGACCCAACAACCAGTTAGGAGACCAGTCACTCATTTCTATATATATGGAACTTTCTAGAAGGAGCACCACCATTTGGACAATCAAAAGGGGGCGGAAAACGCTGAGACATTCATTTGCATCCAATATGTTTTCAGTTCTGACTTGGCTGAAATAGAAACAAACGCTTCCATTTTGAATAGATCAAACTGAAAAATATCAGCAATCCAGCTTTCAAAAGTGGACTTAGCAAAATGAGGTCTTGGAAAACAAGCTTGTTTTCTTGTTTAAAACAATGACGATTATATTCATGCGACTTAGAACAAAGGAATAAAGTGATGCGATAGAAAAGTATGAGATTCAACAGGCCAATTTCAGCAACAAAATTACAGTCAAGCATTATTTTGGCGTTATTGCAGTTTCAATTCATGGGACAGTGAATAAACAAACATAAAACGCCTTCAAATCAACAAAATGTCCTCCATTTACATCTTTTTAGATAAACTGCATGCAAATATGTACGGACGTTTTACACAGGCTGATCTCCTGTGCCTTCCCAAAAACAACCGACTCGTGAATGGATCTGTTTTTACACGGTTGATCCCTGAAGGGGGCGCTGGTCTGAAGAGCTGTCACTACAAAACGACAGGACAAATTCACTACCACATTCCACTTCCCAGATGAAGGGACGGGTCGGGACAACTGGGTGGAAAAGGAGACGAGGATGGAAAAACTGGTAAAAACATGCTGGCAAACAGCCTGTAAGATCAGCAAGTAATATTTCCACTTGGTGAATCCAGTCAGGCAGCTATACTGTACTGTGGTAGTGTACGAGGCTAAACAATAGTCGCCAGTTAGTAATGATGGAGACAGAGGATATAAAAACCCACCAGACCAAGCGTGTGCCAATGACACAGAGACATTGAAGTGGGAGCCAGCGCTAACACGCTAGGCTAATGGTGAAAAGCTATGATGACGGGCCATTTAGTGACATCATACGTTTCTCCCATGGTAGACATCTTAAAAAGGACCACCATGTAAAACGCTACAGAGAATCTGGCATGTTGTACCTTTAGACACCCAGGGAAAGTGGATGAAGGTGTTTTAACAATTTAGCAAATTGGGTTTAATTGGGGTAAACTGCAGAATAATAGACTTTCAGCCAAAGTCATTTTAAGATTTTAAACTGGCAATCTGTCCCCCTTAACAAGTAAACTGAAGAAATTGATAAATTGATCAAGCATTAGTGAAGACCGTTTTTATACAATGTTCTGTGGAAAAAATAATATATAATTTAATTTATACAATGATTTTTCCACAGAAATTAAATGAAAGTAATCAGAAGAACAGAAGAAAATGAAAAGGGCCCAACCACTAGATATCTGTTGAAGTTTTTCAGTTTTTTGAAAATCAGACTAATGAAAGAACTCTGCGAATGCAGGAAAATTAACAACATTTACCTCAGCTAGGGATAAAGCAAACAAATTATTTTACTGGGACTAACCACACCAAAGCTCCCTGGGTTTGTTGTGAATGTAAGTGAGACTGCCAACATAGATGTGTTTCTTTATTTAATTTTTTAGAGAGCTCACCTGGTTGAACCTCCGTGTGAACGCCACTACATTTGGCGCAAGACTGTGCTTCTCTTTCCTGTTCCATCCGCAGCTAGCCAGCTCCTGCAACACACACACACACACACACACACACACACACAGAATTGGAATGAGTCGGCTATGAGTCGGCTATGATTTAGCTATAACCAACATAGAGCAAAAGAAGACGAGACAGAATCATTTCATAGCGTAAGATGTGGTAAACTCAGGATCTGACCTACACAACCGATTTAAAGAATGGAAAAGACACAGAAACCAATGTAATTTTAACAGTTTTTCCACAAATAATTTTAACAGTTTTTCCATATCACGGGGAAGCTTGTCTGCAGGAAGACAATCAGGTAACAATGACCTTTAAGCCTCGGAAGAAAATGAACAACAAACTGTTTTTTTTCCTTTACCATTTGTTTCCTTCTTTCTCTTTGGATCTGGCGCTCTACTGCGCGGTCAATTTCCACCCCACTTCCCCTCAAATGTACAGTAACTTTTGCTTGAATTGAGTATACCTGGAGTGTCCTGACAGCCACTAAACATGTCATGTATTATTATTATATATTATTATTAGTTCCATCTACACTAGACAGTTTATTCACCCATCTAGTGGGGCTCCTCAGTCCTCAGGGAGTCGAGTTGTAAAGCTATTTAATTAGCAGCTAACAGAACAAGGCACCTTTATGACACTAACAATCTGATTAATCCATGTCCTGCTGAGACAGCAGAAGAATGTTCCAGTCACAAATAACACATACTTCCTTCTGCCTGACTGTCTGGGGAGAATTTTAGAACAGTGGTTGACTGGGGTCAAGGGTCATCAGGATCCTGCATGTACCTGATGACCCTTGTCTTGTTTCAGGTTGTTTTGTCTGTGCCAGGCTACCGTCCAGACTTAGCACTAATACTGGCTAGGACCGGTCTGAGTGATGTCATCTGCAAACATTATTAGCTTGACAGTCGAAAGTAGAAAGTACAAGAGCAACCAAAAATCATCATCACTGTCATGTTCTTATAGAATACGCCCACAGTGTGTTGGTTTTAACCGGTCACTTTCAGGCACCATCACTGTTATGTTCTTATAGAATACGCCCACAGTGTGTTGGTTTTAACCGGTCACTTTCAGGCACCATCACTGTTATGTTCTTATAGAATACGCCCACAGTGTGTTGGTTTTAACTGGTCACTTTCAGGCTGCGCTGTGGAAAGATCTGGCATCTATGTGCGAAATTCACGTCTCAAACAGCCACCTGTTAGCCAAAACCAGAAAAACACTAAATGTTTTCCACTGCAGGTTCTGAAGCTCCCCTCACACTTTATGTTCACTGCACTCCAGACAGTATCCAAGTACAGGAATTATAATGAACCAGATATTTTATTTCCTTTTGGGAAATGGAACAACAGTTTTCCATGAAGATAAAGGGCAAACCGTGCCTTTTTATACAAGTAAACGAAATGAATTAATACCCCATCTGTGCAGACAGTTGTCGGTGCTTTCACACTGATTTTGGTCGAAATATCGGTCAACAATATACACGCTCACATTGTCAGGTACAGACGAAGTACAGGGCAGCCCAATAGGTACAGACGAAGTACAGGGCAGCCCAATAGGTACAGACGAGGTACAGGGCAGCCCAATAGGTACAGACGAGGTACAGGGCAGCCCAATAGGTACAGACGAGGTACAGGGCAGCCCAATAGGTACAGACGAGGTACAGGGCAGCCCAATAGGTACAGACGAGGTACAGGGCAGCCCAATAGGTACAGACGAGGTACAGGGCAGCCCACTAGGTACACACAATTTTAGTGAACGGGAACATCCCTCTGTTAAAGGCAGAGGTGCAACTTTCCTGCAACCTCCAGGGACTTCATAAGCCTCAGTCAGAAATTGCATTGACAGCATTTTTTCACAGATGTTCCTTGTTCCCCGCGAACATGGTCAAAGCCAGGGAAAGTACAGAAGAGAGTTCCAGGAAGGTGATGCCCTGAGCAGTTGTGAAAACAGGCTGGCAATGTATTCATGGTAAATGATGAGGGGTGCCACTTAAGTGATACATCTTGAAATCATTTTAGCATTAAAACATGAAGCTCAATACATTAAAAAAATTTACGGCACGGGCAGCGCTGAGTAGTTTCGGAAAAATTTAAATCCTAGGTGATGTAAAGCTTTTTTAATGATACACGCGTCTTAAATAATCATGTGTCATACGAGGTCACTGTTGTCAGTGAAACCGAACCTCTGAAGTGTCTCCATGACAACACGGCATCACAACGCACCATCTATGAACATTTACTGAACATGCAGTATTTCCTTACGGTCAGAAACATTTAGAAAACGGTGTTGAAATATTCTCCCCCCCTCCACCCCTGTCAAGAGGGAAACAAAGTAAGAGTTTAGTCACATGGTTGGTGTCTGGACGACCATGTTGAGGGATATCTAATGCAACGTTGCATCTGAGCTGACATTAATGAAGCTTGATATGGAGCTGACATTTATAGTACCGAGTCTGAAGTGTTTTTGGATCACGATCGGAAAACTGACTCCACACACTGAAGTGAGGCCGTTCCAGACCCATTCAGGTTTACAGTGCACTTCTGTAATATTGCATCGCAGCGACTAACGGCTGTTTCACTGAGGAACGTTGTATTATGTGGATACAGGGTTTTTACTGGCTAGTTTGAATTATGTCAAATGCCAATCAAGCGAGATGCGTATAAAACCTGTCAAAGCCCGTTTTGTAAGGGCTGCTAAATAAAACAAATATTACGCCAAGTGGTGATTCAATTTGAAACAAGCCCAGGGCCATAAATCCACAGCGAAGGACAGGAAGTTGCTTACATGCGTAAGAATTGAAATAGTTCCTTCACCACAAAGAGTTTGAGCGTGATCCAGCTATTATTTGAGGTTTTACGCCATGTAAGTCCTATTCCAGTCCTGGCCCATCAAATCAGGGACAGTAAAATCTGTGTTTATAAATACACAAAAGCGTTTTCGTATGTATGGTAACACTTAGATTAAAGTAGTTTAGCAGATTCCTTAGTCTCCGGGTTGACTTATAGTTGTGAGGGTATACATTTACATACTGGCCGCCCTGTGGGATTTGAACCCACAACCAATGCAAGAGCCAGTTTCTTACCAAGTGAATCACGAAGGATACCATTACATATCAGTATTTAATTCAACCAGTTCAGCGGTATTTGGTCAAACTGTGAATCTAATCGGATGAGTGTCAGGCATAGATTTATTCATTTTTTAATTAACAACTTAATTCTACAGGGAAATCAAGCAGAGACTGAGGTTTCTTTTACATCTGAGCCCTAGTGTTACAGCAATGGAAAACTATAGATTTATTTAGGCAACAATGCTTTTGAATGGAGTGTATCCACGTGTAATGTAAAAGCACTTTCCCCCACTCACATCAGGCCTGTGTATGTTTAGTAATAAACCCTCTGAGCACACCTGAAAACAGCCTTTTTAATTATCTTCTTTACCTGCATTGTTAAGAATTACTTTTCAGACTGTTCGTATGTTCAGCTGAACCCTATAAATCTGGCAGGGGCTGGAGTTAAAATGGTAAATGCTGCGCTTTTATATAAAGCGCTTTACAGATCCTGCGTCACATTCACCCATTCATTCACTCATTAATACTCTGACGACCGCGTCTACCATGCAAGGCGACTGCAGGTTCGCCAGGAGCACCTGGGGTTAGGTGTCTTGCTCATGGACACCTCGACAATTTCCCAGGAGGAACCGGGGATCGAACCACCAACCTTCCGATTGATAGACAACCGACTCAACCCACTGAGCCACTGGGCCACTGGAATGGGACTTGAGTTTCTCTGCCCGGCCCATTTAAATCCCAGTACTTTATTCCACGGCACTTTATTCCGCGGCAATTTATTCCGCGGCACTTTATTCAGCGGCACTTTATTCAGCGGCACTTTATTCAGCGGCACTTTATTCAGCGGCACTTTATTCAGCGGCACTTTATTCAGCGGCACTTTATTCAGCGGCACTTTATTCCGCGGCACTTTATTCCGCGGCACTTTATTCCGCGGCACTTTATTCCGCGGCACTTTATTCCGCGGCACTTTATTCCGCGGCACATTCCCTTTACACATTTTAGTGGATGAGTTTAAACTGGTCTTGCTGACCTGGAGACTAAAGGAACAACATGTGGATTCTATTGCCCCATAGGAAAACATGATAACCAACAGCAATGGTTACCCGACACAAATTCAACCTTGGCATCACTGTACAGCTTTAAAGGAAAAGCCAAAGTCTATTAGCCAACTGCAGGGTGGAGGCAGTTTATTGAATTACTGCAATTAAAGTATTGAAAATCATTAGAGCTACATATTACTGAAGTTGAACAAACGCTCATACATTCAGAGTTCAGGTAATCTTAGTTCTGTATAGAATCTGTGTTTAGCTTTAGCTAATAAGCCAAAGTTGTGATTGTGGATAAAGATTTCCAAGGCTGTCTGGCATGTATTACAATGTTGGAATGATCAAGCTTGTTAAGTTTAGGCTGCGAGGAAAAAAAAGAGGCGCTTTTATTTTCCAGTGTGTTATATTATCGCCATTGTTAATTACATGGCCAGACAGTAGGGATTCTTTGAATGTGAATAGACTTCATGATTCCTCTTAAACATTTCATGATATCTCCTAAACATTCCTTTCATTTGACCTTTTTAAACAGGAAATAAAAGACCATTCACAGCTGTGTTTTTTTCGGCGGGATTTGAGTCCCAATAAAGAGGCGGACACACCAGTCATGAATATTTGTCCAAAGTGCGGATTTACATGACTGTCCTGGAGAAACTTAAACCAGTCTAGTTTGTACAGAATCTTCAGTTATCAACTGAAATATCATGTTTTCCATAAACCCTGCCAGGTGGTCGTTAAAGCTTATCCAGACCACTACGGTTGAGTCCACTGTGCGGTGTCCCTGCGTTCCAAATCACTGGCGTTATAAACGTTTTCTGCTGATGGGATGGATAATTGATAATGTCTTCTTGACATGAGGAAACACGCATCAAGGTCAAAGAAAAAATTTGGATTTAGACTTTCCAGGAAAGTGTGGTAGATTGACAATGAGGGAGGTGTGCCAGGGATTTAGACGGAGACCTGTGCCGAACAGCTGCAAACCAGGTTTGAGATCCATTACAACTGACGGCATCTCATTCAGGAGGACGTTTAAATGAAGAAAAAAAAACTAAAAAAAACATTCCTTATTTCAGTTAAAATCACATGTCGTTCTTAAATTATTGAGGTATGTTTTGAGTTTACTATAGAAATTGAACACAACTCTGACAGAAACATCACAGATGTCAAAGATGGCTGAACCAACTGTCACGCGACAGACTGAGGCTTAAGTTACAGCAGCAGCATCTAGCATTATTTATTCAAGTCATTAAATAGAACAAGTGGCTTAGACTTTTGACATACAACTAAACCTGTATCCCACCAAACCACACACCTAAATCTGAAGAGTGGATGGTGAATAAATCCATTTGTGCTCGGCCTTTGGAATATCCACTCCAATAAGCATCTGTTTCTCTTACCTCGGGCTGGATGGCCTTGAATACTGGGGCATCCATCAACGTGATTTGGCTCTAAAAACACGTGGAGAAAACAAATTCAACCTCCAAATACACGAGTAGCATTTAAAAAGAACATGACGTGTGTGTCTGGTAGAACTCACAGCAAACTCTTCAGGTGTCACCTTTAGCACATCGAAAACAACCGCGTCGTAACTCTTGGAGAAGTCCAGGCCTGCTCCATCCAGAGACTCCAGGCTGCTGCTTCCCTGGGTTTGTACAGAGGTTGTGGGGATGTTAGAAGAAAAGACATACATGGAAAACATGCATTATGTACAGAGGGTGTGGAGATGTTAGAAGAAAAGCAAGACATGCATGGAAAACCTTGAGTACCTCAATGCATTTTGGACCAACTGTTTTTATTTTGTGTACTCCACAAAATCCATATTTCTCCAATTAAAAAGCAGGACAGAACATTTCAATATGAGAGCAGTTCCTTTACCTCACGTCATGTACCCAAAACCCAACATTACTTTCCTGATGGCAACAGAGAAATAATAAGTTTGCCCATTCTAACATGCAATCAAACAGTAGGCTAACTGAATGCATCACAAACAGGTTAAGACACTTCCCTGTGTTACCAGCGGTACCTGCAGTACCTAACAGATCAGCCACTTGTGTATTTGAACTGAATAAATGAGCAATTAAGTACCGCACAATTCACACTCATTTGATATCCTTCAGCAAATATGATTCGAAAGTCCACTACTCAAAGCCCTGCAGGCATGTTGTAGGACACACGCTGACCCTGGAGGAAATGTTTAAGACCCCATGTCCCCACAGGGGTGTGCTAAAGCCTGTCCTCCACACCGAACGAATCTGACGGACATAAAATGGTCCAGGTTTTTATTGGTAAAACCACATCAATGGAGAATGGGGCACTTGGTAATTAGTAATAACTTCTACACAGCGTTCTGAATGATCACCAATACTATGAATACTGTGCAGAATCCTTTAGATATCCCCCTGGCAGTGGAAAAAGGAAAATAGATTTTAGTTTCCGCAACCACATCAGAGAAGATATCACAGTTTAAGAAGTCTTGCCGTCTCGGGGGGAAGATGCTACGCTCTAAAGTCCGAGCACAGAGTTGTGTGTGTGTGTAGAGTTGTTTGTGTGTGTGTACACATCTGTGTATTAATATACTGTTAGGGACCTCTGGTTCACACAAGTATTATAAACCATGGAAAGTCTGGAGAAGTGATGTCAGCCCTTCTGGAGACTAAAAAGTAAAATTGTTCTCCCTAACAGAGTGCAACAAGTGTGTGTGTCTGTCTAGGTGTGTGTGTGTGTCTGTCTAGGTGTGTCTGTCTAGGTGTGTGTGTGTGTGTCTGTCTAGGTGTGTGTGTGTGTGTCTGTCTAGGTGTGTGTGTGTGTGTCTGTCTAGGTGTGTGTGTGTGTCTGTCTAGGTGTGTGTGTGTAACTAGGTGCAGTAAGACAGAATACAAGCTCCTCAGGTTACAGATTGGGTACACTTTAATGTCAGCCAACATGTCTCTGTATGCTAGCGTTGCCATGCTACATTATGTTACCCAGCGAGTCCCACTAGCGGTGTCCGGCGCCCATGCCCTTACCGCGGAGGCGGAGTTGATGCTGGCGCCGTCCGAGAGGCCGTTCCGGCGGTACATGCTCACGGCGGTGCGGGGGGGAGGCGCGGGCGGCGGGGGCCCTCAGCTGGACTGCACACATGACCTCTCATCCATACCTGCGGAAATAAAGGGAAGAACATTCAGGGCTTAATGTGACCGCAGGGGGTCTGGGACGACTGCATGGATCCACGAGGTGCCAATGACGGTCAAACGCCACGAGGTGCCAATGACGGTCAAACGCCACGAGGTGCCATGACGGTCAAACGCCACGAGGTGCCATGACGGTCAAACGCCACGAGGTGCCATGACGGTCAAACGCCACGAGGTGCCATGACGGTCAAACGCCACGAGGTGCCATGACGGTCAAACGCCACGAGGTGCCATGACGGTCAAACGCCACGAGGTGCCATGACGGTCAAACGCCACGAGGTGCCATGACGGTCAAACGCCACGAGGTGCCATGACGGTCAAACGCCACGAGGTGCCATGACGGTCAAACGCCACGAGGTGCCATGACGGTCAAACGCCACGAGGTGCCATGACGGTCAAACGCCACGAGGTGCCATGACGGTCAAACGCCACGAGGTGCCATGACGGTCAAACGCCACGAGGTGCCATGACGGTCAAACGCCACGAAGTGCCATGACGGTCAAACGCCACGAGCTGCCATGACAGTCAAACAGCCGTGTTGCAAACAGGACAAACCACAAGACAATGGAAGAAGTGGCCACAGGCCATAACGTCCCACAACGACAAAAAAAACACGTAGCCGCCTTCAGGAAACCACGTCGTCGCTTAATCAACTCAGTACATTTTACATTTAGGTCCTCTAACAGACGCTCATATCCAGGATCTAGAAGAGCAATTATGGTTAAGTGCCTTGCTCAAAGGCACAAACCTCCTTTTTTATCTTGTCTAAGCTGTCAGCGACCTATATACGTTTTCTGCCACCACACAGACAGTGGACAGAGCAAGCGTGAGGCAGGCGATCTGGTCGTTAAAGTGGAACGCATAGAAAGGTATGTGATTTTTACAATGGAAATCCACATACAGGACCAAGCAAAACCATTTAATGGAACAGCTCTGCGCCAGCAGGGAAATTGGAAACAGCTGAGACTAAGGAGATTAAAATGCCAGTTTCACATAAACCTTGAGGAAAATGTCCAGAAAAGAAGCAGCAGTGAACGTTTTCTGGGATATTTTTTATGATTTTCCGAAATTTTTGTCACAGCAATTCCTGATAATATGATGACCAAGTAAAACATTTGCTGGCAAATAAAATACTGGACATACTTACAAAACTGAAAAAAACAAACAGAGATGAGACAGAGAAAGAGACAGAGAGAGGGAGATCTCCAATGATCTCCAAAAGGAACTTGGTGACTGAACTGAAGGACCAAACAGGGAGAACTCTTAAAAAGACTTTCTAATTAGGAACGGACTCAAATTATTCAAATCAATAATTTAACCAATACTCCACAGTAAGGTTGCAGGGTAAAACTAGACCAATGACATCTTCTGATTAAAATAAGAGCAAATGTCAGATATTTATAAACCAGGGACACACACACCCAATACAAACCCAATACAAAACCATCCAATGTTAGCAGATAACCAGAGAAGAACCCCCTTAACCATCTGATCCTGAGACTAGTTTACAAACCAATACCAACCCACTCAAGTATCAGGCTGTTAATATTATTTAATAAATAAATCGATGTGCTGAAAAAGGAGACAGGCAGACACACAGAAAGGCAGACAGACACACAGAGAGACAGACAGACACACAGAGAGACAGACAGACACACAGAGAGAGGCAGACAGACACACAGAGAGAGGCAGACAGACACACAGAGAGAGGCAGACAGACACACAGAGAGAGGCAGACAGACACACAGAGAGAGGCAGACAGACACACAGAGAGAGGCAGACAGACACACAGAGAGAGGCAGACAGACACACAGAGAGAGGCAGACAGACACACAGAGAGAGGCAGACAGACACACAGAGAGAGGCAGACAGACACACAGAGAGAGGCAGACAGACACACAGAGAGAGGCAGACAGACACACAGAGAGAGGCAGACAGACACACAGAGAGATACAGACAGAGAGAGAGACAGACAGACACACAGAGAGAGACAGACAGGGAGAGAGACAGACAGACACACAGAGAGAGACAGACAGACACACAGAGAGATACAGACAGAGAGAGAGACAGACAGACACACAGAGAGAGACAGACAGACAGAGAGACAGACAGACAGAGAGAGAGACAGACACAGAGAAAAACACAAAGGGTGACCCAACAGATTGGATGTTCAATACCAAGACGCCCTCCAGTGTTAAGAGAGTGAACTGCACGTAGTATTTCGGTATCTGAAACACTACGCTCAACTACCAGTTGGTGTGGTTATACCTAAACTATTCGGGACATGACATACACCTTAATAAACAAAAATATTTGGTGAATTGAACACGCGCCAACCAAAATCTTAATAAAATTCTGGAAGGGGTCTAAATCAGGCAAACACGGGTGAACCCCTACAGCAAGGGGGGTCAACTAATGCCCGCGGCCCGAATCCGGCAATTCTAATTGCGTTTTGGTTGCAAGTGCAAAATAACTGGCCAGTGTGATCGTTATGTATCGGAGTCAAAATAATTTAAATATAATAGTAGACCTTTTCTGGCCTAGAAATCATTGATAATTAACAAACTACAACAACAAATGTGGCCCTCCCTTTAATTTAAGGTGTCCTGATGTGGCCGATGAGCTGAACAGTTTGCCCTCCCCTGCCATGCAAGAACACAGAACGGCTGAAGAAAAGCTGAAGTGTCCGAATAAAAATAAATCACAGATAGAGCATATCAAGTTGGCTTGTTCCGTTCCCCTCGATTAGCATAAATCTACCCGCTAGAAAAATGTAAACTCAAAAGACAAATGTAGGCTATACTACGCACTAAAGATAAGAACCCTATACCATTTTAATATTTGCTGTGTCACAGCATTCAGGGGTTATTGCATAGCAGCTCCAGGACATCATTCTGACACGGATCTGTACGCACTAGAAACCATCAGATGAAAGCACACACATAAACCCTCTGTCTCAGTCTCTGTACGCACTAGAAACCATCAGATGAAAGCACACACATAAACCCTCTGTCTCAGTCTCTGTACGCACTAGAAACCATCAGATGAAAGCACACACATAAACCCTCTGTCTCAGTCTCTGTACGCACTAGAAACCATCAGATGAAAGCACACACATAAACCCTCTGTCTCAGTCTCTGTACGCACTAGAAACCATCAGATGAAAGCACACACATAAACCCTCTGTCTCAGTCTCTGTACGCACTAGAAACCATCAGATGAAAGCACACACATAAACCCTCTGTCTCAGTCTCTGTACGCACTAGAAACCATCATATGAAAGCACACACATAAACCCCCTGTCTCAGTTTCTGTACGCACTAGAAACCATCAGATGAAAGCACACACATAAACCCTCTGTCTCAGTCTCTGTACGCACTAGAAACCATCAGATGAAAGCACACACATAAACCCTCTGTCTCAGTCTCTGTACGCACTAGAAACCATCAGATGAAAGCACACACATAAACCCTCTGTCTCAGTCTCTGTACGCACTAGAAACCATCAGATGAAAGCACACACATAAACCCTCTGTCTCAGTCTCTGTACGCACTAGAAACCATCATATGAAAGCACACACATAAACCCCCTGTCTCAGTTTCTGTACGCACTAGAAACCATCAGATGAAAGCACACACATAAACCCCCTGTCTCAGTTTCTGTACGCACTAGAAACCATCAGATGAAAGCACACACATAAACCCCCTGTCTCAGTTTCTGTACGCACTAGAAACCATCTGATAAACAATCAGCCAGGACCTCAGCGCGCACTCACTCATAGACCGTTTACCCTGCTGTTCCAACTACTCCTCTTAAAGGGTAACTTGGGCAGCATCCCAAATCGCACCTCATCCCAGACACTAGTGCACTACGTATTAAAACACCAAAGCAAGTTGCATAGGAAGCCAGGGTAGTCCGCTGGGAACACCAATCAATGCCGCGCTGCAGCGTCCGTTAGGGACTGTTACATTAATAGCCCCGATCGATACTGACGAAGCATTTATTGCACAGCGGCGGGCCAGAATACCATTAGAAATCAACTCCCCTGGGCGTTTAGGTGTCGCCAGGCATTACAGCAAACAAGACAGTGAGGCACTGGTGAAATCTGTTGTTTAATTTTAAACCTGCCAATTCTCTAACATATCCACAACCTCAAACACACATCCAGTGAATTAGGCTGGGCATGTTTTGCCATGTTTTAGCATTGACCAGCAGATGGCAGTATAGCCAAGTCTGCTGGTGGTAGTGGTCAAGCACTACAAGGTTTCTCATCAGTTGGCGTGGTCTTATTTATTATGACACTAGGCAATATAAAAACTGTTAATATATACTGAACAGCACCAAAAGAAGGGACACAAGCTGGCTACTGGACTTGGACTAGAGAGGAAGGGGAGAAGGCGTGTCTCAGCGTACCATGAGGGGGGAGAAGGTGTGTCTCAGCGTACCATGAGGGCGGAGAAGGCGTGTCTAAGTACCATGAGGGGGAGAAGGCGTGTCTAAGTACCATGAGGGCGGAGAAGGCGTGTCTAAGTACCATGAGGGGGAGAAGGCGTGTCTAAGTACCATGAGGGGGGAGAAGGCGTGTCTTAGTACCATGAGGGCGGAGAAGGCGTGTCTAAGTACCATGAGGGGGAGAAGGCGTGTCTAAGTACCATGAGGGGGGAGAAGGCGTGTCTTAGTACCATGAGGGGGAGAAGGCGTGTCTAAGTACCATGAGGGGGAGAAGGCGTGTCTAAGTACCATGAGGGGGAGAAGGCGTGTCTAAGTACCATGAGGGGGAGAAGGCGTGTCTAAGTACCATGAGGGGGAGAAGGCGTGTCTAAGTACCATGAGGGGGAGAAGGCGTGTCTAAGTACAATGAAGGGGGAGAAGGCGTGTCTTAGTACCATGAGGGGGAGAAGGCGTGTCTAAGTACAATGAGGGGGAGAAGGTGTGTCTAAGTACCATGAGGGGGAGAAAGCGTGTCTAAGTACCATGAGGGGGAGAAAGCGTGTCTAAGTACCATGAGGGGGAGAAAGCGTGTCTAAGTACCATGAGGGGGAGAAAGCGTGTCTAAGTACCATGAGGGGGAGAAAGCGTGTCTAAGTACCATGAGGGGGGAGAAGGCGTGTCTAAGTACCATGAGGGGGGAGAAGGCGTGTCTAAGTACCATGAGGATGGGAGAAGGCGTGTCTAAGTACCATGAGGTACCCTGATAATTAATGATTTGCTTTGCTTGGAGGACATTTTTAACCCATTAATCAGGCCTCCATGGTTTTCACATTCTCCAATTACCTTTGCACAGCTGGGTTACTACTGCAGGTTGGAATCAAAAGGCCGTCTAAGGGACGATCAGCAGTTTAAATATTTTAAAGGCTTAAATAACGACCTAAATCTTAATAGCGACCTAAATGTTCCAGCTGTTTCTTCAAGCCACTGTGTGTATAAGATGCATTTTCAGAAAACGCTTCAAGATAGTATTGCATAAAAACAGCATGACAGAAAAAAAACAAATAGTTTATAAGAATACTGTGAGTCTTGCCCATAACCTGACAGCAAGTAATAAACATCATTAAACATTCTCCTTTTTGGGCTCAATGTCCAAAAAGACTTGGACTGTAAACCAAATATAATGTAGTTCCTCTTCCAGATTTTTTATTTTTTTTTAAATGTTTTTGACTGTGTGACAAGTGTTATTTATTCCAATGAGAATGGACTTGAATATCGACCTGAACATATCAATTTACAAAAAAACCTGTTCAGGCACTTTGAAACTAAAAAGTCTTTGCGAGCCTTGACCTTTCCACTTGACCCTGCAACTTCCTAGTTGGTATGGCAATGTATCTGGGGTCAATGTCTTGTACAATGAAGACCCATCCAATGTGTTTTGAGCGGTTTCCTTGTCATTTGGCCAAAAAGATTTAACTGTTTTTAGCCATTTGTGCCATAAAGCACATAGCTGGTGGTCAGCTGAGTTTTAGTTCCTCAATTAACCACCACTCTTCTGTGGCCGAACAGGCTTTTCACGACTGCAGCGCTTACTTGGGATTTCCTTCTTTTAATGTTTAACGGTGTTTGGTAATCATACGGTTGTGTTGCCGTTTCATACTGTTGTGTTGCCGTTTCATACTGTTGTTTTTGGTAATCATACGGTTGTGTTGCCGTTTCATACTGTTGTGTTGCCGTTTCATACTGTTGTTTTTGGTAATCATACGGTTGTGTTGCCGTTTCATACTGTTGTTTTTGGTAATCATACGGTTGTGTTGCCGTTTCATACTGTTGTTTTTGGTAATCATACGGTTGTGTTGCCGTTTCATACTGTTGTTTTTGGTAATCATACGGTTGTGTTGCCGTTTCATACGGTTGTGTTGCCGTTTCATACGGTTGTGTTGCCGTTTCATACGGTTGTGTTGCCGTTTCATACGGTTGTTTTTGGTAATCATACGGTTGTGTTGCCGTTTCATACTGTTGTTTTTGGTAATCATACGGTTGTGTTGCCGTTTCATACGGTTGTGTTGCCGTTTCATACGGTTGTGTTGCCGTTTCATACGGTTGTGTTGCCGTTTCATACGGTTGTGTTCCCGTTTCATACGGTTGTTTTTGGTAATCATACGGTTGTGTTGCCGTTTCATACTGTTGTTTTTGGTAATCATACGGTTGTGTTGCCGTTTCATACGGTTGTGTTGCCGTTTCATACGGTTGTGTTCCCGTTTCATACTGTTGTTTTTGGTAATCATACGGTTGTGTTGCCGTTTCATACTGTTGTTTTTGGTAATCATACGGTTGTGTTGCCGTTTCATACGGTTGTGTTGCCGTTTCATACGGTTGTGTTGCATTAGTAAGATACAGAATACGTTTCAGGTTTACCACCCCAGTACCTCGGTCACATGGCACATTGAACCATTTCTCTCATGAAGTCCAACATGGCGTTTTGGCATACTTCTAGTGTTTCACATAAATAAAACGATTGAGTGGTTATATTACCCCAGGACAAAGGGAGGTGCGCAAAATTCTGACCAATCACAGAATATAAAACTTAAGTAAAACCTAAGCTAGAAAACAAAATATTGCCTAAATCACCAGTCACCAGGGTGTGTGTGTATGTCTTTGTACGTGTGTGTGTCTCTCCGTGTGTGTGTTTTTTGCATGTCACAATGTAGGGGCGAGAGCAAGTGCGAAGAGCTTTAGACAGGGCTGCCATAGCAACGCATAGATCCATTTTCTTTTCCGCCTCCTTTTCATCTCCAAATCCAAACTGCTTGCCGGAGAGAGAGAGAAATGTGAAGGAAGGGAAAGAAAGACAGACAGACAGAAAGAAGAGAGGTAGAGTGAAAAAAGACAGAAGGGAGGGAGGAAAGGGAAAGAGAGGAGAGGGAGGGAAGAACATAAACTTAGAGAGTGTGTAAGAGTGAGAATGCCTTGGTAGTGTGTGTGATAAAGGCAGCTGGCTGGGTGACCTGAAGAGGCTTGTGTTTCTTGGCAGAGGGGTGAGCTACACATATGGGACATTTAAGAGACAGGATGACATGTAGCCTGAGGAAAAAAACACTTTGTTTCAGACTGAGGGGTCAATTCATTCTATCAAATCTACACACAACGATGGAAAACAACCAATATGTTTATGATTTGCTTCCGAATTAATCAAAAACAACGTCTACTGGTGGATTACATAGTGGAACTGCAGATACATCTGCTTTGTATTTCTGCTGCCTCAAAAACAGCTTACAACATGAGTTGCCAGAACAACAGCTGGTTTAAAATGGCGGATCTTTCCATCTATCTATTCTACATGAAAAGCAATGCTGACGTGCCCTGAAACTAAGTTACTGTTTCACATTTGGGTGATTCTCACGAAATCCAGATTTAGAAGGTGTCCAGCATCAGAATTTTTAAAATGCCCTTGAAGCCAATTTTCTTTTTGCACATATAAGATTAAGGTCGGAACTTACTTTAACCATTATTTTTAGAAGATTAAAAAAATATTTCCTGTATAATTATTTACATTTTTTAGATGAAGTCCATAAAAAATTAGCATTACCGCAACATGACATTACATTAAATATATGGTTAGAAAATTGTATTTTTGGCTAATGTTAAAGTAGACTTTTATTTCTCATGCTCAAAGCTATGTAAAACTCTGGAGAGATTACTTTTTCGTATTTATTATTTTTAGTAATTTCCTTATTTTCTCTCATTACCGAAACATACGTGATGATTTACAATTTCTTTTATTTAATTGCTTTACTAATAGATAACATACACGTTTGTTATGTAGCAGACCTTAAATAAGTAGTGTTGTATAAAACTTAATTGGTAAAAAAGATAAATGTTGCGGTAATGAAAATGCCATTTCGGTAATGAGGATCATTGTTTCGGAAATGAGATTTAGCTCACACATTCACTGTTGACAAAGGGGTTTGATGCCTACATATTTAAAACACATACAATTTTTTAAAGAACATTTATTTCCCTCGTCATTATTCACATTATATTTTTCCCTATTATCACCCTGTCCCCTGACCTCTCTCTCTCTCCCTATTATCACCCTGTCCCCTGACCTCTCTCCCTATTATCACCCTGTCCCCTGACCTCTCTCTCTTATCCTATTATCACCCTGCCACCTGACCTCTCTCTCCTTTTCCTATTATCACCTGCCCCTGACCTCTCTCTCTCTCCCTATTATCACCCTGTCCCCTGACCTCTCTCTCTCTCTCCCTATTATCACCCTGTCCCCTGACCTCTCTCTCCTTTCCCTATTATCACCCTGACCCCTGACCTTTCCTTTCCCTATTATCACCCTGACCTCTCTCTCCTTTCCCTATTATCACCCTGACCCCTGACCTCTCTCTCTCCCTATTATCACCCTGTCCCCTGACCTCTCTCTCCTTTCCCTATTATCACCCTGACCCCTGACCTTTCCTTTCCCTATTATCACCCTGTCCCCTGACCTCTCTCTCTCCCTATTATCACCCTGTCCCCTGACCTCTCTCTCCTTTCCCTATTATCACCCTGTCCCCTGACCTCTCTCTCCTTTCCCTATTATCACCCTGACCTCTCTCTCTCCTTTCCCTATTATCACCCTGACCTCTCTCTCTCCTTTCCCTATTATCACCCTGACCCCTGACCTCTCTCTCTCTCCTTTCCCTATTATCACCCTGACCCCTGACCTCTCTCTCTCTCTCTCATTTCTTCTGTAATCCTCAAGTAACACTGGATTACTGTGTATTTTCTCCCTATGCTTTGCCAGCCTGTTTTTCGCTGATGCCCTTTTCTTGTCAACTGTCTGTAACAAAATACACAATTGCCATCTTGAATGTAACATTTTGTAAAAAATTAAAACATTGTTTCACAGTAACACTATGAAATAGTAAATAATATTGCATTAATAGTAGGTGCCCTATACTGCATTCACACTGCTTTTTGTGGAAGCATTTAAAAAAATAAAAAATAATTAGTGACCCCTGCTGGGGGGGTTGTAATAGCTATTTTGTTTACACAATCTGTTAAAGAACCGTTTAAGGCAAATCAAGTTTTATTGAAATGAGCAACAGTTATAGTGCACGTGCCTCCTTCATAAGTCTGTTTCTCACTACCGAAACATTGAGTATCTCCACCGCAACAGGCCTTCAATTGTTGCGGTGAATGATAGGGGTGTTGCGGAGGATGAGCGACCTTAAACATTCTTGCTAACTGTGGAAGCTAAATGAGAGAGTTAGCTAAACTTTCCCTCTTTTTATATTTAGACCATAATGGGGTATATAGTAATAAAAAAAATTTAACTGCAACATTTTTTACAACTTCACAAACTCATGTTTCAGTAATGAG
This sequence comes from Dallia pectoralis, assembly GCA_029465975.1. Lineage (NCBI taxonomy): Eukaryota > Metazoa > Chordata > Actinopteri > Esociformes > Umbridae > Dallia > Dallia pectoralis. Next base: position 20,497,734 of record CM055736.1, read on the forward strand.
AACTAAAAAGTCGTGTAGGTACTATGACACGCCAAATTTTTACTTTTATCTGGAGAGAAAAAATAATAACTGATTACCTGATAGCCATCTTGAGTGTCGCAGTCATTTTTGGCCCTTACAACAAATTCCTTAAAAAATGATAGTTCCTTGAGCACTTAAATAATGATTGAAAATTGTTGCGGAGGATGAGAAAATTGGTCTTCGACACATTTTAATTCCTTATTATTGTCACTACATTTACCAATGATCACCAAATACCACATGTTTCTTTACTGTAAATGTTTATAGTATAACATGCACTGAAGCTTTTTATTTTTTCTATTTTTTAATTATGAATAATTTCATCTAAAAGAACCCAAATCCAGCCATGGACACGTTGCGGTAATGAGAAATTTCCCATTAAATGTGGAAAAAACAACAAAATTCATATTCATGATTTCATTTGAAATCATGTGCAAAATCGTACATGAAGAGATGTTTATAACGGTATCCTTCTTATTTTGATAGCATTTACTTTTATCATCAAAATGTTTGATGACACCTCATAAGTCTAATTTCGCGAGAATCACCCATTTGCTTGTGTCATACAATACTGGGATTCAAATCAGACTTGTAGAAAACCAGAGTGGCCACACAGAAGGCCTTTAGATTGGTCATTACAGTCTGGGTTCAAAGGCATTAGTGACTGAATATGGATTCCTTTCTTTGTGACTCTACAGCGACCCCTTGTGGCAGCTTGGGTGCCTGCATGCTCAATTGAGGTAGGACCAATTCAAGTATTTATATATTTGCATATCTCTACCATATTTACAATGTTTTCCATCTTAAGTGTATTCACTGGAAAACATTTCTACACAAACACTGAGTTGTTTTGTTGATTTGGTGAAGTTCTCAGTGTTGAGCCTAAATGTTTTTTACAGGATGGGCAAGCCCAGCTATTCCACCGTGGTCTAAAATGGCACCTCCTCAGGACACTCGTGGGAGAATGAATGCCAACTTAACCGAAACATTGGGTGAAATATTGAAGCCAAAAGCTGTACTTCGCCGTAAAAGAAAGCTTGCCATCTACAGCATACTGCTGGAATTATATCACAATAACAGTTGCTGAAAATACTTGTGAACATTTCAAGAAGTAACAACCAACTGATTCCTGAATTAACACAGAATTGGAAGTGAGAAAGCTTGTCTGTATGAGTATATTAAGACTCGAAACTGGATGAAAATAAGAAAATTAAGTGCAAAAATCTACTCAGAATGATTTGAGGACAAACATTTCAAAAGCAGAATAGATAAAAACTGGGATTGCTGATGTTCCAAACTGTAGGAAGAAAAGGTTTATAAACTGACACACACAAAAAACACTTAATACAACAATGTAGAAACACCAATGTCCCGTCTACAGAGACAGAGGGGGGACAGGCTGTAGACTGTCACTCCTCACTCAGTAAATCTACAACATCTAGAATGGAAAAATGACTGAAATCGCTTAAAAAGACCTACATGAAAACTGAATATGTATAAAATAAAGTTGTGTTAATACACAGGAGGTTCAATAAAACCCAACATTGATCTGTGGAGCTTGTTTATGTTCAAACCCAGACCCCCATGGATCCAGCTCAAGTCCAACACACACACACACACACACACACACACACACACACACACACACACACCACCACCACCACCACCACCACCACCACCACCACCACCACCACCACCACCACCACCACCACCACCACCACCACCACCACCACCACCACCACCACCACCACCACCACCACCACCACCACCACCACCACCACCACCACCACCACCACCACCACCACCACCACCACCACCACCACCACCACCACCACCACCACCACCACCACTACTACTACTACCTCTTCCAAGCAGAACCCAAACCAGTAAACACCCAGTCTATGAATATCCCTGGCTCATGAAATATTATTGACGTTTATGAAACAGGGAGTAGAAGAGAACCAAGTGAAACTCAGCATGATAATTAAACCCTTATAACATCCTGGGCCTCCGAGGATAGTTGTGTGAGTAACCATGGAAACACAGGCGATGTCACGAGGACGGCCCCCTTCTGGTAATTTAGCTCAACTTCCAAATGGAAGCCTACTCTCTTAGTGCTCCTGTCGACCAGGGCCCATAGGTTTGGGTACAAAAGGAAGTGTACTATGAAAGATAGGGAGTAATTTGTGACTCCATTGGGTCCCTGCCATCCTATACTAGTGAGCCGTGCTCCTACATGCTACCTCAATACTCAGGACAGCTTGTTCTCCAGCTGAACACACATTCTTATCCTTTGTATTGACCAGGGTTCAAACCCAGATCCCTGGACTGCCCTATAACCACAAGGTCACTGGGTTGGTATCTGTCCACTACTGGGTCCATCAAAAGCCCAAAGCCAAATTCAGACCAGAACCACTTAGTCCAACTGACAGCAATCTGATCTGAGCTCATTCCAAAAGACACACATTTTATTTTGATGATGATCATCAGGATATATTAGCGTTAGCGTGAAAACTGCACAATAATTAAAAATCGCTGTGTAGGGAATTCTTTTTATATCTATTTTGGTTTCAACAGGGTTTTCAAGTACCCGCCTCCCTGGTGCCCGCCTCCCTGGTGCCCGCCTCCCTGGTGCCCGCCTCCCTGGTGCCCGCCTCCCTGGTCCAATTCGCATGTTGGCCTGAATCCAAACCACATGGGCCAATTCACACCACTTTAAAATCCATTTGCACAACCCAGTTAGTATCTCAGTGTCCATTATTCATCCACACCTCTGTTACAGCCCCCTTCACCACGGTGGGACAACCAACCACACCTCTGTTACAGACCCATTCACCAGGGAGGGACAACCAACCACACCTCTGTTACAGACCCATTCACCACGGTGGAACAACCAACCACACCTCTGTTACAGCCCCCTTCACCAGGGAGGGACAACCAACCACACCTCTGTTACAGCCCCCTTCACCACGGTGGGACAACCAACCACACCTCTGTTACAGACCCCTTCACCAGGGTGGGACAACCAACCACACCTCTGTTACAGACCCCTTCACCAGGGAGGGACAACCAACCACACCTCTGTTACAGCCCCCTTCACCAGGGAGGGACAACCAACCACACCTCTGTTACAGCCCCCTTCAACAGGGAGGGACAACCAACCACACCTCTGTTACAGCCCCCTTCACCAGGGAGGGACAACCAACCACACCTCTGTTACAGCCCCCTTCACCAGGGAGGGACAACCAACCACACCTCTGTTACAGCCCCCTTCACCAGGGAGGGACAACCAACCACACCTCTGTTACAGCCCCCTTCACCAGGGCGCTACACTGGAAAAAGTTTTTTAGCGCCATGTCATCATGTTCCTTGTGCCCTCACTTTCCTCACCTTCCTCTTCTTCCTCACGATTATCTGTGGATTCTATAATGACTGTGGGTGTCAGGGAGGATCTAGTGGATCCATTACGCCAGAGAGAAACACGGTGTCTGTGAAGTGGGGGCATAATTATACACTCCAGCTGCACTGGAGCTAATGTCCCCACAGGAGCTCTATATAAGAGATGGGAGGACAGAGAGACAGCAAGAGAAAGAATAAGGGAGATGAGGGAGAGAGGGAGGGAGATGGAGAGAGGGAGGGAGGGAGAGAGGGAGATGGAAAGAGGGAGGGAGGGAGAGAGGGAGATGGAAAGGGAGAGAGGGAGATGGACATGTGATTTACTTTAAGCCAATCAGCTTCCAACCATAAAGTATTTTATTTATTTATGTTATAAACATTATCTTTCAATCATTCCTCCCAATCGTACATATTCAATTAGATCATTGAATCAAGTCCCTCCCGCTTTACTTGAAATTAAATGGAGGGCGAGTTGTGTGATTAAAATGAGTTACGTCAAGGTTAACAGGGGCAAAGGAAGAGTCCCACCTTCTGGGGAGTAAGAAGACTGTGCTTAGAATCGGTTCAAACAAAAGCAATGGCATGCTAGCCTAGTGGTGCATTATGGGTTAGAAAACAGACTTGAGAGGTGAGGCTGAGGAGATGTGGAAAACACTGAGGGCAGGGTGAGAGAGATGATGATGATGATGAAAAGCGGGGAAGCAGAAAGTAGAAAGTGGTCTAATGGATGAAACTAAAGGGCAGAGGATCCAGCGACGCTGGTTGAAGAAGTTCATTAAGAACAGGATTCCAGGATTCTGTCTGCCTTCTAGCGTTCAGATCTTTTACAGCCTGTTAATTGAAAAACGGAAAGACCTGCTGGCAATATGCTCAGCCTTTAAAGATGTGCAAAAATCTTAACTAATCAAGCAAAAGCAATATGTAACTATAAGAATAAAGGCAGGATCATTTTGAGATATCCTGAGACTAACCAAATATCTATCTCTCTATCTATCTATATATATATATATATATATATATCTATAACAAACATTTTCTAGCAGTGTAATCACATAAGCTACCAATCAAAGCAAGTGAGAAATGTAAAACAACTGTAATAAAACTATAATATTATTCTGACAGCCATGCCATTGGTATGCGGATTCGCGTCATAATGAAGAACATTTCTCTCTGTCATTTACTCATTTTCTCTGACGAAAGAGAAAGTAGAGAATCAAAGACTAGAGGTCTTATTTGATATCTGGAGCCTCTAAGAAGAACATGTCATGGCTCCTTAGTCAGTGAGACTCTGAGGACGACAGATCCGACAGAAACACATTATCCTGACAGTCAGAATCCCAAACCAATGTGACAGATGTGGAGATTCAGAGAGACACAAACACAGCATTGTCTCTCACTTTCAGTCTGCCGTGCCCGCAGACTCCCTGGTTCTCCCTCGCACCCAGACAGAGGAGAGAGAAAGGGGGAGGGAGAGAAAGAGAAAACAAAGTGTCAAAGTGAAAGAGCAAAAGAACGAAAGCAAAACACGGGGCAGAAACTGACTAACAGAAACTGGTCTCGTTCATAATCTAATGTCGGCCAGCGTCCTACAACCAGTGACTCCCTGACCGCCGAAGGTGAAGACGAGCTGAAAGGAAGGGGGGCCTAAAATGGGGGCCTAAGATGGAGGCCTAAGATAGGGGCCTAAGATGGGGGCCTGACTGTTAGACAGAGAGAAGGATGTACAGACACACTGCCATGTGAACGCGCCAGGAGACAGAGTCGACCGGCTTATCAAGAGTAGATGAGGACGACAACAGACGTAATTAAACCAGGAGAGAGAGAACACTGTGAAACATACCAAGACACGAGAGAAGCTTTCTCTGCCAAAATGACATCTCTAAAATAAATTCTAAACCCATTAACATTTAACTGTTTGTCATCAGTCTGATAACTTATTTAATTTATACTTTGGCAAAGTCTTTTTTTGGTTCTGGGGTCAACTCTAACATCATTGCTGTATCTCTCTTCATCAGTTCCACCTAATAAGTCGGCTGAATTGCTCTCCTAATCGCCACATACACTGTCCATATGATCTACCATGACCTTCAAATTTTCTCCATGGAGGGGTTGCTGTGGACTTCTAGTCATTGTGCAAATGGTTGTTGGCAACGGTTCACAAAACTGCCCTTCAAATCCATTCATACAAAATGCTTAAACCCCCCCTTTACTGGAGAGCAGCAAACATAACTGTAAGGTGAAATCATGTCCCCACTAAAGAGACAAAGACAACGATTGGAGTCACCGAACTAACTTACAGTAAACTGGATCGATAAACCGCAACTGGCTAAGTTGAGCAAGTTCCAATCCTAAAACACAGTCGGCAGTTGCAGCTGTCGCCAGATTGTCCAGTTCTTGATGGAATTGTCACGGTGGGTGAGAATAAAAAACTGAAGATCGACTCAGAAAGGCAGTCACGGTTAAAACCAGCCTACTCACAGAACCCCCCGCACTCACCCTGAGAAAGCGTTGTTATGGCAACATGTCACAGCTCCAAATGTCCGACAGCGTGGCTGCCGAGTGTGCCTTCTCACGGTAGCCCAGAGAAACAGTCACTCAAAAAGAGCGCAAACTCTGGTCCTTCAGAAGAAGTTTGAAGAGAACTGGATCACGACCAAAACGTTTCGAGTAACGGTTGAAGCGTTCAAACGCATGTACTGTTGAAACGTTGGGTTACCCTTCTCAAAGTCAGTCACGGAGGCCCATCTGTCACCGAAGGAGGAGGTTTTAGAAATAAACCCCAGATTCATAGATCATTACACCGTAATCAATTAGGTGACAGTGAAAGTAGATCGAAGTGTGGGAATAACCGTCCATCACATTTCATAATGCTTTCAATAGTCACATAAGACAGTGGATAAACTGTAATAACTGCATAACATGAATGTACCGGTTAGAAAGTCTTCACATCTCCAGTGATCCAAAAATAATTTAATATAAATTAATCAACACTAAGGAGACAACGTAATTAGCAGTCGATGTGCCTAAGAACCCGGTTCAGCAAGCAGTGTCATAACGAGCAGAAATGTCTCAAATAAAAAAAGTATTTTATGACCCGGACAGAAATCTGTGCAAAAGCACCAAGAGTTGCAGTCAGTCAGTGTGACACAAGTGGGTCATTACACGCTCAACATGGATTTTTAATCTACAAACGTGTCCAGGTTTAAACCCCATGAAATGTCAATTCCCGCCATTGACTTTCTGCTCCAGTGCCTCTTAACATGCAGAGACTGATTCTGCCTCATTTATCGTGACCGGTTACCAGAAGGGCAAAAATATACAGTAATTCCCCAGGTTTATCGAGAGCATCTTAAGGGTGTACTTTCTCCAAGTCTACATCAGAAAATATAACCACAGAGCCTGTAAACAGGCAGTCTAATGTTCTGCACTGCACACGTCTGCACTGCACGTGTCTGCACTGCACGTGCACGTGCACATCTGTGACTCACACGCCCGAGTTCTTGGATTCATCTTCCAGTGTTTTCTGATTTGCACTAACGAACCAAACATAGGTCATCAGGTGAGTCAACATGGTCTATTGCAGGACAACCCATGAAATCCTAACTAGAAGAGCAGAGTTGTGGGGAAGGGAGATGGCAAGCGGGAATATCTCTAGCATTCCCGAATCTTTAACACTTGTGAAACATGCGGAGTGGGGTAAAGAGTATAGAAAGACAAGGGGGTGTTTTTCACATGCAATATGTCAGATCATGCCACAAACACACAGTCAGAAGGTCTACTGCACATGTGAAGACACGGCATAAGTGCCAGATCAGACCAGCACCCTGTATACAGGCAGAAAGGTCCTGGCCAATAGTGCTAGCTGTTATAGCAATTCTTGTCACTAAAATGTTTGAATCTGCCCCTCCAAAAGGGTAGTAGCAAATATAGTATACTAGAAAGTAGTAAAGCCTTAGTTTCAACCGTACTAAATCGTTCTGGCAATCGTCAACACAAACAACAGGGAATGCCATTTGACGTCGTCATGGGAAACAGTTAAGGGTGCATTGAAGAGGGCGAATCCACAGAGTTCATTTACGGGGGGGGGGCTCATAGAGTAATGCTGGCACATTTAGGGCTCAGAGGAACGTGAATGCCAGAGGGCTGGTGGGAGACAGGCGGGCAGAATAGACAGAACAGCTGAATCAGGTTCTGTGAGAGGCCCAATCTCATTTTGTTGATACGCTGGGCAGAAGTCAAGTGAGCCAATCAGAGGCAGACATGAAATTAAGGTCAGTTTGCAGTTGAACCTTTTGAGGATTACTTCAGGAGTTAGATCAGGCAAAGTCGATCCTACGTGCAGTAAGATCTACACAAAAGGTGGAAATTACACAGAAAAATGTAGTGCAAAATGCAGTGTCACATATGCTCATCATAAGCATTAAAGACGTGTTGTACCGGCACTCAAATAGAATGTGCAACTTAGGATGTCCCAGACAGATCAGAACCAGATCTTTAATCAGCCTGCAAACCAATTGCTTGACCCGCTCAGCTTGGCATTAGCAGCTGCCTCTAGCAATGCCAGACACATAAACAGCCGTGATTAATGCAAACAGAGTCACCTGACCCCATCGGCAATCATGCCGAAAAGACCACACATTCAGTGTTAAAGTTGACAACGACAGAGGCTGTCAGTGATGTGATGGTGTGAAACCCACACAAAATACATGTTTACTAATTACACATCAGACGAAGCACACAGGACAATAGGGTTTCCCGGTTTCAGAGCAGGCAGCCTAGCTCACTGAACCACCCCTGCTGCCTCCTTCTTGTGACAGCAAACCAACTAACATCTTCAGAAAAGCTCCAAGGAAGAAATGCCACAGAAAACGTTTTTACGGCTAAAATAAACAACAGCACACGGTAGGTTCAGTAGAATGTCAGGATGAATTCTCAGGAAAACCAATGGCCTCTCTACAGTGCAACAAACACTGTGTGTTTTTGCATTGCAAATACTGGTTAGGACAGCTCATTTGATTTCCTATGTGAATTCCCAGAGTAGCTGTTAAATGCCTCCGGTCTCAGCACTTTCTACTCAGAGACCCTTAATGGATGCGATCCCGGGACTCCTTAGAGGCCCACATCAAACTAATGGAGGGCAAAACACTAGCGTGAGACATGGGGTCACCGTAGCTCTCCATTGCTTCCTCCATTGCTTCCTCGTCTGCTTCCTCGCCTGCTTCCTCGTCTGCTTCCTCGCCTGCTTCCTCGCCTGCTTCCTCGCCTGCTTCCTCGCCTGCTTCCTCGCCTGCTTCCTCGCCTGCTTCCTCGCCTGCTTCCTCGCCTGCTTCCTCGCCTGCTTCCTCGCCTGCTTCCTCGCCTGCTTCCTCGCCTTCCCTCCCCCCGTTCCCCATTTGCAGTGCAAATAATGCCAGGTCAAAGCAAGTTCTTGGTAGACATCCGCAAGCTTCAGTGTTAACCCCAAATTCACCCAGCAGTGGTGCTCCACCCGCCACTGCAGAAACACTGCACTCTGAGGTCAATAAAAAGAGATAACGAGGCCATTAAACCACTGGAGATAATTGATAATCGCACTTGTTGTATTTCTGAGAACCTGAGCAACAAAAACGCCATTGAGTAAACCCAAACTTCTTTATTGAGCATCAGCGTCAGCACTGCTAATATAAAGCTTAATTATAACGGGGTATCATAAAGAGCCTTGTTGTCGGATCGGAGGGAAATCAGGGCATTTGTTTCTGAAACACCTGTGACTGAAGCACAATGACTCACTGTTACCTCTGACACTAGACAGACATAATGGTATACTTGTAAATACATTACGTAACTGATCACACACACAACCATCTACTGATGAGGTCAAAAGTCACCGGTATTTAGGACAGTCCAAGACCTGTCCATTAGGTCAAGGGTCAGCGGTCTATATTATAGGAAGGGCCGCAAATTGGCTGTTCCTTCACCACACAGTCGATTTCTCCAGAGAACTTTGTATTTATTAAAAATGCTAAAGCTTTCAAACATTCTAAGCAGCATTGTGTGAACAGACCTAAACTTCTGGCAACATTAGGCAAGTAACAGAGTTGTTGAACCGGTTTGAGGAGTTCTGGTGTAATTCCTATTATCAAAATAACAACCAACTTCACACTGTACGGTTCAGAAAGCGCGCCAAGACCGTTAGAACAAACAAGGGCTTCCACACCGCGGCCATATAGGCTTCAAAGACACACATATATAACTGGAAATATCACACCACCATCATATAACTGGATATAACATAACATACATTCACAGGTCATAAAATTGTTTTACTGGTTCAACAATTAACACAAACAATCCCAAATAAAAGAACCAACGTGTAGTAAGGATGACTTGACAAATATCATTAGGCAGTACAGGCATGAGACCCACTGAGTAGAAACTGTCAGTATGAAATTAAAAGATGCAAAACATAGGCTGAGCTGAAGTATTAAATTAGCAATCTTCTACAGGAAGCACTGCATGATTAGATCTGGTAGTTTCACAGCACTAAAAAAGCACATCAAAAGTCCTCCCTCACGTACAGTTGATGAAAAACTTATGTTAAATTATTCGTCTTAAACCTCTTGGTCCAGCACAACAGCAAGAGGGAGCACATCTGAGGGCTGACGGCCCCTTGGCGCTCACATTATATATATTATAACGTCAGAACTCATGACACATCTGGGTTTGGATGAGGACATCCTGTCAATCTCGTACTGGCAGCTTACGAAACAATGCGGCTAGCCTTGGAGCTCAGATATGCAGGTATGGCCTCGAGCCAGACAGGAAACTCACCTCAGAAACTGTTTGGGTTTTTTGGGGGGAGGGGGGGGGAGTCCTGAGTTACTCAAAGTTTCGAGGGAATTTCTGGAAGAGTAGGCCAAGTGGCAGCGTGAGACTGTGGCAGCGTGTGAGGGGGAGCGTGCGAGGGGGAGCGTGCGAGGGGGGCAGCGTGTGAGGGGGGGCAGCTTCCCAGTTGTCGAGAGCTTACCAACAAAATATCTCAACTGGTGTAAAATGGGCAATGGTAGAAGGAAACAAGTGAAAGGGTATCAGTTGGGTTTGGTTGTTTTAATATGGCCACAATGCAATGATTTCTACATTTCTGGCAGGGTTGGAGGCAGAGGAATTCCCTCTGGACACGATAGAATAAAATGACAAATACTAAATAGAGCAATAACGACATTTATGTTCAAAAGCAATAATTACAAATATAATCTTAACACATAGACACTCGTTTTTAGTAATATTATCGCACTGAGCTGCCGCAAAATACGGAGCGCCATTAAGCAGTGACGTTATAAGCGGTACTAGGGGGCTACTCCATTATAAATCCGGTTTTATTTATGTCACAGAGCAGTGAAACGTGATACGCAGCAATAAGAGGCACACACACACACCACTGGCAGGCATGGTCTGGTCCAGCAGAGAAAAAAACCCTGTTATAGAGCTTTAAAAGATGCCAAATCATGATAAATTATAGACAGTGTTATCATTGGTGTGATAAAATAACATATTAATAGGCTCATCCATATCTAGGCTTCACGTGTAGACCGTTAAATAGAAACTGTTGTTTGTAATGAATCCCTTAAACGTATTGTCAGAGATAAAGATCAACGACAGAACAGCCCCGAAACTATTTAGATTTACCACGTTGATGCTTATTACACAAATGCACGAATGGTAAATATACAGAGTAAAAATGGATGCATCAACTGCTTACTGGGCAGAACATTAATGAAGGCATATACAGACATTTTTTTACCGAACATTGGCCATTTAATGGCAGACAGTGGTATCACCAGTGACACGTCCGATATGATCGAAACCGAGCGATACATCCAGTGATAACACAAGTCACGTGGACACCGCAGAACGTGTCGCATAGACCACATAGACCACATAGACCCCTGGTATAGACCACATAGACCCCTGGTATAGACCACATAGACCCCTGGTATAGACCACATAGACCCCTGATATAGACCACATAGACCCCTGGTATAGACCACATAGACCCCTGGTATAGACCACATAGACCCCTGGTATAGACCACATAGACCCCTGGTATAGACCACATAGACCCCTGGTATAGACCACATAGACCCCTGGTATAGACCACATAGACCCCTGGCCCAACTGTACAGTGCACATCCTTATTGTAGCATTAGACAAGCACTGCGTATTCAACCGGTCCACTAATTATCGAGACATAATTGACTTGAATTGGGTGCGCATATCCAGGCTTAGAACGAACATCATATGCGGTTTGAGGACCGTAGTGGGGAACCACCGGCATATAGACCTAATAGATGGTAGTACCACACGGTGAAACGTACACAACACAACACTATTACCCGGTAGGATGACCCTCCGTGACGCATAGGTTGGAAGGCTCTACTGCATTGGTTACACGCCTGAGATCAAATTAAAGCCAAATGTGCCGAATCCAAAGTGTCTCTTACCGCTCCAGATGCGAGGGCCAGTCCCCCGCTGCTGCGTCTCACTGCGGTGTCACCCGGGGGACGTAAACGACAATACAACAATCAGGAACCAATATCCCCTCTCGGTAGTAACGTAGCCAGGAACCAATATCCCCTCTCGGTAGTAACGTAGCCAGGAACCAATATCCCCTCTCGGTAGTAACGTACCCAGGAACCAATATCCCCTCTTGGTAGTAACGTACCCAGGAACCAATATCCCCTCTTGGTAGTAACGTATCCAGGCTTTTTGCCGATATCTTCCCAATGCGAGGAACCACTGAAGGTCGCTTCAACCCAAGGACGTGTGGCTCTTAATATGGTACACCTGATAAGGGTACATCTGATAAAGGCACACAAACATGGCAGTGATATGGCGAAATGTCAAGAAACAGCCTACTGGAACCACACAGCAGGAAGTGTCAGGTAGGTGAGCTTAACCTGACGGCCAGGTGGATTGCCTAATCAGCCGCCCGAGTTCACATGAAGCCCCGCCCTTTCGTTCGGAATGAACCAATCGGCACTTTAACATGCCGGGTCTTGTGTAAATAAAATAAGCGCAGGTGCATTTAGTTCATCACATCTACAACACGGTGTCATATAACGCGCGTGTCAGTGTGGCTATGGGCATTTAAAAATGGATTTGAAATCAATTCAAATGTTTTTTTTTAAATAGTTATTAATAAAAAAAAACATAATATTGCGAACGCAATTCAGCTGCCAGTGTAAACACTTAACAACAACTCTTATTGTTTGCTGTGCTGTGTTTTTCTGCGCTGACATCCTTGGGTTGGCATTGCTATGCGTTAAACTGCATGTACCCCTTGTTAAGCTCATCTACCAGTCAGGTACAGTGTAATGTTGTGTAGTGTAATGTAGTGTGGTGTGATGCCCTCCGTCCCCGAAGATCTCTGGGTACAGACAGAAACAAGCAGCCATCAAGATGTCTTGGATGATCTGAAAACACCACATACCATGGAGCTGTGGCACGCAATCCAATTGGCATTCTTTCTGTATAACGGGTACTAAAATGGCATTCTGTTATAGTCATGGACATCGGTATAATAATACAAATCGACTTGGTCACGGGCAATATTGAAACAGCTACAAGACGCATTATTTTAAGTCCAACGTTTTGTAACTGGTAACGCCATGTAATAGCTAAGCATTCAGCGGACGAGCAGTGCCACCTGCTGGTACCATATGGAACCTACACCTAGGTTCTCTCGGCAGTGATTAAAATGTAAATAATGTTTTATGTCAAACGGGTTACGTTTCGCATGGTCAACAGTTTGCCTAGACCCGTGGACCAGTTTTAGAACTTCCAGTCCTTGGTAAACTAGTACATTTGGGTAGTATTAATTTGCAGATCCCTCTTAATAACTTGGTTGCTATCACATGATCAACTGAATCACCATGAGGGATCAGCCAATGAGCTGCTCAGAGCGGGGGTAACCTAGTTCACATTAGAATGTCGGATGGGACTTCCATTCTAGAACACGCTCTCAGATTCTATACTCCAATCATCTCTATAGTGTTGCCATAGAGATGCATATAAAGCATATAAATAAAATCACAGATTGGACATTGACGTCAGATCATTGGGTACAACAAGTTTACTGTTGTCTTGCTATTTCCAGACATCAAAATTATAGATTTTACACAGGGGAAAAAACATTTATTTAAGAAAACATTTTATTTGTACAAAACATTCATAGCATTCTTCTATGAGAAGAAAATATTTAAAATAGTGACACGTTTAGGGCTGTAAAAGGGCTCTGGAAAACAGTGAGCCACCTTTATAGGATAGTGAAATCAAAAGACACGTGAAAATTAGCATGAGGTAGTTTTAATTTCATCACTAATATAAGGACACAAAAGCAGAAATATCTTTCCAAACAAAACTCAATATGTCCTACCGACCAATATTGATATTTTGTCTCTTTATTTACCCATGGCATCTGTATACAGTGTCACTAAAGAAGCAATCGTCTCTGCCTGTTCATTTCATTGCAGTCTTACTGCAGTCAAAAACGACATTCTTTTCTATGACATTTCAACACTGGTAGAAATTATAATAATGACAGATTTCAGCCTCAATGGGACGGTGCTTTTGGCGAACTGCATGTCACAAGGAGGACCTCATTACAGTACACCTGTACAGCTGGGTTCTTGATCATATTAACCCATCCGGTTTGCCTGCAAACACCAGTCAGACTGAGCATTTCAAGGGCAAAACATGAAATATACTGTATCGTTTTTTTTAAAATACACACACTGTTTAAGACAAAGTGATGACTTGGGAAAAAAAGGAATGCACAATGGTTTTAACATACCAAAGCCCCATAACTCGAGGGAATTAATTCTCCAACCGACCTGAAAATCAACTGATACGGAAAAATGAAAGCAAGTAGCAGTTTCAATAACCACACGTTGTGGCACATACAGTAGACATCTGCTAGAGGCGGGATGAGCAAATTCAACACCAAACCAGCCAGTGATCGCAATAAAAATAATTGATGGGCACGTCATTGATTTGGGGCTTATAAGGTGTCCCTCTTATCAGCTGTATGTCATGTACTGCCCTAAACATTAATGGCCAAGAATTTTACCCAGCATCCTTTTCCTCAAAATGTCAACAGAACATGAACTGCTGTTGTCTTGTGGATAAGTACATGTATACAGAGTTAGGAGCACCTGTAATGGTGTTGAAATTGTACAAATTAAATGTCAATATTATATAACTTTACAGTCAAGTGGATGCCAAGTTCTCTGAGTAACCGAGTAAGACTAATGCAACAACTGTGCCAGACTCAAAATCGCTGAATTAAATAAAACTAAGTTATGTTTCATTAAAAAAACAACGAACAACTGTCACTTAAAAACGATTGTCTTGAGTTTTGTTAAATCGCCGATACAAAAATACAATTTGTACAATAGTGATCAAGAATGCTGCGCAATAACCTAGTCCAGACATCTGCCACACCTTTGTGGTATAGGTTGAAAAACAAGATAATGAAAATTCACCATTTCTATTGTAAGCATCAGATACCAACAGAGGTCAATATCATTCAGGAAACTTACAGGCAATAAAGAAACAAGTAAAACTTGTGAACGGATTGTGGCACACAACTTTTTCTAGAAATGCCAATTTTCACTTTTTCACAATTACTTGTAGGATTTGAACTCTATGGTTCAAGAATAATCTTTTTAAGTCCAATTCCCTCAACACATGCTCAAAAAGATATAATTACTATACACATTAAACAATCACCCAAACATGTCAACAGTCATACATTCACTGAAACAGTGGTTCTCCAACTAGATACTTTATATTACTAGCATAGTTTGACTATAACTTTGGCTATGCATAACTCAACGAACCAAGTCACCGGCCCTACAACGAATAGTTCAAATCTTCATATTAGATTTTCTTTCTCCAGGGTCAAAAGCACAAAATTGTTAATATTACAGTTGACTATATTACACCCATTAAACTTAATCCACAGATCCCTTATCCACAATAATCAATGTAATCTGTTGCTGGCAATAAAAAAATAAAGCAAAGTAAAAAATATATAACACTTGACACTTAAAAGCACTTTTCTAAAAGCATGAGTTATTACATTAGTGGTAAGGACCCATATAAACTATATTCAAAATACTGAATATATTGTTCTTCTTAACGTCCCTGGAAGTCATGGTTCACCAGACGTTCCAACCATGGTACAGTTGTCTTTTTGTGCTATTGTAAAAAAAATATCTGGTAATATTTTTATGATAAATATAGTGAGGTTTTACTTTAATTGAGGTTTCCAGGTTAAACAAACGTATCAACTGTTTTTGGAAATATAAAATCATGAAGATCCTGTTTGAGTTTAAATTGTATAAAATGGACGTAGCATTACAGCCTAAAAAGCCCTGCCCACAAGAACCAAAGTTCTAAACCGCTAAAGTCCTACAACATAGCTCTTTTAATGATTCACTCTTTAATTGACAGACTGTAGGAAAATGTAAAGAGACTGTGTAGGCGATCTCTCATCAATAGAAAATCCCATTTTGTAATACATTTCTTCATAGAATGCCATTTCCAGAACTTGGATGTCCCGAAATAATCGAATAAAGCAAAGTAGCATTAGTCCGCGACCACTGATTTTATCTGTGGCTGTGATTTCTGATGGGAGCCATAAAATGAGAGGTTACACATTTCATAAAGTACCCATGCATTTCTACTGACAAGCAGGACAAGCTTACTGCAACAACCAAAATTGTTTTCTGATCAATGGCTGTGGGGCTATTTCGAAAAAAAATAGCTTATTTCCAAAACTGAAATGCATGTCTCTAAAATAGAGCAAATATGTGTGTAGAGCAAATATGTGTGAATTAATATACAAACGAATAATAAGCACTATTCCATTGACATAGCTAGCTCAATAGCTTTCAGGTTTTATTCACCTTAACTTAGACTATACAGTACATTGGCACACCTCGACAAACACTACTCACCTAGCATAAACTACTATCATTTCCTACAGCCGTAGAAGCATTTCAAATATACGTTGCCTGCGTTACACGAATCAGCTCCCAGAAAACATGAATAAATAAACTGTTCTTACATGACATTACCAAGAATTCCTGACTTTTGAAATGACAGATATGAGAAGTCATCAGATGACAAACCAGAAGTGTGCGGGTCTCCCGAGGTGCTCCATTGCAGTGCAGCTGTGTCATTTCAACCGAGGTTCTAATCATCATCGATGCGTGCCGACAGATTCCGTGACTCTCGCCGAGGCTTGTGGTGAATTGGCTCAGCACCGTCACCAGTCGGTGTAAAGGCCGTCAGCCGAGTTTGCCTTGCCTCGTCGTGAAACGTGAGTCGCTATGGCAGCAGCAAGCTCCGTTGTGATCATAAGTTGGATCTGTGATATTCCTCTGGGAATTCCCCGGCTAACTGACAGGATGAATGGCACTATTCTACAACATACTGTAGTCCTGAGGAAGGGCCGTGGCTTGATAGTATACAGCTATGGACGGAAACCCTGGGACATTATTTGTCAGAAATGCCATTGTTTATAGAGAATTTGTGCATTTTAACACTCATTTTATTATCCTATCGTGAGAACGGAATTCACCTCACCTCCTGCCTAAGTTCTCCTAACCTGCTATGTTAATAATCCTAACTTACACTACAAAAAGGGTTAGGATTGAACCAAAAGTAAATTTTGTTCATGGTTGTAACCCAACTAGTCCTTCTTCGCCTGATAAGGGTAACACTATTCAGTTAAAAGGCTCGTATTTGACTTAAAACCAGTAAATGCAGCGGCTGTAGCCGGTGTGCTATTCATGTCTCTTGGTGAGACCACTGAGGTAATGCAGACTCCACGTCATACGTGTCTCCCGCCACATTCCTACTCCATAGTCAATTTACCTGCACCCCCACTCTCATGACCGGGGGGTCCAAGTCAACCACAGCATGAGGCCATGATTCTGATCTAGGATCAGCTGATTTGTGACAGGCCCGTGGCTCTGTACCTACCCATGGTGAGTCATAAAAGTCTAAAATGTGGTCACGGATCAGCCCGTCTGGGAAGGTGGACCAGTGAAACAGATACGAGCCCGAGGGTGGGTGGGGTCAGCAGATCTGGGCGGCCTGCTGCTCGCCGACGGCCCGTCGGGCCTGGTGTGCCCTGGTGCAGGAGGATGTGTGACGGTTGAAGCTGTCCCGCCACATGAAGCGCTTGGCGCACAGGCTGCACTCGTAGGGCTTGACACCGGTGTGGATCTTCATGTGGCCCACCAGGTGGTGCTTCATTTTGAAGCTCTTGCCGCACACGGCGCAGCCGTACGGCCTCAGACCCAGGTGCATGCTCATGTGCCGGTCGCGCTGGCTCTTGTGGGTGAAGCTCTTGCCACACTGGCACGGGTACAGCTTATAGGCCACCGAGGCGAAGCCCGAGTGCGACGTCTCTTCCTGGGCACCGCCGGGGTTTCCGCCGGCATGTTCGTCGCCCCCGACCTCTCCTACGGGCAGGTCTTCTTTCTGGCCGGGTGGTGACCCGTTGGTTTTGTCGGCAGAAAAGCCCTCCATGGAGGTGCCGTAAAAGTCCAGCGGGTCCTCTTCCAGGCTCTCCAGCCGGGCCGCCATCTTGTCGTCGATGCCGTCGTCCCTGCTGACTGACGCCTGGGAGTGGTCAAGGCTGTGCTTCTCAGGGTCGGGGACAGCAGGCTCCCCACCAATACAGTCCTCGCGCCTCTCCGACTTGACGTAAACCCATTTCCTGTGGCCCATGATGCTGGGCGGGACGTATGCCGGTCTGGAGTACTGAAAGTCCCCTTCGCCACCCTCCTCGTCGTCACCCTCCTGGCTGGCGGCCTCGCTACCAGTGCTGTCGTGGTCAGCCAGCGGGGAGCAGCCGGCCTGGGCGCTGTTGTTTTCCAGAGTGGGCGGGGAAAAGCTGTTCTCCAGGAGCCGGTCCATCTCCATTTTGGCCAAGCTCTCAATCGCGCCGCCTCCTCCGGCCTCCAGGCCCAGCGAGCCCTCCCCAGGGCTGTGATAACTACTGTCCCCGGGGGAAAGCCTGTCCCCAAGGCCACCGGGAGTCTTGTGTGCCAACGAACTAGCGGCACTTCCCACCACCTCCAAGAGCTCGGTGCACTTGTCCACAACGTGCCACATCTGAAGGAAGCTGGCCGCGGTGAGGAAGGCCACAACCTCCCCGGCCGGGAGGTGAAGGGTCCCTGTGTAGCAGGAGAGGAGGAGGCGCTCAAACACACACGGGTGCATTACGTCCGGCAAGACGCAGCGGGCGCTGTTCTTCAGGAGCACCTGGTCGCAAAAGTACGGCGAACTGGCAGCCAGGACAGCACGGTGGGCCCGGTACTGGTGTCCCTGGATGACCACGATGATGTCACAGAGCTGGCCTCTCTGCCGCTGCTGATTGAGCTTCTGAAGCAGGGACCCGGAGAAGTTCGGGAAGTCCACGCGGAGCACGTTCCCCTCAGCCTCCATAATCACCAGGGGGGTTTATAGCTTTGAAAAGTGTACATCATTTCATTACTGTCATGCAAAATCAATAAATCCAAAGTCATGTGTAAAATTCACCATGGAAGTGGAAGCATACCAGATTTATATATATTTATTTTTTTAATTACTTTTAACTGAATTACCTTTAAAAAACAGAAAGCGGGCAGGCTGGGTGTATGTTCAACACCAATGTAGTTTCATAATTCTAGATGTTTCACAACTTTGTTGATAGTGAATAAAAATTACTTAAGAGGTTTGATTTAAAACACTGTGTCGGGGTATGGAACCTTGCCCATCTACAATTCACATAGAACAGCTACTGTACTGTAGTAGTATAGAAGCTTATGTGAGCATATGTTAAGTTTTCTAGATCAAAAACAGGTATTGCTGGACACTGATCAGATCTTCGCATTGCATTCATCTTGTAACCAAAGAGTAGTTTCTAATTTGTCAGAAAAATAGAAAGCAATCCACTCTTTCTCCCATTCATCAAAAAGATGTGATAAATATAAAACAAGTAATTTGTTTGCAATCTACTCTCGTTAATACGGCAAATCATTTAGAATCATATTGAACCAAAGGAGACCACATGGAGTAGCTACAACTTGCTAAAAATGGCCATCATCATTTACATAAATGGGGTGTTCTCAATGATGCCCAACGACAGAAGCTGTCACCAAGCGAATACAATTAGATATTAAATGACGGGGAACGTCGTCAAGTCATGTAGCTATTGATTTCGACTTCCTCAAATCGTTAAGTGCATATTTGCAAGCAGACCACTGTGTGCAAATGTCACATTTCCATTTCCGTGTGATTCATACGATGCGGAAAAAAATCGTGTAGCCGAATCTGGCTAGCTGGGACTATGGTGGCGCTAACCAGGTAGCATGCCTTAAATACACACAATCCTAACGACAATGACGACTTGCTAGATGTGAAAGAGTCGGTTGCTATACGTCAAAGTGTCGGTTCATACCTGGATATATAATAAAGTCGCCTCACCTTTGATTTCATTTTTATCTCTTAATTCAGAATACAACAAGCGCTTCTCTTCCGAGTTCAAGGTTCCATCCGATAGCGTTCTGCTGACGTCATCACGTAACCAAGAATCGCATGGCGCGTGATGAGCAATGTAAACAAACACGCCCACATCCCGCCCCCTCTGGAGTTAATAATTTAGGATACAGACAGCAGACATGGTTGAAAGTTGTGCCGTTTATCAACCATCGAAATTGTGAAATAATATTTATTTATATGTATATTTGAGTAAACCTTGTTCTTTTAAACAGTTTAAATGAAATAGCCAACATAGTTTAGTGTAGGTTTCCAAATTTGGGCCGATCTGAGATTAAGCACACGTGTTGGGAAATGCCACTATTAGCTAAAAAAAGTATTGCATTTGCAAACAAACCAATAATTTATCGGTCAAGTATTAATACATATACAACATAGTAGCCGAGCTGAAGTCTGATTGCATTCCTTTCATGATCAATTACAAAGTCGACTGTGGCTTACATTCTCGCATTTCCGAGAAAAAGTCAAAGCTGTTCGTGTCTGTTGAAATGCACCTCCTCGACTCTACTCGTCTGCGTCCTTCTGCAATTGTCTACTTTCGGTTGACATGTCAAATGCGCATATTATTGGCCAGGAGTCAGGACACAGAGTGGCATAGCTGGATTGCCCTCCAGACCGGTACAGAGCAGGTATCTGGGCATAAAGCACAACTGCCCGAATAAACATAACATAACAAATTGACTCTAGCGTGACGTACATTAACTTGTTCACCAGCTATGTCCTCTGAACCATCTCGCATTATACATATTTGAAGTTCGGTGAAAGCCACAGTAGGTGGCGCTACAGGCTAACACGAGATAGTATTAACAACGATGGCTTAATAGATTTCAGATCATTCCCAGGGATGGCTTAACCATTGAACTGGAAATGTAGCTCACAAATGATTTGAACAGTGAAAAGTAAAGAATCACAAAACGGCCGTCATTGTTTTTCTGACTAACTATGAAGAACAAAAGTGGATTATTAAAGATCAAACCAAAAAAGGATGCATACTGGAAAAGGCTGAAGACGATTCCCTGAAATGATTCAAGACTGCCTCACATGACAAACACACACACAACCAACACAACAGTGTAGTTTGAAATGGCATTTTTGACCCCAAGGAGGTGATCTCGATATTGATGATGTTTTCAAAGTAGCCCCGATCAAAGGGTCTCCTGTTGAAGTTGTAATCTGTGCTGAAGTGGGCCTTTGTTGGCCTGCGCTCCTCGCTTGACCAGACATTTTTGGGCCCGCGCTGTAGACCTGTCCAACCCATGGCAGGTGCAAGGATCAGAGAGCTTGAGCTCCTCCAGGTGGGAATGGAGTCGTACTCCGAGTGTCAAATGGGAGCCTTCTCTCTACAAAGGGCCCTATTTTCGACCAGGGCCATAGGGTTAGGATGAACAGCAGGGCAACATGTAGGAACTAGGGTGGCATTTGGGATGGGGCCAGTGACTTTGCAATTTGTATTACAGGGGCCACAGGTTCTTACAGAGCCGAAGCGGCATATCTGTTTTGGATATTAGTGGGGAAGAGTGAACAAAAACACAGAGGCACTAAAACCAAACCAATATCATACTGGACAGATGAAACAGATGGTCTTATCTATGTGCGTTTGAAAAGTATTTAGGCCCTTATATTTTCCTCACTTTTTTCTTTTTTATAGTACATTACCTTATATGTCAATTGACGTATAAGGTAATTGCAATTATAATTTTTTGCCAGTCTAGACACAACACACTACTATGACGACATGAAAACATAGTTTAAATCCAAACCATGGATTTAAACTGATATCTAATACATAGTATGTCTGTGACAATAAATGATTAAACCATGGATTTAAACTGTTATCCATGGAAGTGATTGTGAACAGTGACAGCGGCAGATTTGGATCTGTTATTCGTCACAATTAATAGACAATAAACAAATGTTTCAGCTGCCAGTATTTAGACTGTTGTCAATGTCAAAACATCAATGTCAAAACATGTTTGAAAAAGAGTAGTGTCAAAAAGACATCCGTCATTCAAGCAAATGTGATACTTGAATTTGTCCATTCAGCCCAGTTAGGGGTTAAGCAAACAGCGGCTGTGTTTGAACAGCCCCGTCGGATGTTTGGGTTTGCCTCCTTGCAGATGCTGATGAAATATACATGGGTCTTTATGAGATGGCTCAGGGCCCTGTATGGGCCTACCTTTATATTACCTCGGCTATCTAAAGAAGAACTGATAGGGCCAGAAGATTATTCCATCAAACGTGCAAAAGCAATATATCTGATTTAATTATTACACATACAATATTGGATTCATTGGGCAAAAGAAGATCGGATGAATAGGAAATATATGAGTATATTACAAGGGAAGTGTGTGTGTGTGTGTGTGTCTGTGTGTGTGTGTCTGTGTGTGTGTGCGTCTGTGTGTGTGTGTGTGTGCATCTGTGTGTGTGCGTGTGTGTGGCAGATGGTAGTGAATGGGGGGGCAATTTGCCTTGGCTGCAAACATAAGAAAAACGGTTTGAATATTGAAACAATTCTGATCCGAACCACATCACCTGTCATCACCATAAGTGACATCTGTAATTCATTAATACTTATACATAGTTCAAAGTGATGGTAGGTGAAAAAAGCCCGTTTATATTCCAGTATGTTAGGATATTATTATTATATCAGCCATTTAAGGGGTTATGATGAATGCTCAGTTGAGTTGAAAGTGGTTTGGTTTGAACGCGACCACTCTCCCCAGTCAGAGGAGCTTTACGACCAGCCTGACTACTACCTGACCACTCTCCCCAGTCAGAGAAGCTTTACGACCAGCCTGACTACTACCTGACCACTCTCCCCAGTCAGAGAAGCTTTACGACCAGCCTGACTACTACCTGACCACTCTCCCCAGTCAGAGGAGCTTTACGACCAGCCTGACTACTACCTGACCACTCTCCCCAGTCAGAGGAGTTTTACGACCAGCCTGACTACTACCTGACCACTCTCCCCAGTCAGAGAAGCTTTACGACCAGCCTGACTACTACCTGACCACTCTCCCCAGTCAGAGAAGCTTTACGACCAGCCTGACTACTACGCGACCATTCTCTCAAGTCAGAGGAGCTTTACGACCAGCCTGACTACTATAACAAACTATATACTATAATGTTTTACAACACATGTATATATTTTGGAACGGCCAATGCAGAGTATTGCCTTTAATATGGTTCTATAAAATGTTATTGTTACTACTTATGTACATTTGACGTAGATATTTTACTTTTTGGATTTCTATTGACCTTATTCAGCATGTAGAATGTCCTTGTTTTACTCACGGACCAATGGTATGTGGCCTTGTGCCACCTGACACAGAGGTTTATCCAATCCAAAAAAGCCGGGGATTTAACCCATAATTCTATTAAAAAATAAAAACTTGGGAACGGATTATTGTGGCTTCACTGCCGCAGTCCAGGATTTGGCAATTCAACCCTGGTGCCAAAACGACCAAGTCAGCCTGAGTATCTTTTCTTTTCGATAAACCATGTGATCTGTGGTCAAGGGATGTGACCAAGGCAAACATTGGAAATATGTGTGACTTCTCATCAACCCATAGTTATTGAACGTTGGTTCAAACAGACAGAAATGGTTGAGTGGGGAACAACACATTTTCTATTAGTGAAACACAATATAGCTGGATATATAAAAGTCGTCTTTTGCCTCACAGTCACAAATCTGCACAATGTAGTTCACTTTAGCTATTTACTTATTATAACTTCTGTTAGAGCCAATGATCCGTACATTTCCTTTGCTTTTTGTGTCCTTATACAAGCAACAGGTGCATCTGGGCTTAAAGATAAAGGCAAAGTCAAGGACAGAATGTTCTTGATTTTAGATAAACACACTGTGCTGCATTCTTTTTCATAGAAAACGAAAGGATAAAATAAGCAGATGAATGATTACTAAATTTCCCACTTCAGTAATGGCTAAATCTCCAGCTTTTCCAAAGACATCATCACGTTTTCTTGCCAGATTAAACCCAATTGCAGGGGTAACGGCCAAGACTTGAGAGGGCTTGACTGACATCTGGCACACCATGAAGAGAGAGGGATACCTCAGGGCCCAGTGCTTGGCCCTTTCTGCAATGCCCTGCCCAGCTGAAGGGAGATCAAAACCCAGTCTGGGACGTGAGGTTCTTCCACCTGTGCCTTTGTCATCAAAAAGTCTGTCATCCCTGCAAATATTGCTTAGCAGTAATGGCGGCCAGAGATTAGGCCCACTTCCCGAGCTATTAACCGCATTTCTTGTCCTCTCTACCGAGGCCTGTCGAACAAAGACGTGATTCATGAGACCCCAAGTCTCGTACAGCGGCCCTAGCATCCACCCGACCCGGGGAGAGAAGCAGCCGTTCCGTAACACCGCTCCGGGCCAGAGAAGGTGCTGAAGGAACTGAGACCAGGGGTCATCGTGTTCAGGCATTCATCCAAAATGAGGGGGCTTTGATTGACCAGACCCATTTAGGAAACCACAGTCGAACGAGAGACAAAGACCCAAAATTGGCTATTTTGTGACTGTTTCATCGGCAGATTTACTGGAGACGCCATTGCCATCACCCTTCGTCCCCCACACAGGTGGATGAGCACATTAGGGTTTGGAACCGGTTCTCTCCTTACTCTTAACAGATCTCTTTGCCTTTTAATCTCAATTAGAGACCTCTTACTCAAATTCAATATGTTCTCCTCAGATGTAAAATATCATCAACTTTCGAGTCCCAGTGTGGGGTGGTCCAGCGGTCTGGGCTGCTGTCTACAGGCGAACAAGATATCGCATGGGTTCGATTCCTGCCTGCGTCCTTTGCAGCCTGTCTCCTTTGCAGCCTGTGTCCTTTGCAGCTTGTCTCCTCTATCTCCCCACTGTACTATCTGTTAATAAAGCATATAGAAGGCCAGAGAAACCTGCAAGTCCCAATGACAATGGTCAATTTATAATTTCAAAAACGAGATGTCGTGTCATAAATTGTACATTTATTGTGTTTGCATTCCATCCAAACCATGACTGAAATAAGATCGGAGAACAGAGACTGAATGAAAACATTTTTTACACTTACATTTTTTGAATTATACTGTGTAATCAATATGGCTAAAGCAAATACGCTGTCCTGATTTCAGTCAGCATTAAAGTGTTTTCTTATGTGTGGAAGACCGGAGGTCACACAGATTAGGCAAATAGCAAAGTTTGTTTCTTTAGGCTATTGAAAAGGTTTCACAAAGGGCATTGTCTTGCACATCAGGCTAAAGCACGCTACTGCCGACCACAAAGATGACTGGCAAAGAGCCCTTCACGAACCACATGAAAGCCTGGTGGTTTACAGATGGGCAATTCAGTCCGCACAGACCTAACTGATTTCAGCCGTCTCTCACACAATCTAAAGAGCTCCCCCTTTGCTGCAGGGACATTAACCCGACCACAAAGATGTGTCAAGACTAAAGATTAGAGCAGCAGAAGATGAGCGGGAGGAAGAAGAACGGGAGATGGCTGAACCTTCGTCCACCCAGCGTAGATCCTCACAGGAAAGCTCAGAGCTTGGACGGCTGGAGGGAGTTCAGAAGCGGTCAGAACATCTGCTGGGATCTGAGGAAGCTTTCCTTGATCCAGGAGCTCAGAGTGACTCTGGGCACTTTTGGCAGGGAACAGCTAGGCTGAGGAAGCCATTCAGGCATTAGGGCCCATTTTTTCAAAAGTTATCTATCTGAATTTTGCCAGATCAGATTTGTTAGTAAAAGTTAAGCTATAAAAATAGGCAGTTGTGAACCAAATCTAATTTTGAATTACATCATGGGCAAAGCAGGTCAATTACATGAGGACTAGAGGGTACACACAACCACAAAAATAGTATAAAAAATAATAACGTGGCACAATCGTACCCTGTTCTGCATCTGCACCCCAGGGACAACTGCCTGGCCCAAAGCTGAAAAACTGGGTCCCTGAACCCAGACCAGCTGTTATCCTTTAAGTCTACATGACTGCCACCACCTGAAGAAGCAAATCTGACCATAATCAGGGGTACAATAAACAGGCCCCACAAATGCAGCTCTGGGGAGCGGAGGGAAGAGGCAAAAGTGTCTCTCTCTCTGCTATTTCTGTTTAGAAAATGTCCTCGGAACACTGTCCCCGCATTACAATAAATAAACATGATATTATGTACAATAAACATCAATACAACATGACACGGATACCGACAGGTTGGACAGATTCTAGAGGTGCATTGATCTGATGGCAGCTTGTTGAGTTAGGTTCATAATGAGGTCTTTTAAATGAAATTATTGCGCACCACAGCCAATTAAAGCTATCAGTTAGTCTGACCTGCGCACCACAACCAATTAGAGCTATCAGTTAGTCTGACCTGCGCACCACAGCCAATTAGAGCTATCAGTTAGTCTGACCTGCGTACCACAGCCAATTAGAGCTATCAGTTAGTCTGACCTGCGCACCACAGCCAATTAAAGCTATCAGTTAGTCTGACCTGCGTACCACAGCCAATTAAAGCTATCAGTTAGTCTGACCTGCACACCACAGCCAATTAGAGCTATCAGTTAGTCTGACCTGCGCACCACAGCCAATTAGAGCTATCAGTTAGTCTGACCTGCGCACCACAGCCAATTAGAGCTATCAGTTAGTCTGACCTGTGCACCACAGCCAATTAGAGCTATCAGTTAGACTTAATTTCGCACCACAGCCAATTACAGCTATCAGTATGTACAATACGCCAATTGTCACATCTCTGTAACTGACTTTGATGTTTACAGGCAGAAGCAAAACCACAATGGTAGATAATTAGCGCCAATCAAGCTATATTAATTAAATCACTATGCCAACAATGCCTAATTGTTTGTAGTTATTTTGAAAAACATATCTTAACATTTTAATAGCAATTTATTTTATTGATATATATTTAAAATCCTGTGCCAGTTTTGAGTGGTGGGCCAGTGTTTTAGACAAAGAACAAAATCATGAACACAAAAGCTGACAGAATATAGAACTTTATAGAACATCAGATAATGGCTGTCGTAGACACCATTATTTCAAATAAACGCTACAGAATGTCTAACATCTGAACCTCGGAACCTGTGCTTCACAACAGAACATTCACAACTTTA